>CM049378.1:25551385-26751385 GCA_026937815.1 Etheostoma perlongum | reverse complement strand
GGCAGTTATTTGCTCGATTGCAGTCATTTGCCCATATGTCCGGAGTTACTGTATATGGAGTCTGTTTGAATGAATTTCCAGGCTAGAATGACATTCATCCTCAAATGAACCTCTTCCTCAACACAGTCTGCCAGGGAAATTACCAACATTTATCTTCAGTCAATTTACTTCATGTTCAAAGAGCTCTTTGCAGTTATTTTTTTTATTTGATTGCTGCTATTTTAGTAATGCATGTTTAATGTTATAGAGAAATACTTGGCCTAGTTTTAACGTAAGTGTTTACTGTTAAGGTTGAAGTTTTTTAAACAATACAGGTTGCATCATATAGACTAGTATTTAGATTAGTTGTTACTTAATATTTACACACACTGCCAGGTGTCATGGAACCCACTGCAGTTCTGGGCAAGACCCGGTACAGGGTTACACCCCCTGCCTGTGAATTTCTCCTGACTATACGGTCATTTCTCTAATGTGCAACAGTAAGTCGCATGGTCATGACACAATCGTTAGCCTATTTATTTTTTACAAAACTCAGAATGTGAGATACAAGGTAATGGAGCCTTTTTTACATTGTTGTGTTTCTTCAGAAATAAACAATAGACAAATAGAGTCTTTAAACACTTCAGATGTAAAGTTTTTCGCGGTCAAAGTGACGTCAAAATGAATGGGAGTCAATGGAATATTAGCAGAAGGTGATGGCTTGTTAGCTTAAGAATCTCCCCATAGGATGTACGCTTTCTGGATGCTCCATCACCCCCCTTGGTTTTGCCAAGAAGCCAGGTGAGATCCATAACAATGCGTCAAGGAGCTAACGGAACCAACTGAAACAGCTAAAGTTACCTGTTCTAATATATGACCCATTTAGTAATGAAGAGTAAAAAGAGTAATATAGAATACAATCAACATATCTGACCTGAGCCCTTTTAAATGCTATTCAATATTAATGTTAATTAAAGTTTTCACAAAAATAACACAACATACAATCAAAAACTGTAATATAATATATATATAATATAATATTTGCCTAAATAATGTCAGTTGCGTTAGCTTATATGTAATTGGATATTTGCCAATTCTAAACTGTATGAATACTGCTTACTCTGAAACACACTTATGCAGACATACATAAAAAAAGTAATACCTAGATCTTTTAAAGATGTACCTTTTGTGCCTTTATAGTTTTTGGAAGTTTAGCTGCTAGGGACCAGGTAGCTCACAGGGTAGCGCGCATAGGCTACTGTTAACAGTCTTTACCACCTGGGGTTGGAGTCCTTTGCTACAGGGCTTCATCTTTCCTCTGTCACCACAGTATCTTACCCGTACTGAAAAATAAAATTTTATAAATTGTGTGTATGGTTAGGTAGGTTGTCTGTGTGCTATGACAAACCCTGATCAAGCTCTTGATGTAAAGTTTCCATTTTTCCTCTCTGACAGTGTCTCATATTCTGTGTGGGAAAAGGTTAAAATAATTGGAGCCAAGCGTGTAGGTGTCCACAGGAAAGACAGGTTATATGCCTTTGTTCTTCAGATAATTTGAGGTTGTTTACATGTTCTCAGTCACATGGTGGATGCTGTTACACAGAGCAAAGACTGTGTTGTCTTGGGGGCTGATCTACAGGGTACTTGTACAGGGTGCTTGTATATTATACTAAATAATATATAATAAATATATAATAAAATAATAATGCAAATTCTCACTATACACCATGTCTTGATAACCAAATTGGGAAACATGCTTTTAAGTTTTTACCTAACTTGATCAGAGAGATTGCTTCTTTAATTAATAGTGTAAAATATGTGCTGAGCGTCGTTGAATTTTTTTCACTGGCCTGTAATTACATCAATTCAGTTTGCCGATTGTCATTTTTTTTATCTTGTTCTTATTCTTATTACATGTGAATGATGAACAGAACCCAAATGCAGATAGATGCAGAGCCAGGAGTGTGAATGATACAGGGTTTATTAAAAAAGGGGGGGAAGCAGGTCAGGGGAATTCCAAGAATGAGCGAGTCTATCAGAGAGAGGCAGATTAACAGGCTTGTGGCAGGGTGCAGTGGTGGTGGTTCCGGTTCAGTGTGTTGCTGGAGTGGAATGGTAGCAAGTTAATTAGTTAGTTAGGTTTCAATGGCAGCTTGAGGCACAAAAAAACAGGATCAGAAACATACAAGTAGGCTATACTAGAAGACAAAGGTTTTAGCCGCTGTGTATGGTCGTGTCGCACTATGCTTGCTCTTCAGGGAAATACTTGAATTGTTGGGACTTTATAAATTATAGAGTGTGGTCTAGACCTACTCTGTAAAGTGTCTTGAAATAACTGTTGTTATGATTTGATACTATAAATAAAACTGAATTGAATTGAATCATCCATGACAGAAAGTATGTTCACTTATTTGTATGAACCCCCGACCTGTTAAACCAGTTGTTGCCATAGAACAGCATCAGTGTTTTGACCAATCTAATCTCTCAGCAGGCTTCCTATCAGACTGGATGTGCTGATGCCGACAGAGCTACTCTTTTCTAAAAGAAGCCTAGCATGTTGCCCTTCAGCTCAGCGCTTTATTGCGTAAGTCCTGCTGTACCATTTCCTTACACCAAGGAACATCTGAAAGGACCGGGAAGACTTTTAGTGTTACTATATATATGTTATAGTATCTTCCTTCAGTATGTGCACACATAAATGTTAAATTAAAGTGCTCTTACTTTTACTCCTTCATGTCTACATATAGACTTGATTTTCTTTATTTCTGTCAACACACAAATAAATCAAAATGATTGAAAATCTGGCACCAGGTCCATGGCTTGAGGAACTATAGTAAGAAGTATTTTTTTATACGCTTACACAACCGCTCTTAGCTAGTCAGCATAACCCAGTGCAACTGCTATCACCCAGCTACGTGAGACGAGCAGGAATGCAGCAGCACTTTTATTGTCTCAAGCAGAGCACTTAACAGTGTCCCCACGCCATAGCTTTTATCTTGTGCCCAAAAATATGCATCCAAGCCGGGACTTCAATTAGCCAAGTACCCTGGACTGAGTGTACAAAGCATTAAGGCCACCTGGTCTGCACAGAGCAAGCGGAAAACTATTATCCCCTGTGACTTTTACTCATTAACAATCCTAAGGATGAGATGAAAGACGATGTAAAGGAGAAGAGGTAAAAATAGATTTTACAGCCTTAAGACAATGTATTAAAAATGAAAAATGCAGTATGATTAAAGGATTTAAAGACTTTATAGTTTTGGGGGCTCAACAATATATGGTACAATAAGCTGTAAGCAAGCACACACAAGGCCTATTTATGTACTACAGTATTTCCATAATCTATAGCAAATAGAAAAAAACATTTAATAAGTTATGTTATTTTTGAGATTAAAGAACACTTTAATAGACTTTGAAGTGAATATTTGACCTTTTCAGGTTTCATTAGAATTATGTTTAGAGGTCTGAAGAGTTTAAATGATCTAATATTAACTTTTTTTTGTGGGGGGGCATTTTAGGCCTTTATTGACATAACAGCTGACAACATGAAAGTGGGGGAGAGAGGGAGAATAAGGGCGCACTCTCTACCAGGTGAGCTACCCAGCCGCCCGAAACAATCCAATATTTACAAGGAAACACTTTAACAGCTTCACCAGTGCCTCTGTTAGTCTGAACTTAAGCACAGCTTTGTGTTTTGATCTCGATGCTAACATGCTGATGTTTGGCAGGCGATATGTAACCATATTCATCTTCTTAGTTTATTGTGTAGGCATGCTAATATTTACTTATTAGCACCAATTCAAATTCTAAGGTTGATGGGAATGTTAATAGTTGTGCAGGTATTCAGTCATAAACCAAATTATTGAATAAATGTAAATTTTGACCTGATGATCAGGAGATCGCCAACATCAGTAGGCTTAGTCCTCTTGGTACTATAAATGTCTTAAGAAAATGTAACAACAGCTGGTGTGATATTTTTGTCTGGACCAAAGTGGTGAAGACCAAATGACCAACATTCCCAACCCATGAGCCACAAACCACTGGCGTGGCTAAAAAAGCAAAGAATTAAATCAGCAGATTGATTTATTCTTGTTCTTTCCTATCTTGTCCATCATTTTGTGACCCCTCAGAATTCTCTGGCAACCACTTAAGGGGTCTTGACCCCCAGGATGGGAACCACTGTCTTACTGTATAAGAAGTGGAAGCGCTGTGCTGCTCTCTAACCCCTAACCCTGACCTAACCTCCTTTGCTGGAGAAAATGTGAGTTTTTTCACTGATAATGAAGATATTTCTATTTTTCAGTCCTTATAAGTACATTAAAGTCTCACAAGGGTAGAGCATGCGCACGCACACAACTTAGATTTACTGGTGATGAGCTATAGAGAATATACATGCTCTTTCACGTAATTCTCATTTAAGACAATAGAAACCCAGTAAATTAGCACGCACGCTCAGTGACTTTGTTGCACCGTCTTCCTGTTCAGAGTGGTGAGCAAGCAGTAACTCTGGAGGAAGGGCAGGAGATCGTGGGAACCTGGCATGTCACTGCCGCCTCGGCCACGTCAAGAAAGAAAGCTCCTTCCAGAGAACAACATGACAAACTCTGCGAGCAGCAAAGGAGGGGGAAAGAATCTGAGAGAGGAAACTGGAGAACAATGAAGAAATGGATGTGACACCACTCGCTCGGCTATAGGTCTGGGTGGGAACCCAAACGTCTGTTGTACTGGAGTCAGAGCTTGGCTTTTTAAAACTCATTGACAAAAACACAAGGCCTAGTTCTCACAGCGACCTTTCCCACGCTGCTGCTCATATTGTATATTTATACTTTTCTTGTCAAACTGTTTCCCCTCTGATTTGTACACTGCATGTTTGTGTTCCCTTATCTTTGTGGACGTGCTTCGGCTGTTGTTATGTTGAACTTGATCCACACTTTATTCAGGCCTTTCAGAGGTTTCTTTTAGTTTTTGTCCATGCGGTCAGTCTCTTTCCTTCTAAACAGACTTGTTTGACCTGTTTGCTGATATCGCATGACATGATTGTTCATAATGGTTGTTTCAAGTATGTCAGCATTACAAGTTTTGAAAGTTGAAGTATTTTGTTGTTAATATGCTATATGTTTTCTTATAGTCTACATAACCCCATGAAAAGACCAAAACCAACCAAGTATTGCCAAACCATGAAGTCCATACAACTCTCTGCACAAATCTGAGATAGAATTGTATTCGGGCATCGATAATAAATTGCAAAAGCACTGAGAGGCTCAGCAAACACCTTCTGGAATATGAAACCACTGAAATCCTGCCAAACACAATAGCTGGGCAAGTACAGTGATGATTTCAGACTTCTTCTGCAGAGGCTGGAAGCTGCCATGACATCAATCTCTGCAGCACTCCCCCATGCAGGTCTTTGCTATAAAAAGAGTGAGAGAGGCTGAAAGGAACCAGGGCTCATGTGACAAAGGTACAAATATTAGCTCAGCAATGATGCAAAACATCAAAGATGCAACACTGAAACCTCTCAGTGTCCTGAAGCACCCCAGCCAATGTTCGGACTTGAACTCCGTCGCCAAAAATTTGTAGAGACCTGAACTTTTAAAAGGGACATTTAATGTATTTTAAAGCAGTATTAATCCTCTTTTTTAGGGAGTAGAACTCCACAACTAGCCAAAAGTCATACACAGCTGTTTAAGTTCTTAGCAAGCAACTATTTGGCTATTTACATATCCAGCAGTTATGGAGTTTTGTTTGTAGCCAAGCAACAAATATACTGTGTCTGATTTTCAATTCTCAAGTAGGGTGACCAGACGTCCCGAAAAATTCAGGACAGTTAAGAAATCCAAGCAGTTGTCCCGAATCCTGAACCCTGCCCTAATTGTCCCGAAAATTAGAGCGAAGTCTCAAAAGCAGACTCTTGAGTAGTTATAGTCTGATAGAACATTAAAAACTGTTCATGATGATTGAGTCGTACTGGACCCAGCTCACGCCGGCTGCTCAATTGGCTGAATTTTGATTGATTTTGAACACGCATTGCTATTTTTCATTCATTGTTGAAATGGAGGATGGTGTCCTGGGACCCGATGAACACTTAGCTAAAAAGCAAAAACGTCTCTGCAGGTACCGGGAGGACTAGGTAGGGATTACTGCAGTTTTAAGCTACGTGATGCAAACAAAGCATTTTGCAATGTAGGCTATTTAGGAAGGAGTTTGGTAGCCTATTTCACACGTGGGGGGAGTCAGCCGTCAGGCCGCTAACAGCAAACTAGCCTACATATAACTAACAGCACAACTGTACAGACCAACACTTTGTGTTTGTTTTATTTGTTTTATAATGACACTTGAGTTCATGATTTTAATGATTTTTATTTGTATTTTCTGATTTACATGACAGACAGTTGAATTCTTGAATAAAAATAATAAATCATTTTGGTGCGGATTTTTTAAATTCATGTCCACTCACGAATTTTACCCATTCTCATCTGGTCAGCCTCAGTGATGTCAATTGAAGCAGCATTAAGCCTCGTTGGGCTGAATACTACAAGTTTGAAAATGAAACAAATCTTGGTGTGTGAAATTAGAAAAAAGTGAGTTTACCAGACCTTGGTAGCCCAATTCCTTGTCTACACATGGGGCTACATTAGCTGCTTCTAGCCCAGCAAAACCAGAGGGGCAGGGGGGCAGATGCAGATGCACCTGTTCTGTATCAGCCACATTCAGAGTGAAGAGACAAACATAACAATATGCTCCGCTGGACCCTGACAGGAGGGCAGGATGTGGACGTTCAGTCCTCCAGTGTGACAGAATACCTCTGAGCTCCATGTTGTGATTCTCTCCAGTGTTCTTTTAATCTCGTTGACAAAGCCTCTTGCAGGAAGCTATGCCAGATATGTCCGGCTTTTCCAGCAAAGCCTGTAAGTGAAGAATAACACTGTTTTACCGGACAATCCCCAATCGCCACAAACAAGGCCAAACCAAACAACAGAGGGTTTAAGCAAGCTGTGGTTGTGCCTACTCCAGGGAATTCCTTCCATATTTTCCTTCTGGTGAGTTACTCGACGCCTGAGTGAATCTGGGCAAAACAAGAACTTCTGGTCACAGACACGCTTTTTGTATCTCTTACAAATTTATTTTTCTTGGCTAGGTTGTTGTTGCCTCAATCACTTATTATAAAAACATGCATTACAAAGAATAATCCTGAGTAATTTAAAGTTGTAAAACACTTGAGGTACAATAGAAGATCATTTTTTTTACATGACATCACAGCTCATCAAAGCAAAAGTGGGTTATATATTTTTACTCTGATCATAGTGTTAAGACACTCCTCTTTAATTATGCAACTGATGAAAGCATGCCTGAAAATAAACATGGACTTTTGCAGGGATGGGAAGTCTTTTCAGTCTGGGTGTGTCAGCTATATAGATGGATGGATGGATGGATGGTTGGATGGATGGATGGACTTTAGTAACTGTAACTGGTGTTCTGTCTTGGCCAGGTATTCCTCGGAAAAGAGATTTCAATCTCAAGGGACTTCCTGGTTAAATAAAGGTTAAAAAAAGAAGTAGCAATTAAGTTACAAAGGACATACACACCTACTTACTCACAAATATATTACAATTTTTTTTGTATCTTTTCTTATCTTATCTTATTGTATTTCATCTAATCATAAATAAGATGAAATAAGATAAGATGGCAAAGATAAGAAATGCCAGAACAACTAATGAAAAATATAGTTAGATGAATGAACAAGAATGTACATGTATATACTCTCATATAGATACTCTCATTTCATTTCAGTCCTAATTGTCCTGTAATGTTCCTGTACACCATTTGATCACATACTGATCAATTCTCTCACTCAGTCCATCCATAAAAAGATGGTTCCCATGGAGTCTTCCTGTCGACAAAATTTGTCTTCCCACCATTATAGTGGTCTACATGGACTTAATTCAGAATTATCATTTGAAAAAAATACATGTACTTTGGACTTTACATGGACTTTACTCCAGTAATTCAGAACTGAAGGGCGTTACCAAAAGTCTCTCCAGATCCTTTCCATTTCCAACAACCCAAACTGTCCCTGAGCTTCATTTGAATCTACAACCATAAAACTGCAGGATTAAAAGCAAACAGCCTCTATTTAATTCTCAAGCAAAGACTAAAGAAACAAACCGGTCCCTAAACAAACAGATGAGTGATAAACCTATCCAGTTTGAGATTTGAAACTGGGAACACATCTCAGATTATCTTCCCTCTGCCAACAAGTTGACAAAAGCAGATGAGGTCAGTTATGTTTAGGAATACCGTTCCCTGACCCAGCACTGTTCCCATGGCCTCTGCATGTTTCCAGACGCTGCTTCTAAAAATGGCTACATGGAAATAAATGACATTATATGACAAATGTATCTGTGGCAGCCGAAGAGGTTAGCAGGGTAACCTATTATAAATAGTCTAGTTTTTGTGGTGTAAAAAACACAAATGTAGGGTCATGTCCCTGATCATTATACAGAGATAGCTAAAAGTTGTATAATTTATTCGCAAAAGGCTACCCCACTCCAGCAGAAAGACATGTAATGCACTGCTTCAGTGTTGTAGTTGAGTCACCTGCTGTTGAGTTCAAGTCAAGTCTCGAGTCTGATTAACCAAAGACATTAACCAAGTCCGAGGTCGAGTCACAAGTCCAGAGAATAGTGACTCGATCACTGGCCCCTGCATAAACTAAATCCTGTTACACTTAAAAGTATAGTCACAAACTTTTTCCAACTTCTGAGTGCTATTTTATGAATGCTTGAGTCCAAGTGGAGTCAGGATTCCAGAGAATAGCAACCAAAGTTGGACTCGAGTCCGAGCTCTGTACTCCATCACTGCTTATTCACAAAAATGAGCTCTGTATTTATCTACTTCCCTGTGTCTGTCAGGCCAGTTGTCACTATAATCCATAATCTACCGCCTCTTATGACTCAGAAAAAAAAGCTTTTTTGTGTAAAAATTCTTGAAGCTCCAAATGGGAGTGGTGTTGCCACATGAGCATCAGGAAGATCAGACAATCACAGGAAGGTGTGTCTAAGGCCTATTTTTTTTTTTTGTAAATGACAACATTAACCAGTGTCCGACTGCAGTAAAATCTATCAGACATTGTAGAAGACAATGCAGAAGCAAACATTGATGATTCTTCTGTAAACGACTTTCTTTTCCTCAGAGATGTGTAGTAGAAGTGGAACAAACAAGGGGAAAACCAGAGGAGTCATTTTATGCCCTTGACAATCATGACTGTACCACAGAAATGCACAATTCCTCATTTCATTGCACTTAAATCCCATGTAAAAGTGCAAACATGGACTGCCTCTGTTCTGCTGTGCAGCTGAGATATCTGGTGTGAGGGAGCCCTCTGCAGTTCAGACCGACACGAGTCAAACTCAAGGCCCGCCTCGCCAATTTTGATCCGGCATGCTTATCAATTAAGGTTCACAACAAATTTTGGCCCGACTAGTTGTGCACCAAACCAAAAGGACAGTAAACTGTTTTCAAACTATAATTAAAATTAAGATGTAGGCAGATTTGGCAACTTTGAGCCTCAGAAATTCACCCAGAGGCAGAGTTTTCATAATCAATCAGTGAAACAGGTTGCTGTGAGGTCGCCTGCTTTTAAAAATGTAATCATTGTTTTGCTTGATTTGCTAAATTCTACAATAACTGAGGAACTTTTTTACTAACTTTTGTAGGTCTTTATGTCGACCAAACTGTAAGCTAGAAGACTATAAGAGACAGCAACAATACAGTCAAAGATAATTGACTTTTTCTTTAAATGAAAGCAATCAATATACTAGTCAATAAACTAAACATGGGCGGGCCTTGATGTGATTGTCATTTCCAGTGTGGCCCTGAGTGAAGCGGAGTTTGACGCCCCTGCTTTAAATTAATATTTAAAAGTCTGCCATGTTTAGACCAGAGGTGTGTTTTAGAATGTCTTCTGCTAAAAAGGATGTAAAACTATAATTTATATATACATATACACACACACACAGATAAATACTTACATACTGTATATATTGATTTAGTTAGTAAAAGTAGCAACAGTGGTGGAAAGTCACGGAACACATTTACTCAAGTAGTGTACATAAAGTTTTGAGGTACTTTTACTTTGACCATTTCAATTATATGCTATATTATCCATCTATTTTACCACATTTCAGAGATAAATAGTTTTTCACTAAATTTACCTGGCAGCTGGAGCTTTACAGCTTGTATACACAAAACATTTGATCAATTAAATACTATAATTATATAGAAAGTACAGTACTTGGTAACTGAACTTTGTTCCTTTCTACAACTGGCCAGGTGGGCCAACAATAATTTCCACAAGGTTTCCTCATTTGTTACAAATGTTTTGCAAAATGACATTCTTAATCAAATGGAATAGCAACATAACTGAGTAAAGAGAGCCCCTAGTGGGCAAAAGAAGAATGAGCTCAGTGTATGTAAACAAGATGTAGAGGAATGTGTGGGTTTTCACGGTGCATAACCAGGTTCTAACACTCATCCACATTTTGGCTATGTTTATAGTAAAAAATAAAATATTGAAGCTTTTTCCACTGTAAAAACAAGTAGAGCCCAAACTTAAATATAGATGGTGCCAGTGATACCTAGGTGTAATGAAATTCACTCTGCATTTTAACAAAAATTGAAACCTTTTATTTTTGATTTCATTTTTTTACAAAAAACAAACAACCAACACTTAAGTGCACCTTGGAATGCTCGTTGTTAATGGACCCAGAGTGTTGTCATGATTGCATGATGTTAATGCTCTTCTGGTGCTTTTAAGACAGCAGCCCGCCACCCCCACCACCGAATGACCCGAAAGCCCCTTCTCTTGGACCACAGGACTTTTAGTGACATATCAAGGTGCCCCCCCCGTCCTGTTCTTTCTCAGCAGCACTCTTCTACTCCTTGGGCACTGCGAATGGCTTCTCCACCTCAATTACGCCACAATCGTGGATGACAACATCTTTAAGAGGCTTATCACGGCCATCTGTCTTTGTGCCTTCGATCTTCCGCACCACATCCTGGAAGGTAGAGAAAAACAAAACAAAGTTATTAGAATGGTTCAGCATTGTCAAAATCTCATTTAAAAGGTTTTATAACAAAGGCTTTATCCAACATTAGTGGAGAGAAGTATTCAGACCTTTTACTTAAGAGTAAGTAGAATGTAAAAAAAATATACTCTACTAAAAATTTGGCATTTAAATATTACATAGATAAAATAATAGTGTCATCAGTAAAATTATTTTAATACTCATTACGGAGAATGGTTGCATCATTATACATAATGTTGGATTATTACTGCTGCATTACTGTACATGCATCATTCAAGTGTATTTGCTGATTAAAGTGAAGCTATTTTTTTTTAAAGAATATTTTTTGGACAGGACAGGACAGAGGGAGGAATGACATGCAACAAAGAGTCGCAAGTCAGATTTAAACTTGGGCCTGCAGCGTTGAGAACTAAACTTCTATGTATGGGCGCCCATTCTACCAACTGAGCTATCTGGCCGCCCAAATTTAATTTTTTTAACCATTTCATACTGTTGGGTACTTTAATCTGTAATAATTAGTTACTTTATAAACTAAGCATCCAATTGTAAAATCTTAAATTTGAAAAGTAACTAAGATAAATGTAGTGGAAGAAAAGGTACAGTACTAGTATAAGTTCTCTTACTTTACTAAACATACTCATTTGCTTTCAACCATTGATCAGCCTGTTAGTTTTCTCCATTTACTGTATGCGTTTTGCTGGCACATGAGTATCTAGATCTCCACTTTTCTGCATGCTACTTCAGTGTTAACATTTAGGTAACACCATATTGTACCATTTGCTGCCAAAAGTAACTTGTGTATGTGTATTTAGAAAAGTGGCAAAATATTAAACTCTTTAAGAGATCCTGAAACTTGTTTTGTGCTGCCTAACTGCTTCTCAAAACCTCAACAACTGAAACAACCATAAAGTCATGAAATGTTAAGAACCAAATTGGTACTTCTTCATTTTGATGCAATGCCAAGTCATTTTGCAGAATCTTTTACCGACATCATACGCAAAAGCATTAGAAAAGTGGAAAAAACGTTCATTTAAGGTGACCGTCCTGTATGTTACTCCTAACTTCCTTGTTAGATCTCAGTTCATGGTGCAGTTGAGGGCGGCACAGAACAGAAAACTAGGGTCTAGTATCTTAGTCTGAAACTAAACCTGCTGTTTAGTTTTTCAGAGACTGTAGAACCATCTCAGCTGGTGGCAAACTAGACATAATTATGTAGCATTTGATTAGCAGGTGAAACACACTTCAGATCAATTACAAGCAGCGGTTTTACTGTCCCCAGATGTGACTCAGACCCTGATGTGATCACCGTCGGGCCTCACTCACCATCCCCTCCAGAATTTTTCCAAAGACAACGTGTTTGCCGTCCAGCCATGGGGTCTGAATGGTGGTGATGAAGAACTGAGAGCCGTTGGTGTCTTTGCCGGCATTAGCCATGCTGAGCCAGCCAGGGCCGTAGTGCTTAAGCTTGAAGTTCTCATCGGGGAAACGGTCTCCATAGATGCTTTTGCCTTCATTTGAAGAAAACCATTGCAAGACAATTAGTATTATGTTTTTTCCCCCCCACAAGGTTTCCCTCCCTTGTAACATCATTTGCATCTCACTTGGATGGCTTAAACGCTGCCAAATGTTTATCTTCACTATCGGATGACATTTATCTTATTCATTAATACTGAACTACTTTGGGAGTCATTCTGAATGAGAGCATCTGCCAAAGGTCAAATTTACTCAACCTGTATATCGTCATACCGACCTGTAGTCACAAAATGGCAGAGTGACACATGTCCAATACAAAGTTTAAAAGCACCCATATAATGCTAATTTTCAGGTTAATAATTGTATTGAGGTTGTACCAGAATAGGTTATTGTGGTTCCATTTTCAAATAATAGAATAAAATCACTCAGGAGACTTAAGCAAATTAAATGGAACACGAAAAATGAACACTGGAAATTTATTTTGACAGTTTGCACAGTTGAGAACTTCTTTTTTGTATTAAAAATAAAAAAGCCCAGTTGATTGACGCCATTAAATGTTCAGGAGAGCACAGGTGCAGAAGGTCATGAGCAAGTTCGTTCTTGCAAAGACAAATCTGGTTGGCAGGTGTCTTACCTCCAGTGCCATCTCCTCTGGTGAAGTCTCCACCCTGGATCATAAAGTCCTTGATGACTCTGTGGAATTTGCTGCCTTTGTAACCGAATCCTCTCTGTTTGATGAGAACAAACACACACTTGGAAAATCTCAAAAGGAATATCAGATGATTGTATTTGACATTTTAGATCATGTAAATGAGAGCCAAACAGTTTATTTAAAAGTATGTCTCCGGGACCTGGCTGTTTAGGGTTTGGGATAGTAAACAAGGATTTTGACCACAAGTTAAAAGTACACTAATGCCTGTTCTATGCTCCATCACTGTAAACACAAAGGAATTATTCTCTGAATGTGTATCAAATGTTGTTTATGTCTGCTTCAACTATTTTAATTTGCAGTCAGCCATGGAACTGGTGATTACTAGGCCAAAAAAAAAAAAACAAAAAAAAAAAACAAGCACATGCTGTAACGTTCTCACCGTTCCTGTCGCCAACTCAACAAAGTTGTCGACTGTTTTTGGAACCGTTTTCCCAAACACCCCGATGACAATTCTTCCAACTTCTTCATCTCCAACTTTCATGTCAAAGAACACCTATAACAGAAGTTATAACGTTATTATACATACTTTAGAAGGCATGGGATCTTTAACTGTTACATCATGTAGGCAAATATATGGTGCATTCTTTCCAGGGTTTTATTTTAAGACTATGATATGAGCAATATATAAAACCATACAATATAATTCAACCACTGCAATTAAGGCTCCCTTTGTTTGGATTTTTTTTTTTTTTTTTTAAAATCAAAGCCAATTTAGAATTTAAAGCCTAAATATCGATATTGAATCATGACATTTTCTGAACCGTGCAAATCCTTAAATTTTTTTTTTTTTAAAGCCAAAAAAAAGGTATTACATAGATGTAGCCCTTTTATTATGTAACAATATTTAGTCATATTTTCTCTTTACTGCTCTTTTCCAATACTATAAAATTATAGCCAGTCAACAAATTTTAAATTAAAATGTTTAAGTCACAACATTTCCAATCTAGGTTTCTTCTAACTGACTTACCACTTGCAGTACTACTGATTAGTGATGCAAGATAGATTTTATTAGAAATGTATTTATAAGGAGAGTTTTAGTTTAGGATGTCAGTCTTTTGTTTGCAACTGAAGGGCCCATTGAGTTTTGCAGTGAGGCCCATTTGAAACAAACAGCTGTGGTGTCAGCTCAAAGCTTCCCTTTAACTGTAGACGTGGACAAACCTGCTATACCCAGACATAAAAACATCTCATTGAGATACAGCCAAGCGGGTAAGCTAAAGGAGGAATCAATAGTTTAAGCCTCAAACATAACTACAGTTTAAATGGGTGTGGAGCAATTCATAAAACGCCATCTGGAAATACCGACAGTTGACGTTGAGGCCTAGCTAAATACTAGCTAGCTAGCTGCAATAGCTAAATTAGCGCTAGTCAGATTAGCTAGGAGTAACATTCACGTTAAAAGCATTTCACGTTAACCCATTTCATTCAGTTTGCTGTCTGCTTAAATTACCCGGCTTCATGCACTAAATAATATGATTGTAAATGTCCTCCTTAACTAATACATTAAGTATGTAAGTAAATGGGGACAGCTTTGATTTTTCTATCATGATCTGCTCGCAAGCCAGGTAGATAGCTAGCTAGCGAGCGAGCTAGCTAACATACCACCCACCTTTGCAGTTACTTTGGGGCCTTTCTTCTTCTCGTCAGCAGATGAGCCATTTGGGAAAGCGAGAAAAATCAGAGATCCCACAATAATTGTAACGGCTACAAGGAACTTCATCCTTCTCTCGCAGAGTCTAACCATCAACCAGAAGAAAAGCAGCCCGAGGACGGCCTGTGAGTCTTGCAACCTTTATATGAGCCGGGGGAAGGAGTGTGGTATCCGGGGTGGAGACTGCCACCGCGGCCGCTCCTGGCTTCTCGGCTGAGCTTCCTCCACGACTCATGGGCCGGGCTTTCATCACAGCGCACAGACGCAACGCGCTCTGATTGGTTCACGTGCCGGAGATTTTTTAGCCAATCAGGTGCAGACGCGTAACACCGCTTTTTTTGTTGTCAGCTAGCCAGTATATTCTTCTTTATCGTTGAGGTTTTAGGCAGTTGGCATCCACAATATTGCATTACAGCCTCCCTAAGGTTTTACTCTCCCTCAGTTTCCATTCATCAGCTGTCTTTCTAATCCAGTCACTAAAACTAAACTAACCCTTTCCTTCCTTGATCACTGTCTAATTACTGTAATTGTGTCAATCCTTTTCTGCATGAAAGAAGGACAGCCTCAACTAGGTCAGCTTTCTAGCGTTAGTCACAAAGACCCATTGGATGTTTTCCTATAATTAAAAAGTGTACTGTATGTTTGCCCAATTCTCAGCCTGCTTATTGTTACTTGCTCTATCCATTTGGTTTCACAATCCAGCATTATTCTCAAGGACTCACTAGATACACAGGTTTTGTTCTGTACAAGTAGAGAAACACACTTATTTGATCATATTTAGCTCTCACAAAAATATTAAACCTTAAATAGGCCTAATGGTAACTAATTATTTCTTACAGCACAAATACTGTATATTACATCACATATTATATGTTTGATCCACTTTGAACATCTTGACATCAAATCTATTCAACATCAAATCAAATGTTGATTGCTCAGAATAGTTTCTATCCAATTACCTCTTACTATTTTAAGTCGGATTACAGTTATTTTTTATTACCAAATGAATCTATTTCTTTCAATTAACTGTTTATTCTGTAAATCGTCAGAAAATAGCAGATTAATATTTCTCAGAGCACGAGATGACATCTTCAAATGTCTTGTTTGACCCAAACGTACTCACTTCTAGAGCCCGACCGATATATCGATATTAGGCATTTTCCAAACTATCGGTGTCTGCATTTATCATTATTAATCAAATAAATGATTCTGACAAATGAACATTTAAAAAATAAAATAAAAACGGACGAAACACCCTTCAACCATGTTATGAGTGTTGGCGTTGCATAGTTTGTCCACCAGATGGCGCTCTACAACGTCCCTGTTGGCAACACTAGTTGTTTTTATTGTGTTTTTGTTTAAAGGACTTTAATTTTCATATCTTAAGTTTGTATTTTTATACATTTTATTTATCAGAACTTATTAATTAACTATTTTGATGTTCCTCTGTTCTGATGTGACAAAACAAACAAGCTTATTTTTAAACTGCATTTTAATATTAACTAAAAATAACTAATATTAGGGAAATCTGTTTTGTTTCATGTTTCTGGATTTCTTTTTAAAATATATATCAGCCATTATATCGG
The DNA here is from genome assembly GCA_026937815.1 of Etheostoma perlongum. NCBI lineage: Eukaryota > Metazoa > Chordata > Actinopteri > Perciformes > Percidae > Etheostoma > Etheostoma perlongum. The sequence continues at coordinate 26,734,897 of CM049378.1, read as the reverse complement.
AATATTGGATTTTTAAATAACCAAATATTTGTATTGATATCAGCCTTAAAAATCCTTTATCGGTCGGGCTCTGATTAGTTCACAATGAAATAAAGAGTAAAAGATAAGAAACTGGGACAAGAGAAGGTTTAAAATGTTCGTTCTTTCAACATTGACAGATATGTACAATAACCTGCAGCACCACAATCAAGCCAAGTACTACTCCCCATACATACTTTAATGACAAACTACACATACATGAAACTTGTTGACTAACAAATGTTAATAAAAACAAAAGACATAAACTACCAAATGAATTAAATTGAATAGATTGTACTTGCTAAAAACAAAAGTGGGGGGGGGTTAAGGTTACATTCACCTTTACAGCCACACCTGCCACTTCGTACTAGTGCAAAGAATTAATTCTGCTAAACAAAATGCCATACAATTTGGTGTTGTCTGTTTGTATTAAGACTTCATTATTGCATGTCTTCTGTGGCCATGTGAGGTAAACAAATACATTGTTCTGACAGTTACATAATGTACATTTAACATGATGCAGGCCTTCCTAAGTAAGCTCAGAAGAAAAAAAAAACATGACTAACAACACCATGAAAAAGCATAATGTACCTATATGCTAGAATCTGAATCAGGAAACTCACACTGGCCAGCTTTTAAGATTCTCCAGCCAATCGTGTTACCTTGTCACATTTTATACACAAGGGAAAGCAACCACTGAAAAGAAGAACCTTGTCCAACAAAATATAAACAAGCAAACAAGTACAGTAACCCTGATAATAACATATGGCCTATAACTCATTTGGAAATTGCTGTTTTACCAATAACTTGTTTTATCGCCACCATAATCTTGAGGTTAATTAGCCAGCATCTGATTGTAAACTGAGCTTTACTGCATAAAGAAGGATCCCCTTCAAAACCAAACCAAAACCAATCGTTTACACGGTCACTGCATCAGAAATGTATAAGTAACAGAGATTATAATAACCCTATAATAACTGTTGTTATGCAACGTTTACTGAAACATATTTATAGTGACAGTGTTTAAGCCAAACAAAACACAAACTTTGTCACACTCGTTAGTACTTTTATCCTCTTGGAACAAGTAACAAAAATGTCAAGTATATCTAGTTACCAGTTATTAAACATAAAGGAGTCACACACCCACGGGAGAATGTGCTTTCAAGTGACGTAGTGATTATTTGACGTGACTGCGCCAAAAGTTGAAGAAACACAGAACATCAAGAATACCACTTAGATTCTACAATATATTAAGACGCTCATCAGTTTCTAGTCTTCACAACGTTATGTGTGTGTGTGTGTGTATCCCAGAAGGGTAACTGATGTAATGCTTGGTTTTAAGTTGGTTTGGCTCTGATATAATGTATGTTGGAAATAATATAACTTTTTAATTCTTTTATTTTCTCAAGGCACAGCATAGATAGGTCAAAGTAAGCCAACAAAAACTCTTTGGAGTTTGTGAAGACAGCTTTGAGCCGCGGGCCGGTCTGTCAGGCCACCTTCACAGCCCGGTCAGATCCACTTCTGACACGTTCCGTCTCAGTTTCTGTGTCTGCTGGAAAACAAGAGAAGGGAAAACAGAGGAGACCGGAGCAGGCTGGAGGAGTCATCAGGCAGAATACAAAACTAACGCCATCAATCACATTCTTAAACACGGAGGACACGGAGGCCTGAACAAGTTTAGAAACATGTCTCCAACCCAATGACCACAGAATTCCAGAGAAATGGAGAGTCAGATTCAAGCAAACCTCAGAAGGGCTGCTGGGTCTTTAACTCTGAATAAACTAGTCCCTCTGCTGAGATGGCATCCCCGAGCCCTACTGTTCTGAGCGGCTGTTTGCAGACCAGCACGGTTGTCATGTGGAAGGTGACGTTTCCACGGCGCCACACAGTGACAGGCTCCGCTGGGTTCAGGGACAGCTTCTCTCGTGGCTCGGTGTGTGAGCTGTGGAACTGAAGTGGGGCTTTGAGCTCCACTTTGCTTACGTCAACAGACTGGAGGCCACAGGCCTGACTGCTGGCCACTCGCGCTCCAGCCATCACTGCCGCCGCCTGGTTCCCCCAGTATCCATCCACCGTAGCCAGGATGTGGTAGGCCAGCGTGTGGAAGTGAATGCGAGTCAGGTCCGCTTCGGACGATGGCTCGCTGCGGCCGTGCTGCTCCAGGATCCAGAGGAGGATGTCGCTGACCTGGCCTACATCTGGAATGCCTTTCCAGGTAGCCATGTCTGCATGAGGCCCCTCGCCAGCCTGAGAGAGGAAGAGCAGCTCCTGCTCGTTCAGCCCAATAGAGCTGACAATGGGCATGACCTGCTAACGGGAAACAGAGAAAAAACACAACTTGAATTAATAAATATAGGGATGGGTATTGTTCAAAAATATCAGATACGGGTACAGATACCAATACCATGTCTTTGATACAATACTTTTTTATTACCAATTTTATAAAACAAAAAGAAATTACGACATTACGGCACAAATCTTTAATTTATTCTTCAGAACCTACTATGTGAGTGTCTCTGTGCGTAACGTAGAGTTTTCCTTACGTTAGCTAGCCAACCACCAACATTATTACATTTTGGTAGAAGAACGTGGCGTGCTTATTGGCTCACTGACGCTAATGAGATTTACTTTACATTTTTGGATACTAGTATCAAAATCGGTACCCAAGTCGCACATGTGCAGTACCTAGGTAAGGACTACTAGCCAGCCAGAAGCAGAGTATGAGGGCAAGGCATACAAGCAGCTAGGCGAGCATTATAACGTGTGCTACAAAGTGTCGCACAATTTGTCATGGAAGTAAAGGCTGGACTACAGTAGAGCTGTTTGGACTAGTTTGTGAACAGTATTTTCTGTTGGAGATGGTAAGTGCCTTTGGGGGGGGGACTTTGGGCTTTTTCACTTTGGAGGCTTATTACATGCACAAAAAATATATACAACACAATAAAGTAAAAGGGAAAACGCCAAAAAGCATAATATGAGCACTTTAAGCACACTCATCTTTTGTCTCTGAAGTTGACTACATGAAAGACTCTCATAGACACAACTGTTTTGTGTACATGTACCTCCTGCATGATGCTGTTCATGTAGTCTTTGTCGGTCATGCTTGCCAGCTCCAAGTGGATGGGAATATCTTTACGAATGTCAGATATGGCTAACACAGCCTGCGAGGGAAAGCAAGTACAATATGTTAGGTAAGTTACACCAAAATGTTTATAGACTAATAGGCAACATACTGTGAATAAAATTACATAATTTGTGATGAAAAATGAAATGATATAATCTATAACATTATGCTTAGTTTTAGTTAGTTTGGGCATATGTTACTATGAAGTTCATACAGTGCATTACTTACTGCAAACTATTTTTCCAAAGCAAATAATAGTTTTTTAATAAATGTTATAATTTCTTTGATCAATTTCCACTCGCATAAACTAGCACAAAAGATAATCCACGAGCTGTAGTTTTCACTATCAATAAACGTACATAGAAGCAGACAGTGTTGTGATAATGATTAAAGTTGGATACATTGTGACATACAGCACATATGGTGTGCAGTAAATGGGCCCAAACATGCAAAAACACCAGCTTTGTCAATTCAACCAAACAGGTGGAGGAAGTGTGAAGGACAGATTTCATACACTAACCTCCTTCAGTCGCTCCTCCCACAGCTCTCTGCCCTGACCCTCCATCATGTGGAGCCCCGACAGGACCACCAGGTCTGGCTCAAACTCGTCCAGACTCGCCACAAACGTCTCCAGTGAGCTCATCTCGCCGTTGGACACGTCGTGAGAGAAGATGAAGCGGTTGGCTTGAGGTGCCTGAGTTGAACCCCACTGTTCACCTAGAAAATAAGAGAAAAGACCAAATACAACTGAAACATCCTAACAGACTGAAGGATTGCTGTAATGTAAGGGCAACCGATCCTGTAGAAGCCACAGCTTGTTCTTCTCTTTACCTGCTTTATACTCCAGGATGAGGTGATATTCATCCGTCTGCTGGAGAGACTCCGGGGGAACGACTATCTGCTCATCAGCATCTCATGAAGTTTAGGACCCACTGGCCCACACAACAACACCTGTGGTATACAAAAATATTGCCAGTCATTTGAAGGACAGGGATTCTGACTTATACTAAAATACTGTGTTAAGAAGGCTGCCAAAACAAATGTCCATACTATAAAAACGCATCGTCTTCAGATGTTTCAATATGAGGCTGCTGTGTTCAGGCAGTTAAACAGCGATCTGGCGATTTTCCCCAGGGTAGTGAAGCGGGGGGACTGCCAATGAAACGGCTCATTTGTGTGACTTCCTGTTGTGTTCCTTAACCCCCCCAAGGTAGCACAAGTAGACTTTATATTTCCCAACTACTGTTTTCCGTCAGATCGTTTATAGATCTCAATGTTTCCAGCGGCACTTGAAGGCAACCTCATTTTGTGGAGAAAGAGAGAAAGAAAATAGACGAGCGAGACAGATCAACTGTGCATTGTTGTTTGGCAAACATCCAGCTATTACATAAATTCCAGGGCAGTTCAGTGCTTGTTTTTCGTGTTTTAAAACTTTATTGTAGAAGCGATAGAGGCAGTGATGTTTCTGGTTTACTGTACAGGACTCTCACACCGCCTTAAAACACACTGACAAGTCAGAGTGCCGGTTGCATGATTGGCCACGACAGTGTGACGCAGAGTTGCTTTGCTGAATTGATCACAACTTTTTTACCCCAGGCCCGCTGCATTTTTTTTACATCCCCCCCCGTGGCAAACCCCGCGCAGCCAAAACTCACTACCTCCATGTAAAATGAATGGAGAGACGGCCAACGTAGACTGTGTGAAAGAATATGTTCTAAAGAATATGTTTTCCCATGTTTATTATTTCTTAAGACCACTTTTCTAAGAATTTCTGCAAAATGAAGCACCCAAAACATACTAACTAACCAGCTTGAATCTTCTAGGTTTATTTAATTGGGGTTCTTTAAAAGCTCATAATTGTTGTGTGTAAGAGTTTACAACAGAAGTATTAACATGCTACCATCAGATCAGGGTAGGTGGCGAGCTTCTGACCAATGAGGGCAGCGTTCCCTCCCACATACAGCTGGAAGAAAACAAAATTAAAGTTTACCAGAAGGAAGGTCATTTAAGAAACCAAAAAACAAAAACAGACTTAATCAAACAAGAAGTTTGGGGAGTAAGGTCGACTTGCCTTCGCACCGGGGTACTCTGCTGCCGCACGTGCAATCCTCTGAAAGGCCTCGTTGTCGCTGAAGAAGCGCTCGGGCAGCGGCTCCACGCTCCATGAAATGGATGAAGGCTTCCTTCAAGTCCTCTTTGGAGTGCAAGACTTCATGATCCATGCCGGTGCCAGGATCCACAGCCAGAGCCTGCAGCAGTCCCACTCCTGAGACGACCACATCGACACAGGCGTTCACCCTTAAAAAACGTGGAGAGAAAGACGGAGTGCGGTTTATTTGATAGTAATAGTAGTAATAACTTCATTTTCATCTGGCTTTAACCCAAAATAACCCTGAGGGGGATATACAGTATCTATTTCAGCTGGTAGCCACGTCAGACTAAATTGCCAACATTGGAGAAATAAACACGGTAAGTATGTCACTAAGTAACGTCATGCTAACTATGTGTATCACTGGGGTTTGTGCAGAAACAGACATACCCCCAACTGCTCGGGGCGCCTTTCCATGGGCAGCCCCCTCACTCTGACATCCCTCCATTAGTGCATGTATAGGTACTGAGCATGTGTGTGTACTCAGGCCTGTGTGTAACTTGTTTAATAACAACAGAGTGTAAATTGTAATTTCCCCTTGCGGATATGATATTAATTAATAAAGTATACATTATAACATTATTATTAATAATATCATATCCTCAAATGTAAACAGTCAGCTTGTTTTAAAGACACAGTGATCATGTGTCCCTACATTAATTGTTTAGTTATTACACAACTATTAACTAAATCCCCTCTTGCTGTGAAACATTTGAAATAGTTTTGGCTGACTCATTCTGGGACTTATTTATCCAATTCAATGTAATTTGGGGAGATTCTGAGGTGTGTTTGTATGTCAGGTGGCAAAACACAACCAAAACAAGAGCATTTCTCCCTCCACATCCTCTACCTCTAATAACACTTCTCCACCAAGAGGGTGGAGAACAGTCCTCTACAGCTCAGTATCTTTTTACATTTTATTTATTTACTAAGCCACATTCACCATCGAGCCATCAAATCAAATTTTAATGTGCTCATATTATGATTTGTGGCTTTTTTCCCTTTTCTTTATTGTGTTATATATCTTTTTTGTGCATATTACTGGTTTACAAAAAAAGCATAAAAATTCAACAGAAAACACTCCAAACAGCTCTACTGTAGTCCAGCCTTTACTTCCATGACAAATGTGTGTCACTTTGTAACACACGTTATAATGCTGGCCTAGCTGCTAGCATGCCTTGCCCTCATACTCTGATTCTGACTGGCTAGTAGTCCTTACCTAGCTACTGCGCATGTGCAACTCCCAACCAAGATTGAACAGAAGTGAGATGCCTCACTCTGTCGCTAAAACAGAGAACTCAACACACAGGGTGAAAAGAGGATGCATTACATGTGCAGTACAACAAAAATATGGTGTTTTTTGAAAATTAAAACATGTAAACCTATTCTGATGTAACCTCTAAATACAATTATGAATCTGAAAAAGAGCATAATATGAGCACTTTAAAGATTTGATACAAATCCCTCTTGTAATGAGTCCCACACACATAATTATGTTTCACAAATAATTAAATTAAATCATGGAAGATAGAGACTTTAAAAGGCACTTCATGTAAATTTTCATTTTCCTACTTCACTTAGAAACCTTCTGTCCATCCCTCTGGTAGGCAGTCCTTCAGGTCCAGCCAATCGTCACATTCCACCTTGACCCAGTGGGTTGGCTATTCTAAAGCAGCCTAAGGGCTATAGGCTAGGTAAAGACAGTAATTGGACTGACTCCACGTGTCAACACATTCCTTCACACTAGCAGAGCAGCCTCTCAACATGCCACAGTGTGCAGGAGATCAAGTAGGTCAACTTCAGAAAACAGAAAGACATGCATCAGTTCAACGCTCTAACTCACCCTACTGCCACTTTGCTCCACTGTCGGGTCGGCAGAGTTATCAGAGTCTCCCAGGCAGCGGAGATCACCTGCTCCACACTGTTCTGACTCTGAGAAGTCGACTGAAAGTTTGGCAGGCTGATGTGCTGCAGTATCTGCTCTGGCAGGTCCGGGCTTCCATAGTAGAAATAACCAACAGCTAACGCCAGCAGGGCCGCTGCCGAAGCCTTCCTCCACATGATGCTCCCACACTCTCCTGCAACAACGGGACACCTGTCACTTGTCTCTACCATCAGCATTCAAAAGTAATCAACTGATTTGTTGTTGTAATCGGTGATGGCATTTAAGAGCTGCGTAACAATGTTCAGTGTCTAAAGACATAAACAAGTATAAAAAAAAAAAATTCAAAGTCAGATATGTAAAACTAAACCTTTGACTAATTATATTGGTCTTTGATTAAAACTGGCTTGGAATAATGAACTTGGACAACAGAAACTTTTGGATCAATAACATCCTATTATATGATTTTGCTGAAAACTGCCTAAACAATATTGAATTACAGACGTTTGAATTTTAGAAGAAACAATAAGTTGATGAATGGATTAGTTGTTTGAAAGAAAATTAATCAGCAGCTATTTTGATAATACTATAGTACTTTTTTAAAGTAAACATTTGATGGTTTTGGGTACTCAAATGTGAGAATTTGCCACTTTTGTTGGTCTTTTATTGTAGTATAGAGCTGCAACTAACGTTTATTTTCATAGTCAATTAATCTGTTGATTATTTTCTCGGTTAATCAATTAGTTGTTTGGTCTATAAAATGTCAGAAAATGGTGAAAAATGTGGATCAGTGTTTCCCGAAAGCCCAAGATGACGTCCTCAAATGTCTTGTTATGTCCACAACCCAAAGATATTCAGTTTACTGTCACAGAGGAGAGAAGAAACTAGAAAAAATATTGACATTTAACAAGCTGGAATCAAAGACTTTTTTACTGTTATCTTAAAAAATATTCTAAAAACCAACTAATCGATTATCAAAATATCAAAAATCCGACTGTCAGTTGGACAAAAAAAGGCAATTTTTAACGTGACCTTGTGCCTTGAGATAATGTAAAGGGAGTTTTAAGATGTTTTATAGATAAAGATTAATTGAATATGTAACAATATATATATAACAATAATTGTATTAGTTGCAGCAGATCCTAATGTATGTCCTCCTATATATATATATATATATATATTTTCTTGATAAGAAAACTGTGAAAATGACCATCACATTATCCTAGAACAAAAGGTCAGATTATCAAATGTGTGTTTTTTGTCCAACAAAACCTATTATTATATGTAAATATATTACATTTTCTACAATTTAAGACATTGTATCTCTCCAATGCAAACATTGTTCATTGCTCTTAATGTACTTGCCCAGACATAGAAACACAACTAAAAACATATAAGCTGTACAAAGTTACATTAACATCATACTACTTTGACAACAAATATAAATATATAAGTCTATAAGAAAATATATATAAAATAAACATATAAAATCAGAGGAGGCTGGTCCATAGAGGCAGAGGAGGTTGCTCTTCTATTTTAAGAGGCAAGAGGGATAATATATATAAACTAAATTGTTTAAGGTCACCAGCCGCCAATGAAGTATATACACAGTAATATACAAACAACAATGACATTTGACGACAGTGAGACAATAGTAAGATAGTAATACTGTATATAGAGTTAATTGTACAAAATAATATATCAACCCATTTTGCAGATAATCTACACTCTTTAACTCAGTTGATGAGCTCCACATTTACAGCTACATGACAGTGCAGGTTCCCAACTTTAGTCTTCATGGTACCTGATAGTACCCAGAAGTACTGGGACAAGCATACTGAACTCACTGAGTGGCACTGCCCTTTAAGCTGCAGCTATGCCATGTAACTTTATGATACATAATACAGGGGTTAGGTTCCTGCTAACGTGTACAATCCGTTAGCTAACATGCTAGCACCAGGACACAGGGTGTATCCTTGGCTTCAGTTTATCATTGCTAATCTGGCAGAAGCAATTAGCTTGTAGCTCGGTTTAGCAAGCAATCTGATTTAGAGTAGCGCCAAATACTTTTTTGTTAACACCTCAGTTTGATAACTAACAGCTTTCTTTTAAAATTGAAGTAGCTTAATAGTTGTTAGCGGCACGTACCGATAATTATGTGCAGGCTTCAAGTTTAGTTGGTCAGGAAAATGATTCAGCTTCCTGGTTAATCACATAAATAGCATTTAATGTGCTGAATGAGGGAGAGGTAACTGAAGAAGGTAGAGTCAGTACGAGTCATTGAAGGAGGAATGATTGTGACACACAGCAGCTTCGGACCGCTAGCGCATACACACACATACACAGCAGCGGCGGCTTCCGTCGACCGCTCTGCGCATGCGCTACTACAGGGTACATTCATGGTACATAGTATTTAGAACACAGCTGGGAAGTTAAGTAAAAACTTGTACTGGCAGTAGTTGAACGTACATTTACTAAAGACCTGTATGCTGCTTAAGCACAATTTTGAGGTAATTTACTAGAGTAATTCCTTTCATACATTCACGGGTGCCTGCCCACCATCCAGGACTCTCGAACTCCTGGAGACTCAGAGGCACTAGGCCTATAGACCAACACATAGATAATAAATAATACATTGATACTTGGCGTCTGTGTATCGATACAGTATTGCCACGGAAAATATCACAATACTATGCTGTATTGATTTTTTCCCCCACCCCTAATTGCACTATTGTCTTACTGTCAGCTTTGTTGTACTTTTTTATACTTTGAGAGCAACAAGCCAGTATGTGTTTGCACTTGGCCATTAAAGCTGTTCAAGATTTTATGCTACTTTATACTTCTTCACTTCATTTTGGAGGCAAATATTGTACTTTTTACTGCATTACATTTATTTGACACTGTTTGTTACTTTGCTAATTCGTTTTTAATACAAAATATAGTCAACAAATACATTATTATATGTTTTCATAGATTTACATACATACAGTGGGTTCGGAAAGTATTCAGACCCCTTTAAATTTTTCACTCTTTGTTTCATTGCAGCCTTTTTCCAAAAATCAAAAAGTTCATTTTATTTCAGTAATGTACACTCAGCAACCCATCTTGACAGAAAAACAGAAATTTAGAAATTTTTGCATATTTATTAAAAAACAAAAACTGAAATATCACATGGTCATATGTATTCAGACCCTTTGCCGTGACCCTCATATGTAACTCAGGTGCTGTCTATTTCTTCTGATCATCCTTGAGATGGTTCTACACCTTCATTGGAGTCCAGCTGTGTTTGATTATACTGATTGGACTTGATTAGGAAAGCCACACACCTGTCTATATAAGACCTTACAGCTCACAGTGCATGTCAGAGCAAATGACAATCATGAGGTCAAAGGAACTGCCTGAAGAGCTCAGAGACAGAATTGTGGCAAGGCACAGATCTGGTCAAGGTTACAAAAAAATTTCTGCTGCACTTAAGGTTCCTAAGAGCACAGTGGCCTCCATAATCCTCAAATGGAAGACGTTTGGGACGACCAGAACCCTTCCTAGAGCTGGCCGTCCGGCCAAACTGAGCTATCGGGGAGAAGAGCCTTTTTTGGTCACTGTGGCTAAGCCCAGAGATGCAGTCGGGAGATGGGAGAAAGTTGTAGTAAGTCAACCATCACTGCAGCAATCCACCAGTCGGGGCTTTGTCTCCTCAGTGCAAGACACATGAAAGCCCGCATGGAGTTTGCTAAAAACACCTGAAGGACTCCAAGATGGTGATAAATAAAATCCTCTGGTCTGATGAGACCAAGATAGAACTTTTTGGCCTTAATTCTAAGCGGTATGTGTGGAGAAAACCAGGCACTGCTCATCACCTGTCCAATACAGTCTCAACAGTGAAGCATGGTGGTGGCAGCATCATGCTGTGGGGGTGTTTTTCAGCTGCAGGGACAGGACGACTGGTTGCAATCGAGGGAAAGATGAATGCGGCCAAGTACAGGGATATCCTGGACGAAAACCTTTTCCAGAGTGCTTCACCTCAGACTTTTACCTTCCAACAAGACAATGACCCTTTAAAATAACGAAGGAGTGGCTTCACAACAACTCTGTGGCTGTTCTTGAATGGCCCAGCCAGAGCCCTGACTTAAACCCAATTGAGCATCTCTGGAGAGACCTGAAAATGACTGTCCACTTTTACCATCCAACCTGACAGAACTGGAGAGGATCTGCAAGGAGGAATGGCAGAGGATACCCAAATCCAGATGTGAGAAACTTGTTGCATCTTTCCCAAAACGACTCATGGCTGTATTAGATCAAAAGGGTGCTTCTACTAAATACTGAACAAAGGGTCTGAATACTTATGACCATGTGATATTTCAGTTTTGTTTTTTAATAAATATGCAAAAATTTTAAATTTCTGTTTTTTTTCTGTCAAGATGGGTTGCTGAGTGTACATTACTGAGAAATAAAATGAACTTTTTTGATTTTTGGAAAAAGGCTGCAATGAAACAAAGAGTGAAAAATTTAAAGGGGTCTGAATACTTTCCGTACCCACTGTATACAGTATATATACAGCATATATGTATATATAAAACAGCTGCAACATTAAAGTGATTAACATTGCTGCACCAATAATTATAATTCAATAATATAATAGACGTTCTGCATGATAAGGACTTTTACTGTATTTTGATTGAAATACTTCTTTACCTTTACTTAAATTCATTTTTGAATGCACGACATTGAAACAGAGTATTTTTTATACAACAAAGTTTAACACTGTGGTATTACCTTTACTTCAGTTAAAGATCTGAGAACTTCTTCCAACACTGGGTACTTGCAATTTAAGCTACCACTAATAAAATGTAACTAAGTACATTTACTCAAGTACTGTACTCAAGTACAAATTCCAGGGACTTATATTTGTACTTGAGTATTTACACTGCCGCAACTTTATAACTCTACTTCACTACATCAAGGAGGCAAATATTGTACTTTTTTACACTGACAGCTTTACTTTTTACATCATACTTTTTCATCCCCTTCCTTCTGTGGGACATTTTACTTTTAATTACAAACTATTACTGTAAGATAAGATAAGATACTTTATTAATCCCACACTGGGGATATTCCTGTGCTACAGCGGCTCAAACAATAAAAAATGCACACACATCAGAATAACACAAATACAAGTATAATAATATAATGATAATATAAGTATAAGAAATAGAACAAATATAATTAGTTATAATAATGGTAATATAACAAACATATTTATACAACAACCCCCCCTTGTATAAACAGTCAGTATATAAACAGATATACAGATGAATAAAAATGAAAATGAAATATTGCAGTTGGAGGTAACAAAATAAATATCTAAATATGCAAAATGCAGAATAGTTTCCAGTTATGGCTCATATTGCAGAAACAGCTAGCAGGGCTACATTATGATGTTGTATTAATGAGTCTGAAAGCTGCTGGAGTGAAGGACCTGCAGTAGTGCTCCTCCTTGCACTCTGTCTGCTGCTGAAGGAGCTGCTCAGGGAACTCAGTCTCATGTATGGGGTGAGAGGTGGTACCCATGATTGATGCCAGCCTGGCTAACATCCTCCTATCCCCCACCTCCTCTATGGTGTCCAGAGGGCAGACCAGAACAGAGTTAGACCTCTTCACCAGACTGTTCAGCCTTTTCCTGTCCCTCTCTGTGCTCTTGAAAAGGTCTTGAAATGACCAAATAGGAGGCCCATTATTGCATCTATAAACCACAACCAAATAACATAATTAAAGACTCAAGCCCCTTTTTTCTTCTTTTCTCCCTCAGGCAAACATGCATGAATGTTATTCCTGAGCTGCTTGTTGCTGCGTGTAAACCGTTTCGCTGGAGGCTGAGGTGAGGCGTGGGAGCCGTAGAGAAAACTGACACCTACTGTATATCTGCATACTAATAGTAATACTACAGTAAAATGTGCAATACAATGAAATCACCACTTAATATTAAGTTTTAAATAAGTCAGTCAGTCAGTCTGTTTTGTCACTTACTCAACAGGCCAAGGCTTCCTTGGTAAAAGAGATTTGACAACTTTAAAATGAAAATCTGATGACAGTTGGTTGTCATTGTCAGTCAAATTTTATCAAATCACATTCACACAGTCCTGATGAAGCCGATTAGGTTAAACTCTTATGAAATAATCAATAAGGACATTTTTTATGTATAGGTTAAACTTTAATTGTTGCTTATTTAGTCATGAATATTTAATGTAGATATCATTTAACCCAATACACATTTAGTAAATAAATAAAATTAAAACTATGCTTTCTAATGCTTCCTGGACCAGTGATCATATCTCCTGATGCACTGAGGGTACTTTGTTTGCCCGAATAGAAGCTTATCCAAACATGTGTCTTGTGGTTTTCAGAAGAATGTTGATCATCTTGTTTGAATACACAATTTACACATTAGGAGTTGTGTCTGATTCTTTATTATAATTTTAATATAAACAGAATGATACAAAAGTGCAAACAGCTCCAAAAACATTTGTTTACATTGAACAAGGTGCTTCAAAATAAAGTCTTAGCATTTGGCTCATCAAAGGCTGATTGTGTTCGACCAAACACCAAAAACCAAATTTATATCAGTCACAATAAACTCAAATTACTACAAATGTATATGAATATAAGAAACTATACATAAATCTGTCTAAACTTTGACAAAAATGTAAACAAGGATATCTAAAAATACAAAGCTAACTCTATCAGCTGCCTGGATTTCAAGTCATTTTCTACACTTCCACACTGTGCCTTCATTTTAAAAAATTAAACTAGACTACAGTATTGCTAAAAGGAATAATACACGTTTACAATAAGACACGTTTGCCTACATGGACATCTCCATTTAAGGAGACATATCATTTTCATTTTCAGGTTTGTTTCTGGTTTCCACTAGAACATGTTTACATGCTTAATTAAGTGTTCAAAAAACACATTATTTATCTCATTCTGTCTGTCTGAATATACCTGTATTCACCCTCTGTCTGCAATGCGCCGTTGTGAAATGAAGCATTTTCACAATATTAAAGTGCTCATATTATGCTTATTTTCAGGTTCATAATTGTATTTAGAGGTTATATCAGAAAAGGTTTACATGGTTTAATAACATTTTTTTAAAAACACCATATTTTTGTTGTACTGCAAACTTAAAACGTGGCTGGACTACAAGACTGGAGAAGGTACGTCCCTTTGGGGTGGATTTGGGCTTTTTCACTTTGTAAACCTAAAACGTGCACAAAAAAAAGATATACAATACAATAAAGGAAAGGGAAAAACGAAAAAGCATAATATGAGCAATTTAACATAGCACATGAACCTGCTTTACAATAAAAAAGACAGAAATCTCACTTTGTACAATATGGGACCCCTAAAAACTGTTTGTGTGCTACTTAAACGGACTAAAAACAGACATATTGAGTGACTAAGTTTCAATATGAATTTTGGTGTTTGGCCTCAACATGAGATTCTCAAAGGGCTACGAAAAGGTTGAACAATATGTGGAGCATCGGAACAAAGCCTGGGTTTTGGATTTAAATCCCACTGGGGCTGCTGGTTTTGGTCTAAAGCATCCAGTGATAAGATAGGATTCCTTTATACAATGAGATTCAGGTGCACTACCTGAGACGGTGACCTATTCCAGGCTGTTTTCCTTCTGTATCATGCATGCAAGTGTATGTTTCTATCTTGCTGGCATTGTGTATTTGACTGTATTGTATATTCTATTTTAAAACACTGAATGTTACGTGTAATTATAATGTTAGGCCTCTATAGAGGTGGTGGGGTCAGGCTCAGTGAAAATGGGGGCGGTGAAGCTGACCCGGACGTCCCGGGGATAAAAACCCTGAAGAACCCCATCCACAACAATATCTGGGAGATCTGCAAGACAAGACAGAGCTCAGGGTTTATACTGTCTAAACAATGTTGTCATGCTTTTTTATGCTTTTTTTTTTTCACAATTATAGCACAAAACAACAAAACACACACCTGTGCAGAGTTAGTAACTGTTTAACATTTCGCAGTTTATTTCCTACCTGATGTACAGTCAGAGAGATAAGGATCCTGAAAAAATCCCAACACTGGCTGATTTGGTAACAGATAACTGAGAAAACACAAGTAAAATATGACTGATTAGTGATATGTAATGGTAATACTTCTTCAAATATCAAGATCATGTGTCTACCAATAATGACTTTTATCAATGGTGTGAAACAATAAAAGGTTGAATGTGCTAGATGCATGATAAGGAGGTCAGGTGCTGGCACAGATGTATGTATGTATGTATGTATGTATGTATGTAGGTTATAAACAGGACCGGATCTATCCTAAAGGGGCGAACAGAGTCCAGGCAGGGCCTTGAGCTCAGGGGTGGCTCATAAGTGCAACACACTGAGTGACCATGTTGCACAGCGTCAGTTAACGCCCGTGACAGAGAAGGTTTTAGAACCAAGACGCCCCAACTCAGAGTCATTTTCTGTATCTGTGGCACATGGGCTTCGCCCCGCCTCTTTAGGAGACTAGTGGTAGATCCTGAGTGTATTGATTCCAATGGGAGAAGAAAACGTGAACACAGATTAAAACCAATTCTTTCGCCCCATAGTTTCTCAAGAAAATATTGGACCCATTTTTCACAAGCCACATATCTCCTGAAAATTCTGCCACTTAAATGGCAATTTTCAGACGGACAGATCAGGAGAAAATTAAAAAAAATTTTATGAGACCTGTTTCTGTCTCAGGGACAAACTCTCGCAGATCTGGTGACACAGATAATCTAACGTCAACTAACGTTCGTGAACGTGGTAACAAAACCAATTTTCATAATGCTAAATATGTCTTTTAGCAATGTTAATATCTAATGTTAGCACAAGAAATGTTAATAAATTGTTGACAAATCACTTTTCATCCATCCAAATAATGTTGGATTCACATTCAAACAAGTTCCCACCCATTCAGGAGACAGGAAGTGGGCACCGTCTCATACCATTGGCACAGCGTGTATTGCACTCTTTAGTTATAGAGAATCTTTGTCTGTAACACTTACCGGACATGATGTACAGACAGAAGTAGTCAAGGAGTAAGGTAGCCTGGATGTGTTGATTTGAGCAATTACGCCAGGAGTATGTCCGCTTACATAAAAACCAATACACGCAGGTGTTTTGATACTTGTTGCAATTTACACTGAGTTCCTTTGAGTTTCTTTTGACACCTCTTGGGTTTTAAACCAGGGTTTATATGAAACCTACAGGACTGCAAATAAATAAAGCATTCTCATGCTCATAATGTAAGACATAGCAAGTGTTTTATTGTAGTCATTAATGGCTTCTGTCATACTTGAAAAATGGTGTTGCAGAGACAGGAAGACATTTCTCCTGTGCACAGGAGTCAATATTCCTACAGTGGCTACATCCCTTCTAGTAAACAAAGTAGTGAACTGCACAAATACAAAGACACAAGGGGGAAATACTGGGAATGATCTTACCTGTAATCCTGACTGTCCAAATCATCAACTGATCTGGAATTAGAACACATAACTGTTACAGATTTCCTGAAAGGATACTGTCAAAATGAAAGGTCAATAACTCCATGGACTACTCTACGTACGATACATAAAGTTAGGGCTGGGCAATATATCCTTATGATATCGTTATTGTGTTATGAGACTAGATATCGTTTTAAAATTTGGATATTGTAATTTGACACAAGTGTTGTCTTTTAAAGGCTGCATTACAGTAAATTAAAAAAAAGATTATTTTTTGGGGCTTTTCCCTTAAAGTGACAGACAGAGGATAGACATGAAAGGTGGAGAGAGATGGGGGCTGACATGCAGCAAAAAGTCACAGGTCGGAACCAAAACCGGGCCTCTGCAGAACTCAGCCAACTTGGGGCAAACACTCCAACTGGGTGAGCTAGAGGCCACCCCAAGGTGTAACGTTCTGAACTTACCAGACAGTTCTACCTTTCTATTATTTGCCTTTACCCACTTAGTAATTATATCCAAATTGTGATTGTTTATCACAAATCTCATTGTGTAAATATTTAGCAAAAGCACCAATTGTAACCCTACAATATCATTGCAATATTGATAAGAGGTATTTGGTCAAAAATATTGGGTGAGTTGATTTTCTCCACATTGCCCAGCCCTACATAACATCCTTTTACTACTAATGGCCAACTCACCCACATACAATAAACTACTGTACTTCATATATATATATATATATATATATATATATATATATATATATATATATATATATATATATATGAAGTGCAATGGAAACAAATATGCAGGCTGAACTTAACACTCACACGTGTACTATATATGTGTACATGTGTCCTTCCATGATCATGTTGGAGCCGCTGCTGCTGCTCCCTACCACTGTGGGAAACGTTTCTAAAATTGTTATTATGTTGCTGCATTGCCCCGTATCCAAAAATAAGAGGAGCTAAATATAGCAACCTGTACAACGTCTCTGGGAGCAGTTGGTGGAGTCTGGGCTGAAGGACTTACTCCATGCTGCTCTTCTTGATTCCTGTGTGAAAGTGTTTCACATGGAGGAAGTCCAGCAGAACCTGCGGCACGTCTTCGTCTTGATAGATCATATCCTGCAACAACACAGAAAAATCTAACACGTAAAAATGTATTTTTGGTTCAAATCATTTCAAAACTGATGTCAAGGCTTTGTATCTTTGAAGGTTTAGGAATGAATAGTTGATTAAGTGGCAAAACACATTTTCAATATACTGTACATGAGTTAAAATCGCGCACATAGCATTAAAGCTTCAGTGCATGACTTTTTGATACTAATAGATGTCTGTTACATTCAAACCATTGCCAAATGAGTTGTTACAAAACTAATTAAGACCATTGGTTACACAAAACTCTCTGTATTTCTCAGTATGGCTATGTTCAGAAGACTGTGGCACCCAGTGACTTTTCTGCGCAGAAATTTAAGTGAAGATAATTACCTCTTCTGAAGAGTCCATGTTTTTTTAAATCATGCTGTCCTTCTTTAGCCTGACAAACAAGACCCACATCAAGATGTTGGGTGTGGGAACTCACCATTGTCAGGGCTCAATCCGAGGGGCGGGAAAAATGGTTGTCTTTTAAATTCCCTCTGCACGCAATAGGGTAGCGCTACAACCAACCAGAGCAACGCTAGTTGATAGATTAAACTTTGCAAATTACATTCACGCTAGGGTGCTTAGGTTAGGTTTAGGCTATTTCTCCTTAGCTGCTAGCAACTGCGTGGAGGAGGGGTGGGGGCATGTGCACAATCGCGGAAGGCTTGTATCATGTGGACGTGCCGACAGTGTTGTTGTCATTACTTAGAATTCCTCATAGGGGCGACAGAAACTACACACTATATCTTTAAAGTAACATTTATTCTAAAGTGTTTGGTGCAGATACACACCTTTGGCATACATACCATTGCCTTTCTAGATACACCATATGATAAAATACTCATGTGGCAAATTAGAATATTTAGTAGTTGCTGTACAGAATGGTTAGTAAACTTTAGATTCCGCTATGGTGCTTTCCAAATTGTGGGATGACTTTTGATCCCAACATAGGTTTTAGTTTAAGTTTATTTTGAGGGCCATGTCAAATCTCTGGTTCAGTAAATCAGATCAACGGGCAGACACCTGAATGTTTTACCTGGATGTAGTCTTCCAGCTCCTGCCTCCTCTGCTCCACTGGTTTGGTCCTCAGATGGGGGTTCCTTTTGCTCGGGAAATCTGGAGTCTGGGTGATCTTCCTGAGCTGCAGGCACCACAAGATACAACACGAACCTTCAATCATCTGTGCGTGCCAAGAACTACAACAACTACTATGTCTAGTCATAGTTTCATTATCGTTACTAGAATTTCCACTGTTCATCACACCTCCAGCCGGCACCGAAAGACAACCGCCTACCAAGACCCAGGGTTTGTCCGAGGTTTCTCCCAAAAAGGAAGTTTTCCTCATCAGTCGAGGTTTCTGCCTAAAAGGACATTTTTCCTCGCCACTGTTGCACTAAATGCTTGCTCTTGTGGGAATTATTAGGATTGTTGGGTCTTTTTAAACTATAGAGTATGGTCTAGACCTAGTCTATCTGTAAAGTGTCTTGAGGTAACTCTTGTTATGATTTGATACTATAATTAAAATTGAACTGATGCCTTACGAAATATGAAATGGCTGAAAATGACTTAAGTCTTTGTCCACTAGAAGCTCTTTTATGAATAGGTCCCCTGTTTTGCAAATATATGTGCATGATTCCCTTTTTGCTGCGTGTTTCACACTATTCCACTGATTGTAATTTGGTAATATAGCAAGAAACGTAGCAATGCACCAATAAAGGCAAGGGAAGAAACAAACAATGTACAGTTCAAAATATAACAAAAAATATATTTGCATATTGTACTGCTATTGCAAATATAATTGTTTAGCGAGCGACACAAACAGACAAACTGATCAGGAAGGCTGGCTCCGTTATGGGCTGCAAACAGGACACGTTTGAAGCTGTGGTGGACAAAAGGTCACTGAACAAACTGTTATCTATCATGGATAACCCCGACCACCCTCTCCACCCCACACTGGTCCAACAGAGGAGCAGCTTCTCTAAGAGGTTCCTTATAACACTTCACTTTGGCAAGTATTAACTAGTAATGCTTATCAAATTAAACAAAGGAAGTATTTAGACATTCCAAGGTGATGTAATCATGTTGTGCTACTAGCTAGCTAGGTTAGCCTTGATTGTTGGATTTGCGAGAGCTCGCAAATAAAACTTGATATCAAGATAAACCCAAGTCAAAATCTCGCAAATGAAACTCAAGATATCGCAAATAAAACTGGAGATATCGCAAAACAAAGTCAAGATCTCGCAAAAGTGTTAGTCCCCAGTATATGCATTTATTTTTTTCCCTTCCATGTCACCTCCGGGACTCCGTATGTTAGCTTGTTCTCCATATTATAATATTATACATGTACAACTATTTAAATAAAACAACAATTTTCTGATATTATATAAAATGGTCAACTTATCAAAAGGGTGGTGGTGAATTTTTGCATGCTCAAAACTTCTGTTTCTCTTACCCAAAACATACTGCTTATTGTTATTAGAATATATTCAATGGGAATATTAATATTAAGTTTGACTTGAGTTCTTGTGCAAACATTTCAGAACTGTTAAACATTCCTTGTCAGGTTTTAAACCTAAATATATATATTTCCAATGCAGGAGGCCATCAAAAGGAAGCTTCATTGTGATTTTAGAGCCATGTCTTATTTTACGTTACAAGCGACTTATACTGTACATCTCGTAGCACCACAAACAGGAAAGAGACATTCTGTAACACTGTAATAATTGTGACTGTGGCTATAAAGCAACATACTTTTCTGTGGAGAGTCTGGAATTCGCTGCTTCTTCTGAGCACATAATGTTTCCTCCCGTGAAACAAGACTTCCACTCTGAAAAGCTGCAAACAAAAGACAGACGGAGACACACAGAGGATTTATTCACAATCCATCATTGAGGGAGTTTAGTGGTGGTCAGGCTGGACATTTAAAGTTGGTGCATCATGCTTTTTTTTTTAATGATGATCAAAATAATTCCAGTTTGTTTTTTGCTTAATCATCAAGTTCATGCTTTTTAAAACATGGTTCTCAAATCTTATTTGGTTGCGGATCCGCTCCTCTACATGTCGGCTCCATGCTCCATTGTCCATCAACACCCACCAGGTCTGGATTTGTTTGCGAATTTATGTAGAATAAAACCAACAACAGTTTGTTTCCATCCAGGAGTAGAGATGCTTTCTGGCATCTGGCAAAAATAGAAGCACTTCGTATCTGCTCTGCAGGGCTGCGGACAGCTGGAGCTGGGACAGAGTCGGGACGCAGCAGTTCCGCAGTCAGTGAAAATACACACATTGACTTTAATTGAAACCTATTGACTCCACCGCCGTTCTGGAGCAGATCCGCAGCCGTTCTGCACCCGGTGGAAACTGGGGGTAATAGCCTGCTGAATAACATGATTATACAGAAGACAAACCTTTTTGTGCAAAATGATGCATCATGTGATATTTGCAACAATGTGACTCAAAAACAGTGTCTGGTTGCCTGCCTATGAGTGGCATCAGGTTCTGTCTGCCACTTGTTGTCTGTTGCTGGTTGTGCTTTGCATGTGTGGGATTCTGAAACGTCCTTAAATTTAGGATTTGTCGTTTGTTTATTCAAAGTCAAAGACAGTCCAAAGTAGTGTTACTTTACACATTTTTGTGGGTCTGAGGTGTATTTCACATTGTAGCAGCCAAAGCTCCGCTGCTTTCTTTGACCCTATCTGTCTTTGGTCCTGCGCTGTGCTCAGTGCTCAGTGTGAGGGGTGGAGTGGCCAGTGGCTAGAGCAGCAAAACCCAACGTGTGCTTCTTTTACGATATATATTTAACAATATTGTTCGTCATGACCGAAAGAACGAGATCCAGGGTACAAGCAGCCAAAATGGGTTTCCCCAGGAAGGTGGCTGGTGTCTCCCTTAGAGATAGGGTGAGAAGCTCAGTCATCCGAGAGGAGCTCGGAGTAGAGCCGCTGCTCCTTTGCGTCAAAAGGAGCCAGTTGAGATGGTTCGGGCATCTGGTAAGGATGCTTCCTGGGCGCCTCCCTAGGGAGGTGTTCCAGGCATGTCCAGCTGGGAGGAGGCCTCGGGGGAAGACCCAGGACTAGGTGGAGAGATTATATCTCCAACCTGGCCTGGGAACGCCTCGGGATCCCCCAGTCGGAGCTGGTTGATGTGGCTTGGGGAAGGGAAGTTTGGGGTCCCTGCTGGAGCTGCTGCCACCGTGACCTGATACCGGATAAGTAGATGAAGATGGATGGATGGATGAATGGATATTGTTTATATTTCTTTTCTTTTTGTTGCGGATTACATCTTTAATACTGTCATTCGTTATAAAATATTATTTCACATTGTCAGCTTCTTTGTGCTATGCGTCAGCAACAGTCTATTTCTTTCTCCTTTTTCAAACCTTTACATACACATCTGGCACAAAATCTCCCCAAAGCAAACATCTCAATTTAGAAAAAAGTAGCTCTGATCATTATTGGATTAAACCGCACATTCTCACTCATGGATGGACATGGCAGGACTTCAGAAAGAGAGTTGGAGCAGTCAACATGTACTGGCTGGGCCCTCCGTCAACACAAGACTGGGTTTATATTTTGCATTTCTAATCTAACACAATCCATCGGACTGACGGTTTGAGAGATATGCAAATAGACACACAGACAGACGTTGCTGTAATTTATACAGTAGATAGATAAAATGAAGAGATTACTTGTAATGTTTTGGTTTACTAAAAGTTACTGTACACAAATCCTTTGCTTTACAAACTTTTACAATAATGTCTGGGGTTTGAACTAAGACTTTGGTGATAAAACTGGTTTTAAACTTTGAGTTTTATTGTCTGTGTCCTATTTTCTGTATTTGATCTCCAAATCAGACATCTGATCTGCAGGAGCTTTAATGGTTTTCACAATAGAACTATACAATACAACACATTTGCTTTACAAAAGGTTAAAATAATACAGTTATTTCCCTAGGCACATGGGAAGAACATCAGTTCTGCAAACTTAACACTTATACACGTCAAAATGTCAGCAGCTTGCGCTGTGGAATCACTGGACCTGTACATGGGCTGAAATATTTGAACAATTCTTTTAAAGCACAAAGCAATTTTAGATTGATGTCTAAATTACTTATCTCAGCTTTCCCTTTTCTTGCAACAGATGTACGATCAAAACTCTTAACCTCTTCAGATGACTGCAGTGTTGAAAATATTAGGTGTACTTCATGTTGTCCTCTCTTAAAAAGGTGAATACATTATATGGGAAAATAATGTTTTATTTTAATAAATAAAAACTAATGAAAAGAACATTCTGCTGCTGGGTAGAAACTGAATGTTTGACAGTTTGTTCAGAACAAATTGCAGGATGTCCTTGTACATTTACCACTTGCTTTATCAGTAATGTAAACAAAAAGTAACTCGAGTCCAACGCCTTGTGTTCTCAGACTGAGGTGATAAAACCAAACAAGGGTCAGTTCCATACACTCAAGCAAATTTCCCAGGCTTGTGTAATTTTTATTTTTTAACATTTAATGATATAGGCATGAATGAGATAGATCACAAATAAATACCTAGGTGACTGTTCTCTGGAGGTCTGACTAGTTTCATTTCAGCTTGCTGTATTTAACTGGTTTTATAATCCCACCAATAAACTAGCAACACAGAGAACTTTAGTCAAACAGTTATTAAACTGAGACGCCACTTCTGTTTATTTTACCCTTTTCCTTGTTTTAATAAGTCTTCCCATGTAGAGTATTGTGTGTCAGAGTGTGAGTGTGTGTGTGCACGCTCAGGAAGAGGAGGCAACATGTACAGCAGTATAATGTCACCAATGCTTTACAGCTTTCTGCACTAATCCCTGTTTGCACAGTAGCAAATTACGATAACATGTCCAACATGTACGACTACAGAAAAGCTTCTTTCAGGTAAATAAACTTTATGACATTATGTTTACTTGGTCCTTAAATACATGAGTTAATTTACTGAAATACAGTTTTGCAATACTTTTCATAATTATTTCCATCTTGTGAGACAACAACAATCTCAGGGCCGTTTTTCCGTTACATACATTTTGCTGATAATACTTCTGTACTTTCAATTATGTAAGACTTTAAATGCAGGACTTTTACTTGTGATGGAGTAACTATTGTTACTTTTACTTGGGTTAAAGAATACTTTGACCACCATACAAGAGTGACAGGGGCCATTCTGCATAATGAGCACATTTACTTCTTGAAGTACATTTTGCTGCCAATGCTTCTGTACTTTTACACAGACACAGACACACCTTATGAGTATTCATATATATATATATATATATATATATATATATATATATATATATATATATATATATATACACACACACACACACACACACACACACACACACACGCTATTTTCACATTGATAATATGTGCCGTGGTGAAATAAGTACTCAGATCTTGTACGTAATAATACTACAGTGAAGAAATACTCTGTTAGATGTAAGAGTACTAAAAATATTATTATCAAAATATATCTAAAGTACTCATTATGCAGAATTACCCATTTCAAAACAATATAGGCTACAGTATATTATTATTGGATTATAATTATTGATGCATTCATGTTTTATAATCACTTTAATGTTGCAGCTGGTAAAGATGGAGCTGATTTTAACTATTTTATATTCTGCTGGGAAGCTTTTTTCCATTTGAATGTAGTTAAGTAGAAATATGGTCTAAAGTAGCAGAAAATGGAAATAGCCTAAAAGTAAATTACAAGTATCTCCATAGCGCAGTTACTTCTTCCAGCACTGTTACTTTTTTAAAAGCAAACTTCAAAAGCAAGACTCTATTGTTACATTGATAGTTTGATTTCTTGCACCTCTGGAGTAAACCCGGAGAAAGCCTGAGCTCAAAGCACTTTCACTCTGCCTGCAGGTTACCTGGCTCACCTGGTGTCGCAGCTCACCGTTAAAACCAAACTATAAACATGCAGTAACTTTTAATAACACAGCAAAAAGTGATTAAGGAGGAATAATGCGGTAGAGTGTTTTTACGCTGCCGAGAAAGAAAAAAAGTTAGACTGACAAAAGATTTAAACAGCGTCCTCCTCACCTTTCTGGACTTCCCTGACTCATCCACTTCCCTCTCCAGAGACGGTATCGATACTTCAATCATCGGGAAATCTTCCTCCAACACCATCGGACTTCATCAATCGGCTGGCTGCGATTTACTTCTTGCAACACGTTTTTCTCCGCGTCCAGGAACTGAAAAAAAAACCCGTGCCTCTCTGTCTGTTTTTTTCCTGTGCTCCACCTACAGACTAATTGGCCAAACACAACCACTACGCGCGTGCAGCGGCGTTAAAGGTGCAGTCCAACATTTAGGAATAAAAGTCCAGTCCGAGGCTGCTGCTGTTGGAAATATAATAGTCAGCAGTTTAGTGACAAGTACAGCAGCAGCACAGTAAGTAAGTAAGAAGTTAAGTAAGTAAGAAGTTAAGTAAGTAAGTAAGAAAGCAAGTAAGTAAAAGAAGGTAAGTAAGAAGGTAACTAAGAAAAAAAGTAAGTAAGAAGGTAAGTAAGTGAGTAAGAAGGTAACTAAGCAAGAAAGAAAGTAAGTAAGTAGGTAAGTAAGTAAGTGTAAGTAAGAAACTTTTATAGCACTTTTCACAGATAAAAATCACCAAGTGCTTCACAATAAAGTGAAATACAATAAATGAAAGACATAAGAATACAAAGGATAACATAGCTACACAAAATCATAAAAAGCCACATCTAACAGTCTTCAACTGCTTTTTAAAAAAAAAAACAATTTAAAAAATTTAGTGCATTCCACAGCCTGGCCCGGGGTGGGTGCCACTGCCTGAAATGATCAAGGGCCCAGGGCCCAGGGCTGGAGTTGGAGCCTGTCTGGACTGGAGCTGTGAATGGGGTTGGGTATTGTTTGGATGTTTACGATTCCGATGCCAAACCGGTACTTTTAAAACAATTCCGATTCCTAAACCGGTTCTTAAAAAACTGAAAAATGACATCAAAGAAAGGCTCTGTTACAGAGTTTTTTTTTAAATTGAAAAGTATTTAAATTTAACAATATGTTAATGTTTTAAAGTACTTAAATATAAAATACGTAAACCTAAGTCACCTAACACACAACTACAATAATTTAACAATAAATAACAATTACACTATTAACAAGTATACACAAAGTGAAACCGAAATGAGGAACTGAAATTTGCGTTCTAATCCGGTCTTGGTCTGGTTTCGGTAGCCAACACAAACCTGAAGTGGGATGTTTAGAGGAACATTGGTGGAAGGAGTGTTCAGATCCTTCACTTGACTAAAAGTACCAAAACCACACTGTAAAAAATACGACTGTACCTAAAGTATTTAAAGTAAAACTACTTAATGCAGAAAAATCCGCACATTTTCAAAACTGGTAACGATCAAAACAGTTCTGTCAATCAACTAAGTGTTTAATTGGTGAAATATTTCAGCTGGACTTGTAGACAATTTTATTGATGGGTAGTTTACTTTATAATAAAGCATTGTATTTCATAAAAGTGTTATGTGTGAAAAAAATCATTAATTTGTAAAGTACTGTGACTATTAACTAAAGCTTTCAGATGAATGTAGTGGAGTAAAAACTACAATATTTCTCTCTGAAATGTAGTGGAGTAGAAGGAGCAAAGTGGCATGAAAAGAAAAGGATCAAGTAAAGTACAAGTACCTTAAATTTGTACTTAAGTAAAATACTTGAGTAAATGTACTTGGTTACATTCCACTGAAGAGGAAACACCTGATCTCAGGACAGGACAGCTCGTCTTTATGACAGTTCCTGCAGTCAAGGACAGCTCCACAATTAAAAATACTAATTTACATGACTGCCAACTGTATTCTTACTAATTTACTGATACACAAATGAATAACGAAGCCAGTAAACAAATAACCAGCCAACAAAATACCATCTGTATTTTATGATAAAAATGGAAGGAATAATCTTACCTAAAGGTCCACTTACTAGCTTTTGCTAAATGTAACATATAACCAAAGGTTAAGCCAAGTGATGACAACTACAGAAACTTCATTCAGTAATTTGTAAGTGGACCTTGAGTTAAGATTGTTTGTCAAACTACGATTCCCAAGGTTTAGACACCATCCACATATAACCTAAATCATCTACCATCTTTTACTTATAATATTATAACCTATACTATAGCCTATCAGCACAGCAGTGGGTATTTATTTCTGTGTCTAATGTAAATTCACTCAAATCTATTGGGTTTAAAAACAATAAGACTAAATGTTAAATGTCACTTTCAAATCCAGGTTCACTTCCCACTATGCTTGAAACACAAAAGTACAACCAGAGCAATTCATTGGATGTAAAACAGGATGTAAACCTAGACCAGATAACACTATAGTGTACTCACATCCTTTACGGCCCACTGCTCAAAATTCAAACTCAACTTTAGCGAGGAAGAGGTAAAAATAGAAGGCGTTGTGTTGCAATCTAAGATATGTATGTATTAAAATAGTTTGCCTTTTTTGTTGCATAATTCTCATTTTTCCTCATTCACTTTTAAAATAGCATGCACTGATGATTTTCCATGTGTTAATCTCAGCTACAATCACATGCTCTGTCTGTGATGGGTCATCATGGGATTTGTATCTTCCCATCCCTAATGCTGCTCACTGTGCTTTAATTTAAACCAGGCAGTGAAGCTTACTTAAGCACTTCTGTGGGAGGATACGTGACCTTTCACAGTCATGGATCACAGCTGGGTAAAAATATAACAGCCATTTGGGTCATCACTGCGTTTTACTATGGCTCATGTGAATCCTTGCCCTGCTAGTGAACACTCATTGTGTCTGAAATTACACTGTCAGCAGATGCAGGCCATACACATTAACAAAAAGGAAGTTTGTATTGGTTTGGTAGCTGTAACAGATGTTTAACCTTTGAACATATGCTAAAACCAAATTACTCTTACTGTTTTCCACTGTTGAATTGGACTTAAAGACACTGGTCTGGCCAAAAATCTTCTGTTGCTGATTTGTAAAATTATTTTATTCTGCCTTGTTCTTAGCTTTGTCTATCCTATAGTATAAGGGTTTTATTAACCTGGATGCCAGCCAAACTTAGTCCCGCCCACAACATTTGAGGGCGGGAGGTTTGGTCTTGACTTGATTTGTTACGGAGCAACTATGCTTGAACCAGAGCTGTTCAGACCAATCATATTGTCAAGGCGGGCTTTATACGATGATCAACAGTGACCAAAGAGCTCTTTGGTTGAATTTGTTTACAACAAAAACGGCTGCCGCTGGAGAATTGAGATGTGTCTGTTATAGAAGATATTGACAGCGCATTCATTTTAAGAGGAACAGAGAATTGCGATCAAGGCATTTGACAGATTGATGCCACCCCCATGTCTGTCTTTTAAATATGAAGCTAAAGCCAGGAGACGGTTAGCTTAGCATAAAGACTGGAAACAGAGGGAAACAGCTAGCCTGGCACTGCGTTACTGCTACCGTGCAGCAAATATTCCGGCACCTAACCCCTTTGTAAAGTCACAACTTAAAAAAAAAAGATATAACATGTAAATCAGTGAACTTTAATGTAGAGCTACTGGTAGGCATTGTTTTTTATTTACCCTCAGACAGAGCCCTGCTAGCGGTTTCCCCCTGTTTTCAGGCTTTATGCTAAGCTAAGCTAAGCAGCTGTAGCTTCTCAATCGTCATTTTCTACAACAAATTATTTTTGGCTGATCAGGACATGAATTTAAATTCTAATTCAATCTTGTGAACCAGTTGCAGCAGTGTGTAAGCTCAGATCATTTGAAATCTGAACTCAGGAAATTGTTGCACATGAGGACAATAGTTTCACTATTACCCATGTATTTTGGCATTTCAGTTCCCTCTAATGAAACTCTTGTTAAGGCAAGTGTCCACAACTTCTCGCAATGGAGTTTGTCATCTATAGACATACCAGCTGGTCCAGGGAGCGTGGTGCAATTTGTCCGAGCCAGTGTGTGAAAGAAAGAAAGCACTGTCATCCAGAATAACTGTGTTAGCTGACGCATTCTTGGTTTCTGGACACAGCTCAACTCTGATGTTTACTCCTAAAATCTGGGATTCAATAGTTTATCCAACAATATAGCTACATAATTATTAATAATGGGAAAAATAATATGCATTAACTGTCTACCAAAACTAGTTTGGCATAAAAGTAATGCTCGATATGTACTTTTAATTTGAATGTTTTAAGTGTATTTTTTTTGTTTGTTAAAATCTGATTTATTATAGTCAGTTTGTTCTAAACTACTCACTCTAATCATATGTCTGATGTTTATCTCCACATTGGTATATACTATAATGTATAAGTAAAGATTAGAAATGGGTTTTCAACTCAAGATTTAATTTGAGTCTTTATTGAATTATTGTAGGATATAATATTGCAGAATATTCACTTTCATTTATTATAGAAAAACAGCCCAACCAGTCCACCAGTGGCTTTGAATAAAAGCACATATGATGCACAACACTCTCACAGACTCAATGCTTTTCAGTTTGAATCTCTTTTCTTTAAACATCCATAAACCTGATCGGCCAGTAGAGGTCTCCATCGATCTTTAAAAAAAAAAAGTCCAGAAGTACAGTAACCTTGTCATCACAATTTTGTCTTCAGATCTCAACTGAACTTTCAGCAGCTGATTTTTAGTGTACAAAAAAAGAAAAAAATCTCTTCTTTTTTAACGTTCAATTTGAATGTAACGTTTTAATACCACAGCGAAAAGCTCGGCATCTATTTGAAGACTGTCTACAAGAATCTTTTGGACTAAATTATAAACATGATACATTATGTAAGGGTTACATTTTACTTAGTCAATTAGTTGTTTTGAAGTGAAAGTCTCTATAAATCTCTAAAGGTCTCTTTACTTCCCTTGCAAAACATTTTTGAAATGTACAGTAAAGCTCATATGATGCATTTCGTCTTATCCTAATTTGTTGCATTTTTTGTTTTTGTAGTTATTTACCACCAGTTTTCTGTTGTTTTGTTAATAAAGACATAAACTACATGGAATGTAACATTTATTTCATTTAAACTTTTACAGATGCTTTTCTAGACTTTTTTCAAATTCCAAAATAACTGGCAATAATTAAACTGCCGTAATAGAATTAACATAAGATAAGATACAACAAATGTAAAGGTCTTCTCAAATAAAACAAAAGGCCAGCGTTATTACAAGTGTACAGTCTGATCTTTTTGGATGGATTAAAACTTTCACATTGCAGTTTAAAAGTTGCAGTTTCTAAAGATACCTGGGAACTGCAGAGCCAATGATGTCTTCCAAGCTGTCCACCTTAAACAAAGAGCAAAAGAGACAGTTTGACCTGTGTACAGTGTACAAAATGTTTTACCCTACACTGACTGACTTTTGTGATTTGTTTCACGGTATTCCTTTTCTCACATTTTCTCAAATTTGGTAGAAAATTACTATCTTGAGTCTTATTTTTGCTTTCCTGGATCTCTGGTTCCAATTATGCTTCAGACACCCAAAGTTAAAAAATAAAACTGCCAAAGCCGCCCACACATGATCTGCGGTTAAACTGCTCTGTGCTGGCCGTTCCATTATTTTCCTGTGGGGAGAGCAGGGCCGGCCAACTAGGTGCAGCACTACCCTTGGTGTCGCGCATCACTTGGAATTGCCGTCGTGAGCTGTTCTCAAAGTTCAAACTTTGACCTAGTTGCTGCTAACCTTTCAAGGCGAAACTGTGGGCGCAACCAATTCCAGGACGTTCCTGTGCTGCGCTTTGCCTCTTTGCTCTGCGCCCTACCTCGCGGATCATGTGTTGGCAGCTTTAGTCACCTAAAAATAAAATTGCTTAATCTCTCTGTAACATCAGGATCTTTCTGAGTTATTGTCCCATATATCCTTTCTGTAACTACTTGTTTGTAAAGCAACTTGTAAGCTCTGCAAACCACCTCCCTTGATATTAAGAAAATGAATAATAATAATACAAAAAAATGATGGAAAAGCATATCGAGACGAGAAAATCACACAGACCACCTCAATTTTACCTGCTTGCCTTGTCCAACACTGAGATTTTTGAGCTGGTAGACAATCACTTGGCCTTCACTGTCCCCTACCAAGACACAGTCTGTCCCTCTGGCAAACAGCACAGACGTCATCGTCACACCAGGTGCAGCCTTGTGCACAATGGTTGGATGCAGGCTTAAAAGGGATGCATGTCTTTAGCGGACAACAGATCATTTTAGGCTAATGTTTCAAATCAGTTAGCCTGATAATATCTGTCAGCCTGACTCACATGCTTAAATTCAGGTCCCAGATCTCAACCTGCAGTCCATTAATGGCTGCAAATATTGTGGACCAGTTTGGGGACCACCTGACGGCATACACGGCCCTCTGGGCAGATGTGAAGCTCAACACAGGGGTAAGGCATTCCTGTTTCCACAGCTGGATGGTCCAGTCAGAGGAGCAGCTCAGGAACACATCTGGACTGAATGGAGAGTATTCAATGCTGTTCACAGGGCACTGAGCAAGAAAGGGGATATAGAATGAACATGCTGAAATTACCAATATTGTTTAAATAACAGTAATACAGTAATTTAACTTGTAGTAAATGGGTAGCATATCACATTTTCTATTATTGACTACATGTTATCCAGGGATATAGGAACAAAGTATTTCTTCCAACAGATTGTTTTCGTGATGAGATGAGTCTGCAAGCCAGAACAGTAACTTAAACTAGTTGTGCTAAACTGCAGATTTGGTCTACATGTTGGTTTGAAGTCAAAGCATCATACATGAGACTGAAAAGCTGGGGTAATACTAAAGTTAGCTTGCTCTTTCACTACTCCACCATTGAAAAACAGGGTCCTACTCTTTGGTGTTATACACATTATACTGTCAAACACACTTACCATAGGTATTAGGTATTGGGAAATACTGTAATTTCCTGTGTGCGCGTTTACACATCTTATTAACAAATATTACTGACTCAATGGTTTTATCCAGAAGGACTTACAAAGTGATTTTGGTAAGTCTCCAGAACATTGCGACTGTTGGAGACGGAGCACTTTTGGATGAGGCCCTCCCATGTGCCAACTAGATACATACTGGAATCCTGTGGGAAAAGTTCAATCCAGGAGAAACATGCAAGGTTTTTCTTTTATGTCATAGTCAAAGTTGGAGAAAGACACAAACAAGAAAAAAGTTCATCTTAAACTTTGTAAATAGGAAGTCAGGCAAAACACAATTCTCCACAAAAATAAGATTTTAGCATGAGTACTACGCTCAGTTAAAATCATCCTATAATCATCTATTTGATTTCTGTGAACTTACTGTTGGATGGAAGTCAAAACAAAGACCAGGAGTCTGTGCTGAACCCATATGTTTTGTCTTGTTCTTGCTTTCTACAGGTTTCTTCTTAGAATTTTGAGTCTTCTTTAGCTTCATCAAGTCTAAGAACAATTTTTTTTTTTAGAAAAGATACAGATAGTATGATTATTACTATTGTAAGAGCACTCCTATACAAAGTTTGAGTAAAAATATCACTGTTTATGTCTGAATATACTATGTTTACTCATATACTCATACTGTATGTTAGATTGTGTAATCATATGTGTTCAACTGTTGAAACCATAGCCTGCTGCAGACAACAGTACCTATGCACTCAAGACCATTGCCGCAGAGGAGCCACTTGGTAATCCTGCCATCTGCCGACACAGCGATGAGCGCTTCTACCCCTTCGTCCCCTGACAATGTAATCTCTTGTTTGCTCCATTTGACTTGCCACACTGGATGCAGGTGCCTTTTGGAACACTCACTACAAAACAGAAATATTAGGAAAGCTAAGAGGAAAGAGGTTTGCTCCAATCTTAGTAACTTTTGTTTCATGTAATGTGAGAGTTTAAATGCATGCTCCACAGTCCTCACCTGCTGTTGGCAATACACACAACGTTCCGACTCTGGACACTGTAGATGGCTATAGTGCCATCGTACATCCCCACAGCCAGCTGGCTGGGGTTGTCGGCTGAGAAATCCAGCGATGTCACACAACTATGACAGTGGAAGACTCGCTCTGGCCACTGCACAGGGGACGTTTTTAAAATAACTGTGCAGTAACTATGGACTGCATTTACATAGCTCATAATACATAATGGTTAGCTAGTTGAGATAGGGCACAGGAAGATGTTGATGGAAAGTAAATAAAAAAAACACAAAATAAATATACCGTAGGGTTTTTGAGGGACCAGCAACAGATCAAACTTTTCTGGTTGGTGGAGTCACTGTCACCATATGCCACTGCCAGGAGATCCTTACAGGGAGCACAGACTGAGTTTTAAGTGAAGTGTGAGACATTTGGATTCATTCAACTTTTTAAACAAAGACTAGTAATAGTAGAACCATAAAAAGTTAATGTTTGCCCATTATAATTCTAAGTGGTACCAAGGGCAACGCTGCTGTTTTGACAATCATTAATTTGTCTTTTTTCTTGCCATTAATACTTCACAGCCTAGGCACAGTTGAAGTAGGGTCAACTGCTTACTGCAGATTTATTAACATGATTAAAATGTGTATTTAATGTTGCCTATGAATAGTGAAGGCAGTCAAATGGCAAAATCACTTTAACTTAGACATTTAAAAAAACTCCAACACAAAATTACATTTACACTGGTGTCAATAAATTGTTCTGCTTATAAACAGCAGCTGGTTTGGGTGTTTCGATCTTTGGTCTATGTTACCGGGTTATCCTTGTTCCAGACCATGCAGGTAATGTTCCATCCTGTAGTGAGCTTGCAGCTAAAAGCCCAGAGATGTTCCAGAGTTGGAGAGGCAGAGCTCTCCTCACCCTCCTCGCTCTTGTCCTTGGTCCCAGGGTTCACCGTGCTGTCAGGGTCTTACACAATCAACATTACATTTAATAACTGATCAAATGTTTTGCTGTAGTTGAAGCAGAGGACAAATGCCCTGAGTGTAAATCCACAGGCTGGTGCACCTGTACCAACAATGTGTGAAAGAAAGTTTACCTTTTATTATAGGAAGCTGCCTATAAGCAGCAAACTTGGGTTGAAAGAAGTTTGCCACGAGGCTCCTCTCCATCACTAATAAGCTGTGTTGGAATGACTCTGTCAACATGATCTCCTCTGGGTTGGACTCAGCATTTAAATTGCTGCCTGAGGAAATAAAATATTAAAAAAATTATACATGCCCGTTATAGCAAAACTGTGTTCATTCTTAGACCTCTCCAGTCCGAAGCCCTTGCTGGGACAAAGACTGAACATTAACAGAGTCAATGTTCTCCGAGGTACAGTTACCTATGCTGACAGTGCTGACTGTGCCACTGCTCTTCTCTGCTCTCTTCTCCTTACCTTTGCTGGTGTTCACGGTAGTCTCGGGATTGTTAGTCTTCTCACTTTCAGGGTTTTTGTTTTGGCCACAGAAAGAGTCATAGATATCCCAGATAGTAGCAACCGTCCCTGTGGACACAAGAGAATTTCAACTAGCTGTCTACTTTGAAAACTTGATCACTAAATGTCCTGCCAAACTCACCAAAATATTTTTTTTATCTACATACTGTAGCAACTGTATACTGTAATGCAACAGTCTGAGATTGAAAAGCCAACTGCATTAATCTGACAAATCTTAATTAAAAACAATTGATTATCACATTACGTTTGAGGTTTTTCTTTTCACTAAAACATTACCATGTGACATCAGCTAAAATATGCTGTCAGCAAACTTAGCAGTCAAGACTTTTTTAAACCAGTACCTTACTGCCAGGTTGGTTTACATGTGTTTATCATTGATGAACATTTGAGGTACATAATCTTAAGGATTAAAACTTTTAATTTACCTGCCCAGTGCCCACTATTCCTATTGATGAATCTGAACAAGTCTACTACTACTTAAATAAACACAACCCCCAAAAAAGTATGCAAAGCCTAAGCCTAACCTTCATCCACCATGACAAGCTTGTCGGTCTGGATCGGTTTTTCTTTAGGTGCTCTATTGAAT
Source organism: Etheostoma perlongum (assembly GCA_026937815.1). Lineage (NCBI taxonomy): Eukaryota > Metazoa > Chordata > Actinopteri > Perciformes > Percidae > Etheostoma > Etheostoma perlongum. The sequence continues at coordinate 26,700,063 of CM049378.1, read as the reverse complement.
GTCTGCATTGATCGCTCCACGTACTTATCGTTGCCCACTCTCTTCTTGCAGAGATCAACATATTGAAGGTTTCTCTCTCTCTGTAAGAACATGGTGAAAATGGTGAACAGAAGAATACATCTTAACACACAGTGTGACAGCCAGTTCCAAATGTAAAGACATTAAGTGCCACTTTGTGTGCCTGTTGTGCATTTCAGATCTTGCCTTATATTTAAGAAAGCCAACAAGCAGAGGACTCACTCAATGGCTTTTGTATCATCAGCATCCTCTGACATAACGATGAGGGGTGGCATGTCAAACAGTGAAATGGTATCTGTCTCAGTGAGGTAGATGTCTATTACATCATCCAACATCTCTTCTGTTACATGTTGTTTCACATTGTCTCTTTTCCTCAGTCCTTTTTGTGTAAGAACAAAACACAAAATAATTTTATATAAATACTGAATTTAATTGTATAACATACCACAAAAGACTATCTGCTACAAAAAAAGTGATCATAATAGGAAGCTGTAGATTCAATTCAATATTTTGCAGCAAATGGCGAAATTTGCATATAGTATAACAATGTAACACTGCATTAATTTGTGATAATCACCAAGACGAAACAGTGATTATAATAAACATAATGACAACATACAGTATATTGAAAAAAAAAAACAGAATAGTAACCGCTTGGAGGTGGAGGGATTATTGGTATGTCCAGTTTAGGAACACTATCCTCAGTCCTCTTAGTCTTTGACACTGTGGTACACAGGCTGGATGGTAGGCTGCTACCCATAAATGAGCTGAAAAACAATGGCATTACTGAGTCTGAGAACATTTTTGCTGTCAGAAACGCGTGGCTATTACTTTTCACCTAACAAGCCACACATAAAATCGGTTTAGAAGGTGTATGTGAATGTTACCACCTGGTACCTAAAAGAGCTTGAAGTTGATTTCAAGTGGTCTGATTCTGAGCTGAAAAAGAGTTCCTCCAAGAATCTGCCTGGTTTGGAAGGCATGTCTCCTGGCTCTGCATGATACAGTGGCAGAGGAGTGACGTCAACGCCCTTATTGTCCAAAACCTGCAAAGACCGGAATCACAGCCAGAGTCAGTTAAGCATTTACTTTATGGTCATCAAGTTACATATGTTTGGAGAAATATACAGAATTGAATTTTCAGTAAAATGTGGCATTCTGTAACAATTGTGAGGAAAGACATTAAAGCTTTGTGTTTTGTTGTTCATCTTAAACTACTTAATAGGTAAATTTCACACACACAGCGTTAATATTCTGTCTTCCCATATACATGTATTTTTAGTTGTGAGGATTGTTGTTGTTATTTTCATTTTACTAATTTTCTTCGCATCATTTTTTCACTAACATTGTGATTATAATTACTTATTTTTTGACTTAACATAAGGCTGAGCTTGAATGATATATATATATTTTTTTACAAAACAATGTACCATACCTACCTAGCTAGAATGCTGAAGAATGCGTGTTAATATCAATAAAAAAATAGAGGAAACCAACATCAAATGCAATAGTGTGATAGGAAATGGAAAGTTCAGAATACATTATAGCTATAACGTTGTTTGAATTAAATAGATAACGTTACCCGAACTGGTCTTCTAGTTTGACTGGTGTTACTATCGAGGATGTTACGTTTCCTGTTGCTGCCACCGACACTTCTTCGGGTTTGTGAACCTGCAAAGCTCCACTTGTTTCTTGAACTTTGGCTGACTTTATGAACTCCTGAAACTGAAGAATTCATTGCTCGAGAAGACCTAGGAGAAAGCAAAATAACATATCAACGTAACAGGCAGCAAGGCTAGTATAACCACCAATGGGTACGTAAGATAACTAGCGTAGCTAGATGTGTTATAACGTTTAAGTTAGTTAAAACTAGCTAGCTAACGGTAAAGTTGTGTTGAAAAGTCCACTTGTTGTAAAATTGTAAACTTACGAGTTAAACACCAGGCTACTTTTCTTCATTTTTTATTCTAGAGTTCTACCTTTTATGTGTGTTATGTGTGTCTCTTTCATTAACGTTACCAAACTTAATTTAGCTTTCTATTTTTAACCGCGTAGTATCACTGGCTAAACGGCTCAAAACCTCCTTTATTGTCATGGAAAAAAACTGACGACCCTCGTGCCTTGTCAGTTACTGTCATTTACTGTAACAGTAACTGACAAGGCGCGAGGGTCGCCTTCAATCAAGAGTGTATAGCTGCAGCCTGGAGCGTCCCATGTCATACCGTCCCGCCTGGTGCGGTCCCCGAGCTTCAACCTTTCAAAATAAAAGCTCGCATCTGGAATAAAATACTTTAAACCCTACTCTTATTTTTCAAAATAAAAGCTCGCATCAACTATTATGCTAATGAATAAAATACTTGAAATATTTGTTTTGTTTTTTATCTTTAAAAATGTATGTCCCTCTCTAAAATAAATGCACATTATAGGCAAAGCAGAGATCTGAGGACAAGGTAACCATAGTCCTCAGAAATACACCGGAATTTAGAATTCCAACACAAAGAAAGCGTAAAAAAACGGCGGAATTTCCGGCGGCAACGGGGCATTCCTGGAAGTGGAAAGTCGTGGATAGACCATAAACTGTATATGATTGATTATAGTATAGTATAGTATATTAATATTAACGGTCTATGGGATAGACTAGGCCTCTGGTGAGTCCCAACCCCTTACTTAATGATAATAAAAATGCCCCTCTGTTAAAATATAGCCTACATTAGTATGAAATATAAAAACTTCTATTGCATGTTATGTCTGAGTGATGGATGCTCTGCATGCTTTGTGACTGAAGCTGGTGGAAGATCATTGCATGTAGCCAGTTTCTCATCTAGGTGGCAGTAAATGAGTGAGATGCTTAGGCAGTTTTTACTACTACTAATTTACTGACATGCAAATGTAAATCATTTTAGGACTAAAACAGGATTTAAATATTATTGTTATTATTTTCATTGTTAATAAGAGATTAAGTAAAAGTAAATAACAATACAAATACTTCACTACAGGTAAAAAAAAATCCTGCATTCAAAAACAGACTTAAATAAAAGTATCAAGAGTAAAAGTGCTTGTTCTGCCGTAAAATGTTCCCTGTGACTGTGAACGTGTAAGCAGAATTTTATTATAGTTCAAACTACTTTATTTATGTAAGAAACCGCTGGTTTATTGTTTAGCAATACATTGTAGTACCTGAAAAATGGTAAGTAGAATTTGGATCCCCATTACCTTTGACAAAGTGTTCGCTACAGTCTTCCTTGGGTCCACACAAAAACAATAACAATAAAAACAAACAATTTAAGATCAAGCCGTGATAATAAAACAAGAGAAGACAAAACAAGCCAAATGAAAGCATCATAAAATTAAAATAAATACATAATAATAATTAATAAAAAAAATAAAATAAAAAGTAGCCAATTTGAGTATCAGTTACTTTTCACCACTGTCTGTGGGTAAAAAAAACCCCATTTGAAATCTGATGAAGGAATGTTAAGTGAAAGGGGGCCGGGGTTCATCCAGTTCTTGCCGCAGGAGTATTTGCCCTTTCTGCAGTTTCACCAGAAATCTCACCTGGAGGAAACCTACTACTTAGGCTACATGTCTACTTCTCTACCACTTCCGGGTTTTAGGTCTATTAACCTGTAATACATCACGTGCCCAGAGCATCATGCCTCCCCCCTCCTCTTCCACCCATCATCCCCGTATGCACCGAGCATCTCAGAGATAACGGCCGTGTGTCTGTGTGCCTTTAAGAGCCGTATATCCTGCTGCTCTCTGCACTAAATCACCATCGCTGCTCTGTGAGGGCGAGAGAGAGAAAAAATAACAGAAATCCACGGCAATGTCCGCCAACTCCGCTTTCAACGACGAGAAGGGGGGCTCCTCCAGCGTCGGGGAGCCTGAATATGGTCACGACCCGGTGTGCGGAGGGATTTTCTCCACCGACTACAAAAGGTACGGAGCCACCTGCCTCGGTGCCGCTTGACGCCGTTTTTATTGGTCATATTGTGGGGGTATACCGGTGCAGCTATGGCGGCGGAGGTGCAGTGTGGATGTGGTTTCCTGTCTGTTATGATGCGTAGAAAGTGCTTGTTGAAATGTTGAAATGCAAAATAGAAACCTCAAACTGAACTTGTCTGTTATTAGGTCCGTGAGTTAATAGCGGTGTCTGCTTTTCTTATTTTCTGGTCGTGAATGTCTCACCGTGATTTGGTAGCTCAGGCAGCAGCGACAAATGATGGTTCGGGGCGGGTGTTGACTTCTAATATATGTGCGTTTTATATATGTGTTTAAAGCGTTTAAAGGTTCGGGGTGTTTGTATTTATTGTACGTTTTGTGAGGTGAGATGTAAAAGGCCCGTCAAAGAGGATGCCAGGCCTTAGCTCCAGCTTTTTCAGCACCACCCCTGCTGGACAGCGCGCAGAGCGGCAGACACTGATTACAGCTCAGTGAGATCACGTCAGATACAGGAACCGGTCTATAATGACCTGAGATAGGTTACATACAGCAGCCTATCAGTCGTGAGTGAAAAATAACAGATTATTAACAAGTGAGACCTTGCCTAATGCTTTTCTGACTTTGTCCATGTTCTTATTAAGGGTCCCATTTATAATAATAATAATAATAATAATAATAAGTTTTAACATAAACAGTACAATAAACATTTGTAAAAATGCAGTACAATCCAACAGAAAATAAGCGAGGGAAAAAAGAAAATAATAATTGAAGGACCAATTAAAATCATTTCTACGATTAAAACCCAAAACCCAAAGTTTTAAAACATGAGTCAAAAGCGAATTTAAACAAATGTGTCTTCAGCTGCTTTTTCAACGCTTCACCAGAGACTGCAGAACGTAAGACAGTAGGAAGGCGTTCCACAGGTTTGGAGCCACTGCTTCAAAGCAACGGTCACCTTTAGTTTTTAAGCGAGTGTGTGGGACCACCAGTAATCCTTAGTTAAGAGACCTGAGAGACCTGTTAGTAATGTACAGATGGAGCAGGTCCGAGATATAAACAGGTGCCAGACCATGCAAAGCTTTATAAGCCAGTTGTGTCCATTCTTTTTTTTCCAGCTAGGCTATACAGTACAGTAGCTAGACAGTCACAATACTAAGAAGAGGAATATTGTGTTTAGTTTAGTTAGTTAAGAAATGCCAGACACAAGTTTCCACAGCCCAAGATTACTTCTATAAAAATGCTTGTTTAATACAAACAACATATTTTTTACAACTTGTACTGAATTTTGTGAGGCTGATTATTTTGCAGATTCATTTTTTTTCCATCAACTAATCGATTCATAGCTCTTAATAATAATGATAATCGAAGGTTAAGACATTACGTAACCATGCAAAAAGTGGCAGAGCAAATACTAGACATAAATAAACGTAGCTATAGTTGAGTCAAACAGGGAGCCTGTTTATTATATCTCTAAAATCTGTTTTAAAATATGTTTTGAAACCCACTGAAATGCTTCCATATGTTCATGTAAAGATGAATTGGTTTCTCAGAACATGACTGCAATTCACACTTTGAGGTGTGAGCTTTTAACAGATAACCAGGTGCCAAATCATCATTTTGCTAACTACAGTGTACTGATCAAAAACTACTAAATTATTAATTGGGGCAATAGGAGCAGTGCCAAAAACAAACGCACTGCATCACCAAATTTGTCATTTTGTAGTATTTGTCGGTTTGTCGTCCTACACGGGACAAAATGTTCTTGCAGGAACAGATTTCTTTTTGCACCCAGGAGGATTGTTCTCGGTAAACCAGCCGACAGTGCACAAACATTATATTAATACAATAGCTTACCTAAAGTGACTTACAATGAGTGAGCGAGATACAGAAAAGTGTTATCAGACATCATTTTACAAGTATTAATGATTGCTACGTTGATAGTTGCATTTTGTGTACAAGTCTTATAAAACCAGGATGTTATCTTCTCTTTGCATTCTTGAGAGTAATTTGGTGTGAATGGGGCTATGCTGGTGCAGGTGAGTTGTGAAAAAGAATGCTATTCGTTTAGATAATAAATTACATTCCTAGTTTTTAGGCTAACTTCTGAGACAGTAATTGGGCTGAGGGTTTAAGTCTGGCTAGCCATCCCGAGTTGGACCTTTATTGGAGCAGCTTTTGCACAAAAACATGTAGAAGAGAAGTTACAAACAGCTACAGGGAAGCGTTTTTTTTTTTTTCTTGTGCATCCTGGTGACACCTTTACACCTTTTTCACAGCAGACATTTTGAATTGACTTGTCAATGTAGGCATCATTCATTTTATTAATTACACTGTGACACGTCAAAAATGTCTTCTGTGTTATGTAAAAGGCCCTTTGAGAAGATGGGCCCACAGGGAAGACCTCTGGACGTTGTCTATGCTTTGATAACATACTGTCTGGAAATAGTCAAATATAGTAATACATGGTACACTTTGGTACATGTAGTCACACAGCTTAACGTGATGACATACAGGATCCTATGTATCATCGACATATGTTGTTCTCCCGGGACAAAAAGATGAACACTTTTTTTTTTACCCTTTTTTTGACATTTGACATTTTCAACGCATTATTGTTTTTTATTATTTCACGAACACCACCTTACTACCACTAGTTTTACACTACTTTTTGGAATCCATGGTCAATAACCCTGATTTGTATAGAATTATATCTATATTTGAGTACATGAGTATATGAATTATTTTCCTAATAGTTAAGATCAGAGGAACATATGTTGAGTGGATGAGTTTGGTCAGGATACTGATTTGAAACCCTTTCAGTTTTCACCCGAAAATTCAATGAAAGTGATCAGTTGTATTTGCGTTGCATGGAATCCATCCTTTTTTGTGGTAATTTGGTTAAAAAGAATGCCATATTTCTGAAATAGACATTTTTAAAAGGGGTCAAATTTGACCTGAGGACAACAGGAGGGTTAAAGGCCCTGCACAGCAACACAGGTGTTTTCACTTATTCAGGATAATTAGTGTTATGGAAATACTCAGAAACAGCTAAGGTCTGGATACGTGAAGAAGGTTCTGGAGACTTTGATGAATTACACAGAAACATTTAATGAAATCTTGATCGATGAGAATTGGGACTAAGCAGTACAGTTTAACCACGGTGTAGAGTCATGTAGTGCCATCCCTGCTGAAAGCGTAAAGTTTGGGTTTTGCAAAGATGTTGATGGCACCATAACATAGGGACTGCAAACACAGATGCTCAAAGCTACTTGAAACACAAATGCAGCACATTAATCACATTTATTTGTTTAAAATAAAGAATATTATGTGTAGAATCTAAAATAATCATGAATCATGACAACACACTTTTCAACTTTGTTTATGTTCTTGATTAGGCAAAAGGCTTTTCTTTGCTTCCTGTTATGTTTTGCTCCGAGTGCGACTTTGAACAGCCACACAGTCGTGGTTATTATTATTATAGTCCTATAATGCTAACACACAGGGGCGACAAATTTCAACGATGGCTCAGGCCTACTACTCACCCCAGTAAGTCATGCCAGAGAGCCAACATGAACAGTACCAAAGCCTGTAAGCTCACTCACCTAAATGGCATGCAGTCATTATTAATTACATTAATAACACCTGTGTTTTCCCTGCAATGACTAATCTGAGTGATTACAAACAATAAACTGTGTGAGCGAAATGCTACAGTTTGCAGTCTGGTAGAGGGATAATGTGCTAAACATGGTGAGGAAACAAGCTAAAATGACAAGTTCTCCATCTCCAAATCCATTTCCAAAACAGTGCATCAGTGTTTCTACGGGTCAGCTATGCACAGCCACTCGGTTAAAGTTAAACAATGGTGAAGTCTGACCTCAAAGTCCACAGGAGCCGAAACAGGCTTGGATTTGTCCATTGGACACGCTTCAGTAGAACTGAGTTGTAGAGTAAAAGAAATGTCTGTTACACAGTTTGTACTCACCCACAAAGTCCTGAGTGATAAATGATTGTTGCTTCTTTCTTTTACACTTCACTTAACCAGTAAGAATATCATAGAAGAAAAACCCTGCTACCAACCAGTGCTGCAACTATCAATTATTGTCATTGTCGATTAATTTGTTGATTACTTTCTCAATTAATCGATTAATTGTTTGATCTGTAAAAATGTTAAAATGTGGATCAGTGTTTCCGAAAGGCCAAGATGACGTCCTCAGATTTGTTTTTTTATGTCCACAACTCAAAGATATTCATTTTCCTCTCACAGAGGAGATAAGAAACATTGAAGAATGAAAGAAAAAGGACTCAAACCGATTAATCGATTATCAAAACAGTTGGCGACTACTTTAATTGTTGACAACCAATCAATGCATCTTTGCAGCTCTACTACCAGCTACTGTATGCTGACTTATACTGTACTACTAAATGCATTCATATGACTCATCAGTGCCTGATGTGTTGTGAGTTATGCTGTATGCCGTCACCCTCTGTTGGATATACAGCACATACACCTCATCTGTTTTTGTTTGTACCTGTTCTCTATGCATGCATCTCAGTTTGGGAACATGTGTATTACCATTGCTTGTATTACTGTTTTTATTGGCCTCACTGTTGCAAGCTTCACTGATAAACACCATAAATCACCAGCAGAGGGAGCTCACTGTTTATAGATAGTAAAAATTACATAATTTGTAGCTAGGAACTGTGAGTTTTGGATTTGCAGGGGGAGAGTTATGCTTAAAGCTGTTTGGCAAATGTTTGTCATCAGTTTTAAACTACTTGTGAATAAATTTGGCCTTCATTAGTAGTCACTGATTCCAGTGTGCGCTGGGTGTCGGGGTTGTGGCCGTACCTGTATGTGCAGAAGTCACACACAGTCTCCTCAGTGAAGGTGGATTAACTGGTTTGTCTGTAAACATGACCTTTACTATCGTCTCCTTGGAAACACGGCATCTGTGAGTTTTTGCTTCAGTTCAGTCCTCAAACCATATTAATCTCTCATGTGTTATTATAAACACATGTCCTCCGCGTTTAAAAGTTGTTTACAGGACAGGCCTTCAGTGGGAATAGACTATTGTAAGTTGAGAGTGTTGGTCTGTGTCAGAGACTATTTCATGGCCAGGTACTAAGTTACTTTCTGTTGTGGGGCTCTGCAACACAGTGTTTTCTCAAGCCATTAAATCAAATGTCAAAATAGTTTGATTTCGTACTTCACGTGTGATGGCTGTCCTTCTTGACTATTTAACGGAATCTGTAGGCTTTCTTTGGCTGGTTTAGTTGTTTGTTTTGTGTGAACATTTCTGTCATTACATCTCCCCATTAGCCATGCCAAAGACAACATATGTTGTTTTGGAGTTTCTTGGCCCCTCAAACTTTACAGCTGTTGGTAGGCAGATGTCCTTCCTTCATTCCTTTAGACAGAGCCAGGCTAGCGGCTTTTCCCCGTTTCCAGTCTTTATGCTAATGTCGAATTATTGCTTTATCAAAAAAAAAACACATTCATCAGGAGTTATCCAGCTTCAGGACTTAGAAGTTTAATAATTCATGAAAGCCTTCATATATCCCTTTTACTGTAATCTTCCTTCATTTAGAGAATGTGATATCACTGCATGTTACCCAAAAGCAGACATACAAGTTTTGACAAGAGGAGAGAAAAAATGCTTTTAAATAATAACTGGCAGCAGAATGCAAATCATGAGAATTACGGACCTGTATCTTAGGCTCTTTTAAATAATGACTGTGATGTTTTTTTTTTTATTTAGATGGATATCATTTAGACTAGAACATGTTCCTCCTGAATTGAGAACAAAGAGATTAAAGACTCCCAACTTGTTAAACCATCAAATATGGAGGTGAAGGAAGACATTCTCGCTGTATTATATCCAACATTGCATCAGTTTTTACAGCATTAGAAAACACTACCCGGTTGTCATCACTGTCAGTGTAGTTCACTGTAATTGCTGTATTTCCTGGTGACATCCCAGGTTAAAAATCGTATTAGTCTTTAGCAAATGTCAGCAAATCCTGACCGAGCTGTTCCAGATCACAGGGAGAGCATATGTGAATTGGGCTTCGAGGCAGTTATTTTCGTTAGGGCCAAAAAGAAATGAGTGGGAGAGGGAAAGAAAGAGAGAGAGAGAGAGAGAGAGATGTCCTCATCACGACTCTGCCAAGAAAGCTGAGTCATGTAAGATGAGGAAAAAAGGCACCTCACAGAATATTAAAAATGAATAAGACATGGACATTTTAAAGATAATGAGCAAGAGTAGTGAGGAATGTTTCAAGACATATGATAACACATCACACAGACATCAGAAAACGTTTGTTGGCAGTAAGTCGACTGAAGAAAGCTGTGATAGGGTAAGGAGTTACCGTGGTGCAAGAAGCATTAATGTGAAGAGGCGGAGCAAAGAAGACAAGCGTGAAGGGGGGGGAGTGATAACGTGGCAAGAGATGGGAGAGGCTTTGTCATTGTTAGAGAGCTCAGAAACGTATATGTGGACATGTTGTATACACACAGGGAGGCACAGAGAGAGAAAGAGGCCGGTGCAGCAGCAGGAAGCAGCGAGAGGACAGGCAAATAAAACTCAACACCCCTCTCTGCCGAGCATCCATTTACTGAGCAGCTGATGTTTGCTGCTTCACTGGGTGCGTACAGACTCAAAAGCGACAGAAGAGAGAAAAAAAAACTACAGTGCATTTGGTTTCTGGTGGATTTGGATTACAGCACTCAGGAGGCAAAGTATATCAACCTTGTCACCGTTTGGGAAGAAGAGGTACTGGAGCACTTCTGAAGAGGCTAGTTGCATCATTTTTTTGAAAGGAATGTCCATATTGGATAAACTAAACCTCAGAGGAAAGGAGTATTTATAACACAGAATCAAACTGCTGTTTGCTGCGTGAAAACTAAAAAGGAATATCTGGAGAATTTCATAGACTCGTCCAGCTGATTAAATACCGACTGAGGAGTAGCTGGGGAAGGAAAACTGCAGTCTTTCCACTTGATTTACTTGGGGATTCTACAGGTTGCTCTCAAGTTTCAAACATGACCACCATGCAAAAGCTGCTGCAGCAGCTGCCGGTGAACGCAGTGAACATGGTGAAGTCGGTTCAGAGCCAGGTCCAGGGCCAGGGCCAGGAGGACAAGAGCCCCGTGCTGACCCCCGACGGCGGGCAACAGACATGGTACAGCGCCCTGCAGTCTGATGAGCTGTGCCACCTCCGATCTGGAGGTACAGGAGGAGGAGGGGGAGGAGGAGGGGGAGGAGGAGGAGGAGGAGGAGACCGCGAGGAACGAGCACCACTAGAGGAAGGTGGTGGAGGTGGTGGAAGTTTCCTATCTCAACCTTTGCGGTAGGAAAATCCAGGAGAATACAAACCTGTTTAACCTTTCACTCTACAGTTTTTTATGAATGTAATTTATTCATTTTTAATGAAAATAGTTTAATAAGAGAGCAACTCAGTTGTCGGTACCCCCCAACGCAAGATATGTCTTCAGGGTCGTAAGACAATTAGTGTATTTCAATGACGTTTTATTTCCGGGATTGTTCAGGTGCCAGATTGTCCCGATATTCAGCCAGATGTCCGTCATCTTCCTCTTTCTTTGTGTTGGCATTTTAAACTCCAGTTGATTTATTAGGACTATGGTTACCTACTCCTCAGATCTCTGCAGGGTAAATCAGACAACTAGCTAGACAATCTGTCCAATCTGAGTTTTCTGTTGCAAGTCTAACAACCTTTGAACGTCCACATGTTCCACCAAAACAATAGGAAGGTCTGGCAATGCAAGACTATAAGATTTTTTATTTGTATCTAGAAATACTAAATTGTTTTAGGCTTACTAAACTATTACAAATAGTGTTCTTTAGTTACAATGCTAGCAACTTTTAGACATTTGCCACGAATGGGGTGGGGGACATTTAGCTGCTTGCCTTTCAGGGCAGATTACAAGGAGACCAACAGAATAATAAGAGAGTATGTCAGTGGTCAGTACCCCCACCCCCTCCCCTTCCAACGGGTAAGATAAGTCTTCCTTGTCGTAGGACAATTAACAAGACAGAAAATTAAAAGTAAATATACTGTCTTTCATCAACACTTTTCTGACTTGCTTTTGTATCTTGAAATACTAGATTGTTTTAGGTTTATCCAACTATTATAAATATTGTTATTTAGATAAACTGCTTGTAACTCATTGACATATGCACCATTTGGAAAGGGGTGGCTTAGTGCTTTACTTTAAAAGGACACAAGCCAAAAAGGCTGGGGACACCTAGTATAAAACGTTATAGTTTACAGGTCAAAAGTGTTAAGAGTGTATCGGCTTTAGGGCAACTAACAATTATTTTAATCTGCAGATTATTTACTTGATTAATTGACTAGTTGCCTGTCTATAAAATGTCATAAAAATACTGAAAATACCCATCTCACCTCACAGAGTCCGAGATCACATTTTCAAATGTCTTTTCTCTGACAGTCCAAAACCCAAAGACATTCAGTTTACAGTATGTGATATAAAAGCAGAAAATCCTCACATTGGAGAATCTTGAAGCAGGAAATGTTTTGTATTTTTGTTTGAAAAAATGACTCAAACTATTAATTGTTTTGCTGAATACTTTTATGTTCTGTCCTGTTTTAGCTCCAGTCTATAGATAACTTAACTCATAACATAACTTTTAGAAACTGGGATAGACATTTTTCACTATTTTCTGACATTTAATAGACCAGGCAATTAATCGATTAATGAAGAAAATAATTGGCAGATTAATCAATAATGAAAGAATATTGGTTAGTTACAGCCCTAGATTCCATGCAAAGGCCATAGGAGCTGCTGTACTCTTTAATTACTTAGACTTCAAAGCGTTCAAATGAACATCAGGAGAGGTGCTCTTTGGAAATATATTTTCTAAAAAGAGAACTATATTTACACTTCTGCATTTTATTGGGTCGTACCGATGAGAGCTTTACTGAAGGACACTTCTGGTTGGTATAAGCAGGAATATTTTACACCAAGAAAAAACAAGAAACATTCAAAAGTCTCAGCTGAAACAGTTGGCTTATATACATAAAACAGCCTGCTTATGAATGCATGCTGAAACTCTGCAACTTTCCTCTGATTTATGTAAATACATTTTCACATCCACTCCTTTCTAACGTCGCTGCTGTCGTGTGGAGCTCTGTTCTTGGTGAACAACATGACATTGCGTCCAAAGTTGTATCATTGAACATTGGCAGCCTACTTCCATATGGAGACTTTCCAGCTGAAGAGTCGTGCTGATCTCTTGGCTTTGGTGCCAGGTAACCTGACCGGCTGTACTCTGTTGTACCACAGCGGGTTAAATAATTCAGAGCTGTTTGTAAATTCAGCTGTTGTTCGTCAGGGACGGGACAAAATCCAGAGAAATTAGAGAACCAGCGTTGGTGTAGAATTACTGTGGGCCCTGTGGGCATGAGCAGTACAAAAACAGTCAGAGGGTCATTTCTGGGGCTCAAGATGAGGCTTTATTTCTAAGATAAGTCACTGAGGTGGCATTTATAGTTGGTTAAACTATGTCATGGTCCAGCAGATAGACTGAACCGTACCTGGGGCTCCATTTACAACTTCTAACCTTTGAATTCATTGAGCCATTCAATCTTTCTGTGGCCCTTATATATTATACGCATTGGCAGATAAAATGGAGTAGGAAAGACGACTTTAAGTATCTAAAATGGTAAAAGAGAAGTGTTTTTTTCTTTATAGGCTGTTAAATTGTTGTAAAATTACTTTTTCCTCCATCTTTTCCTTTATTCGTAATATCATTGCTCTTTTTTTTAAGCAACCTATGTGCCACTACTACTAACACTACAGTTTTTTTATTAATAATGCATATCTAATGTGTCTGTGGTTGCACATTACTGATAATTCCTCTTTGACAGGTTTAATGGTTGACAGCAAATGTAATCATATTTATCATATCTATTTTCATGTCAGGTTTTAATTTACTATGTTGCTCAAGGTGGTAAATTGACACAAGCTGCAAAACAAATGTAGGCTATGGTCCGTTCTCTACTCATTTTGGACAAGGGAAAAGTGACAAGTGAAAGTGCCTGTTATATTTTTATCTAAGTTGGCCTTAAAGCCGAAATCTAGTTTCCTTTTTCCTAGAATGCCCGTTGATATCTTCCAGAGAAATGATGTGTGCTTTTACATGCAGGGGAAGAGATTGAGAGGGTGAGCATACAAAGAACAAGGTCAGAACCACATCATGTGGTAGCAGCAGCAGCAGTGTGGTTCACTGAGGCCGCTGTTGGTGGAAAATCTTTTTGTTTTACATTAGATTTTTCTTCTGTATGAAGCTCAGACAGCGAAATGCAATGCCTACCATCTGACGAGATACTGTTGATTTTTAGCTCTATGGATGGCAGTCTTTTGGTCCGGACTGAAATTTGCTACAGATATTAGATGCATTGTAGTGAAATTTGCTACAGATATTCATGATGCCCAGAGGAAGAATCCCTCTAATGACTTTGGTGATCCCCTGACTTTTCCTCTAGCGCCACTGTTTTAAAACGTCAATGACAAGATAATTATGTTTCTTGTCAGGATGAACATTTGATACCTCGGTAGACCCGGACGGGTTCATTTAGCAGCATCATTAGTTAAATATTTTAATTTAACCAATACTTACGGATGGATGCATGGATGAATGTACTTTAGTGGTCCCAATAAAGTACATAAACACACAGTAAATTCACATATCAAGACTAGGATAGAGAAATATATATCAATAGAAATAGAAATAGTCTGTTTAGGCTGAAGTAGATGTGATTTAAATTATGGAATTCAGAAAACATTAATTTTACTTAAACCTCACAGATACAAATGTATTAGCCAACATGTGTTTTTTAAACAGCAACCTCATAACTACATTTGTCCAGTTATTTATAGGAATAAGAAAAATTCCTAACAAGAAATCTGGCATAGAAATATAAGACATATCACCACTTTTTTGATTTTTTTTTAACGTTGTCCCTTTAAAAATGGAAGAAAAAAAACATTTCAGGTTTAGCAGTTGACATTGAAGGAAGAAGACAGAGACTGTAATGAAGAGAGTTGATAAAAATGTTGATATTTTGGGAGTCATGGCCAGAAGCCGCAACCCATCATCATGATTTCACAGGAATAATGAACCTTCACTTTCTTCTGGAAATCAGCGTTAGTGTTACTCCGCCTCATGTCTAGGCTTTCAGTGCTTTGGGCAAAGTTATCTTTGCATTTAGTTAGAGTTCATTTTTTTAATTGGCTTTGAGACACAGCCACATACAGTATTTGTAACCAAGAAACCAGCGCCATCTCACCGAACGCATCCAAAAATAACTCGTCACAAACAGCATTTTATAGATTCAATTTGACTTTGAATGAATTTAGGTTTTGAAGTGTGTGACGGAGTGAATAATATTCATGCAATGGAATTATTAACACTGATGCTTGCTGGAGATGAAAGCAAAACTCCTTACCACACAGAAACACACAGACTCACAGACTCACACACACACACACACACACGTTAAACTTGAGTTTTGATAGATCAAGTGTGGTATGCAGCTTCCTTACAGATTGCAAGGCCACCATTCACTGCTATCACCAAGTATACCTTAACAGCCTCCCACTCATACTGAGGAATGATGTAAAAACGTCAGTTGGATGAAATAGTTTGGAAGGTCATTTGTAGTTTTAGTTTCAGTGTGTTTGAAGTACATGTGGGTTTCACTGCATTTAGAACAAAATTGAAATCCATTCAATCAGAATGGGCAGGTAGAGAATTTACAGTACATTTGAACATGTTCTCTATTAGTTCCATAATCTTGTGAATTTGTTATTTTACTCATTTATGAATATACCAAAATACCTTGTGAACTTATGGTGATGCTATCCGCACCAAAACCAGCCTGTTCTTTCTGTCACTACTAAAATGTGTTTGTATGAAATATCCTCCTAATAACAGACAAAAAAACAACCTTTTTGGCAGAGGTAGCCTAATAAGCGTATTTATATAATATAGAAACCAGAGTCTAAATTGCATTATTGTATCCTCCATGTAACACCTGTTGTATATCAGTGTGAGTGGCATGAAACCGAGCATAGAGTCCCAGGTGTTTCTACAGCTCAGCACCACAGATTTTCAGTCAGATGCAACAAGGACAGTGCAGGATGGCAGGAAATCACTTAACTTCCTTTTATTGCATCATTTGTTGCCTTAGAAACTAGTTGGGGGAAATGTGCAGCTCTGCAGCAATTTAATCGGCTCACCCACCACAAACCTTAACCCCTCAAGTTTAATATTTGACTCTTTCAGTTAGTATTCATTTCCTGATTGGTAGATTTAAAGTGCTCCTATTATGCTCATTTTCAGGTTCATAATTGTATTTAGAGGTTGTACCAGAATAGGTTTATGTGGTTTAATTTTTAGAAAACACCATATTTTTGTTGTACTGCACATTGCTGCAGCTCCTCTTTTCACCCTGTGTGTTGAGCTCTCTGTTTTAGCTACAGAGTGAGGCATCTCACTTGTGTACCATCTTTGTTTGGAGTCACACATGCACAGTACCTAGGTCAGCACTGCTAGCTTGTCAGTTGCAGAGAATGAGGGCGTGCCACGCTAGCAGCTAGGCGAGCATTACAACGTGTGTTACAAAGTGACACGCGTTTGTCATGGAAGTAAAGGCTGGACTACAATTGAGCTGTATGGAGCAGTTTGTGAACAGTGTTTCCTGAATTAGTTTGTATCATATCATTTGCAACAACATGTAGATGTTGTAATATCACAAGATTTGTTATGTACAACCCTTTTTTTACCCTTTGTCAAACACCTTAACAAGCTATGTAACTGATTCACATTAAATGATTTAATATTTTTGGGGCAGTGCTTCGATGTTATCTTAGAAGCACAATTTCAAAGTCAAAGTACTTTTTATTGGTCTCCCTAAGGAGAAATTTGCTTTGGACACTGAGCAACTTACTTAGCTGCAAAAGTTACAGACATAACGACAAGCACAGGGTTAAAAACAATTAAAGGACAACATACAGCAAACATATATGGGCTACTCAGGGCCTGTGCAAATTGCAAATATACGATGTCTTATACTAAATAAGATAAAAGCCATACTTCAAAACAAAACCAATTTCATTCATCCATCACAGTCACAGATATACATAAAAATAATCAGTCATACATTCATCTCTGTTCATTAATGAGCTTTACTGCAATAGGGACAAATGAGTGCTTATATCGGTTATATTTACACAAAGGAAACCTGTACCTCTTTCCTGAATTCAACATCTCAAACTGTGAAAACAAAACATGAGAGTTATCAGACAGAATGGTCTTAGCCTGCCTGATTGTTGCCTGTTCAAAAAGCTCCTGCGGGTTTCTATAGATGGTCATTATACAGTCGATATAAATCGAGTGGTGGATTGTTGATTAAACATATTGTGGGTTTATACTGTACCAAAACTTGAATGTTTAATCAAAAATAACGTGTTGCTTTAAAGTCAGTGTCTTTCTTCTGTTTATTACAAAATGTAACAATATAAAATGTTTAGAAAAGTCCAAGGTTTCCATGACCTAGAAAAAGGAGAAGTAATTGTTGTCTTCTGTTACTTGACAAAAGAGAATAGGAAAACAGAACTCATCGATCAGTATTTCAACATTTAATTAGGCGGGCGTCTTTATCTTGGCAGCTGTAGCACTGATCCTGTCTGCACTGTTGCTGTTTGCAGGTCCCTTCCTGGCAGGTTTTGTAGAAACTGTCAGTGTTGTTTTTGTGTGTTTGTGTTGCAGCAAGGGGGAGATGTTGGCATACAGTACATCCCCTCAAATCCATTCAAAAGATCCTGATTCTCATGTCAGGGAGGACAGATGACAGTTCCAGTAACCTTATGTAGATAGAAATGACAGCTGTCTTCATAAAATGGGAAAACAACAACAACAAATGTTTTCTGATACCTTACTTTGAGAAATGACATTTTTCGCCAACTTTTTCCAGGCCAGACCGACATATCTTTATTTATCAATATCTATCTTTCTTCTGTATCTCTATAACTATTGGATAGATTAAATAAATAAATAAATCGTCATCACAATATCAACTGTCACAATAACTATATTGCGAGAGACTGCGGCATATTGCAAAGACACTCGGAGAATTGTTGTGTGTTAATTGACAGAAAATGTCAGTAAAAACTGCACTTTTAAATGGAACAGTCATTCTTTATTCAGTGGTGCCTTTTATATTCAATTCAATGTTCAATTTGCTCAATAACAGAATATTGTTAATGTTTTCCTTTTACTTGGTTTAAATTTAACAAGCAATTTGTTGTATTTTAGCAGAATACTGAAAGCAGCAAAAATGCAAAACTGAGTACACTTTAATATCTGTTTATTTATCGCAGGTCATATCATTTGTTTTGCAATATTCATATACAATATCGCAGATCGTATATTTTCCACATATTGTGCAGTCCTACTTTACAGTAACTAGAGGATGAATCCTAATAACTTTAGTGATGTCCTCAATTTTTATCTGGTTCCCAATGCAGGTCGAAATTTTAATTTGACTAACACTTTGGTTAATAACCCAAGCCTGCAAAACTACAATACCGTAATAGCATTCCCATAACCCTTTGTGTTAATTAGCCATTATATGCTTAATTATATAGCACATTACCACAAGCAGGTAATCAGTTATGGATGATGACAGCTACTCTTCAACTCAGGTGTTGCAGACGATTCTGACAATTAATTTGATCAAATGACAGAATATACAAACAGTGTGTTCCTCAAAGATATTCTATATACAATGATGTAAAAGAAGAAGTAGAAATACATTAGAAAAGGGAGCTGGAATATGGACATGTTTTACATGTGTGCTGGATGAATGATCTGACATCTTCTGATAGAGAAATGTTTATTCCCCCATTCCTGCTAAAATATCTATAATTTCTCTGAGAAGTCAACATGTTTGATGGATAATGGCACTTTCCAATTACCCCTTCTTCAATGGGGCTCAAAGGTTTTGGAACTGCATTTCACACTACAAATAGTATTGTGTCTGGGTCACTCTCACAGACTTCGGTACAATTTGAACATTAAATGGAAATCATAAAACAGGTCTGTGTTTCTTGTTTGAGGCCTCTGTAATCAGAGTATTTTTCTGTTTTGTGTGCGGCTAAAAGAATAGCAAAGCAGGAAAAGAAAAAAAAAAGCTGTGAGATAATTTTCTGTGTTTTTCCTCCCTCAGACACGACGACTTGAAGGAGATGCTTGATAGCAACAAAGACTCCCTGAAGCTGGAGGCGATGAAGCGGATCGTGGCTGTGAGTATAAATAATGTTTGCTTTGGGATTTCACTGATCAGCAGGTATGGCTGCACGTCGAGTGAAAGGACAAAGGCATGGAAAGTTTTGAGAGAAAACGTCACATGTGCAACTCAACATGCATCATTTTTAATGAATTCAGACAACTGTAAAGGCACAAAGCTTGTTCTCTGTTCCAGACTTGATTTCATAATTTTGATGGTAAAGATGCTGCCATGAGAGATCCAGATATAAACTAAAACTGTACTGTAATTAAGATCCTTAATATTTAATATCCTTCATCTGTAAGAAGAATGCAGTTTTGAATGATTTAAGTAAAGTGGTAAGAGATATAAACTCTGCAGTCAGCTGTTACATAGTCAACATATTCAAAATTCATAATCTGAAGCTCCACGCACTTCTTCATTCAGCATCCCTGCAGGTATGGAGGACCATGTCTTTCATATTTAAAAATAAATACAGAAATAAATAAATGCTCAATAAATAAATAAGCACACAATTAATTGCCCCAAAAAATACAATGAAGAAATAAATGTAGGTAGAAATTAAATTATACAGTGAGACATAAATGTATATATCTCTTTTAATTAGCTTCTTTATTTATTCACCTTTGTAATAATTACCTTATTTATTTATTGTCCGTTATAATCTTCAACTTTATTTATTCCTTACTTATTTTTTAAATGTATTTATTTCTGTGTGTGTTTAATTTTTTTGTCTGTTTTATTCTTCCGTTGCATTTTCTACCCTATTTATTTTTACCCCTGGTATTTATTTCTGCCTGTCACTTTTACATTTCTGCCTGTCACTTTTACATTTCTACATGCATTTCTGCCTCATTATGCAAATGAGGAGGGGCTGGTCTTAAGGGGTTAACTTCTGCCCATTGGTTGGTTAACATTTTACTCCCTCGGTCAATCTACATGCCACCGGCCACAGACACAACACAGATGGCTAGCTACGGTGAAGTTGTCAGTGAGCTCAGGCATTTAGCAACTGTTTTTGAAAACAATGCTAACGTTATAAGTATTGACTTTATAATTTTTTCGTTTAGACGCTCTGACAGAACGTGTGTTTCAGTCAGCGGTGTCATGCCAATGTACTCGTGTATCCCCTGGCCGCGGGAGAGCACACAGAGCGGAGCTTCTGCTGCCCTTCGATTGTTTAACTGCTGCACTTTGAATTAAACGGAACAAACAGCGGCGTGGAGAGACTCGGCAGGGTTACCATAGTAACAGGGGTCTCAGTTAACTACATAAATACGTGTATTTGTCTGTTACATTAAGGCGACGTGTCAAATGTTTATAGCGTGGTTTAATATCGAGTGATAGGCGTATCCTCCCTGTCCCTGTCTACCATATGAGTTAAATAGGAGGTACTCAAATATCAGGCTGTTTTTTTTCACCTGATATTTGGGTATCCCTATGTAACTTTTTGATAAACAACAGCAAACCTCTCCAAATTGTGTCAGGTTGTTTATTGTGACCTATTAAACACACAAAAATAACACCCATGATGACAGGACAGACCCTTTGCATGTTAGGGATGGGATACATAAAATATCAGGTGAAAAATGATATTGATATTGATATTGATGATAGTCCTTCATGCAGTGCCATCACATAGGTTACACACACACACACACACACACACCGCCGTGAGAAATACTAATCAACCTGTTCGCCGTTAGAAGCGGCGCACAACTTAGGACTTCTCCATCCTGAGACATCTCCGTTGGATTTATTCTAAACATCCACCTGCTAAATTTCATCGGGTTTTTGTAGTGCAACCTTCTTTGAACGAACTGCCTGTTATCATTCTGTCTCTTCTGATGTGCGACAGGAAGCCAGAGAGAGGAGTGGATTTGGAGACAGACAACCCACTCCCGGGCCGCTTCTAGCAAAAACCCCCCCACGTATCGCCAGGCTTCGTTTTTGTGCATACCTGGCACTAAATGTGTGTGTTCGTATCCCCGGCTCCGTCCTCAACAGTTGCTACCGGAGCGACGGAGAGGAGAGGTGGAGAGCGAGAGAGATAAGACACTGAGGACAGCGGGAAACATGCAAAGGGTCTGTCCTGTCATCATGGGTGTTATTTTGTGTGTTTAATAGGTCACAATAAACAACCTGACACAATTTGGAGAGGTTTGCTGTTGTTTATCAAAAGTTACATAGGGGATACCCAAATATCAGGTGAAAAAACAGCCTGATATTTGAGTACCCCTATGTAACTCATATGGTAGACAGGGACAGGGAGGATCGCCTATCACTCGATATTAAACCACATGATAAACATTTGACACGTCGCCTTAATGTAACAGACAAATACACGTATTTATGTAGTTAACTGAGACCCCTGTTACTATGGTAACCCTGCCGAGCTTCACTGACAAATTCAAAGTGCAGCAGTTAAACAATTCGAAGGGCAGCAGAAGCTCTCTCTGTGTGCATGTCTGTGGCCAGGGGATACACGGCATTGGCATTGACTGAAACACACGTTCTGTCAGGCGTCTAAACGAAAAATTATAAAGTCAATACCATAACGTTAGCATTGTTTTCAAAAACAGTTGCTAAATGCCTGAGCTCACTGACAACTTCACCGTAGCTAGCCATCTGTGTTGTGTCTGTGGCCGGTGGCATGTGGATTGACCGAGGGAGTAAAATGTTAACCAACCAATGGGCAGAAGTTAACCCCTTAAGACCAGCCCCTCCTCATTTGCATAATGAGGCAGAAATGCATGTAGAAATGTAAAAGTGACAGGCAGAAATGTAAAAGTGACAGGCAGAAATAAATACCAGGGGTGAAAATAAATAGGGTAGAAAATGCAACGGAAGAATAAAACAGACAAAAAAATTAAACACACACAGAAATAAATACATTTAAAAAATAAGTAAGGAATAAATAAAGTTGAAGATTATAACGGACAATAAATAAATAAGGTAATTATTACAAAGGTGAATAAATAAAGAAGCTAATTAAAAGAGATATATACATTTATGTCTCACTGTATAATTTAATTTCTACCTACATTTATTTCTTCATTGTATTTTTTGGGGCAATTAATTGTGTGCTTATTTATTTATTGAGCATTTATTTATTTCTGTATTTATTTTTAAATATGAAAGACATGGTCCTCCATATGCAGGACTGAGAAGATGGAAGGAAAGGAAATGCATGAAAAGGGGCTGAAATGAACTAAAAAATAAAACATTGCACCATCTCTACAAATAATTTGAAAATGTCACCTTGTGAAATCCTCACTGCTGATTTTGTTTGCTTTTCCCTGCAGATGATCGCCCGCGGTAAAAACACATCAGATCTCTTCCCTGCTGTGGTGAAAAATGTGGCCTGTAAAAACATTGAGGTTTGTTATGAAGCTATAATATTATGTATGATGTATCATTTGCTCCTTTATGTGTAGTTTTATGTGGTAGAAAAAGTTTCTTTCTGCGTTGTCTTTTTTTAAAAATTATTATTCCTCATTTTGCTTGCTTGTAATGTATGCATCATCTTATCATATTTTTTAAAAACACATGGGGTTTGGCTTTATCTCACCTGAACAAAATTGCAATTTTTCCTCCTCTCCTCTTTTTATGGTTTTATCACTTTGATTTATCTCAATGAAAATAATTGAACTAATAATATATATACATAATATGAATTCAATCTGGGTTTTTTTATCTGCCTTTTTTTCTTTTGCCGTACTTCTCCTCTCTATAGGTAAAGAAGCTGGTCTATGTTTACTTGGTGCGTTATGCCGAGGAGCAGCAGGATCTCGCTCTGCTCTCCATTTCCACCTTTCAACGAGGGCTGAAGGTACAGCAGCTTTCATAAGTAATACTTATATAATAAATATTGGACATATTGCCTTGAAAAGTGACATTTATGGTTTCCAAAAGATGAATCCTACTGACTTTGGGGATCTTCTGACTTTTCCTCTAGCGCTGCCATTAGGGTTGACATTTATCATTTTGAGTGTAATATCTTGATAACTATTAGATGGATTGCTGTGAAATTTGCTACAGATGATCAAGGCAAATACTTGATCAATTAACTTTTCATCTAGCGCCGACAGCAGGTCAAGATGTGTCAAATGTTTTTTTTATGACCACATACCTTCCAAACTAATGACATTGCCATCAGCCTCAGTGCTGTGCTGTGTTTAGTGTAATTTAGCATGCTTACAGGCTAAACTAAGGTTGATAAGCATGTTAAACATCAAACCTGCTAGGCATCTGAATGTTAGCACTGTCACTGTGAGCATGTTAGCATTTAGCTCAAAGATCAGCTGTACCTAACACATTTCCATAAACTCTTGGCCATATGAACTAGAGCTAGGCAAATGGAGAAAGTCAAATATCACAATATTTTTGACCAAATACATGGAGGTCGATATCGCGGCAATTTTGTAGGGTAAATATTGGTGCTTTCACAAAATATTAACACAATGAGAGTTCTAATAAATAATCACTGGGGATTCAATGAAAGTGGGTAAAGGCAAATTCTGTAATAAAACAGCCAGTAAGTCTGGTAAGTTCAGCAAAGGACATCACTTTACTGTAATGCAGCCTTCAAAACCAGGAAAAGACAACACTTCATATCAGGATATTACGATATCCAAAATTTAAGATCATATCTAGCCTAATATATTGATGTCGATATAATATCAAAATATTGCACAGCCCTAATATGAACCCTGTCAACCAACAACGGAAAGATTGCTTATGAAATTCTTGCTCTGTGTTTCTGCAGGATCCGAACCAGCTGATCAGAGCCAGCGCTCTGCGAGTCCTCTCAAGCATCCGAGTCACCATCATCGTCCCTATAATGATGTTGGCCATCAAAGAAGCTGCTTCAGATATGTCTCCATACGTCAGGAAGACGGCCGCTCACGCAATTCCTAAACTCTACAGGTGACCTACCGAGACTTTTTTCAGTACCCAGGCCCATGATTCCCCATTTTGAGTGTAAAGACAGTATGGTGAACTTTAGATCAGTTCACTCATTAATACATATAGGAAGATGCCTTCTAGTTAGATTAGATTAGATTAAATAATACTTTATTCATCCCACAATGGGGAAATTCCCTTGTAACACCAGCAGTATTTCCACAGTAAAAAGCAAACAAACACCAGGCGAACAACAGATAATGTGCAAAAAGTAAAGAATGAATGTAAAGTGGCATTATATAAAAAGTATTTTAAAGTAAAGTAAGTGAGGTGGCTATAGTACAAAAAATATTGCAATGTACTGTAAGTAATTAAGTGACGTGAAATTAAATTGAATAGAATTGTATGTAATTAAATAATATAGCAAAAGTAAATGACATGATATATATTATATTGAAGTGTGACCATAATATAAATAATATTACAAAAGTAAGTACTCAGAATGGAAAAATATAAATATGTACAGATGTACATAAATCTATTTACAGATATCTATGTACAGATATAAATAGAGTCATAGTTACAAACATAGGATTTATATCGAGGGTTAAAAGAAGCATAAATGATACATTTGTAGAGAGAAATCTGTTTTTGAGGCTGCTGAATATTAGAGCGTTCTGATCCTCAGTTTGAGAACAACTAGGCTAAGATCAAATGTTGTTATGACTTAATGTCATTGTGAAATTAAAGCCTTTTATGGCAGTAAAAGATACACCTATTATTGCTCTGGCAATCTTTCGTTTTATTCTCAACAGTATACACATACACAGTACAAATTATCTGTAACTCTTTCTCCAACAGTTTCATGCATTTGATAGATTGTATTCTTCCCTGCTCCCAGTTTGGATCCAGAACAGAAGGACCAGCTGATTGAAGTCATAGAGAAACTCCTCGCTGACAAAACTACGGTGGGTTTTAGCACCGGTGATTCAGTATTAAAAAGAACAAATTCTTTTTTTTTTTTTAACAAGTACTCCTTCTCCACCTTGCAGTCTTTGCATAAGCTGTGGCCTGTAGTCATTTTCCCTTGCTATTTACAGGTTTATTGTTCAATTTAAAATGTCATTTGAGAATGCATGGATTGTTTTTCTTATAGATAATGTACTCTTCTGATATTTAAGAACATTATCCTAACATCCCCACCTGTTGTGTGCTGTAGTTGGTGGCAGGAAGTGTTGTTATGGCTTTTGAGGAGGTGTGTCCGGAACGCATTGACCTGATCCACAAGAACTACAGGAAGTTGTGTAACCTTCTGATCGACGTAGAGGAGTGGGGGCAGGTCGTCATCATCAACATGCTGACCCGCTATGCCAGGACCCAGTTCCTCAACCCAAACATGAACGTGAGTAAGAATCAGAGGACGTGCAGTCCCTAAAAGTGAAGGCAAAGTGTAACTTCTGCACACTAAGCTGTATTTGTTCATTATGTGACTCATTACAGTAGCATCTAGGGCAACAACAACACTTAAAGCTTTTACACTTTCTATGCACTTTGCCACTGTTTGCACAGCCATATTTACTGTTTTACTACCATGTGTAATATGTATTTTTCAACAAATTCAATCACATAAAGGACTACAGTACATACTGTAATTGTTTAATTTAATTGTAATTGTTGCATTTTACTGAAGTCCTTGCAAACTTACAAAACATAAAAAAGTACATTTACTCCTTGTGTGTCATCACCAATAACTCATTTGCATACTGTAGAAACAGGATTTGGGGAGATTACTGTGCAACAAGTGTAGGTGCATGTATTGAATACACTTGGTTCTGCCATTGTGAGGTGCATGTGCAGAGGTACAAATTGAAACCATCCTATCATTGTTTTTTTCTTTAACCGCTGCCAACTTGATGATTTTGTTTCTCCGTTTTTATCAGTTTTTCAAACCCACCTGTCGACATACTTTCTCAAAAGCAATTAGCTACAAATTGAGACATTTTCACATTCATGCTGTGATGAAAATTGCCATTGTTATTGTGGTAATTTCCAATGCATGTTGTGACAAATGTGGTGGTACAGCCATTTTGCACTCTCCATGTTTGTCTATAACAAATATATTTAAGAGCAAATTACCATCTGGTGACTTCTAGAGTCATTTTCATTTTACGCAGCCGATAACTACTTTCCATAAGAGAGAGATTTCTGTTTTGGTCTGTTAGTTCCCCAACACACTCCTTAATCCCCACTGTCTCTGCAGGAGTCCCTGCTGGAGGAGGGAAGTGACAAGACCTTCTACGGCTCGGATGAAGATGAGGAGGAGGAGGAGGAGGAGGAGAAAGATAAGAAGGCAGAAGCTCCTGCCATGGCCAAGAGGAAGCCGTACGTCATGGATCCAGACCACCGGCTGCTGCTGAGAAACACCAAGCCTCTCCTGCAGAGCCGCAATGCAGCTGTGAGGCTGCTGCACTTTTGTATAAAACACACAACTTACATTAGTATAACAGCCCATTAACTCTCCTCTTGAGTCAGTTGCCATGGTAGATCCTAATTGTTTTCCCTACAACATTATTCCACACTGAGCAGCAGGTCGTGCTTTGAGTAGTTGCGGTCTCATATGCACGACCTTGGTTCATGTTCAAAAGCAGCTGAAGTGCCTTTGAGCACTTAATCAGAACTGACCTCTCACTCTGAATTGGACAATCTCCCAAAGGAAATGAACAAAGTATCACACATTACTGCTGCTGTGGTTGCCTTGGAACGCCTGTTTGTTCCATGTTAGATGTTGTGAAAATCCCCCCTTCGTTCTGCTGGAGTCGAACTGCATGCTTTAAGGATCAACCCCGTTCCTCAGGCAGCAAATGTGTTTCCTTATCTTGCATGTAGCATAGCAGACAATCAGTGAGGTCTATAATTGTGCTTTATGCAGCTTATTGTTTTGCACCTATTAAGTAATCCATAAATGGTTTCCCCTTTGCTTCGATGTCTGAAGTTAAGTTGTTGTGGCCCGTTTGAAGCTCTTATTTTCCCATATACATGTGTTTCTTAATGGGGCATTGAGAATAAGAATCAACCACTACACATACTCCTTAAAGCAGCTATGGCCAATATTGTTATATTAACATAACATGAAATGGCAATGTGAAAGCAGTGTGAAAGGGTTTGCTCGTAGTGATGAATCTACAGTGAAGTACAGTGGTGTAATCTATGTGATACACAGGTATACACGATTTACCCACTAAGAAAGCTCCAGGATTTCCAAATACCTACTTAAAAATTCCCAATGACACAAAACTACATACTTTCCATTACAGTTTTGATTTTTGATATCTTTTGAATTGTCATCTGTGTTTTGCTTTCTTCACATAGGCTAAATAAAGGTATTACCACTGTAAATTGGTGCATTAAAGTGTATCCAAATACAGGAAATTAAGTCGTTGATGCTCAAAACTTCCATGAGGGAGGACACCCAGACCCCCCACTATGATGTCGCCCCCTCCCCCAAAGGCAGATTCTGGCCAATATCCAGTATATATACAGTACAGTATACCCACAACAATACATTAGACTAAACCACTGGAGAGGTATCACACTCAGCCTTTCAGTGCTTTATGGTGAGTGGCAGCTCATTGATTTGCTGTCTGGGCCACAACTTCTGTTACTGTTCTGGTTCACTCTCACTGCTCTGATAGTCTTGTTTTTGGTCGCAGCAGACAGCTATTTTTAGTGAAAAAGCTGTAAAAACGACACTGTACACTACCTGTCAGCACCAAACAGCAGACAGACACAGTTACTAACCAGCTGGTGAACATAGTGGAGCGTTTAGCAGCTAAAGAGACAGATATTTCCCTCAGGAGATAGTAGAGACCAAGGCAAAGCTAAATGAAAGTGTATATTGAACTTGCGTTTGCCTAGGGGACACAAACACAACTCCAAATGAAAGATAATGTTGCTCCGCAATGGTTGTGGTCAATTTTGTGTGTGCCACCCAAGACGATTAGTTAGATGATTAGTTTAAAGAAATACAAACCCCCCAGAGCATTTTTCCCCTATCACAGAATGATAAGCCAGGATAGTCTCCAGTGCTGACACAGCAGTGACACAAATACTTAGGTGAACTCTGCAGCTCCCCTCAGCTCTGCAGAGAGTTTTAGCGTCTTCCAGCTTACTGTTTTGATTTTATGGCCCAAAACTTTACTGTTTTGTTTAACTTTCACCGCACACTGCAATATGCTGATTGAGATCTTAAAAGACCTAAAAAACACAACAAACTTTAATAACTCAGTGCCAGAATATTAGTTGGATTTTACTCTTTTCACTTTTATTCAAAACAGTATTTGATTTTGTTCTTTCATGGGTATTCAACAGAATAAATAACTAACTCCTACAAACTTAACATTTGCAACATACTGTAGCGTATAGTGCTCATATTTTGCTTTTTGTCATTTTCCCTTTCCTTTATTGTTCTATATATCTTTTTTGTGCATGTGATTGGCTTCCAAAGTGAAAAAGCCCAAAGTCCACCCCAAAGGCACTTACCATCTCCAACAGAAAACAGTGTTCACAAACTGCTCCAAACAGTTGTAGTCCAGCCTTTACTTCCATGACGAACATGCGTCACTTTGTAACACACGTTATAATGCTTGCCTAGCTGCTAGTATGGTGCGCCCTCATACTCTGCTTCTGATTAGATAGAAGTGCTGACCTAGGTACTGCATGTGTGATTCCCAACAGAAGTGAGAGGCCTCACTCTCTAGCTAAAAAAAAGAGCTCAACACACAGGGTGAAAAGAGGAGCTGCAGCAATGTGCAGTACAACAGAAATATGATGTTTTTTGAAAATCAAACCATGTAAAACTGTCCTGATTTAACCTTTAAATACAATTATGAATCTGAAAATGGGCATGGGAGTGTTGCTTTGGAAATTAATGAAATTAATGACTTCTCATTGGAGTACCAAGTACATTATAGTACATGTAACTGTGTTTAATATGGTGAGATTGTATCACTGCTGATGATTTACCTTTCCCTCTGTTGTCTCTTCTTGTTCCAGGTGGTGATGGCTGTGGCTCAGTTGTATTTCCATCTGGCCCCTAAAGCAGAGGTAGGGGTGATTGCCAAGGCCCTGGTCCGTCTCCTGAGGAGCCACAGGTGAGCTGTACTGTCTGTATTTTTAAATACATTTTCTATTCTAATTGCTATACCAAATATTTTAGCAGCAGAACATTTCAAAATTAATGTTATTGTGGCTGAGAATGGCGCTAAGGTTGAAAATAATAAGAGCTGTGTTTATGAATGTCACTTTAAAAAGAACAAAAAATATACAGATGTGACAAAACAATAATAGCCATGAAACTCAGCAAAGTGGAAAACTATATGAGAAGAGAGAAAAATGACAAGTAATGGTAGTAAAATAAATCTTTACAGCCCTGAAGCAGGAAGTGAAATTAAACAGGGAGCTCTGTGAGTCTGAGGTAAAAATGAGGGCATAAACCATAGAGAGTGATGACGGCACATAGGCGGCCTCTTGGCTGTAAGTCCTGCAAACTGCCAGATTCTTATTGAACAAGTGCTCTTGTGGCTCTGAGTTTGCTGTAATGGGATCATCATTCAGCCACATTTCTCTGTAGGGGATCTATCAGAACTCTTTTGCACCTTATGATATGTTTGATTAGACTCTTATTTATATGGAGTCTCAACTTTAATTGCAAACACACTGTTTTTTTTTTTACTTCAAAAAATAATGCCTTAAAAAATAGAAAAATAAGTTTTTATAACCACTTTATTGGTCTCGTTTGTGAACGACACCATCTACAAAGATACCCTAATGGACTTTTATGGCTTGTGGTGCAAAAGAGAATTTGGATCTGATCTTGGTTAGAAGGGGTGGGCAGAAACGACGCCTAGACGGCAGTATTTTAACATGAGATACCAGGGGATGTGTGTAGACACATACTGTACATCGGTTTGTAAATGTGTTCAATGCTCGGAAGTGTTATGCCAAGTAACTTACAGGCAGTTGTAACTGTTTTCCTGATTGTCTTTTTTGTGACTCAGTGGCATTTCCAAACCAGCAGGTAATACAGCAAGTTAAAAAACTTTAATTTGGAGCATTTTGTTATTGGCATTAAAAATAAGCAGTTTCTTTAAAAAGTACATTCTATAAGCAGTTTCTTTAAAAAGTACATTCTTTGCTGTGTCTTAGTGTGCAAAAGATCAGTACATGAGTCCTATTTGATCTTGTTGTCCAATACAATGCCAAGGTATTTGTAGTTTGTACTGGTCCATGGCCCATGATCTACCTCCCCATCCTGTAGCAGACTCACTAGAGCTGTGTCATCTGCATATTTATGGACTCTATTGGTAAGAAAGTCCATAATCCACTGGCTAAAATGTCTGCAAGAATCTTAGGTTGCATGGTGTTAAAAGCAGATCAAGAGTCCACAAAAAGAATCTTAGCATGAGTCTTTTGGTTTCTCGAGTGTGCAAAAGGTGCATTAATGTCAAAATTGTGTCGAATTGCAGGGGGTCTATAAGATGGTGGGTTTGGAATACAATGTATCTCTTTACCAGACGCTCCAGGCACTTCATGACACTTGAGGTTAAGAGAGGTGTTGAAAATGTCAGTGGACACAGTGTATTCAGGCAGACAAAGTGAAAACACTTGTTTGGGTTTACCAGGGGTCTGTATAGGGCATTTGAAATAAAAATAATTTACAAACTAAAATTGGTATTGATGCATTAAGGCTACAGGTCCTCTCTTATCACACAAAAAAATAACTAATTAACTTTATATAATACCTCTGTTCCTATCCTACTCAATTTCTCTGTCAATCTCTCCCTCCAGTGAAGTCCAGTATGTTGTTCTTCAGAACGTGGCAACAATGTCGATTAAGAGAAGGGTGAGCAACACTCGTTGGTATCTTTTGGATGTTTGTGTGTGAAATTTGAAATCAAATGCTGCAGATTCACTGAGGTTTTTGTTCTCTCTTCCTGTCGTTATGTTTCACAGGGGATGTTTGAACCGTACCTGAAGAGTTTCTACATCCGCTCAACAGACCCAACCCAAATCAAAGTCCTCAAGGTTCTTTTCTATTCTATTCTATTGTGCTGTTCTTGCTTTTCTCTTTATCAATAGATAAATGAGAAAAGGAATGGAAGATCAATTCTCTCAATCTGAGTCATGGTAGTATAACATAAAGTATATATTTGCAGCATCTTACACAAACTTATTGAATCAACTCTTGGCAAATCAACTCCCATAAATCAGAATGAAGCAGTTTTTAAAATGTAGACATCAATGTTAACTCTTTGGCACAGAGTTAACAGTGCTAAATTAAGAAGATGATGAAATTACAGTAAACATGGCTTTGTATTCCCCTTATAAATTAAGCTTTTAGTGTTAAAAAACGTTTCTTGTTTTGTGTTTTTTGCAGCTGGAGGTTCTCACTAATCTGGCCAATGAGACGAACATTTCCACCATTCTCAGAGAGTTTCAGGTACAGTGAAACACAACTAAAAGTAGCAAAAACAAAAACAAATTCAGATCTGTACATCAGCAGGAGTGATTCACCAGTTCCCTTTGTTTTACTGTACTGAGTGAATATTTCTTTCCGACAGACGTACATTAAAAGCATGGATAAAGACTTTGTGGCCGCCACGATCCAAGCCATTGGCCGCTGCGCTACCAACATCGGCGAGGTGAGGGACACGTGTCTGAACGGCCTGGTGCAGCTGCTGTCCAACCGAGACGGTGAGTCTTTCTATTTGACAGTCTGGATGCTTTTTAAGTGATACATATTGCTGTATATATAGTACAAGGAATACATAGCTGCAGCTAGCAGTATCAGATTTGAGGTCAATAGGATAATTGAATCATGCTTATTCATTTGCATTTGTAAATTATGAAATATAAGTTAGCACAGTGGAAAAAAGAAGCAGAACCTAAGTTTAAGAAGATTAGATATGAATCTCCAAGACACAGACTTCATGTCTAAACAAACTGGAAAAATCAAATAAAAACAACCGGTTTTATTCTGTTAATAAGTAAAGGACTGCATTTGAATTTTAGTAAGTCAATCTACTTAAACTAAAACTTTATTTGTGTCCCCGAGGGGCGATTGGGTGTGCAGCAGGTATAAACACATAAAAGACACATAAATACATACGCGATAGACAAACAGTCACGAGTGGGGTGGGGTGGCCTGGGGGGGAATAGCAAAACCTGAACAACAGTAAAAACTGGAACACAACCTAGTACCAATAAAGTACTGAGCAAGGTGCATGGGTAGCAGCATTAAAGGAAAAGTGCATGCAGTACCAGCCAACCAGAGTAGAATAAATAACCAACCAAGAAATAAAGAAAGAAATAAAGTAGCCAAAGAGTTCAATCACTCCTCCAATGACACGTATTCAAGAGGTAAATGGCTGCAGGTATAAAGGAGTACTTATATGTGTTACTCCTGACGGGTGGACATCTTAATCTAGGATGAAGATTTAGGAAAAAAAACAATTCACTTTTCATTTGATGATTTATGTCTCGTCTTCCCGTTGTACAGAGTTGGTTGTAGCCGAGTCGGTGGTGGTTATTAAGAAGCTGCTGCAGATGCAACCGGAGAAGCACAGCGACATCATAAAGCACATGGCAAAACTAACAGACAACATCCAGGTGAGAGTCTCATTCACAAACTGCTGTCAGTGTCTGGATTTAAAACTTTTAGTTACAACAAAGGTAAGTTACAGCAAAGTTGTTCTTGGTTTGGAAAATCATGGGTTGTTGTGTTAAATCAAGCTTGCCAAATGAGGTTTATCTTTCCAACACCCAAACACAACCATCTAATTTGATTTGAATTGTTCTCAGGTGCCGATGGCACGGGCTAGTATCCTGTGGCTGATTGGAGAATACTGTGAGCATGTACCGAAGATTGCCCCGGATGTTTTGAGGAAGATGGCCAAATCGTTCACTAACGAAGAGGACATTGTCAAGCTACAAATCATCAATTTGGCCGCTAAGCTCTATTTAACCAACTCCAAACAGGTGTGGCGCCATTTCATTACTAGTATTTAAAAATACTATAAAACATTATCAACCGTGTGAGCAATGCTATCAAGCAATCAATAAAGTCTTAAACTTAATCTATAATAAGTCATCATCATTTATTAGTTTGTTTTTTCTAAGTAACTAGCAATTACACTTAATAAACAAATAAATGTAGTGGAATAAAAAAAGTACAATATTTGACTCTGAATTGTAGTATATAGTTGCAGAAAATGGAAATACTAAAGTTAAGTACAAGTACCTCAAGTACTACTGAAGTACAAGTAATTGTCCTTCAGTAGTACTTGAGTAAATATACTTACTGGTATTAACTTTCCACCACCACTTTTGACCAGAGTTGCTGCAGGGGGGCCCCCTAATAATTTTTTTGATAGTTGAAAAAACAGAAAGAAAGAAAAAATAATAATTATATATATATATATATATATATATATATATACATACATTATATATGTATACATCATATATGTATAACTAGCTACCTAGCAACACCCAAGGAACTACTCAGAAAATCCTGTAAAACACCTAGAAACCACCTTGACACAATCAACCAATTATTACCCAATGCAACGTGATGATATTACAGTTTGTACTTCCCTCATCCTACATGTCCTTACTATTTCTTCTTCTCGCAGACCAAACTGTTGACGCAGTATGTTCTGAACTTGGCCAAGTACGACCAGAATTATGATATCCGTGATCGGGCACGCTTCATCCGCCAGCTCATCGTGCCCACCGAGAAGAGTGGAGCTCTCAGCAAATACGCTAAAAAACTGTTCCTCGCCCTCAAACCTGCACCAGTCCTCGAGTCTCCATTTAAAGGTACAGAAGGCATTTACATTCAACTGCGAGCAAGTTGAAACCAAAAAGTCCCACTATAATTCTTGAGATAAACACTAAACACTGAAACAGAGATTACTCAAAGATGTGCTTTGATCAGCTAGTAGGTTTTTATCTAGTTTGGGAAATTTCTTTTTGAGATTTCCTAACACTTCCATGTTTACTGTATATAAACTCAGAGGATATCTCTGATGTTCGTTGCATATCAACTTTTATAAATCTGCTTGTACTCCTAGAACACTCACATAGTTTTAGGGATAGTAGTCTGTACATCCATGGGTACATTGCAAACAGGAACTGCCAATAGCTAATTTTGCATAATATAATGATGCCAATTTGCCAAATGCAGCCCACAGCTGAGTAACTGATTCCATGGCAACATTGTACTTCCTCTTTAAATCACCCAAATCACCTGAGTTATAGGAACTGTAGTTCCAAAAATTAGATCATTAAAATAATAATAATTGGAGTGACAAAAAGTGTGTTGCCTCTGTACACATTTGCATCCTGTATTCCTTGTTCTTGGGTTTTTGCAGACCGAGACCACTTCCAGTTGGGTTCATTGTCCCACTTGCTGAATGCCAAGGCTGGCGGCTACCAGGAGTTGCCTGACTGGCCTGAAGCCGCCCCAGACCCCTCCGTGCGCAACGTGGAGGTGAAGGATTCTGTGCGTGCAGTGGGAACAGTAATATACAGAGACACAGGGGTCCTCTGGGCTCTCCAGGGGCCCCAAAAGGTGGAGGGGAGCGAAGGTTCCTCCTGCCCCAGAGCAGTGCCTCAGAGGGCCTGGACAGAGTCACCCGAGCCTCACATCCAATATAACATTAACTCCAATATAACATTGATTCCTCTTTCACTAGCCATCTTCCATCCACTTACAGCTCATTAGCATTAACAGCTCATCCTTTTTGGCCTCTATCTATTTACAAATGGATGCTGCTTAATATCTCCCTCCCCTGCATGGAAGATAATGAGTCACAAAGGAGAAAAGAGGATTACAGCTTCTATTTAGAAACGTCCGATTCACTATGAAAACACAGTTGTGGTAACTTCGCCACTCTCTGCTGCACTTGCTTCTGTTCGGCAGCAGCTCATTCGCCCCATCCAGGTGATTCTTCACCGATGTTTGAGCCAATAGCACATGCGATCCAGAAGGGAATAGATTTGGGAGCTACAGTCTAAGTTTCCCCTACAATTCAGTATCAACAGCAGAAAAAAAACCTCTCCTGTAGTCTGTGCTAGAGGTTGACTTAAGGAGGGCTGGCACCTACAATTATACCAATATATCTGTACAGGTGCAGCTAATAGTTGATAATATGCATCAATTTATTTTTCTAATTACTTCCCAAATTTTCTTCAGGACTATAGCTGAACACAGTATTTGATACAAGTCTTTTGTAGAGCATCGTCCCAACTCACCAAAGTCCCTCCTCTTCTTCTCCATCCCATTCACTCCATGTGCCATCGGTTCATAACCAATAATGTGATTTAAATGAAGACATAAATCAAATCTTGAGTTTGTCACTTCTTTGTCAAAAGACTCATATTATTCAATTGATTTTAAGTTTTATAAGTGACCTCAGGGCTTGATTTTGCCGTCATATTTGTTAATTATTGTGATTACAGTGTAGTTTTATTTTGCTCGCAGCTCAATGTTCCATACCCGTTGTTAACTTGTCATTTCATTGTGTGGCAGATTTCAAGATGAGGCCACAGGTGCACTGAGTTATATTTTGACTGGTGGTGTACAAGAGACCATACAGGGAGTTTAGTTTGTTTTGAGATAAACAAGTTATTGAGTTACATTACTGTTGACCGTTTCCAAAACATTTAATTCAATTCTAATTTGATTTCAAGCCCTCAGGCAAATATTTGTTTCTTGTGAAAGTTAAAACTTGCTTGAGATATCTAATCCATCACAGTGAACAATGTCTTGCTTGTATGTTGTTATCACAGTTACATCATGTGATGATGCAGCTGTGAGCAGTCTGTTTTGAGAACTCTAAGAATCTCTGACATTTGATTGATTTTCTGTCAGCAGACCTCATTACTGCAACCAGGTTAGCAATGCCCTACCCCAATTTTGCCTCCCTTAATGTGGTCTGGCAGGGATCAAATCACATTAGCTTCCAATGTCAACGGATCGTTTTCACCGTTTGCAGTTTTCAAACTGGAAAAAACATGGCAGCTGTTCATTAAAAATCCTACCTACCAACCTAAATTTAAATGATTTTCGCAAAATCATGTCACATTTAATAATGATAGCATTTAGTTTCATTTAGATATTGGATCCAGGTGTTAGGGGGGTTATAATTGATGTCTTTGCTGATGGGTCTTGTATGTATTGCCTATTGATTCACAGCGGGTGTTGCAGAATGCAGAAAACCAAATTAGTTTGCAAAAGTTGGCCCAAAGCGAGACATTGATACCCATTTTAACCTTAGTACATGGATTAGTTTAGCTAATTTGGAAAAGTACATATTATGATTTGGTAAAATATTGCACATTTAAACATGATGGGTGGTGTTGATGAAGGGATACTTAAACTCATCTGATAGGGCTGTGAGATCTCAAACATGTCTCAAATCTCTGCCAGTTGTTAATCAAAGTGTTTTGAAATAAGTGACAACTTGGAGGATAGGTAATCAGTCTAAAGACCTAAAAAATATGCTTTTAAAAAAAATGCTCAGCAATGATGTATAATATACAAAAACCTTGCTGCATCATTTTCAAACTGAGTGTATTACATCCACTGCTCTCCCTCTGCACATTATGCATATCCACAGACAGAGGAAGTCATAACCACCGGCGAGGGGCGAATCAGCTTGCTAGGAGAATGGAGAGAGGTGCCCCCCCCCCTCAGTTTGGGAGTGCAGTGGTGTTTGTTTTGATGACTGCTTTATTTCTTTGCTCTTATAGTCTCTCTCTGGTTGTCTTAATGTAGTAAATGAGGATGATCAAGTTGACAAGATTAATAAGATGTTACCCCTCAGTGCTGAATCCCTGAATAAGTGCAGATTAATATTTAGAGAGACAGCTGTCTTTTTCCCAAGTGGAAAGAGATTAACTAGAAGATACACAAATAATAATGTAACCTCTTGGATGTTAAAGAAATTGAAGTTGTAGAATAAGAGTGGATGATGAAGATGATTCAGGAAGCTAATTTAAGCAGTCAAAAGGATTAGGAAACTGAGCTTGACAACAGTCGACAGTCTGAAAGTTGCTCAGTTGTCAAGGAACTGTAGATACAAACCTCAGATTATATTGAATATGCTGAGAACTTTTAGGACATCTTAAATGTAGGCTTAGAATTTAACATTTGAAAACTGCAATTGACATAACAATCTCCTCTCAAGGTTCACTTATTTACACTTACTTTTAAGCCAACAAAGACAAGTCCTACAAGTGTTCAGAATGATACAAAGTTTTGAACTCTACAGTTTCATGACAACTTAGCAAATCTGATCTGTTGATGGTAAAGATGAATGAGAGATAAAATGTGAAGTGTTGGGTAAACGCGTTATATAGTAGATGCACCAACAACGAACGGCCCAGAACAAATGAGTAAATAGACCTTGAGTGGAGATTGTTTTGCCATCTGGTTAGTTAGGGGACCACTAACTTCACTGTTTCCTCTTCTGCACCTAATTGGTCTCATGTGAAATTTGTGACAGTTTGTGAAAGTGTCCCAGATGTTGTTGTGTGATACTGAGTGATGGGATTCTGATTTGTGCTTATCCCTCTCCTGTTCACCTTTTCATTTAGTTTCATTTAAATCCATGCTACTATAACATCATACTTTGTCCCTCATGAAGACTAAATGCATTGTCGTGTATCTGCTTGATGTATTAGAAAGTAATGAATTGTAATGTTGACTTTTTCTTCTTTTATTTAAGTATATATTTGAGTACATTCAGTACAATTAAGTTATATTGGAGTGCATTGATTTTACCTGAAAAAGATCCCTTGATAAGTTTTTTTAGCTTCCTAGATATTATGCTAAATACTGTGATTGAAGTTGGGGTTTATTTTTTGTCTCTGATATCAGAAACTGTTCTCACACGTCTTCTTTTTTAGACCCAGAAACCTTCCAGTGCCTGTTTCTCTTACTTTCCTGACTTTTTTCTAAAAACTTTCTCCTTCCTTGTCTCACCTGCATCCCAATCTTTGTTTCTTTTCCACATCTGCCAGGTTTTTACGCTGCTTGAAAGAGTCACAACATTAACGAGTGTGAGTCAGTTAGCGGCAGAGAGCCCACCTCCTTGAGCCTCAACACATATAGCGGCAAAACCCAAGTGCTTTTTGACCCCCCCACCCGCCTAATGTATAGTTGCTGTTCTGTGCCTAGCCAAAGCTACCTGAAACAAAGCACTGTCTTCCTCTGTGTCTCTACCATTAAAGAAGTATTTCTTTAAGTAAGATGGCGGTCCTCTGACACATGGAGATGCATTAGGAGCCTTGTGGGTTTTTAAATGGAGTTTGGAGATGTCCACACTCATTAGCTGATGGATCTAGTTAATGAGTTTGGTCACACAAAGGGCAAGACAGATCTGCCTCAGATTTCATTTGTAAAGTGTGGGAGGATAGCCGCCACTCCTCAAAGCAATCACTTCTCTTAATGGAACAGCTCCCCGTATTAAAAGAAAACCATTTCTGCAACTGGTCATGAAGGCATCACCTGGTGTTATAGTCTATCCGTGCAAAAAAAAAGAAAAAAGAAAATTTGTTCTCTGACTGTCAGGTCTAAAAGCAGATGTGATGGCTGGCTTTGTTTGGCTGCATCACGCCCAGGCTGAGGCATTCATGGCCATGCTACTGTAATCTGCCCACGTCTCTGCTTCCATCTGACTGGTTTGCCACCGAGGCGGAGCTGACGGCTAACTGTTTGAATTCTGCTTTCTCTGCCAGGTGCCAGAATGGACCAAATGCAGCAGCCGAGAGAAGAGGAAGGAGAAGAAAGTGGAGAAGCCGTTCTACTCTGACTCGGAGGGCGAGTCTGGACCGACGGAGTCAGCTGATAGTGGTAACTTTAGGGAGCTGTGTCGGTGACATCACATCCTTTAGTCAAATGAGTCTGTTTCAGATGTTTGTGTGCAGGTGTGTGTGTGAGCATGAGAGTTTTTCTGAAAGCCAGCACAAATGGGGCTGCTTTACTAAGGCTGCTTTTTGTGTCCATGTTTTCTGTGTAAAAATAACTGACCCTCTGGCACCGACCTTTCCCCCCTTCAGAGTCAGATTCTGCCAGCAGCTCAGAGAGTGGCAGTGGCATCGAGGAGAGCGGGTCGGGATCAGAAAGCGAAGAAAGCGAGGAAGGCTCTGAGTCTGAGGAAGAGGAGGAGGAAGAGAAGGAAAAGGACAAGAAGAAGAAAAAGAAAGAATTAAAAAAGCCAGTGCAAGAAAGCGAAAGGTATCACATGCTTTTAGTAGAAAATGTTTGACATTACATTTTGTGTGCAGGTAACTCATATACCTTCTTAAGTCCCAAGACATATAATTCCTTTTTACATGCTTTCAGTTCATTGCATGGTTAACGGTGGTCCCTTCGATTTCTTCTCATTAGCCTATTTCACAGATCCAGTTTAGTTTGATAGGGAGTTCTATTATACAGTACAATATGTCCCATCAACTTATATTAAACTTTCTGAACTTTGCTTTCTTTCTCAGCGAGCAGAGCAGTGAAGAAGAGAGGAAGCATGAGAGGAAGAGTAAACAACGTAAGAGCGAGTCAGAGTCTGAATCGGACGAGGAGGAAGAGAGTGAGTCTGAAAGCAGCCAATCAGAATCTGAAGACTCGGAGTCTGAAGCAGAAGTCAAAAAGAAAAAAAAGGTATTGGAAAAAAAAATTGGACAGAAGTAGAAATTTGGACCTATCAACATCTAAAAAAACACTCATTGACCTTTGGACCAAACATTGCTGTATTTAGACTTAACACAGTAACATGAAAATCTGCATGTATTCATGTCAGTGTTCTTTCATCTCCCTCCAGGCAGCTGAATCTAAACCTTCTTCTAAGCCTGTCAAGAAAGACAACAAGAAAGAGAAGAAAGAAATGTCTCTGCTGGACCTTGATGATTGTAAGTCTTTTTTTTTTTTTTTTACTTTTTGCTTTGAAAGAGAATACAAAAGTAATGGCCCTCACTTCAGTGAGGCAAACTCAATGGACAAGGTTGTTGCAAACCATGCGATTATTCAAAATTATAGTAACAGTTTGGTTGTTGTGTGTGTGTGCCGACTCGAAACAAAAAAAAACATGTTCCCACAAGAGATAGTGTAACAAATAGATGAATACAGTCAGATCTAAATTTAGGGGCATCCTTGTTGATTGCATCTCACACTCTCATTTCCATTCCCAGTCGAACCTGCTCCCTCTCCTCAAGCCACACCCGTCAACTCCTTCCTGTCCAACAGCCTTGCGACCGACCTGGAGGGATTATCTTTGTCTGATGCTGTTCTCTCTCCGGCAGTAAGTACTTCACATGTCTCTGTATCTTCCTGGTTAGTGTCTTCACTCTAATAGACATTCACTCTAATAGACAAAATGATAGAAAAGATTGTAGAAGAGGTGATACCTGGTAGTTCAGACATTTATAGTCTCTGCATACAGCTGCTACACAGCTGCCTCCTACTATATTAGCATTTAGTTGTATGCTTGTTGATGAAACTGAAATGTTTTTAATATACAGATAAGTTTAATATATGTTTTTTTTAACATGAGCAGAGTCACACTGGCAAACTATAATGCATAGTGCCGTATAAATGCTTAAAACTTTGACATGAGGTTCCTTCCCTTGTTGAAAAAATACTAAAGGTTCCATTGATCCATGGGCCGAAATAATGTATTACAATATACAGTATATAAGGCAAACACCACAACAGGCACTTGTTGGCACAATGTTGATGCAGTGTGAATTTTTCCAGTAGGGAACTAATACTTTTAATTATTTTGGCACCACATGAATGCAAATAATTATTATATATATTATATATATATATATATATATATATATATATATATATATATATATATATATATATATTTATAATATATGTGTCTGTCTTTCTTGACTTGGAAGGGGTTCTTCCTTAGCCCATGCCACACACTTTCAACAACTTTTATGAAAATCATGCCAGTAGGTTTTCTGTAATCCTGCTGTCAAATACAGACAAACCAACCAGCAAACAGACAAGCCGAGCTGTTCCTTTAAGGAGTAAGACTTTTGCTTTGTCCAAATTGTACCCCTTAACTCTTACCCATCATTTCCAAGTCCCTCTAATGGTGACTAGTGGTAAACAACTCAGCTATCAAACTGATTTATTCAAAATTGACATCAGGTCAAGCAACAAGATTGTGGAGAGAACAGCTGTACAAAAAAAAATAAGTTTTGTACTTTAGTGCCCATAACATATGAACCATTGCATCGGTCAGTGGCACACATGAATTATATCTTTACATGACTTTTGGTGGCTTTTTTTTGGTGAATATTTATGGGTGCCCGCTCTACCAACTGAGCTATCCGGGCGCCCCTCTTGGTGGATTTTAAATACATTTTTGACCGCTCAGTGATGATTAAAAGAGTTGTTTTGAAATTGTGTTATACCCAAAGAAAATGTCTTTATAGTTTAACAGCCATTGTTCATAATGTTTTGTATTTGTAAAGGTCTGAGAGCATCACACAGCCTGTATTTCCAACTTTGGCCACCTCACTGCACCAACATCAAAGTCAATGAAAATATATTTCCTAACAAAGCCATGTACCATGTATCAATGTACCAATAGGTGCCACTCTGTGAATATCTAATGAGGATATTTCCTTCAGAAATAGTGAATTATGTACAAATATAGCTCACATGCTTACATGTACCTGCCTGCAGACCATCTCTCCCTCCAGTGCACTGAAGAGCTACGAGATGCTGCACCGGATCACTGGCGAGGGTCTGTCGGTGGAGTACTGCTTCAGCCGACAGCCATTCAGCCCCGACGCCAACATGGTGGCGGTGCAGATGCAGTTCACTAACAACGCCACCTCCGACACCAAGAACCTGCACATGGAGGACGTGAAGCTGCAGTCGGGGATGAGGGTCAAAGAGTTTCCTGAGATCGGTGAGTGACGAGCTGATGGGGGCGGTAGAGACTGAACTTTTTATTGCCACGTGATCCAAATCAGACACTAGTATTTATTTTGCAGTTAATTAAAAAAAAGACATGGGAGTAGCCTTGGAAACTGCAGTGTTACTTACACCTTGCAAAGAAAAGTGTTAGATAAAATAATTAATATGGCCATGATGTTCTGTTATTAGACCATTACCAGTAATGGTAATTAAAATAAAATGTTAATGGTGGCTAAGGATTGTCAAAAATACAAACACTTATCTTCTATACTTTTTGTGTACAATTTGGGCCTTTATGGTGCTAAACGACAGGCCAGGGGGTCACAAAGACCATTAAGAACTGAATAAAACAGGGAAGAATATAAAATACAGGTAAAAGAAGACACAATGGAATAGAAACAAACCAAATGAATGCAAATGGAATTTGTAGAAACAAGATTGGATGGATTGATATGGTAATGGTTTATGTTTCAATCTGTTTATAAGTAGTTTTTTGGTATGCATACTGACTTTTGGAGTGCCGCACACAGTCTGCTGTGGAGCACACATGTTTAATGTCGGATCAAAGCTGCTGAGTGAAAGTTTATGTGGTTTTATTCGTGCATGTGTCAACACTGTTGCGCTTTATTTGTTGTGCGTTGACAGAGCTGCTGCCAGCGGGTGAGATGGTCACAGCTGTAATGGGCATCGATTTCTGTGACTCAACACAAGCGGCGAACTTCCAGCTGTGGTGAGATGGATTCTGTGTTTTATTGTGCAGACTGTGTTTTAACAACCTGCACTCTTCTCATAGTGCTGTGTGAAAACATAATTGATTCTGCTGAGTTTTGAAACTGTTGAAATTGTTAGTTTTGCAAGTGAAAAGTTGTTTTAAACTCACAATTGTGATATTTCCAACCATGATTTGTGAACAGCACTGATGAAACTAATAAAACAATAATAAGCAGTGAAGTTTATATCAGGGGTCTTCAACGTTTTTAAGCCAATGATGCCCTTAACAAATACTTGGGATTTTTATTGGAGGAAGACATGTCTTTTAATTTGCATATTGAGCAGTAACTCACTAATTTGAAATTAAAGCTGGGTTTTTACTTCAGAAACAGTTCTTGCTTTACAAAATGTCGGGAAAAAGCTGGTTG
Source organism: Etheostoma perlongum (assembly GCA_026937815.1). Classification (NCBI taxonomy): domain Eukaryota; kingdom Metazoa; phylum Chordata; class Actinopteri; order Perciformes; family Percidae; genus Etheostoma; species Etheostoma perlongum. The sequence continues at coordinate 26,656,719 of CM049378.1, read as the reverse complement.
AATCTACCTTTTTGCCAGTTTTGGACTATGGAGATATGTTTTATGGACACTCCACAAAGACCCTGTTGAAATCATTGGATTCTGTGTATCATTCAGCACTGAGATTTATAATGCATGCAAAGTACTCTACCCATCACTGTGTATTATATGAAATGGTTGGTTGGCTCTCACTCAACACAAGAAGGCTCAAACATTGGTTGATCTTTGTGTACAAATCAATACCTGGACATTCCTTCATATGGCAGACCTGAATACAATCTAAGATCAAGTAGATACATACTGTATGATGTTCCACAAACTTAAACAGAGTATGGCAAAACTGCTTTTAGTTACAGTGCTCCTACTTCATGGAATGAGTTGCAAAATCAGCTAAAATTGCAGGTTCTTATTTCACATACTGAACTCCTTAGTCCTTATTCATGTCTGTTTCTTACTTGTTGTCTGTTAAAGTGTCTTCTATGTGCTGCCTTCTTGGTCAGGGCTTACTTGTAAAATAGATTGTAATCTCAATGTGATTCTTTTCCCTGGTAAAATAAAGGTAAAATAAAAAATAAATTAAAAAGAGTAGGGACCCCTACTACATATATTGTATAAAATCAAGTTGCGTAATAATCTGGGCCTACAATAATGTGTAGGGATGCCTAAAGCCTTTATACATACATTTTTTGCACAAAATACTAAGCTATTAAAATAACCTCATAATTGTAATTTTATAAATTATGTTTTAATGTTAAACATACAGTACATGTGTCACAGTGAATCCTTAGGATGAACTGTATCCGTGGATCTGTGACTACCTAACCTATAGGCCAGTAAGCAGTGGGGATTTATAATTGCTAATAATATGTTATTCATGTTAAGACTTTTATATTGTTGACAAAAATGTACCATAATTTGGAGGCTCCCCTGCATTGACTCTGAAGACCCCATAGAGGGCCCCGGACCCCCTGTCCTTTTAGAAAAACAATAAGTCCTAAAACTGCTATTTCTCTCATGTCTCTCAGCACTCACACCAGGAAATTCTTCGTGTCGATTCAGCCGCCGGTCGGGGAGCTGATGAGGCCCATCTTCCTAACAGAGAATGAGTTTAAAAAGGAGCAAGGTGAGTGATAAAAGAAAATGAAATGACTCTATTAGAGAATATAGAATATAAAGTATATATATATATATATATATATATATATATATATATATATATATATATAGTTATATAAAAATATAAAGTATTTCTGATTCTGAAAAAAACACTGACTTTTACTACCATCCCATTAAAACAAGTCTATTCAAGAGGGAAAGGGAAGTTAGCTACTCCTGTGTGTGGGTGGATGCACAAGTGATTTTTTATATTTCCTTCTTACTACTTGTCATATCTATTTTGTTATTTCAGCAACTTTATTTTCATTTATACTGTATTTCCAAGCATAAAGAGTGGGTTGACATGGGCAACATTAATTATGGGTTATGTCTCATAGGAACATACAGTATATGCAGTCCATTTTGACCAGTACTGATCATTTTGATCACATTAATCTATATGATACTGGTCAGTTTCACACAGTTTATTTCACTAACAATTGCAGTCTAGTTGTCCTTTGTTGGAAGGTTTGTCAACTATTCCAAAAATGTTCATTATGTCTTTTACAATCTCTTCACACAGATTATTATTCTGGGATCATTTTGTGGGGATATCATTGCTGTAGATATATGTTCTTGATAAACAGGCATTGGTTTGCCATTTGTTTGAGTAAATCAGACCTTTGTCAAGTTCAAATAGTCGCTCCAGAAAGAGAAGAAAACCTGCTGCACCTTTGTTGATCAAAGTCTGATGTGCACATTCAGTAACTGCATACAAACTCGGCCCATTGATAAAATTACTGTAATGAGGTAAAATTAAGGTGGACACATCTATAAAACTGTGCTACATAAAACTTACATTACGTTTGTAGTCAGAGAGAATAAAATCAATCAACTTTTTATTATCATCAGCATTTATTTTAATATTTGTGTCCCTATAATATCAGCTGTAAATAAATTTGACGTCAAGCGCAAAACTTTCATCACTGAAAAACATACATTTTATTACCTTGAAATGAATGCAACACTGGTAATTAGACAGGTGACATCACTCATACAGTATTTTTTATCAATATCCCATAATATACACAAGGGTTACAGTACATACTGTAAATAATCACAGTATTGCATGATGTTTCTTTATTTTGATGAGCAGCCTTTCAAACTAACGCTCTGTCTCAATACCCACACTTAAGTATTTGTGAGTAGTCAAGTGCGTACTTGTGTGAGATATTTCTGGTAATCACGTCCTTTTGAGGGTTATCATGGTTCACTGGAACACACTTCATTAATGATAATGGGACTCAGTCAAGCACAGATCTTTATTTTCAATAATGAACAAACATTTGGGATGAAACATACAGTATTACAGTTACATTCAGATGAAAGTTTGAATTTTTTCAGAAATGTTTGATATTTATTCATGTTGACATGTCAGAACTACAAATGTATTCTTATCATCTATCACCCTCCAAAGCTCTTCTTCTTTATTATATCTGAGAGATTAAGTGACAACAATCTGTTTTCACTGTTTATAATGTTCAGACACAAATAACAATATTAAAGGAGAATCCTACTTCATGTCCATTTTTTATTTGGTAGCTTATCTACCGTCAACAACTGGACTGATGTTTCTCAAGTGTGTGTGAAGTGTACTTGTTGTTTGTATATTTCTGACGTGGGACACACTTGTCTACCACGTGTGGGTATTGGGGCAGATCCTGAGTGTTAACTGGCCACTTATAAACCAACCAGGAAAAATGTTTATAAGAGCAGCTAGTGTCTGTTGTTTGGTGTTCATTTCCCACCCTGACTAACACTGAGCCAGTTTTGAGCTCAAACAAAGCCGTAGTGACTCTTTAAACATGTGTCATATCCACGGTTCCTCCCTTTTTGTACTGTCGCCAATAGAGAAGCTATTACTAGGTAAGTTAATAGATTTGTTTTTTCCCAGCCATCTGTGTGCCCACCTGCCTTTTAGCCAACCTCACACAGATCCCCCTACTCCTTCTCCTCCTCCTCCTCCCCCCCACCCTGCCTTGGTAATCAACACTTACCTGCATCTCCTGGTCTCTAGCTGTAGACCACATGTGTCAAACTCAACGCCCGTGGGCAAAATCCGTCCCCTCGCAAATTTTGATCCGGCCGTGTTTCGCTTTAGGTTCACAATACATTTTGGCCCACCTAGTTTTTATCTCTTTTTTCCGATGAGTTTGTAGCATTTTTAAATGTTTTTGACACCTTTTCCAGTGTTTTTTGGCACATTTTTCAATGCTTAAAGCGCATTTATTTATTTATTTATTTTACGTTTTTGCCGTTTGCTTAGACAATTTTGTTGCTTTTTTAACATTTTTGTCGCTTTATTCTATGATGGCTAAGGAACTTTTTTTTCAACTTTTTGGGGGCTTAATGAGGCCCAAAATATAAGTGAGAAAGCTATATGAGAAATGCAGTAATACAGTACAGTAATATTTGACTTTTTCTTTTAAATAAAAGCATGTCATAAACTATACATTTCTGGCCCTTGATGTGATTCTCATTTTCCAGTCTAGCCCTTAGTGAAATTGAGTTTGACACCCCTGCTGTAGACAGAATCACTTGTACTAACAACCTGCATCATATTTAAGGCCGCTCACACTCAGGAATGACGGGAAATGCTCATCCACTGATCCCAATTCCCTTTTTAAGCACTGTTTGAAGCAAAAATAACACCAGGCTCTTTCTTATTTCTGTTACCTGAGCTTTCAAGGTTCTAAGGACCACTGACCATGTTGAGATTCAGAAGTGTTGCAATGTTTCAATGTTCAAACCTTGTAAGCAAAGACTGTTTTTGTGACTTGCAGTTTAAAAGACATCATGACGTCTGAAACCAGACTATATTTGGTTGAAGAGTAAGAGCTTATTTTAGACGTCTTGGCTTCAATGATTAGATTTCAACGTGCAGCTAACAACTATTTTCATTAGAGATTAATCTGTTGACTGTTTTTTTATCAACTGATTGTTTGTTTAGTCCAGTTTTGTCTACTTGTAACCACTTTTTTTCAGGTTGCATACTTTCTTTCCCTTTGAAGTTTTTTTGGGGAGTTTTTCCTTACATGAATCGAGGATAGAGGGTGTTGTATGCTATACAGATAATAAAGCCCCTTGATGGATAATGTTGTTTGTGATTTGGGGCTACATACATAAGATTGATTGAACTTGATATATCTTTCTCAACCAATGACTGAAGTGTTTTATATGAATACTTTTTAAGGTATATAAAATATATATAGTAATTCACAAGCAAAGAGCCTAAATTTAAGTCAGAAAAAAGCAAACTATTTACAGGTTAGGAACAGGTTAGGAACCACTGGTTTATTCTATTGTAATGGGAAAAATATAATTATAATTGCCCATTACAACCAATACCATTAATCCAAAAAGATAGTAAAGTTTGTTTAAAATTACATAAAGCAATTTAAAAAATCAAATTAAATACTTTCAGTGATGAAGCTGTAACCAGCAAATGTCTGGCATGTTTGGTTGATAAAGTACTTAAATAACTTATTTATGTTGATTATATTTTCTGTTAGGAGACTGATAGTTTCAGCAGTAGTTAGGACTTGCGTCACACTGAAATATAGTATATAGTCATTCAAATGCTGTTGAAACAACAATTACTGCCTATTTAATCAAGTCATGTCAACCAAATGTATCCAGGTTTTTTAACTGGACGTTCTTGATGTCTTTTGACCTGGTAATAAGAGGATTAGTTCTTAAAGGGAAAACTGCTTTGGTGCAAAATGTCTTCCTTTCAGACTACATTGAAAACTCATGAACAAAGTTGCATCTTTATTGCTTTGACTTCACCAAGAGAACTCTCTCCCTCCTCTACTGTGTTCAGTGGGAAGCATCAGTGCATTCCAGTTAAAGTTTCCTTTTGTAATCATGATGTATTGAGTCTTACATCACATCACTGTAGTGTTAGCCTTATATACAGTGTCTGTATATAATACTGTATGTCTGTAGCTGGCAGATATCCTAAAAAAACATTAATTATTTGACTTTCTATAAAACAACACTGTATTGAGTCCCACACTGACACCGTACAAGCAACACCCTGTTATGTATCGCTGTATCATTTACTGCTTTGCGTTTTATGCCACTGGAAGAAAGAAAATAAGCAGCAGCTACAACTTGAGAGCTTACCCAGTTTGACCAGTGCTCTGCTCACTCCTCTACAGGTCAGCTGATGGGTATGAACGAGATCACGGAGAAGCTAACCCTGGACGTGAAGTGCCGGAACGAACACTCCATCGTCCAGAGGGTGACCACCGCCGCCAACCTCAGCAGAGTCCCCTGTGGCTCAGATAAAGAGTGCAGGTGAGAAGATTAGAATACATATCAGCAGGAACAGCCTCCAAATATCTAGCAAGTGTACTGTATGCTATGAAAAAAAAGATGCATCATCCCTTCATGATTAATCTAAATCGTCAATTGTGCCTGAGATCCTGTTTATAGTCACACATTTCAGCTTCAAATTTTAGTCAGTAAAAGCTTATTTGTGTATCTTATTTGTGTATCTTAGTTGTGTATCTTAGTCGCTTAATTGTTCATAGGCCCACTTTTGTGGTGGAGTAACATCATAACGCAAATACAAACTGGTACACTGTCAGCGGTTGGAGCAGATTTCAGCTTTAAATGAAAAGTACTCAAGTCTTCCACTTCAGTAAAAGTAGCAATACCACAATGTAACTCTGTTACAAGTAAAAGTCCAGCGGCCATTTATAAAAGTATATTTCTTTCATGTGTAGATGTTTAATGGAGTTCATTATTATGTATAATAGTTGATGAACCAGCTGATTAACACTCATCCCTCCTTTGTTCTGTGGCTTCATCTTTACTTCTGATCTTTGCTGCTTTGACCTCAGTCCTCCTGTTCCTCCTCCTGATCATCCTGTCCACAGGTTCGCCGGCCGGACAGTGACCAGCAGCAGCCTGGTGTTGGTCACCGTGGCGACCAAAGAGGAAGGAGCCGCCAAGCTGACGATCAACTGTGAGAAAATGGTGATCGGCACGATGCTGGTGAAGGAAATCCTCCTTGCCCTGACGCAGTGACGCGTGACGTGTAGCCCTCTGCCCCCTCACCCTAACGCACTTCTCTCATATCATCCATCACACGTGTAGCATCTCCTCCGCTCTCCTCTTAGCAGCAGAAGGGAGGAAGTTTCCAGAACGTTTAACCCCACTTTGTTTTCCCAAGAGCCCTCTACTGTTCTTCTATATTCACTAAATGCCACAGCTGCACATATTTACGACAATCAGACATGATCTGATATGAAATCCCTCTCTCCGTTTGAAATTTTCTTACATCATTATTTTAAAATACATATTTTTGCAATGTGTTTTACTTCCTTACTGAGCCAATTGGATTTATTGGACCCCCAATTTCAGAGTCAACTCAAAAGAGAAAGTATTTGTGCATCTTTTAAACCTTAAATCAACTTATAATGAAAAGTAGCTCTTATCTAGAGTGTGAAATAATTGTGCAGAAGTTGCTCACTGGATAAACTGGACATTAGGTGAGCTTGAAGGTTCAAGCACGATAAAACACAAGGTCCACTTACTTAATGTTTTCGAAGCTCTCAACCACATCTTGTGGCCTTTCTCTCAGCAGATAGTTAATCGCTTGTCATTGACGGAGACTGAATGAACATAAGACAATGTAAACAGATAATGAAAAATGCTAGAATTCACAAAACATTTAGCACAGGAAAGTTCATATTACAGCGCAGCTACAGTGCAGTGCAAGATAAGAACGAACAGTCCCAAATGTTTTTTTTACTAAAATGCAATAGCTAACAAAGTTTTAAGCCTTGAAGCAAAAGGCATTTGGAGAGTTTTCTGGGAGTTTGTTCCAGATAATGTGGTGCAAAACAAAAATGAATGAATGCCATTTAGTTTGACTGTGGGATCAGTAAGAAGACCTGGACACAGTTTACTAGGTAGCAGCAGATCAGAGGTGTACACTGGAAACACTGGACTTTAAACAGGTCACAGCATCGACTGGGATAAGTCATCGCCGACTTGGAAGAAGAGAAAAGAATGCCATTTACATTCAGTGTTAACCTCCAAAATACGACCTCAAGTAATGATGTGATAATGTTGAAACAAAAAACAACAAAGTTATTGAACTTTGTGTCAAAACATAAGATTGTTCTCTAAATCTATTCTGAGAAAATACTTTTGTTTTTTAAATGATCCAGTTTCACCCATAAAATTGATCTTATTTTCTTTAGAAATAAGGTGTAAGCATAAGTAATTCTTATACTTTGACAAGTGGAAGCCCAAATCTGTCACACCAATTTTAGCTTGTTATTAGCTATCAGACTAATTTAAAATGTAGATATTATAAGTAATAGATGATACTGTGGGTTTAAAATTACACCAATACTCATTGATACAATAACACATAGACTGTCAGATCAGCATGTTCAATTCTCATCCAGTTGTTTGAAGTAATTCATTTAATGTAGCATGAAGGCTTGACAGAGACAACTACCTATAACTTAATCATTCCATTTTGGCACAATACACTTTGTTAATCAATAACTCAACTGCTCCTAGGAATAAATCTTCAGATCAAATTCTGCGATTTTAAGCATCTGCCTCACTGACATAGTGCACATGTTCATTATAATAAGTGGGGCATTTATTAAAACTGAAGATGTATAAATGTTATTGTATGTATTGCAACATGTAATACAGTACTAATATAAGTAAGGTGTGGTGTGTGTGTGTGTGTGTGTGTGATAACACTGAATATTGACCCGCTAAACTAGCTGTTTTCAAAATGACTCATGACTTGAAATCATCATGAAGCACATAATAACCAACACTGGACGCTAAGGAAGAAATAATGGCTTTGACATGCTACATAGATTTAAAAATCTTAAATCTTACAATTATAGATTCATAAATTTTCCCGGAAAAAAAACGATGGCATATTTGTAGATTTAGAAAATCCTCTAAATTACTGACACAAATGTACTTATTAGTCCCCAAATTCTAGGGCCTCAACTATCAATTATTTTCATTATTGAATAATCAGCATATTATTGTTTTGATACATTGATTCATAGTTGGTTCATAAAATGTGAAAAATATATAGTTTCCATAATTTTTAAAGGTCTTGTTTTGTACAACAGCAGTCTCCAAAACCCAAAATTTTTCAGTAGAATTTTGGCTTAAAAAATACTAAACCGGTTATCAAAATAGCTGCTGATTCATTTTCTGTCATTTGACTAATCATTTTACCTTCACCAAATTCACGACTGAAACTTTGGCCTTAAAACAACCAGAATTTTTAAAACGATTAGTTAAATGTTAGGAAATCCGTTTCTTGCTGTGAGTTGGATGAAGATCGATGACGCCACACTCATGTTTGTACCGTTAACTTCACGTCAAGACACGGTTAGCACAGCTAGCATTCCAGCTAGCTCTTTTCAAAAGTAGCAAGATAGCACCAATTGTTGTTTTTACATTAAGTTTTTGTATGGATTAAACAAACAACACAAAAACACAAACGTGTCAATAATTAGTGAGCTGTAGAGATTCTGGCAGACAAAACAGGCTAGCTGTTCGCTTGTTGCCCCTGTTTCCAGTCTAAGCTAACGGGATACGCTAGCTACATATTTACCATACAGAGTTAAGAGTGGCATCAATCAGACAGCAGTTTCTACTCATATACATTTAGGTTTAAACTGTAGCCTTCCCTGCTAAAACACCTACTGTAAACATAAAAACCCATAAACAAACTTTCACTAAAACATGGTTTCCGTTTGTGAGTGTTAAGTTTATGAGAACAAATTGTAATACCTATAGATTATAATTGAAATGAAGTGCTCATGATAACATTGATGTCTTTTTGTCAGACGAGACTGTTTTCATGCCTTTTTATCATGTTTTGTTTTCAGGTTGTGTGGTTTTTCTTGTATTATGAAGTGTCCAGAAGCTGCACGTTTCTTATCTTTAACACGTAATCTGTGTATTTATTTATTGGTTCTTTACTCTTGGAAATTGTGTTTAACCAAAAGGAGTACATTGCAGTCAAACTTCAGCCCTCGTCATAGAACCCAGCCGTAGCATCAGTGGACGGTTTCATTTTGGCCTTTTTTTATACCTGTTGCATTGTTTACCATTAAACCACTCAGACCTGAAATTTAACTGCATCACAGTCATAATGAAGAATGTAAAGAAAATCTACTTTTAATGTAAAAATCAACTGAAAACTGCTTTCACAGAAACAATTGGATAAAAACATTTAATTCCTGTCTGGCAATTTGTTTTATCTGCATCAGCTTTTAAATATCCAAAGTATGTTTTATTCATACTCCGTGTGGTTGTGAAATGTGGTCCTGAAGTATTACAAGTTTATTTATTATACAAATAAAAAATACAGATACATGCTCATGTCTTCTGTATTATCTGAAATCATACTCCAAAGATCATCCGTTCACATTTTCAGACAGTTTCCTGAAGGCTTTCCTAAAAAAGGCAAACCATTTCCATTTTATGCTACTTTCATTTCATACTTCTACTTCACTACATTTCAAAGGGAAGTTTTGTACCTTTTACTCCACTACAGCTGTAGTTTCAGCTGTAGACTTTTCCGATTTTACATAAACAAAAACTTATTAGGGATGTAACGGTAAACCACAATAAAAATGTTGACGATAACAATTACCGTTTTCATTTAAAATATCATTATAAAAATATAATAATTTGATAAAATATAATTATTATCGCTTCATCCGAGTCTCCTGAAGTTACTGCATAGCCTACAACGTGCGTTTCTGGAAGTTGGAATCATGGAGGAAGGAGATGACAGAACTCAGGACATTTATCAGCCCTCTAAGAGGACTGAAGCGTGGGCTTATTTTGGTTCTAAGAATGCCGAAGGACAGTTGATTGAAGATAGTTATCCTGTGACATATTGTTCTTTGTCTTAGCTTGAATGTCTGGATTTATATCATTTAAATATGCACTACTAGAAATGTTCCTGACAAATAAGCTGAACCCTTATTCCTTTGATGTTAAAATGTTACACTTTTTGAAACTAATTCAGCTTGTGTTGGCCTATCAGTGCTTTCTGAACATATTGAACACACTTTTAAAAATACAGCGATAATATCGAAAACCATAATCATTTTGGTCACTATAACGTGAGGCTAAATTTTCATACCATTACATCCCTAAAGCTTATAAAATACAATGTATTGCTAAACATTAAACCAGCAGTTTCTAAAATAAATGAATCAGCTCAAACTAGCTCTACATGAACCAGCTACAGCTATAAAATCTCGCTTACACATTTACAATCTAATGTCATATATTATAATGCTCTATATCAGTCACGGGACATTTCACTGCAGAGTGAGTACTTTTACACTAGATACTTAAAGTACACTTTGCTGAAAGTACTATTACTTAAGGAAGTTTTTTAGTGTAGGATTTGAACTTGTAGTATTGTTTTATACGGTTGAATTGGTACTTTTACTTAAGTAAAGGAACTGCATACTAGTTCCACCACTGGTGTTCCGTAAACCCTGAGCTGTATGGCAGTGTACGTGATATTACACACAAAACACACAGCTGACATGAAGGGGTGTAGTGTTTGTTTAAACAAAGTGCTTCACTAGCCACAAAGTACACACAGTACTTTTGAGTAACCACCAGCATCACTTATTACAGCATACTCCAGAATGCATGTTCCACATATAAAGTAAGATGGTTTAGAGTTTAAAGACAAACTTTTGAAAGGTGTCCTTCATACCTTGACTCACACCTGAAAAGAATTTTAATCATCACAAGTTTACAATCTATAGGACTATTGGACTACTTTCTCACTTTCTGGAATAATTATTCTTCTGCTGTCCCTGCTGTCTTTTGAATTTGTTCTTGTCTTTGGCATTTTAAATGAGGCACCATACAAAAGGCACAGAGAGATGACAGAGGGGGCAGGATTCCAATATCCTCTGGGAGCAAAAACAGGAGATAAACGATCAGAGATCTTCCAGTCTGCTTTCATGTGGAAATTAAGAGGATTTTGTTCTTATGATTTATTTATATAAAATAATGTGATGTAGATTGTGAGCTGTCAGGTGAGCTCAGTCTGCCTGGTTTGTGGAAGAAGAAGAGCCACCAGTCCTCCGGTGAGCAGCAGAGCTGACACCAGCAGGACCGGGATGGCACAGTTTGTGTCTACCAACTTTCCAAAGGCTACGTTACCCATGATGGCTGCCACTCGGCCCACTCCTGTGAAGAAACCGAGAGCAGAGGACCTGAAGGAAAGAAAGAAGAGAAACACCAGGACGTGTGAGCAACTGTTTGTATATTTACTAAAAACAGAGATAATTTAATAAGTGCACAACCTGACACTTTAATTTAAAGATGCAAAAATAAGAAAGAAAAAGTAAACACGATATTAGATATGTTGCTCTCAATGCGGGGTTTGGGGACCCTCAGGGGTCCTTGAGGGCGTTCCAGGGGGTCCCCAGCAAAAAGGGGAATAATTTATTTCCACTATACATCTATCCAAGTAACACAATGACAGAATGCCAATATAACCTATATAAATCATGGGTTTCGTACATGTTTTGTAATAAAACATTTAAAACTAAAAATCCTTTTAGATGCGGGACCCTGGGATGAAATCTTATCAAATGGGTCTCCGTGGTCTAATTAGTGTCAGTTTAGGAGTCCTTGACATGAAAAGGATTGGGAACCACTGTATTAGATCACACTTCATCACTAGTGGAAGAAGTAGTCATATTCTTTACTTAGAGGAACACACCAACTTATTGGGACTTTGTCTTATTCACTGTATCCCCGACGCACCCACCGCATATAATATATATATATATATATATATATATATATATATATATATATATATATATATATATATATATAAAATATATAAAAATAAACATGTAAATAAGAAAATGTTGGCATTGTTTTGTCACTAATTGGGAGTAGTAGGCTATATGGAGCCGGTTACCTCCAGGATGTGTGGTAAGCTAGGCTAGCGGTGGGTCAGACAGAGTTACGACACTGTAATGGGAAAATTACATTTAACCATGATTTCATATGTCCTTCTATAATATGCATGTTATTATTATTTATATAATCATTCACAATGCTTTTTAAGGTTGTATGACTTCATTTAACTCATTCCCTGTGTGTCCTCCCTGAAGGAGAGACTCTTAGTCTCTGCATTTTTTCTCCAAGGACAATGCCATGGAGTCTGAAGGAGACATGTTTTGTTTTTGTTCAGCTAAGATAAAAGACTGGTAGAAAACTTTGAGGCATGAGATACAGATGCAGAACTACGTAAGAGGCTCCGACGTGTCTGTCTGGTATGATTAATTGTTTGGATAGGATTGGACGTGTTTTCAAACATGTCTTTTTCTTCTCTAGGGGAAACAAGATATAAGACGGCCATATATGCCATCCATCCATCTTCATCCACTCATCCGGTATCGGGTTGCGGGGGCAGCAGCTCCAGCAGGGGACCCCAAACTTTCCTTTCCCGAGCCGCATTAACCAGCTCCGACTGGGGGATCACAAGGCATTCCAAGGCCAGGTTGGAGATATAATCTCTCCACCAAGACCAGTAGCATCCACCTAAGATGGGGATGCTACAGTTTTAATTTCGCAAGACATTGTCACACTGTTTCTGATGTGCTCTTGTCACTTGGTTATTCTCTGCAGGGAAAATCTCACCGAAGTCCAAACCTTGACTCAGTTGTGCAGCTGTCTTTATTTTGTTTCAACAAAGTCTCAGTTCCAACAATTCCTCTCTCGCTGTACAGAAACGTCCACAAAAACACGCACAGAGATGAGAAGGGTATGTGCGGACTTATCTAACTCTGGGGATATGGTGAATAAGACAAAGTCCCAATAAGTCGGCATGTTCCTTTAAAGCTATAGTGCATAGTTTGTATATTGTTGGATAGTTTAATTTTTAATAAAACATTAGATTTTATAAACCACGTGTTTTGTGTGAAAAAAAAATCTGTAAAGTAACTAGTAACTTAAGCTGTCAAATGAATGTAGTGGAGTAAAAAGTATAATATTTCCCTCTGAAATGTAGCAGAGTAGAAGTAGAATGTGGTATTAAAAGAAAAAAAACTCAAGTAATGTACTTTAAAATTAAATTCCACAACTGCACTTCATCTTGAGGCCACATTCTGCTTTATGATGATTCATGCAAAAGTTGAAGCTGATAGGATTACATTTCACTGGAATTGTATTTATTATATTATATTATATAATGTGCAAATATTAAATGTTTTTGTCCTTTATACTTCAGATTGGCTAAGTGATCCTAACTTGGCAAAAAAACATATGTAAGTAACTTAAAATCCAAATTAACAGAAATATCTAAACCGCCATGTTTAAGCCACTTCTATGGACTTAAGTTTTAAGAAAAGTATACCGTAGCTGGGTCGGGTAGAGCTCCGTTCCCACCACGTCCAGGGCATTCCAGGCAATAACTGACACGCCGCTAAAGACACAGGAGAGGATCAGACTCTGGGCTTTGGTCTGGACCACATAGATGAGGAAGACGCTCAGACTGGACACCAGCAGGCTGCAGGCTGGACAAACAACAACAACAGACATCCTTCAAGGTATAAAAACTAGCTGTTTATGTGGATGGACACTTCTTGGCAGCACGATCTTGTGGTAAAGAAGGGAAACAAAATTGTTGAAAAAGAAATATCTCCGCTTTTACGAAAAGACTCACACAGTAGAGCCTTTCCTCCCATGCTGTCCATCATAAGAATAGTGAAGATGTTTCCCGGTAAGTTTGACGCAGCAATGATGAAGCCCTCCATATACACTGTCGGGTAAAGAAGAGATACAGGAAGGTAAGGAAGAAACATCCATCCATCGTTTTTTCTTTTTTAGATTCAGATTATTCTGTTTCTGGGTCGCAGGGTGCTGGAGCCAATCCCGTCATGCAGTGGGGTGGGACACAATGGGTAATGCTTTATTATTATTATTATTATTTTTTAAAGATGTTTTTTTTGGGCTTATATGGCCTTTATTGACAGGACCGATTGAAGACAAGAAAGGGGGGGACATGCAGCAAAGGGCTGTGGGTCGGAGTTGAACCCGGCCGCTGCCAAGGACTCAGCCTCCATGGGGCCGCACTGTACTGGGTGAGCTAGAGGTCGCCCCGTGTTATGAGTTATTTTATGTTACAGGTGTGTAATTTTCCTGGAAAGAACTATGTAAATGGGTACTAGTCATAGGGAAAAAGAAATAAAAGATCAATTTAACCCCATTTATTATTTATTTGCAATTTAAACTTTGTATGTTAGTTTCCAGGTTATGCAAGCAGTTGATGTAATACATCTAATGGAAGTGTAGCTACTGAACACTCTTGCTATGTTCTCTAGAATTAGAAACTAATTAGAAAGTTCTTTCCAGGAAAATTGCAGTCTCATGAAAGAAAGCTTACAGATACAGTCCAGACAGGTCACAACAAAAACAAGGAGTCAACACATTCAAACCTAGAGGCAATTTTTAGAGTCTCCAATTCACTTGAGCAGCACGTCTCTGGACTGTGACATGAAATGTTTATGTCCACAGGGATCACATGCAATCCCCACACAGAGGAAACACAAGGAGGCACAGAGGATGTCTTGGGGGTTAGTCTGATCTGGTGCTCTTTTTAGGGTCAGAGGTGGATTTCAAATGCAAGTTACAAAAGTAGTTCATCTTGCAAAAGAAAGAAAACATTTATTGAGACAATTGAAGTGACCTGCATCTACAAGTCTATAAAAATATCCCGAGGGCAATGTTTTCACGGTCTTTTAAATTTGTCTTGGTTCATTGATTTCCTACATTGTGTAACCTTTGTTTTAAACACCAAATGGTATCAATACCTCTTCTAACTCTATTCATGTCAATTAGTGTACTTTCATGAGCATAATTGTACTAATGATTCTTAATTATTCTTTATTCTAACCTTATTCTCAAACTACATACTTTCATCTGTGGTAAAGCTATACATGTTTGCTTAATGTCCAGTTAGTATATGTTTGCTGACTTCAGTAAAAATCAACATAATTAACTTTGTCATCCCAGAAACTAACCTGCTGTCTTGACCGGGTAGCAGCTTTGGTTGTGGAGTGGAGACAGCAGGGACACGTTGGCACAGGGCGAGCCGCCGTCCTCAATTCTCTCAAACAGCTCTGGGAACCACATCCACAGTCCGTAGTACCTACACACATACAGAGACAGAGACAGAGACAGAGACACACACACACTTTAGCTTTTGGATAAGAATAAATGGTACAGTCAGTTTTCAATGTAAAACACTTGTATGGCTAGGTCCTGCATTGAGACTGCCGTAGTTTGGTCTAAAGCATCACAGACAAGTTGTTAAAGTAGAAGATCATTTTATTTTTACATTTTTTTTTACAGTTTTTGCAGTTAAGTTAATCATGATTTTTGGTTGTTGAAGATAAGCTATTTGCAACAGTTATCTCTCACTGTCATTTAAAGCTGCAGAGCTGCCTGCTGCAGATTTGCCACATGAAAAACAAAAGCCCTGAACTTGTACACAATCCCGACAACAGAAGTTTCACTATAGATGCTGCTAAGTCCATATGTAGATATGCAGATGGCGTTTCTCACCCAAAGGAAATGCAGTAGAAGATGATGAGCAGTGCAAAGCTCCTGGATTTAAGCGAATCATTAAACATCTGTTTAATGGGAACCAGGGCCTGAAAGTTTAACCAAAGACACTATTTGAAATGACAATGACAAATAGCAATAATCAAGGAAATATTCTAATTATAGAAGGTAAGTAAGTAAGAATTTAAAACTTTGGTTTTTTTTTTAGATTTTATTAGTTTGTAAGAGGCAAAATGGACAACTACAAGTCCAGTCTTAACGCTCACTGATTTGTACCAATTTTATTGAAATATGTTTGGGAATATGTGCAACTAAACTACAATAACTGACACTATGAGGGCTTTATGGTGGTTCATTACTTAATCTAAAGGCTTTATCTTAAGTATTGACTCTAAATGTCAAAGTTCAGTTTTAAGATCTTAATTATTTCAGTTTTGTGCTGAAAAGTTGAATAATACTAAATCAATGCGTTAAACAAAATAACCACACCATAAACCTGGATAGATGCTGAAATAATTAGTTGATTCATTAATAAGTTAATCAATAGAAAATATCAGCAGCTATTTGGATAATCAATTAATCATTTTGGTAATTTTTCAAGCAAAAATGCAAAAACAAATCACCAGCTCCAGATTTGCATGTGTGAAAATGTAATCATTTTCTGTTTTACATGAATGTATCTTTGATTTTTGGACTGTTGTTGGAACAAAACAGGGCATTTGTCCGGATTTGTGACATTACCTTTTTCAAAATACAGGCCAGTCTCTCTCTTTGTGAACCCCAGGCCCTGGTCTCGTCCAGTTCCCCTCTTTGCTTGGAGCTGTTGCACAAACCAAATTCCTTCAAAAGAGTTCAAGATGACAGTTGTTACACTTAAATAAATAAATAAAGGAAGGACGTGTTTAGAGAACTTGAACAAACCACATATAAATAAGTTATTCATTACAAATATTACTTCCCTTTTTGAATTTGTGTACACTGTGTGTATTTCTGGGGTCCAATATTTGTCATTTACATCTCTATTGTGTGCTACATGTGTGTGCTTAATCCTTTTTTACCACTTCACTCCTGTGTTTTATCACATTATCTAATTAAGCTAAACACAAAAAAAAAAATGTCAGTAAACAATGATAACGAGTCCTAGAGACATATAAAGGATATCATTTAGTTCATACCGGGAAATCCTTTCCCTTTCCCCACATGTTGAGCTCAAATATCACTTGGAAGACCCGGATCGCCTCTTTCTCCCGGCCAGCCTGGCAGCAAAGACAGGACACAAATCTCAAAATAAGAACAGAAGAAAAAAACAGGCTGAACAAGTCGGGCTTTCGAATACCTCCATGAGGAACTTGGGGCTTTCAGGCATGAGCAGCCTGAAAAGGACGGCTGAGGTGAGGCTGGGGACAGAGCAGAGCACCACAAACAGTCTCCAGCTCTGAAAGTCCAGTGATCCCAGTGAGAAATGGGCCCAGGTTCTTGGAATCACCAACCAGGCCAGTCCTGCAAACAAAAGACAGCCACTCACTGCTAAACACATGGGGCTACAAATTTTCCATTTCACAATTCTGTGTTTTTGTTGTTGTTGTCTTTGATGCTTTCAACCTCAAGTTTATACGTCTATATTTTTAATAAGGGTGCCCAATTAAGAAAATGTCACGATTCTGGATCAATTTTTAGGCACAAGGTTCAAAATCGATTTTTGATTCAAAATTCTCAATTAAAAAACGATCCCAGTATGTAAATGTAGTTACTTTTCCCACGTGATAGTTTGCCCGCCATTACAAAAAAAAATGATGCTCTTGATGATCTGACAAGTCGCAAGTTCCTACTTGGCACAATTAAACAGAGCAGAGCCATCATTAATGATATTTATAGAGTCCATGTGTTTCTTGTTACAGTACAGTATGACAAGTCTATTAAAAGCTTGATTGATTACACCCCCAAGCTTTTGTGCACAACGATACCCACTGAATGATAGAATGTGACTGAGGTTTATCATAATACGAGTTGTGCTTAAAACTTTCAAGAAATCCTGTTTTTATCCTGCAACACTGATATTGTTTTACTGATGTATTTTCCCACCTGCAGCCAGGATGTTTCCTGCCATCCAGAAGGTGGCCAGAGCGCTGATCATTGCACCTCTCCTCTGACAGGGCATAAACTCTGAGAAGTAGGAGAAGATAACAGGGATCGACCCACCGACACTGCAGAGGGGAAGAAAACAGCTTTTATTCAAGAGCTCTCCGCAACCATTTACATATAAGAAACATTTTTTTTCTTTTTTGGAAGCCTATTCTGGTGTTTTATAAAAAAGTTACACTGGTTGGTCTAATACATTTTACCAGTACTTACCTGACTCACTTGACTCATATTTTGCAAACACCTAAAGCAATTTCTGTAATTTTTTTTCAAAAATGTTCTTCATGAAGGAACATGTAGGTGTTGTAGGGGTATTCTATGACCTGTTGGTTGGAGTATAATCTCTCTAAGCACCAAAACATACTTCCTCCTACAGTTTGTTGCTGTCAGCTAAATGACTTCATGTAAATAAAAAATGCGAAACATATGCAAATCCTGTGCTCACCCGATGCCGCTGATGAACCGCAGCAGCAGGAAGAGCCAGAACCACGGAGCCACGCTGGCCAGAGCTCCAAACACCCCGTTAACCGTCAGGGACACAACCAAGACCCTGCGACGCCCCTTCTGGTCAGCCAGGTATCCCCACATGTAGCCGCCCACCATCATTCCTAGAGAACAGGAATTAAGACAATAATAATAATCCAACATTATCATTTAGCTCTAAGTTAGTTAGTTAGTTTTAGTTTGGGCTTGTTTCCTGTGTTTTATACTACACCATCATGTTCTGTGTTTGTAATAGTTTTTACAAGTCCAAAACATTATATTTTAATTAGTTCAGACCAGTAACCAAAAATCAACCTATTTTTTTCATTTTGCTTTTGTGTTCATTTAAAAAGAAACGTTTACTTAGTTGTTTTATTGTGACTAATTCAACATTGATGGAGGTGTGAGAAAGATGCCACTGTTCAATGGTGACAATGTTTCTCAGAGCACAGTGGTGTCTTTAATGTGCTTGCTTTGACCCACCAACAGTCCAAAACCCAAAAATGTTCAATTTACTGTCACATACAACAAAAAAAGCAACAAAACCTCTTATTTGATTAGCTGAAACCAGATAATATTGGCCATTTTTGCTTTTTTTTTAAATAACTGGAACGATTGAACAATTAGCAAAATAATTAATTATGGAGTTTTCTGTCGACCGACCACAGCTCAGGTACGTTAACTAATTTATTAAATGATTGTGATTCACCAAGGAAAATGCTGGCAGTCAGTAGGCCCATGTCTGAAGAGCTCAGCAGCAGATCGCAGCGCGCTGTTGGCAGGAGAAAAGATACACAGAGAATCTCCACGGCATCGCTGGCATTGGCCCAGCCACACACCACCAACAGCAGCCAGTGGAACAAACCAAAACCTGAGAGCAAAAGCAGAACAAAGAGTGAGTAAACAAACAGACAAGTTATCTGTTAACGAATTATCTGATGTATTTATAGGCTGTTGATTTGCCATCTGTGCATCTACTGGTCAAAATCTACTGGACAAAAAAAATGTTTTAAGCTTGCCATGCATGAAGCATGTAATCCAGTTTTTAATTGAGATCTGGATTTATCAGGGTTTCTCCCACTTAAAAACATCTAAAATGTTTTGACTTTTGCATTTGTTTCACCTTACATTTTATTCTACTTATAATGTTTAAGAGCAACACAAAAATGACAGCCTAAAGTAACAACAACACCATCACGATTAATATTACCTGCTATATCTACTGCTTCCTCATATGTTAATCTTTTCTGTGCACTTCCACCGACATCACGTGTGATATTTGATGCGCTCCTGTCAAAAATTGTTTCACCTAAAAATCAGCAAAAACCAAATGAACAGGTCAAGTGAAACAACAATTCCTGGTAAAACTGATATTTAAGATATCACAAAAGCTTAAGACGCTCATTTTGTACCTATCAAGCCACACACTGTATAAACGAGATAAAGAATTAATTTGATCTGTTGGGAAACTGGGTTAAGCTTCAGTGACAGGTGCACATTCCCACTGTCCCCTGAAAGAAGTTGATCTGATTGTTGATCTCACAGTATGGAGACACAAAGAAGAAATTGTCACTATAAAGTTGATGGTTTTTAGAATATTTAGTTTTTACACAAACTTTAAATGACATACAGAAAGCCCAGGGCCAGGAACTATAAGCACTGGTTTGAGTCTACTGTCTCTATGCCTTATATAACAAAAGTGCCATCTGTGGTATGTAGAGATGGATCAAGAAATCAATTGGCTGAAAAATAATGAGCAACTAAATAGTTGCTCAGTGAAATTTTGGTAGGTTTTGCATAAAAAAAATCTATTTTTGCTTAAAAATCTATTTTTAAGCAAAACTAGCCTACCATTTCACTGGTCAAAGCTCCTCTAGATAATTTGGGGATTGTCTTTGTCTCATATAAACTAGCCTGCTGCTAATTATCTTTGGATTAATTTATAGTTTCTCAAAATAATTAGGAAACGTTCTGAAAATAACCGGAAACCTTCTCAAAACATACTTAGTCGTTATTAATATTTGAGAAAGTTTCTAATTTTTGAGATACTAAATCATAATAATGTCTTACATTACATTAGGCTACTTAAGGCTAAAGGGTCTTTGTTGAATCACATTGGCAGAAATGGGCTTCCATAAAAAAATATGGAACAGCTACTAACTAAATGATATCTTGCATCACGTTGTGTGTTTGTGTATTAAATTAAACATTATTTATTTAACTGTCTATCGTTAAACCGCAGTTAGTGGTGGAGTGGCAACAACTTTTACCTTCATCCGAGTCCAGCTCGTTCGGCTCCAGGTAGAGAAGCGGCTTTCGCGCCTCCGCGTCTCGGGTATGCACGTGACGAGACATCACCCAAAAAAGCGGACGTCTCTAATATGGGCAGTGAGCTGCGGGCAGTTTAGCTACACACAACTGCAATCCCTGTCCAGGTACATAATACTGTTCCAACCCCTGTATCTGTCTCATGCCTGCCAAGCCTTGTGTGAAGCTAACAGTGAAGCTAACCTGACAAGAAGGAGGACCAGGAAGTAAAAAGACAGCGGCGATTTGCCTTCCCTGAGCCTCCAGTCACTCCGCTGTTTGGTTTAGTCGTGCGAGCTCAAGGCGAACTACCGCCACAGTAGTGCTTTGCATGAGCAGCGGAGGTAGCTAGCCGCTAAAGGAGACACGTCGGTGCGGCGCAAGCAGACCAGAAGAGGGGAGCAGTTGACGTTGCCGCCTCCCCCTGTGTGTTTAAGAAGATTGAAGATGGCGACCAGCTCGGAACGCAGTCCTCCTCCGTTCCCCGACTCCGAGGACCAAGATGTGTTGGACTCTGAAGAAGTCGGAGGCCGAGACAGTGATGAAGACGACGGGGAAGACCTCTTCATGAGTGCAGTATGTCTGAACGGAGTTAACGTCGATTTCATGCTAAGCTAAGCTGCCTCTAAAGCAGCCCAAAGACTAACGTTAGTTAGCTAACGTCAGTGAAGAAAGCTAATGATGCTTTTAGCAAAAGTTTTGTGTTGACAAACATTTAGCTAGTTTTAGCGCTGAGGTAACGATAAGAAAATAATGGTAACATAATTAACTATAATGCCGGATAATGTTAGACTTAAAGCATTTCCTGTACTTTTAAATTATCAAAGCAGTGTGAGGGGGTTTGATGCAGAAAATCTACCTTCTATCACCGCTTTAAAACAGTGTGTGGTTATAAGTGACACTGTTGCAAACGCCCATTTTGATATTGATTTTTTTTCCTGAAAAGTATCAATGTGGAGAGCTGGCTAGATTTGGTACAGGTCGCTTAACATGACGCAAATCAAAATTCTAATGTCAGCAGAGCTACAGAGAATGAGGTATGTGTGGTTTGTTTGTGAAAGTTGACATCATCTTCGGTTCTGTTATTTATATTAGTTAGTGGTTTTAAATTCACTCTCGTTTCTTTTGAATGAGGACTATAAAGCTGGCTTGGGTAGCCTCTTGTCATGTGAGTGGGCTGTGGTCACATGGCCAGAACCCGGATGTTTTCCCACAGTCAAAGTTCAGAGGATAGATTGAAAAAATTGCTGTCTTTGTCTTTTTTTTGAGCGCTGGATTCATTGCTGCACGGAAAGCATTACTCAGCAAGTTGTGGATGTTATATTCACCAGAGATTGTAGCTGAAGTAATGTTTGGCAATGGACTAGACAGTGGTAATTGAAAATTAACCTTCTGTTTCTTGCTTTTAAATCAGAATCAGAAAAGGTTTTTAGAATCAGAAAAAATGTCATTGCCACAATAAGTACACTCATGTGGAATTTGCCTTGGTGAAAGGTGAATACATTAACAAACAAGCAAATATTTTGGTATGGATTTCGTCTTAAAGTGTGGAAAACTGGCTATTGGTGATTTGATCAACTAGATTAGGAGACCATATGATACAAATTAATCTAATACAATTTCTGTTTGGTTAAAGGTCCCATGGCATGAAAATGTCACTTGAGGTTTTTTAACATTATTGAGTTCCTCCAGTGGCTAGTGATGGCGACAGGTACAAACCGAGTCCTGGACATCCTGCTTTGCCTTTGAGAAAATGAAAGCTCAGATGGGCTGACCTGGAATCTTGGCCCTTATGGGGTCATAAGGCGCAAGGTTACCTCCTTTTTCTCTGCTTAGCCAGCCCAGAGAATTTGGCCCACCCATGAGAAAGAGATGAGCAAAGTGACAGTTGGTCAAGGCCACACCCCCAGCCTCCACCTTGCCCCCCTAATCTCCCTCTCCTCCTCCTCAAAAGCTACAGACTCAGAAATGGCACATACTAAAGAAAGCTTATTGTGGGTCTGGCTCTAGTGGCTTTAATTCTGCACCAAAGCTGAATTTTGGGAAAGAAACTTCAGATATGGTATTAGGGGACCACTAATGCCTATATAAAAGCATCCAAAGAGCACCATGTCATGGGACCTTTTAATGATGTGTGGCTGTTTTCTGTGCAGGATGTCTTCCACATCAAATTAGATTAGCTTGCACTAAAATCTGAAGGTATCCTCTTGCATACAATGCATTCAGTAACGTAGGTAAAGCAAACAAATTAGCAGTCTGCAAACAAATAAGGTCTGTGTGGTTTGTTTGTGAAAGTTGACATCTTCGGTTCTGTTATTCATATTAAGTTATTTACAATTTTTAATGAAGGCTCAAAAGAAGCCTCCTGTCATGTGAGTGAGCTGTGGTCCCATGGTCAGAACCCGTATGTTTTCCCACAGTCAAAGTTCACAAGGGCGGATTGGAAAGTTGCTGTCCTTGAAATGTTTTTTTTTTTTATTTATTTTTTTACACTGGACTCACTGCTGCACAAAAGGCATTACTCAGCAAGTTGTGGATGTTACATTCATCTGAGACTGTAGCTGAAGTGAATTCAACAGCCTCACAAACTACAGTCTCCTGTAAAGTTTAATCAACACCTCTATAAAAGTTTCAACAAAAAGTGAATTTTACAACCTTTAGGAATGTAGGATTTATTGCGGGATATTTAGTTTCAGTTTAGTCTATATTGAACACCAAAGAACAGTATTAACTATGCAGATTATTAACAACATAACTAAGTAAAATAAATAAACGGTAGGGGTGTGCAAAAAGATCTAACCCGCGGTCGTTGCCTTAGTACATAAGGAGCACGCATAATCAGGTGAGCTACCAGGGCGCCCCGTTGCCTCTCTATTTAAATACTCTAATACATTAAATCTTTTTTCCCTTTTCCTCTCATCTCCAGAGCAACCCTCCACTGACCGAGATGGACACCACACTGTCACCTCCCAGTCAACCCAGTGATGTTTTAAGGAAGCCTGCCACTAGCCTCATGGATGATCCCTTAATCAAGCCCGTCAGCAGCCAAACGGAAAACAAACCAGTGAACAAAGTTGTCGGCGAACCCTCGGATGATTTTGTCGACCTGACGAACAACGTAACCGATTCTCCGGACGAGGCAGTCGCAGCTGAAAGTGCTGTTGCAGATGACGCAAAACACACAACTGAAATCCCTTTAGATGAACCCTCAGATGAGTTTGAGGACATATTTGGAAGTGAAAATGAAGCAGTGCAAGAGAAAAATTTTGTATCGGATGTTACCGTTGAAGCAGCAGTGGATAACAGTGAAGTGACCAGTGGTGTTACAGAGACACCTGGTGATGAGAAAACAGGAAGTGATGATGAACAGGAAGCAACAGAAACTGCCACTGATCCAATCATCGACCTTAGTGTTGATTTCCCAGCCAGTGACACACAGCAGCCACCGCCTGCCTGTGACAAATATTTTGATCCTTTGGTTGACCTCCTCAGTGATGTTCCACCCGTTGTTGATGCCAATATACCCAGCCGGGCAACAGTCGATCTGTTCGAAGATGAGGGAACCGACTTGTTCACAGAACCACGGCAGACTAAATCTGCCATGCAGCTACAGAAAAGCCTCTTCGGTGAACCTGATGAGAATCTGTTTGGTGAGCCGCTGGGTGCCACCTCAAAGAAAACCATCAGCAAAGAGCAGAAAGACAAACCTGTCAAAACCAAAGCTGCTAGCCATGTAAGCAATATGGGTGGGCCTCTGCAAGACAATAGTCCTGCAGAACCTGCTGATATCTTCACTGAGGAAGCCGTCACCACACTGCCCAGCTTCACAAGCACCAGCACTGTCAACTCCAAGACTAATGGAGTCCAATCTGAGGAGGAGGCAGATATATTTGCTAGTGCGTGTCCACTATTTCTTTATTATGTTACATTATCAGGATTTCAAGATTTAGTGTTCTAAGGGGAGCATTAGTGACAAAAGGAGTGTTCACATCAAGCATAAAGCTGTCCATGCAGACTCTCAAGTGTTTCTGTTATAGTTACTGTACACTCCAAGTCATGTGTGCAACAGACAACTGCACTCTGGGATGAAATGTTTAGTTTCAATAAGCTATTTATTGAAAGTTAAACATAACAAGAACCAACTACAATTTATATACACCAGATGGTCATATTATGGCCGTTTGGTGTGTTCTTTAATTTCCACTGTTTATTTCTTTGGAGGTATGTTTTCAATTATTAGATAGTGAAAAAAGCTTTTAGAAAATGATGGGGAGACAGACGAAGGATGACATGCAACAGAGGTTCATTGCAGACCTAAACAAGGGATGTGTTTTAATGGTCAATGTCTTTAATACACGACACCCCATTTTATCATGTTCTTAAAAAAACAATCCCTCCATTTAGCATCGCAACTCTAACATTTTTCAGATTTACGATGGACAGTTTTTAAAAAAAGGATTAAAAACTTTGCAGCAGAAGCAGAGATATGGTCTATTTTTTATTTTATGCATAATTCTTCCTTTTCAAAACCTAAAGCCTACATTACTACCAACGCAACACACTGTTATATTTTTTCAGTTTTAAACTTGTAGTTTTCAGACTATGACTCAAGTGACTTAAGGCGATCTATCAATTTTTTTTATATGCAGTACTACCTACTTGCCAACATCTGTAAATAGACTGGTGTGTATAAAGTGGGAGTTCCCGTTTAACTGTTCAATAAATTAGGTACTTGTGACTTCAGTTTACCTCACTGGTCCACATGTTATTAATCATATTAAACTGAAAGCAAAAAAGGCAAGGTATTCAGAGTCCATGTCTGTGCATATTTAATTGTGTCAACAGTCCAGGACATAAAATAAGTAATGTACATCTCTCTACACATTTTTCATTCAGCATGTTATGACCTCAGTCTTGTTTCTTTTCCTCTCTCAAAAGAAGCCACAGTGGAGCTTTCTCTCGACAGTCCGCGAGGCGAGAGAAGGAAAGATGTGATGGCCAAACCGTCTGCGTCCGCCCCCTCCCAGTCAGCAGCTGCCAGCCTGGCCAAGCCACAGTCGGCTGCCCTGGACGAGGTACACACACATCTAATCCCAGCGTGAAATTCCCACTGTAACTATAACAAAGTAATGACTGTTCAAGGATTGGAAGTTTTCTGGAATATCAGAATTTTGAGACGAGTCAGTTGGTTCGTTTAATTTTGCATTTTGTTGACTAGTTTAACATCTTACCAGAACAAACTAAAGTTAAAAAAATTACAATTCTAAAGAAAATGATGTTGACTGTTCAAAGTGTTTGGGGACAGCAGGTCATTGCGACTGGCAGAGTTTCACTTCCTGTTGAATATTCGTTTCAGTTGGAAGAAGAGGAAGAAGAGCAGGGAGACAAATTTGAGATTGTTGTCTCTGTCAAAGACCCTGAAAAAATAGGTGAGATTTTTTTTTTTATTCTGTCTTGATCTGCTTTTTTTTAGTATTTCAATTTAATTGCAATAAGGCAACAAATTAGTTTCTGCACTGTTAACATCAAGCAAGCAAAGATTATTCTAAGGTACTTGAGTCCTTTATTTGATTATTTCAAACTTGTGAAAACGACAAAGGAACCCAGAAGAGAAACTAGTTATAGAGCACCATAAAGGAAACCCACATGCGTCTTGCCTTAAGTAATGTTCTGTTAGTATTTACTGTATATCAATTTGTGAATTTTTGTTGCACTGACTTTTATCCTTTTTTTCCAGGCGATGGTATGAACGCCTACATGGCCTACAAGTTAACCACAGAGGTAAAAACATGTTGATAAACAGTGTTTCACTTATCCTGAAGTTGGTCATATTTAATCCAGAGGACGTTAGCACAGTTACTCATCCGATATGTGGTAACAGTGGGCCAATAGAGGAAATACTGGTCAGCATATTGTTGAAGAAATGCACTCATCTTGAAAGGCCAACATATAGAAATTTCATAGTAGTTATTCACCAAATTTAAGCCTTTTTATAGGTACATCCAATCCAATAATATGAATGTGTTTCAGACCCAACTGGCCATGTTCCGCAACAAGACATTTACAGTGAGGCGACGCTTTAGCGACTTCCTCGGCCTCTACGAGAAGCTTTCTGAAAAGCACGGACCAAATGGATTCATTGTGCCTCCGCCACCAGAGAAAAGCATCCTGGGTAGGCTGACTTGGCTTAACTGTGTCTTTCTAATACTGTAACTATAAATCTAATCACCAACAACTATGAGAAGGCATGTTGTCTTGCATAGGTATGACAAAGGTGAAGGTAGGAAAGGAAGATTCCTCATCTGCAGACTTTGTTGAGAGAAGAAGAGCTGCTTTGGAGAGGTAGGAGAGAAGGAATGTAATGAATGCTGCTATTCTGTTAAATCTCTACTAAGCAGTTAAAGCTGTTATGATGTTGCACTGCCCATAGAAAGCAGGAAGTGAAACTTTGATTTTGCATTTTCAAATTCAACAGGTATCTCCAGAGGGTGGTAAGTCACCCATCACTCCTCCAAGATCCCGATGTCAGAGAGTTCCTTGAGAGAGAAGAAGTAAGCCAAAATTGAGTTTATATACATAGATTGAGTTTGGAGAGACAAACATTTATTTTCCACAATGAAATACTATACTCTTTAAACTTAAAACCCCTGGCACACAATAGTTATAATAACAAATTAAAAGATCTTTGTGAAATTTGTGTTTTTGTGTTGAGAACACTTTCAGATAAATGTATTGTTCCTCTGCCATTCATTTTTACTTGATCACTTTGTGTATCTGAAGATTTAGTATATTCAGACAGCTGTACTGTAATGCGTGTGTGTGTCTGTGTGTCTTCAGTTGCCAAGAGCAGTGAGCACCCAAGCTCTGAGCGGCGC
Organism: Etheostoma perlongum; assembly: GCA_026937815.1. Lineage (NCBI taxonomy): Eukaryota > Metazoa > Chordata > Actinopteri > Perciformes > Percidae > Etheostoma > Etheostoma perlongum. The sequence goes on along the minus strand of CM049378.1, from coordinate 26,629,150 downwards.
CGGCTTCCTGAAGATGATCAACAAAGCAACAGATGCTGTCAGTAAAATGACAATCAAGATGAATGAGTCGGACGTGGTGAGTTGAGCTGCAAACAGACACTTCTGCTGCATCAGTGCTTCTTCAGAATAAAAACCGTTTTGAACTGCAGATAATTTTTGTATTGAGGAAATCTACAAACAAACCCATTCTTTTGTAAACTGATTTTGTAGTATTTATTGAACCTTTTTGTGTCCAGGGCCTTTTTGTTTGCTATGGTGTAACTATGTATTTAGTAGATAGCACCGTAGCTTACTAAAGATGAGGCAGCCAGTCAAGCTGATCTGGTTTGTCAAGAGTTTTTTTGTATAAAAAAAGCTAAGCTTTGGCACTCATTTCCTCCTGATCTGAGCTCAAAGTACCACACGCATGTGTACACTGAAGGTATTCCAGTATTCAAGTGAATGTTTATTCCAGCTGAATACATTCAAAAGAAGACGGTTTCATTAAACTGCCTCTGATTTCCAGCGTGTTTTAAGCTTAAAACTTTTCATACAAGTGGGATCAGAGTTGTTTCATAAATATAGAAAGTTTTTACAGTATTTACATTGAAATACATTTCTATGACTCATTTGCACACTTAAAGTGCCCATATTATGCTCATTTTCAGGTTCATAATTGAATTTTGAGGTTGTACCAGAATAGGTTTACATGGTTTCATTTAAAAAAAAAAAAAACCACCATATTTTTGTTGTACTATACACTGCTGCAGCTCCTCTTTTCACCCGGTGTGCTGAGCTTTCTCTGTTTTAGCTACAGAGTGAGGCCTCTCACTTCTATCCCATCTTTGTTGTGACTCGCACATGCATAGTAACTAGGTACTGCACAGCGCAACTAGCTAGAAGCTAGCGCTGTTAGCAGTTAGCCAGCTCATTCTCAATGGCAAAACACTACTACAACGCACACGAGTTCACCATAATGTACAAAGGAACTTCTTACATGTCCCTGTTCTGCAGGTATTCCACTCAAAGTTGGAAGTGCGCTTTCATTTAGAAGAAGTCTCCCAGCTAATCCTGACTTGTACTGACCGAAGTTGGAGAAACAGCTAGCTGATGTGGTATTAGCTAATGTGGTTAGCACCTACCAAATGTTTTGGCTGACGACGTAGACGGCTTTGCCGATTTTCAACAGCCCACCCAGAGACTGAAGGCAGGATACATTCAGAAACCTGTATCTTACTCAAAACTTACTCAAAATGTGTATGCGCGGAACCACCAGACACACAGAATAACACCCTAAAATCCCAGAAAGTTTTTTTTTTTTTCACAACAGGCCACTTTAAAATGATAAGTACTTCACCTAAGTAACCAAAAACATGTGGAAAAATATTGACATTCAGTCATTAAACAAATATAATTCATGATATGGCTTTATCCAGTTATTTTTTTTACAGTTTTGTGATTATTTTATCCTTGGTAACGGGGCTTTGTAATGTCCCATAGCTCAGCCTTCACTGGCATCTGTAGCAGATGTTCTTGATGTTGGCGTGGTAACAGCTCTGTGTGTTTTGCTGCAGTGGTTTGAGGAGAAGCTGCAGGAGGTGGAATCTGCAGACCAGCACTTCAGGAAGCTCCACGTGCTGGTCGAATCTCTGGTCATCCACAGGAAAGGTTAGTCGTCTCCCTTCCAACCATAAGCGGAGTATTGATTTGTCAGATATTTTTTTTATTAGCAATTGACGAGGATCATTTTGACACCACGATCATGGTGACGTTCATTACTGAGATCTGGTGTCTCCATCATTTCCCTCATAATGATATGAGCCGGTACCTGAAACTTGACCAATATGAGAATATTTAAAAACTTCTTTAGATATTTACCAAGTTGAGTTTGTGTATCAGATGGCTGATGGATTTTAGTCTTTATTTTCACAGTTCTACCTCCTTAAAACCTAAATAAAGTATGACAGAATGAAAGTTTTAAAAGGAAACACTTTTTAATTTTTTTTTAAATAAGCAGCTCTTTACCAAAGTGATATTTTTTACACAGCCTGGCTTCTTGGTGGTGCACTTATTTGTTTGTCATGTTTATGTGGTGTCTAATTACATGGTGGAAAATGCCTGTTTCAGAACTTTCGCTAAACACAGCCAGCTTTGCCAAAAGCACAGCCATGCTGGGCAGCGCAGAGGACAACACGGCTCTGTCCCGGGCTCTCTCTCAGCTGGCAGAGGTGGAGGACAAGATGGAGCAGTTACACCAGGAACAGGCTGCCAACGACACCTTCAACTTTGCCGAACTCATCGCAGATTACATCCGCCTGCTTGGTGCCGTGAGGGTACTGAGAGAATCTGTTCAAATAAATTCTAAGTTTAATTCTAAATATCAATAATGATAAAAAAAAAAATAATACCCCTAATGTTAAGGAGCACTTTCACTAAAGGTTAAGAGTTCAATTGAAGGTTGCTACATTCATTACAATCTAAAAACGGTAGCATCGGCTACATGGCCAAAGTAAATAACCAAATATAAACATTAAAATAATCCTCTGCGTGTCTGTGACCGGCAGGCGACGTTTGATCACCGGATGAAGGCGTGGCAGCGCTGGCAGGATGCTCAGGGCGCCCTGCAGAAGAAGAGGGAGACTGAGGCCAAGCTGCTGTGGGCAAACAAACCCGACAAACTGCAGCTGGCCAAAGAGGAGATCGCTGAGGTACAACACAGGCCAAAATCAACACAATGAATATAACTTGAGCGCTGGAGTTTGATGTGCTGTGTTTTCAAGATTGTCCAGAATGTTTGAATTTTGAATGAGGCATGTGAAAAGCCTTCATTTGTTCCTATCATTAGAAACAGGAAGCGCGATAAAACCAATGGGAGTTAAATTTGATTTTAATCTCCCCATTTTTTTTTTATATAAACTTGGTTATTGTCAGGACAGTAAATATCAGTAACACTTTACTTGAAGGTATCTACATAAGAGTGACATGACACTGTCGTGAACACATGACACTGTCGTGAACACACGCCACTATCGTGACAGTGATTACACATGAACCCTAATCTTAACCGTAACCATAACTTGTCATGAAAAACCAAATGACACTTACTAAAAGAAGCGTTATGTCATAAATGTTTATGACTTTTTTATAATGGTTTTGACACATTCATGACAGTGTCATGTCACTCTTATGTAAATACCTTCAAGTAAAGTTTAACCCAAATATTAGATTTTACAATTTTCTGTCATTTTAATGAAAAAAATTTAAATTCTGCACAGAAGCAACATGTGCTTATTTGTTTTCTCCCGGCAACAAAGAGCTTCAATATTTATTTATATATTATTTATTTTATATTTCATCATCAATGTTTATTAAAGAATACTTTAATAAATTGCTTCAACCAAACATGAGCATTATACTTAAAGAAAAACTATGAATTCTTTCTCTTCTGTTAATACCTAATGGGATGTATATAGAAGCTCGATCACGGCAGAACCATCAAAAAGAAAATGGTTAAAAGTGATAAAATGATTGCCAGTAACCACATTTTGACATACTAAATACAAATTTGGCCTTTCTTATGTATTTAAGATCATTTTTTGGGGCAGCTAAAGACATGAAAGAGGCGGGGGGTGGGGGTTTGACATGCAGCAAAGGGCGGCAGGTTGGCGTTGAACCCGCGGCCGCTGCGTTGAGGACTAAACCTCTGTATATGGGTGTGTGCTCCAACAGGTGGACTTCAGTGATGTTTATGAGACATAATTTTTTACTTGCGGTGATTTTAATTCCTTACTTTTTGAAATATCCAGATATGATTGTGCCTCTGAACGTTTCCTCTCTCCTTGTTAACAGTGGGAGGCCAAGGTGACGCAGTATGAGAGAGACTTTGAAAGAGTTTCTGCTACTGTGCGTAAGGAAGTCGTCCGCTTTGAGGTACTGGTGTCTATTCTTGTTGCGTTCACATCAGTTACTGGACAGCGGGTAATGTTATTCATTACTGATTGGTGAAACTGTTTTTTTATTTAACAATACAGAAAGCAAAGGCCAAAAACTTCAAAAGAGAGATAATTAATTACTTGGCGTGTCTGCTTCAGTCTCAGCAACAGGTGAGTGTCTCTTGAGTCAGACATGAATATTTAACATATTTTAACATTTCCATAATCAAACTTTCAAACATTTATAAAAAGTTTGGATATAGAGAAAAGCTTTTCCAACTATGGCTGTCCTATTTTCAGATAGTCCTAAAGTTTTCTTCAATTTGCTTGTTTTGTCCAACCAACAGTCCAAAAGCCATACATATTAAAATACATTTGTACATTTAAAAATGGAAATGAAATTAAGAATGAATTATAGTTTTGTTTTTAATTAATTAATTTGCTGTCTATAGACTAGATATTTCAGAATAATGTTCTGTATGAGTTGTAAATCCTACGTATGAACTGCTTTTTGTCTGACCCTGAGCCTGTTGTCCCTTTCTCCTCCAGCTCATAAAGTACTGGGAGGCTTTCCTGCCTGAAGCAAAAGCCATCGCCTAGTCCTTGAGCAACAGCCTTTTGGACGACAGAACAGGCTGCCTTTTTCTTATACACTTTACCTCTTGCCTTTAAACCAAGGAAAAATGCGTGCATTGTAAAGGGAGATACAATCAACCGTTTTTTTTTTTTTTAATCACCTTTAACATATAGCTCTGTACTCTATTGTATTAATAATTGTATATTTTCATTTAACCTTCCACAAAATATTTTCTTATTCGATGAAAAGAATTTGCATATACAAAGATATGGACAAACGAAAAAAGAAAATAGATGAATGATTCCATTAATTTCCACAAGAGAAGGGAAACAAACCGAGTCCGTTGTTCTCAGGATCTTCTCCCTCGTGTGATCAGGAGCTCCTTCACATCAGCAGTGGTTAATTGTTTACAGCGCGGCTGCTCTCTCATCAAAGATTTCTGGGGACCCAGATGAAGAAAGTGGCCAAGAGTCTCAGTATGTTTCTTCTTTTCAACAACTCAAAGGGAAAAAACTACACTAAACATTTAAACTAAAAAAAAGAATTATATCACTTCCACCGGGTGGATAAAGTACTAAAGTACCAGCCATGTTTTATTATTTTTTTTTCTGTTTAGATTTAATATACTATTGATGCTGAGGGGGAGATGATGCAGGGTATTGAGAGGCATTAGATTAGCGGTGTTTACAGCTGGGGTCAAGGGTTGCATCGTAGGTCAAGCTTGCGAGTTTAAAGATTTTTAGATATGATTTCAATCATAGTGCAAACTTTACTATTATGTTACTCTCACATGTCTGTGCCTTTTTAAGTCAGAATTGGGTTTTTGGTATAATCCAGTTCGGCAGAAAGTTGTACGCGGTTGTGGGCAGTGCAGAGGCTCGTTAATGGTTACTTCCCCAAGAGTGTCAATGCTGAGGTTAAAGAACAATATTGGTATTTTCATGTTCAAGCCCGTTAACTTCAAATTAAGGGTTTCTTCCTCTATATTCCTGCTTATAACTGAAAAGTAGCACATTTAAAAAGAAAAGAAAAACGTTGCAGAGAGCCTGCTCTATGAAAATTAACCTGCACAAACCTGAAACAGGTAATCCTCACAGTGAGCATTGTGCATGAGTCTTTTTTTAAAGATGCATCAGTGTTGTCTGGTAATGCAGTACAGTGTCAGTTGACACTTAATAAGGAATTACCAAACAACGACTATTCTTGAGAAACATGTAGTAAATGCTGACATGTCCACGTAATGGATTAGCCTACTCGAGCAAGTTTCTGCAAGTATATTTTTTGCTGAAATAGTGAATTGACTGGAAACCAAAAACTTCCTGGATGAGAGGGTTCTGAGTACTGCTTTGAGATATGGGTGACAGTAATATGAGGGCGTCAACTAACAAATATTTTAATTATGTGCTGATCTGTCAATTATTTTTTCTCAATTGTTTAATCTATACAATGACACAAAGTAATGAAAAATGTCTTGAAATAGTTTTATCCGACTAACAGATTATTATTATTTTTTTTTAAAGGTACCCTGTGGAGTTTGTGATCAGCGTTGTTAATAGAGCAATGTTTTCAAATTTGGGTCCCCATTTTTGTTAGTGTCTCACACGGGTGACGTGATCTTCAGTCCTGCTGGTGGTTTGGTATGCCAAGAAACCTAGCAGTGTGCCAACAAATGTTAATGACACTGCTAGCCAGTATACCTGGATGCAAACAATGTAGATTTTCAAATTCTTCCACACAAAAACAAAACAGCTCGTTATTAGGTTTATGAGGAAGGAAATGCATTCAACACATTTTATAGACCTCAAAGATACTTAATGCACTTAGCAGTGAATGTTAACACAACTTTGTTACCAAACAAATCCACAGGGTACTTTTTTGATTTACAATAAAACAGAAAAGTAAATCCTCACATTTGGGAAAGTGGAATCAGCATCTATTGGGCATTTTTACATGATTAATTATATTAGTTATCAGAATTGTTGGCCATTGGCTGTTGATCGACTAGTAATTTTAGCACTAAATGTATGATTTTTGTGTAAATGGGCGACAACATGCAAAAAAATACGGTTGATGCTGACTTGTAGACATGACATTAATGTCAAATATTAAACATACTGATAAGGAATATAATGCTTTCCTGAAACCTCAGTCTGCAATTTGACAAGTTGAGTTTTAACATCAAACGGTAACTTGTAGTGTCACATGTGGCACGGCTGCCATCTTTTGATTACGTTAATTTTCCATTTGCACACTTAAATTGAAACCGTTAAGTGACAAGCTAGAGTGTCATTTGATGTCATCTATCTCTCAGACATTTCTTTGCACAGTTTTTTTTTCTGTTTTTTTTACAATTAGATGAACGCTTGTTAGACAGCACTCAAATAAAACTGGTTGTTAGTGCGGCCTCATGTATGCCATCACTTGTCAATGTGCAGCGTATTGTCAGCACTGTGTCTTCAAATCAATAAAAGTTGCACTGTTTACACTTGGAAATTTCATTAAGAACTTAAGACTTCAGTGTCTTTTTCTCTACCTGGGTTGTTTTTCACTATAATTTCAACAGTAACATGAAAAGATCAATGTTAAAACCTGGCACGTACATTACCCAGAATGCAGCTCACCCACTTGGCAGCTCAGACGGAAGATTTGGGTGTGCTACGCCTCAAGCAGATTTGAGGAGAGGCTACAGAACTCTGGTTAGTGTACTTCTTTCTAATGTCACGCATACGAATTTAAACATTTTCAAACATGTAGTCCTCAGCCCCCACCAATGTGTTTATTTCCTTTATTTGATAGTGATCGTGATGGACAGGAAAGGGAGGAGAGGGATGACATGCAACAAAGGGCCGCAGGTCGGCTTCAGACCCTCCATCCATCCATCTTCATCCGCTTATCCGGTATTGGGTCGCAGGGGCAGCAGCTCCAGTAAGGGACCCCAAACTTCCCTTTCCCGAGCTGCCACAACCAGTTCCCGACTGGGGGGATCCCGAGGCGTTCCCAGGCCAGGTTGGAGATATAATCTCTCCACCTAGTCCTGGGTCTTCCCCGAGGCCTCCTCCCAGCTGGACGCACCTGGAACACCTCCCTAGGGAGGCGCCCAGGAGGCATCCTTACCAGATGCCCGAACCACCTCAACTGGCTCCTTTTTGACGTGAAGGAGCAGCGGCACTACTCCGAGCTCCTCTCGGATGACTGAGCTTCTCACCCTATCTCTAAGGGAGACGCCAGCCACCCTCCTGAGGAAACCCATTTCGGCCGCTTGTACCCTGGATCTCGTTCTTTCGGTCATGACCCAGCCTTCATGACCATAGGTGAGGGAACAGACCGATGATGCCATCAGGACCACATCATCTGCAAAAAGCAGCGATGAGATCCCGAGCCCACCGAACTGCAACCCCTCCCCGCCCCCGACTACGCCTCAATATCCTGTCCATAAATATTACAAACAGGATTGGTGACAAAGCGCAGCCCGGGCGGAGGCCAACCCTCACCTGGAACGAGTCCGACTTACTGCCGAGAACCCGGAGACAGCTCTCGCTTTGGTCATACAGAGATTGGATGGCCCTGATAAGGGACCCCCTCACCCCATACTCCCGCAGCCCCTCCCACAATTTCTCCCGGAGGACCCGGTCATACGCCTTCTCCAGATCCACAAAACACATGTAGACTGGTTGGGCATACTCCCAGGATCCAAGATCCTTGCGAGAGTGAAGATCTGATCCGTTGTTCCACGGCCAGGACGGAATCCGCATTGTTCTTCTTCATCGGCCGAACCCTCCTTTCCAGCACCTTGGAGTAGACTTTACCAGGGAGGCTGAGAAGTGTGATACCCCTGTAATTGGCACACACCCTCTGGTCCCCCTTTTTGAAGAGGGGAACCACCACCCCGGTCTGCCACTCCCTAGGCACCGTCCCAGACTTCCACGCAATGTTGAAGAGGCGTGTCAACCAAGACAGCCCCTCCACACCCAGAGCTTTCAGTATTTCTGGACGGATCTCATCAATCCCTGGGGCTTTGCCGCTGTGGAGTTGTTTGACTACCTCAGCGACTTCCACCAGGGAAATTGACGACAATCCCCCATCATCCTCCACCTCTGCCTCTACCACAGAGGGCGTGTCAGCTGGATTTAGGAGTTCCTCAAAGTGCTCCTTCCACCGCTCTATTACCTCACCAGTTGAGGTCAACATCGTCCCATCCTTACTGTATACAGCTTGGATGATTCCTCACTTCCCCCTCCTGAGGTGGCGAACGGTTTTCCAGAAGCACCTTGGTGCCGACCGAAAGTCCTTCTCCATGTCTTCTCCGAACTTCTCCCACACCTGCTGCTTTGCCTCTGTCACGGCAGAGACTGCAGCCAGTCGGGCCCGTCGGTACCCTGCAACTGCCTCCGGAGTCCCCCGAGACAACATATCCCGGAAAGACTCCTTCAGTCGGACGGCTTCCCTGACCACCGGTGTCCACCAGGGTGTTTGTGGGTTACCGCCCCTGAGGCACCTAAGACCCTAAGACCACAGCTCACCGCCGCAACTTTAGCAATAGAAACTTTGAACATTGTCCACTCAGGTTCAATGCCCCCAGCCTCCACAGGGATGCCCGAAAAGCTCCGCCGGAGGTGTGAGTTGAAAGTCCGTCAGACAGGGGCCTCCTCGAGACGTTCCCAGTTTACCCGCACTACCCGTTTGGGCTTACCAGGTCTGTCCAGAGTCTTCCCCCATCCCCTGACCCAACTCACCACCAGATGGTGATCAGTTGACAGCTCTGCCCCTCTCTTCACCCGAGTGTCCAAAACATACGGCCTCAGATCAGATGAAACGATTATAAAATCGATCATTGACCTTTGGCCTAGGGTGCTCTGGTACCACGTACACTTATGAGCCTCCCTATGTTCGATCAGGGAGGCCGTTCTTCCCAATCACGCCTCTCCAAGTATCTCCATCATTGCCCACATGTGCATTGGAGTCCCCTACTGGAGCCCTATACAGGACTCCATTCAAGGTCTCCAAGAAGGCCTAATACTCCGAACTCCTGTTTGGTACAACAGTCAGTTTCCCCCCCCATCACCCGCAGGCATAGGGAGGCGACCCTCCCGTCCACCGGGGTAAACTCCAACGCAGCGGCGCTCAGCCGGGGGCTTGTGAGTATCCCCACACCCGCCCGGCGCCTCACACCATGGGCAACTCCGGAGTAGGACGGAGTCCAACCCCTATCCAGGAGTACGGTTCCAGAACCGAGACTGTGCATAGAGGTAAGCCCCACCAGATCAGCCCATGGGCCCACCACCTGTGGGAGGATCCAAAGGGGTCGGGTGCGCTGTTATATGGGTGGCAGCGAAGGTCAGGGGCTTCGATGGACCAGACATGGGCGGCAGAGGCTGGCTCTGGGGACGTGGAATGTCACCTCTCTGTGGGGGAAGGAGCCGGAACTTGGGGGAAGGAGCCGGAACTTGTGCGGCCTCAGACCCTGGCCGCTGCAAAGGACTCAGCCTATGTGGGGCACACGGTCCGCTGGGTGAGCTAGAGGCCCCCCCAGCCCCGAAGAATGTGACATCACTTGAGGTAATTCATCAGATTCCATGCAGCTTCCACTAGAGCCACTAAGGATTTATACTATTTTTTCCCAAATATGCTGTAGTAATCCCCAAGACCTGCCAACCCACTTTAGTGTGTAAAATCTGCAGATTTCCCCTTTAAATAAATATTCATGCTAATAATGCTGAACACTGCAGCCAGTCGGCCTGAGGCTGCAGAAGAGATTTAACTCGACACTGGAGATGCATAACTAAAGACTCAGGCGCGTGATCTTGAATTTAAAAATCTATTGTTTTCAACCAGACTTAAAAATGTAAATTATTTAGACTGACAAACTTGTATAATTTACCTTTAATATTATGCAAATAACTGTCAGTTGGAGGAGTAGTGATACAACAAAAAAATACAGATTTCACATATTTCACAGAACACTAATTGAGTATCAGGAGGCAACTGCTAAAGGGAAAAGAAATTTGACTAAAGCAATTTCAACAGAACTTTAATTTATATAAGATTGTTTGACCCCAATAAAAAATTTGGGCAAATGAAATCAATTCTGCAAAATGAAACAGGCCGATTGATAAAAACAGGCTATACTGCATCCTAAAAACAATGTATTCATGCTGTAGTACCTAGCACCACGTAAACCTTTCTAGATAGGATCGTTTTATGTATTTATTTTGTTAAACAACAGAAGCAGACATGATTCATTTCTTCTTCATGATTCATGTCTCCTCAGGAAGTCTCCAACACAATCAAACAAATCATGATGTTCAAATGTTGTCTAGGGTACAATCTTCTTATTGAGTGAAAGTCATCACATCTTCCTGCGCTTTGACTGTCTTGTGAGAGAAAACACTACTGTTGCAAGTGTAGAGACTGTCACGTGTAGTGATGGAGAAGAATCTCAGGTACAGGTCTGAAAACTGAAAATCTCATGACTCCAAAAGTCTGGAGACTTCCATCCAGCTCAAACAGACAACTCATCAGTCTTTATGTCGCTCCAATCAGCTGATTTTTTCCATCCGTGTTGACAAACTGGTGAAATGACTGCTTGGCACGATCGGTAGGGCTTGGGAACCGGGCTGCAGGCTGTTTCAGAGCAAAGTCCGAGCAACGTATCTAAGGAGACCTCCGTGCCGGAAAAAGATAACATCCATCTCAGTGTCACACAGTGCAGTGACGGAGAAGGACTTTCCTTGGCTAGTCTGCAAGAGAACACAGAAACAACTCATTACAGTTGTGTTCAGAATAACAGCAGTGTGTATAAAAAAGTGAATAAGGTTAAATATCCTTAGAATAACTTTTAATTCCATGATATCAATGCATTCGGAACACTGCACATTCAATTCCAAATTAAAACATGACCACGTTTGTGTTCTACCTTTACAGAAAGTGGGAACAAAATATTAGGCTGTTAATTTCTTTACACACTCAAACATTTACTGTATAACCTGAAAAATGTCTCAATCACTACACTATTTAGTCGACCAGCTTCTCACACCTGTGATTCCAGTCCAGAACCATTGAACTACATCCCACAATTCCTCTGCATTACTGGGTTTTGCCTAAGAAACAGCATTGTTTCATTGTCACCCCTCAAGTGCTGTATGGGATTGAGGTCTGAGTATTGGGCTGGCCACTCCATAACATCTTGTTCATCTTGTGCAGATATAAACAAACAAACGATACAGACAAGTTTGTGTGTGTGACAGTTATCGCCGCTCAGGGCCGACCGCCGGTTGCCTACCTGAACAGGGAGCTGCTGCCTGGGACTCAGGCTGTCTGGCAGGGTGATGGTGAAGCGCTCCTTCCCGCTGAGTTCCAGCGAGTCTGCGTTCTCACCGGGCAGAAACTGGAGCGGTAAGATGCCCATTCCCACCAACTGTTTCCTGTGGAGCTTCTCAAAGCTCTCTGCGATGACTGCGCGTACCCCCTGTCCACCGCAAAGAAGCAGGTAAGCGGCAACAATAAGACACAAAGTAACTGAGAATATGTTAATCACTGCTGTATAGCATTTCCACAATAAACTTTAAATTGCCATACAGCAATGATTTGAGCTTGATGCATTGAGGAAAAAGTAATAATAATAATTTGAATTTGGAAATTTGATACATTACATGTCATTTAGCTGACTCTTTTATCCAAAGCCACTTACATTTGCTATATATCAGAGGTTGCACACCTCTGGAGCAACTAGGGGCTAAGTGTCTTGTTCAGGGACACATTGGTTGATGTATCATTGGGAATCGAACGCGGGTCTCCCACACCAAAAGCATATGTCATATCCACTGCGACATAACCACCTTTTTGTGGAAGGTAACTACTGTAATGTAAATGTACCAAGTTAAATCAATGGACAAGAGAGTGAAAACTCTTTGCCTCTCATGTCGCCTGGTCAGTGTGAAGGCTCCGACGCACCAACCAACCAAGAAAAAGCGGCGGACTGACCTGACTGTTCTGTGCGGAACACGCCAAAGCGACGCCGATTTTAGCGTACGTTCTGTGCGTCTCCATAACAGCAATGCAGCGCTAACACTATTGTCGCCCCAAATAATTCAAACCGGCAGCTGATTGGATTGAACGCGTCACGTGGGTCTGGCTTCTCCAGAATTTCAAAGTCAGACCACCATGGCAGCTCCTTTGGAAAATGATCTCATATTTTACGAAAATAGTTCACCAAAACGTGTTTCTGAAAACATTTTAAGCGAGAAACAGGCCACGCAGTTGCTGAATCTGTCTTCATTTCAGATTGACAAAGGTCAGTTTCAAAGATTTTCGTCCGATTTTGAGAGGCGTTTGTCACGCTCATCCCGCTCGTCATTTCCGGGGTGGCACTCCACCAATCAGATTGGTCATTGAGTTCAACTGCCCGCCTTCCAATTCAACTTGTCAAATCGGCCCATATAAAGGCTGACAGCTCCTCCCACCGAACAGTCTTGAGTGACTGACCTCGCAAGACTGTCCGACGGCCAATTGGTGTTGGTGTGTCAGTGCCTTGAAGTATTGCGTGTGTGTGTCTGTGTGTATTGTAGTTTACCAGCAGATATGGTCCTTTGGCTACCCAGTCCCTTGAGTTTCCAGAGCCGTAGTCCTTGCCTGCCAGGATGATGAGGGGAATGCCGTCTCTCTGATAGCGATCTGCTGCCTCAAAGACATCCAGCTGATCAAAGACAGATAAAAGGAGGACCTGTTTTTAGCAGCAGGTCTGACATTGAAAGAACAAAACCAGACATGCCAGACAACCACGATGCAACAACTCAAAGGTCTCGAATAAGGATTGGGGTTTGTAAAACCCGATACGTAAACAACTGCACAAAAACTCCTCCTCTGGGTTACTGGGCCTGATAAGTTCACACTCACTGTCTGGCCTGAAGGAATGTGCAAAGTCTTAGGGCCAGGTTTTCCGATGAATCGATTTTGGAGCTTGATGCTGGCGAACGTGCCTCTGGTCATCACTGCGTCATTCCCTCTGCGAGCGCCATACGAGTTAAACTCCCGCGGTGTCAGGCTAGGGAGAATATTCAAAGATGTTAAGACATTTGCATTTTTACAGTGATAAACTAAAGAAACTGTGTCTTAAATGCTAATTTGATCTATTCAGACACACACACACACACACAACTACATTGCACTACATATTGGTTTACAAAAAATAAATTAATTTTATTGAGTTATTGTTTTGTTTTTGCCACAGAAACATTAATCTCCACCAATAATTGGTAGTTTTATTTGACAATATCAACCAGTTATTCATATTCTCAGGCAAATTTTGGATTGCCATTATCTTCTCTGACCTTGCCGTAAACGTTTATATAAATAATAAACTATTCCAACTAGGACAGGCTGTAGCCTGGGAGCCAAAATAAGTAGATTTGCGTAATCTAGGACGGTGATGAGGACATGCAGTTATCTGAAAATAATGTGTATCCAGAATCTAGTGTTCTCCAGTCTGGACTTGTAATATTTCATTGTGACTCTCACCAGCATGTCTAATAGGAAACTGACCGTTTGCTCAGCAGGTACTTGGCAGCGGCGCTGACCCTGGCTATGCTTCCCGCTGGCGAGATGTGGTCAGTTGTCACTTTGTTGCCGAGGAACAGTAAGACGTGAGCGCTCTCTATCGACTGAGGAGGCGGCACCTCTATACTCTGAGACAAAAGACAAGCAGAGGCAGAGGAGGCACTTACTGTCTAAACTGCTGCTGTTTTTAGTTTGGCACTTCCTTTAACGTGTGAAATCAGGAGACACGGCAAAATAATAATTACCACAAAGGTCTGAAGACTTACCAACTTGCTGAAGAAAGACGGCGAACGGATATATGTGGACTTGGGATCCCAGGGGAAAACCACAGAATCGGGACATTCAATGTTGTTCCAAAGCGTGTTCCCTTTCTGGAGACACAATCAAAAATTCACTCGATTTAAGGGAAACAGACATAAAGGGAAACAGACTTAAAAGAAGTAAAGAAAGATTGTTTCCTGACCTCCATTCTAACCCTGAGATCCTTAAAAATGGAGGAGATGACTGTGTCCTCCTCAGTCTGTTGGACCTCCTCCCTGGTTGGCCAGATATCACAGAGGTACACCTCCTTTCCCTCTGAGGTCAAACCTGCACCAACAACAGGACACTCAATGTCAGCACCATAAAAAGAGTATCAAAGATTAAAACACAGCTCTTCCTGTCAACATCTGCTTGATGAAAACTCTTTAAGAAGCAGAAATTTCAAGCGATTAATATTTTTATTAATTACTATGGAATAAAACAAAATAAAATAAAATCCTCAGCTTCAGCCTTAAATGAATGCTGCTTTTTTATTTTTATCTTCTGTTAAATGTACTGTTATTATCACTACCAGATAACAGTGGCTAACCCTTAAAGCAATAGTTTGGAAATGTTGAAGTGAGGTTGTATGAAGTGAATTCCTAACCCTTTAAGACAAAAATTCAAAGTCACAAAATAACACGAGGTAAAATTACGGTTTTTGTCTGGTGGCTTTGAAAAGAGCATTGATGTATATAACAGCGTTGGTTCTCCGTTGGAAAGGGCTGGCTAAATATAGCTTACACTTAAACCAATATTTTTTTTAAGCCAGGACTTTTTTAAGGTGGCTAAAATACATTTTGCTGCTGCCCGCCGCATCTACAGCAGTACATTTCTTTGCTTCTGTGTCAGTACTCCTGCTTCTCCAAAATAGTTACCGACTACCTTCTACTGTAGTTAATATACTGACTTTGGATAAATAATATCATATAACATCATAATAAATATCAGAACTAGCTATTTAAACTACCCGCACTGCTGATTTTTCATTTGATCTAGGGCTTATGCAAGTCTGCACAAGACACTGAATCATTAAATGTTCACTCTCTGTAATCACCCATAATTCCTAAAATCCCTGAATATACATCAGGTTTTAGTGGAGCAGCTTAAGAGAGCTCCTAAAATGTGCCTTTCTTACCCAGAGGCTCTTTCTCAAAGTCGATTCCCACAGTGCCCGCAAGAGCATAAGCCACTACTAGGGGAGGGGAGGCCAGGTAGTTGGCACGCACGCAGTCACACAGGCGGCCTTCAAAGTGCCTGTTGCCAGATAACACTCCGCAGGCCACCAGGTCTCCCTGAAACACAGCAGGCCATCAAGATTTGATTATTGTGAGATGCAAATCTACAGAATTGGCTCAATTTAACATTGTGGGATCTCACCTGTTTGATTGCATCCACGACAGCTTCTGGTAACGGAGCCGTGTTCCCTACACAGGTGGCACAGCCGTAACCAATCACCTCAAATCTGTGGTGTGAAGGAATTCAATCGTTCAGAATTCTCTTTTGTCTGTGTGTAACACCACTTATTAAGACAAACTCTAAATATGACACAGCATAATTAACCCATGTTTAACTATGTTTTACTTTTTTTAGTCCACACTGCTGTTAAATAGGTTAGTACTTGTTCGCTGGCACTGAAAAAAAAAGGTCTACATTTGTAGCACAGTACACATCATTACTTAACCATGGAACTGTCTTACATTAAAAAATTAAATGTATTTTCAAAGAACCAGTATTTTTGATATTTAGGAGTTTGCAGCACCAGCTGTAGAGAGATTTAGTTTGATGTTAAATATTTACACCCATTAACTTCCAGGTGTAACTGTTGTGTGGCTAATTGACAAAACTAATGTTAGCTTGTTAATATATGACCCATTGAACATTAACAATATCTAGAGAGAAGAGAGATGAGGAGCAGCAAAGGTCCGCTGAGATCCCAAAGTTAGAACTATGGTAAAATTTAGTAAAGTGTAGGTTCCTCTAGGTGCTAAAGGGGCATTTGTGTGTATGTGTGTGTTGCTAACCCCAGCTGGCTAAAGTAAGGCAGGACTCCACTGGTATTGAGGTAGTGAGTGACCATGCCACTTCCAGGAGCCAGGCTGGTCCGTATATAAGGCTTGACAACAAGTCCCGCCTCCACAGCCTTTTTGGCCAGTAGACCTGTCAATCACAAAAACAGTGTAATGCAGATTTGCTTGCAAGTAGCCACAATGGTTAGCCTGGTTGACACCAGTTGTAACTGAGAGTGGGTCTGTGGGGAAGATTTATTTACAGCCCATCTCCAAACCAATGGACGCCGCTCAAATGCCTCTGGGCGCAAGTGAATAGACCTAAAACCAATCTAAGCGATGAAGGAGATGAGTATTCAGAGCGATGGAAAAACATCTCAACCAACGAGCATGTTGCAGAGCTATCGTCATCGTGTAAAGCACGTCTCAATGGTTGTGATTGGTGCCTCGAGTCGATTTCAAAAAATTGGAAATGGGCTTGAATGGGCTCTTGGCCAGACAGACTTTTTTTTTTTTTGAATGTTGGAAAAAAAGGTGAAAATATGGGGTGTAAGAGTGCAACCGTAATTAGATTAATGCTTGAAGGATTTACTCAAATGAACAGAAAGTAAGAAATGTAAAAAGAAAACAGACAATCCGATGACTAGATGCTCAGAAAATGCCAGTCACCAAAAACACAATATTTATTGCCTGATAAGAGTTACAAGCTTGTCAATCTTACATGTTCAGGAGAATTAAAAACCAACTGACTCATATATAGATGAAATTAGGGAATATCTTCAGAGGGAATCTGATCATAGTTTCATCTTTTGACTCAGTCCTTTACCTGCGGTCAGCATGACAGACGGGTTGCAGTTGTTGGTGCAGCTGATAACGGCCGCGATGACCACCGAGCCGTGGGACAGCTGATACTCCTGACCACAGTGCAGGAAAGGAATCTGTGTGTCCTGCTTCTCCTTCGAGATATGGAAGCCTTTGAAGCCAACCTTCAAGTAAACCAAGGACAATAAACAACTTGTTAGATACCACTTCACATAGCCATGGGAAGGCCCCGGATGTCCATGGAAAATGCAAGTCTTCCCATTCATTTTGCCGCAGGGTGGCTGCCGAAAAAAAAGCAAGCAGACGTCACCTTGCTGTGGCCAATCATGTAACCCAGGAGTTTCTGTAACACACTGTTCCCTGCAACAAACTCCAGCACAAGGCCAAGCCCCTTTGTTTCTTTTCTCTCTTTCTCTGACAAAGAAGCTGCCTTTAAGTGCGGTTGGAAATGTCAAGATCATAAGAATGATGTGCTACAGTGGGGGGGTTAAAATCACAAAATGACCTCACACAAATTGGCCATATAAGTGTGTTTTATTGTTTATATTTTGTATGTTACCTTCTCATCAAGACAGCTCTGAAAGTCTTCTTTCATGCTGCTGACTGCCACTCTGTCCTGAGGCCTCTTCGGTCCGCTCACATAGGGCACTATGGAACTCAGGTTGATCTCAATCACCTGCACAGAGATGAATGGTTTTCACACATATACATATAATACATACACATAAATATACTGTGTGTGTATATATATACATACATACACAGTATATATTTCTATTTATCTATTGCCAGTCACACTCACCCATCTGTTCATAATTAGAGAATTCACAGCAAGATTGACACATTACCTCAGAGAACTGGGGGTCTTCTGAGGGGTCTTCATAGATTCGGAAAAGCTTTACAGCCTTCATGTAAGACTCCAGCAATTCAAGTTTTTCCTCTGTAAAATCTGGGAGAAAAATGATGACACATTAGCCTACAAACCAAAAAATGCAATAACAGAATCTCATATTGTAACTCTTAATAAGCAGTAACGTTTCTTCTGGCTCACTTGTCTTTTTAAAGGTGCTTGAGTGTGACTTGGTCGACAGGGAAGAAGCTGACAGTAGCATTGTACTCTGGACACATGTTGGCGATGGTGGTTCGGTCAGGAGCTGATAGCTGGGAGACTCCGGGTCCAAAAAACTCTACAAACCTTTCAGCGATCCCAGCTTGCCGCAAGTGCTGGAAAAGCCACAAAACCAATTAGTTAGACACGCAGAGACAAAGTGTTTTTCCTGCAAATGCTGCCATCTATAACAACAGTGAAAGTGCAAAATGTAGATTCTTGTACCACATTGATAGAGGATACAGTTTCAGGATTCTTTCTGATGATTCTAAACTTTACAACTGTGAAAGTCCTCCACTACTTGTATGGTTTCCATCTTGTGTGAAGAAAATCCTTTTCTTCACATGACGGAGAGCGGAGCAGTGTTACCTTTGTGATGCCGAGGACAATGTCAATGGATGTGGTTAGGGGGTTGATGGAGCCCACCAGTTTACAGCCCACCACCTCAGGAAGGGTCAGCGACACTGGCTGGCCCAGCATCACGGCTTCTGACTCGATTCCCCCAACACCTGTAGGAGGAAAGCATGAACAAGAGGGTATTTTTTTTTTTTTTTTTTTTTTAAATCAACTTGTCTAGTTGACATAGTTTCCAACAAATATGTTTGAAATTCTTTTAAATTCTTTTATTTATCTTGTATATCAATGTCTGGTGAAAACTTATAATGGTTTTACCCCAGCCCAGGATGCCCAGGCCATTGATCATGGTTGTGTGTGAGTCGGTTCCCACCACACTGTCGGGGTAGATGAAACCGTCGGTGACCTGGACCACTCTGGACAGATACTCCAGATTCATCTGGTGGACTGCACCAATGTCCGGAGGAACCATGTTCACATTCTTAAATGCTTTTGAACACCACTGTTTGGTTGACAGACAGGACAAGAACAATAGTTAGAAAAACATTTCATTTTGTGTCTCACTCAAGGTATAAACATTGTTCTGTTCTCAAAGGTGATAGCAGATAGCAAGTTCTTTTACTTTTCATTGAAAGCTACAGGACATTTCCATGAGCCAAAATGTAGACTTTTTTCTGTAAACTTGTTGACTTCTTTTTGTTAAACAATAAATTCTGCGTAAAGTATTACTTTTGAGATGGAGGCAGCATTAAATACTTTTGGGAAATACACTCATTCTCTTTCTTGCAGAGCGATAGATTAGAAAATTGATACTACTCATGTCTGACCAGCTGCCAGCTAACTTTGCTTAGAACTAATTCTTGGTTAGGATCAGTTGCCAGGCAACCAGCAGAGACTCCAGGAAGTTACAAAAAAAGGGTCTGTCACATAACTTGCTTTATGGTTTTTACACTTGTGGTTTTTGCATGGGCTAAACAAACAAGACGCAATTTACACAATTTCCTTCAAGTCATTTCTCTCTCTCTCTGATTGCCTGATATGATGTAAAATATAATAATATATTTGTTCTTTCTGTACCTTAAAGAACTGAAGTCTCTCTTTGTTTCTGATCAGTTCCATTTCCTGACTCTTCAGAGCTGTTTCAGTTCTGCAGAAAAAAAAGAGAACAAGGCAACAGTAAACACACTAAAGGGGAACTCACTCAATCAGTGATATGTCAATTTGACCTGCTGACCTGGGCTGAAACAAAGTAGTGATTTCCACGGGATTCATCAAATTCTATATAGTCTAGAGATATAAGATGTAAAACTAGGACAAACAAAAGTGTAATTTGAAAAAAACACTTTCCATCATTTTGTCTGAATCTAGTGGTATTAACAACAATACTGTATGTAACAAACTAATGTTTTACTGCTATGTGGAGTATATCGCCGTCATTGATCTACAGCTCCGAGTCAAACTCACTCAGACACAGGCTGCAGGTGGAAAGGGCAAAGGAGGGGTGTATTCTCGATCTGCTGGACAGAAGCTGCAGGTCGACCCGAGGTGGCTGGAGAGTCACTGCAGGCAGCTTTACTACAGGAGCCCCGCTGGCCCCCACACTGTGAGCCTCGTCTGGAGGGTGTGGAACGGGAAGGACCCTGGCTCTGGTTTGGGCCATCACCGCCACCTGGGTTTGGTGCATTCTGTATGGCACTGTGGATAAAAGAAAAAAAATGTTAGGCCATGATCACACTTGGCGTCTTTTAAGCTGCCAGCATGTGTTTTACATTATAAGCCTATGGAGCAAACCTAGTTTTTAAAAAAAGTAAAAAAAAGTTTTTTCTGGGGGAAACATCCTAGGCCAAGCGCTTTTTTGACAGCTGAACAATGACAAGCGGAGTAGCAAGATATGTAATTTCCATAACAATAAGAAAAAATGGAGACGGTGCCGATAGATAGACTAGTTATATGATATGACCAGGTGCTCCTTTTCCAGGGAACTTGCTTTGTTTTATATGATGTTAAAACTATGACCGCTCCCTGTCTCTGTTCATTCTCTACATCGCTGAATCGCTTTGTGTTATCTAGCACCGCACCACATAGAACATACTGAAGCAGTAGCTTTAGTTTTAGCAACAAAAGAGGCTCTCGGCTTCTTTTTAGAACCAAAACGCTGCCAGCTTCTTCTATTTATTTTATTTATTCATTTTTTACAACAGAAGCACCCTAGTCAACTTTTACATGTCAAAAAAGACACCAAGTGTGATCATGGCCTTATAATGCAGAACAGAAGAAACATAAATACAGCCCAAAAAAAGAAACTTTTACTATTTCAGCTTTTTAGGAATATAATAAAAAAAGATCCACTAATCAAAAATCTAATGTGTCCATCTTTTACCTCTATGTTCTCACTTTAGTTCATTGTAAATATATGAAAAGGGAAAATATAAATGGAAACACACCATTTGCTGTAATCAATCTGTAATGAGTGGTCTACGATGAGGTCTGTGGGGCATTTAGGGTTGACCAGGCTGGGGTCCACGCCATGTTTGGCCACAGCATCCCTCATGGCTGCCAGGTCCACCATGGCAGGAATACCACTGTCAAAGGAGAAGAAAAAAAATTCAACCTACCCTTCCTTCAGGAATTTAAAGGAATATTCTTCTTGTATAACGCAAAGTATTATAGTTTCAAAAAATTGTTTATGTCAATGTGTGTGTGAAACACAAAGAAAGAGCATGCTGACACAAGATCTAATAAGGCAACTCCTGGTGGATCAGCTGTTTTACCCAAATCCTTGTGAAACTCACGTGAAGTCCTGGAGAAGGACTCGCGCTGGAGAGAACGGCACCTCAGCTCTTTTCTGCTGCTGCTTCCAATCCAGAATGCTCTGGACGTCTTCTTCTTTTGTATAAAAGCCATCACAGTTACGAATTGCTGCCTCCAGTAAGACACGGATGGACAGAGGCAGCTGGTCTACGCAGAGAAACAGCAAAATGCGGCGTTTAATTTCGCACAGTAAACAATAATTAAATCTGATTGTGTATCAACTCTTCCCTGTCCATTGGATTTGCACTGAGAACGTGTTAGAACCATCAAGTGGCAAACTAATGCAGGCCCATAAAGTTTAATTCAACATTACCTTCATCTACAGGTATATTTTACAAATGTTATTTATGACTGCTGTTTACTTTACCATGCATTAATGTTTACACTGCTATCCTTCAACACTAATGTGAATAACACAATCCTATTATGCAATAGCACCATACGCTAATATATTTCTACTGTACGATCTTGTACTACTTCTACGTCGTGCTAATCTGAGTAAAGTAATTGCTACCTGGAAAAGGTCTCAAAAGGGGGACAATTAAATATGTGCCCTTTCCTTCAGTCAAAGGGCCTGAACTCACCATATCTTGGATCATTTAACTTCTGAGGATTGAAAAACTTGCTCCTGCCATCTTTCAGTGTGTCGATTAGATGACTATATGGGTGCTCTGCAGAGGGAAAACAAACATTTATTAATACAACAATAATTCCTGCCGGCTTTTACAAGTCTAGGAAACTATCATATTTGATCACCTCAAATCATTTTTGTCTTGCCCCAGCATGTCTGCTTGCAGGTTGGCCATGTTTGATCCATGAGACTTAAAAATGAAGTGGTATAAACAAATGGTCCACTACCATAACAACACTTACCCAGTGGAGATCTCCTCAAAACAAGGCAGATCAAGCAAGGAGAAGGCTTATGCCATCTCTAAGAAAGTGGCAGGAGGGCTAATATTTTATGTACAGTTATTGGTTTGTGGCTAATAGATAATGGTAATAAGTAGTTGAGCAACTGTATTCAAGAACAGCCAGATGTTAAATTAAACTGCACTGTAACTACGCTTTGTGGAAAATGTAACAACAAAAAATTATTGACGGTGGATTTTAGGGCAAAATCTAAATGCAGAGAAAAGAGAAATGAAAGTAATCTTTCTGGTCTCATTTTTGCCTTTGTGACCTTTAATGTAGCAAAGTGAGCTAATGCAGGATGTGGCTACCTTAACCAAAAATATTTTGTATCAGATTCATGGTACTTCATGACAGTATAGAATCAAAAGGTGGTTGGTTTGAGCCAAAAAGACGACTGCTACTGAATTTAGGCTGTAGCTTTTTAATGTTGATGAGATTAAAGCTTGTGTAAAAAGAGCAATCTTGTGAGTCTAGGCTTAGCAATACTCACTGGTCTCACAACAGGACATCATGCTGTAACTTTGTCTCTCAGGTTACTAGCTGCATAGAATACACTAGACTTGCCCAAACATGAATTAAATATTGTGTAAAATGCTTACAGAATGCACTATATATTGGGTATCCCAAATCCTATGTAATTACTGAATACATACAAAAAGGAATAATGTCCTCAAGAACAATCATGCAACCCTACAATCCATCAAGGAAAAGACGTAACCAGACATATCATAGAACTTGTTTAGTCTTACAAATCTGATAATAAACCAATGTGACAAACTCAGGGTTTCATATCTTTTTCAACTGCAGAATTTCCTCCTCTAAACACTCCAGCAGAACATTATCACTGCTGCCAGAGATGAAATTATGTAATTTAGCTCAATATAACTTAACGGGCATGAACCAGTTTTGAAACAAAGATTTTTTTAAGAACAGTGTGCTGCAACATATTTAGTTGCAAAAGACATATGGCAGAATTATTTGAACATTTAAAGCAAAATGGATTCTAACTTTACTGTGGAATTTGGCTACTTTTGGTCAGATAAATCATAAACAGCTTGCAGTTCACTTTTCTTTTTACATAACAGATTTTCCTGACTCAATGAAATGCTTTTGTCAGTTAGCTAGTGTTTTAAATAAAAGGTACAGTATGCAAAAACTAAAAGCCATAACCTAATGCAAAGCAGGCAGAATGGAAAACATACGGTATGATTAATACACAATTTTGGGTTTGCTTTATCAGACAATGCCATTGGCACGATGACCTATAATGCCATTTTCAACAGATCCGTAAGATGTAAATATAAAAAGGAATAACAGCATTGCAATGGCACGCTAACGCGGTGCGAATTGTATAAGTGGTGATGACATTACTGACTGTAAACATCCTCATATATCAAATCATATATGCACGTTTCCTGATAGCAGGGTAACATTATGGAAGATGGCTACAGAGCTAGCTCACACGGGTCCTTATCGTAGAGCACATACGGTAACCAACTACTTATCGTGCTGCTGGCTGAGCGTCTTGACGAGATACAAAAAAAGATATAGGTATATAAGCATACAATTTTGGCTTATCTAGAAAGCACCCGTACGCCATTTTTAGCATAACAAAGACACATCAAACGTTAGGTTGCGGTGTTAGCTAATTTAACAGCTTGCTTAGCTAGTAATCAAACATTAACGTAACCAAGCTAGCTAGCTAATGTTAGCTCCAACAACAGTTTGACGCCGGAACTTTATGTAATATTAACTAAAAGCAAACGGCAAAAATGTTAGAGTGGAAGGATGTCTTTTAATCGATTCCTGTCTTTAAAGGCAAAAGGCTTATCTGATGACGGCTTGCCATGTTAGCTAGGTTAGCAGAAGACACTTCTTTACCTTTGACTGGGGAAGTGAGCGCCATGATGACTACTGAAATCAACACACGACCAGTTCTCACGACTGCACTGGCAACCCCTTGCCGACCAATCAGAGCACGGAGATATACAGCCACGCCCATTTAAGAATTACTGACAAAGTTCAACAAAAACGATAACATTTACCATGTATTTATGTATATGGTTTAAACAGTAAAGAAAAGTTAACTACATATCATTTCGTTTAGCTTTATTAGAGCTTTCGGCCACATATTTTCGGTCTCATATTCTTCACCCAATGGAGTTTATCCAGTTTTTATGGTCATGTATAAAAGAATGTGTTATTAAAAATAAATGCAAAGGTGGTCATTTATATAGGAAAGGGGGTCCTTTTAACTGAACACACACTATCCCCTAATGAAGACTGGAAAATGTGGTTGACAGCCAAGAAAAAAAAAGCTAGTAAGTGGACCTTTGGATTTTTCTCTCTCTCTTTAGAAACGGCACAATTCTATACAACATTATGTACTGATAAAACCAGATACTATTGAAAAAAAGAATAGAAAAGTAAATCCAAACAAAAGGGAACAGGAACAATACCTACATCATCTGCTTATCACGTATTTAACATAATATTAAAGCAGCCTTCTTTTTTTAACATTAACAATTTCCAAAGTTAGATTTGGAGTCAGTCCATTGGTACCAATAAGACAAAAGGCATGATACTTCACATTAGTTAACACTATAAACTTTATGTTCAGCAAAATAGAAACAGAATAATGGGATTATTATTCAAAATGTCTGCCATAGTTTGTATACACATAGGCTTCATGAATTCACATGACAGTACCATAGGCAGTTAAAGAAGTACTGGGACTTTAAAAAGGGCCTTGTGACTGTATCCAAGATTCGTCATTATGTGACTTACACATGCTGCCTTCAGGTCTCCTCCGACTATGTCTGTGCCGCATTCAAGTTGATCACTGAAATCAAACATATTACATAATTGTCAAAACCTTACACTCAAGGAGCAACACATTGGCCCAGATGTGCACCATTATAGGCACAATGTCAGCCTCACACTTTTTGAAAAACAACACACACTGATTTGCAAAACACTAAACACATTTGTATACATTAGACACAGAATATTATTATGATGTCACCTCCTTGCAGTTCCAAAGCACTGACTGTCAAATGACCACACCTGTGAGCCGATCTGTGAAACACAGCCATCATGTGCGCAAACACATTATCGCTTAATTGTAAATTCACAAGTCACGTTTAAGCACTATAAAAATGCAGCAGGTATGTCTAGTATTTTCTGTACTGTATTTTCATTTTTTCAGATCTTTTTAGTTTTTAGTTTTTTTTACTGTAATTGTAACCTGTGCTGGATACAGTATATTATGTTTGTCTGTTGTTTGCTGAGCTAACAACACACTACTACTGTAGTGTTTTTTTGGGATTCTCCATGTTGACATGTGGACGGATTCGGGTATATGGAGAAATAAATTATATTTGTCTCAGTCTGCAGCATTGGTCTTGTGTAGTGTTTGGTGAACTTATTATATTTTGCACTTTCTCTGTGTACTTCATTTACAGTACTCTAATAACTGAGAAGTAGAATTGCTCAAAGTGTTTTATGTTAGCAACAGCAGTGTGTAACTGGTTTAAACAGAATTAAGTCATATGAAACGTGTTTTATACATAGACTGTAACAAAATGTTTTTTAAAATAAATTAATGTATAGTTTTTGCAAGTGTTTCATTTTGCAAAGGGTCTGAGGTGTAGTTGAGCTAATTGGATGTAGTGTTTTGAAAAACCGGTCCCTGGAAAATGCGGTTGAAAAATAGTGCTTAAGCAATCGGAAAAAATCAGAATGTTGATGATTTATCTTTACATACAGTACATGCTAATGTGTATCCTTATCGTTGTGCAAAAACTGTTGCCCTTGTTTTTGAACATCTGCAAGTTGCATGTGACTTCTGTACAAACACACATGTTCCATCTCAAACTGGTTTTAAATGCTGACAAAACAAAGGGTATGCTGTTTTCAAACAAATAGAAGGTGACAGCAGTCACGGAAGTCAGGTAAAACATTTTAGTTCTTGGAGCTTGTAAAACAAGAGTTACAATCTGCATTATAAGTATCATTTGAAATATTCATTATTTGCTATTCAGCTGCTTCTGATGCTTTACATTAACTTCCAAACAGAACATTTTACAACACAATGCAGCACTATACTTTTAAAGGTTTGTTTTAAAAACTTCCACTCTGTCCATTTATCTAAATTTTTGCATTCCAGATATCAGCGTTTGGAATGTGACTATTTACTCAATTACTGTACTACAATACAATAATGAGCTAGTAATCATCTTTACTTAAGTAATTCCAGTTGATACATTGTCTCACTATACATTTTAAAGAGAAATATTGTACTTTTTACTCCAGTACATTTATTTCACTGCTGGTGTTAGTAGAACTGTGCTTTGCAGATTATTGATGTTTTTAAAAAGCAGCTAAAGACAACTCGCTTTTATCTCATGTTTGTAACGTTGGGCTTTTAGTCTTTTAATATTTTTCTTTCATTGGTATTTTATTTATTTTTTCAAAACCTATGATCAGTTTATATAATATGATGACTAGAATAAACTATCTGTTACGAATCAATCTGATCATGATTGTTGGTTTAAATCCTATCATTTACTGGCTGACCTTTGTGAGTTGATTAGAAGCAGTTACGAGCTTAGAGAATAAAGTGACACAGGGTCAGTTCAACAACTTTCTAAAGGTTTAATGAGTTGTATGTATGCACCAACCACCATGGCATATCCCTTGTTAATACTTACTCGGAGAACCTAATTCTCATGAGACACACAAGAATGTATACATTTTGTAACAATTACTCCAGTCATTTTGATGATGTGAGAGTAAATAAGAAAGGGGCACCAAAGGAAAGTAGGATAAGGTCATGGTAGGTTCCCACTGATAAATCTTAGGGGAGAAAAACAATGTAATAATTTATGATACCAAATAAAACAGATTGAGAGGCGTTCTTCAGACTTTTCACCAAATGTAACATATTTACACTACCCAACAGTATATAAATTAGTTCAAATTAGTCTTCTCAAAACCGTCTTAGTTAAATCTAGTCATCATCATCAATGTTATGATAATGAGACTGACAGGGACCATTCAGCTGCATAATAACGTTCCTTTTTATATTTTATTCTGCTGATAGTACTTAATATATTGTTCTGAATGCATGACTTTTACTTATATTAGAGTATTATTATATTGTTGTAGGCTATTCCTACTTTTACTTAAGTAAATAATCAGAGCACTTCTTTCACCACTACACGTAAAGCCATTTACGCTTTGTTTGTTCGTTGGTTGATTGCAATTCCTACATTTGCATCTGGCCCTGAATGCATCATAATCGTCAAATTAAACAAACAGCTAACTTCTAACTAACTTCTAAGGATAACCGTTACAGGGGTTACACATGGATGCATAATAAGAAGTGGGTCACATAGCTGAGAAAACTGTTTACTTGTTTAACCGAGAAAAAGCTTACGTCAAACTAGCGATTGACATTTCGGACTGGGATATCGGAAATTCCGACTTCCCAGTTAAAAAAGAACGCACCATAACAATATGCTGACGTAAAACCACAACCCACCATGACCTTTCCCCTTTGACTATGTTGGTTCGCAGCAGTATGGACGGACGACATGACCCACCTTGTAACAGAACAGGTCGAAAGAGTTTAACAACAAAGCAGCTCAGTTTCGTAACAAGTAATGTGGAGTCGGAAGGTGAACTCGAGATACATGACCCACTAACAGGTTTGTTTACTTTAAATATCTGGCCTATTTCTTACACAGCTAACGTTATCATAAGTATTCCTCTGTTTAACGCGGGTACACTGTGTGCCTTTGCACGTGCTTCCCCTTTCTTTCCCAAACGCTGCAAAAGACAGTAAACATGGCTGACATTCACATGTTCGCGTACCGATATGACGTTAAAGATGCACCAATAGGGGTTTTGTCTTGCTGTCGATCACACTGGGCCTCACTGCTTGTTTAACAGCTGCACAGAAGTTGAACATTTTATTAGCAAACTTGTCTATGCACTTAAACTCACCCTCTTTGTCCTATTTGTTTTCTTCTATTTTATAGGCATGAACGTAACAGAAGTACATGTATTCTGTAGTATAGCATGCTAGCTCCGTGTTAATAGGCCCGGTGTTTCGGTTTAACTGGTTTTTGAGTTAACTGGTGATATGTGTTGCAGGCGGGGCTGCACCGCTGCAGTAAACCATTCCGATCAATTCGCCTGTTTTCCCATTCATTTGTCGGGGTCTTGTGAAACATTACGGTAGGACTGGGTTGGTGGGACAGTAGTTTTGGACCCGATCAGACAGACATGAACAAATGAGCCGTTTTTATTATTAAAATATCACTCTTGTCTGGCGAGTAACTTCTACCACGTGGTCTCTACTGTAAATCACGGACACGGATTTTTTAGATTATTTAGTGACATTCACGCTTGAATTAGTTGTAAAACTGTGCCCAACCTATTATAAATAACACAAAGCTAACAACAAAGACCCGAGCACAAGCCTGATATTTCACCTTTCCACACATGCACTAGCTTAATATCCAAATGGCTATACAATGGGTCAGTCAGATTAATAACGGAATGATAAGGCTACAAATATAACACTGATAAAACACTGCGTTAGTAGCCAGTTGTGAGCAGGCATCGACACAGCCACCCATGTGTCAGTCTTCATTCTTGCAACGGCATCACAAGTTAATTCAAATCGGTTTATACTTCAAAACAGCCTGTAAATTAAACATAAGATATGAGGTTTTACACTCAGCTGAACGCAGCTTGGAGACAGCTGTCTGCTGCGGCAAAATGTGATCCCCTCAGATTAATTTGAGAGGCTATACATCTATAGGCAATTCAAATAGAAATGTATTATATTTCTGTAGGCTACGTAGATGTGTTAAGTTAAAAGCTACTGGCTCAACACAACATTATTTAATATTCATTATGCTAACTCATTCATCCAGATAAGACAAGTGCATATATTGCACCGTGGGTCGGAAAGAAACGTATTTTCAAATGTCTGGCACAAATTGTAGAATTGACAAATAAATTTGACTTGACTTGACGTGGCAGCAGTTCTATCCAGTGTGGGTTCAATAAAGTCCATCTATGTTATTAAATGTCTGAATATCTACAATATAATTATTAGGAACCACAATTTCAGATATCTACAATCCAATTGTTATGTTAATTTCAGATATCCATAATGAAGAAAATAAAATCATTCCAGATATACGTGTAATTTGACGTAACTTTGCCTAGAAAAAATGTACACAAAGTCGAAGTCAGATTCCAAATTCTTCTTTTATTTTGTTGACAGATTTGACTCAATGGGTTTTACAGTTTTTTTTTTTTTTATATTTTAGATGTATCCTTTTATCATTGCATTAATCGAATATGGTGTCAACAGCCATAATACATTTTCGCCACGTTTTTAGGTATAAAATGTTACATAAATTAGGCGATGAATGACATCTGAACTGTAAGCTCTGTGTACTGCAGTTGAGTTTTCTAACTCAGAGTATGAGGGAAACCCGATTTCAATAAAATGGCCTTTACAGGTAGAGATTACAAAATTCTACACATTTAGCAATGTGTTTTAACGGTGAAATGTTTACTAATGTAAATATCACAAGTCGGTCTTGGTGTCTCCGCGGTTTGCGGTGACACACTCGCCAGACAACGGGTGATATTTCAAAACGGCTCATGTTTGCATGTCTGTCTGTCGGGACCACATGCTCAGCAACTCGTTTCTATAGTCAAGTTTCACAAGAAACCGACAAATGAATGTGAAAAGAGGCGAAGCGATCAGCACAAAGACAGTTAAAGAAGATCAGCATGTTTATTTACTGGTTAGTTGAGAATGGGTCCTGAAAGGCCACGCCTACACCACATCTGCCTCTATCACCAGTTAACTCAAAAACCAGTTAAACCGAAACACCGGGCAAAAACCTCTGCATCCTGTGGATGTCTGGTAAAATTCGTTGATAATCAGACTGTATAAAAGCTGATAACACTATTCAGGTCTATCAGGTTATGACTTTTTAAATGTTACAATAGCTGTGTCTAAACGTCAGCAGATATTTATGCAATGTGACTATACAAATCACAACATGTATTTTATCACTTATTGGGAGCAGTAGGCTAGTTGTAGCCGGTTACTACCAGGATCTACAGGAAGTAAAAGTATGTATGAACTTAGAAAAATACATACATACTTTTACTTCCTGTATTTTTTATATCTTTTTTGGCTGGTGCCCAAACTTTCGAACCCCACTGTACATACTGTTTTGCAAGTCAGCCTGCTCAGTTAAGGAATGCAAAGACACAAATGACCCTGGTTATTGTGAAGATTCACAAAAAGTAAGATTAAAGAGACAGTCAAATCAAAAATACATACTTCTCTATGTTTAGTGCTATATTTATCAATCAAGATTGTTTTGGTGTGAGTTGCCTATCGCCCATGAGATGTTTGTCTTCTCTCAAATACGATGGAACTAGATGGCACTTGGCTTGTGGCGCTCAAAGAGCCAAATACATACATTTGAAAGACTCAACAGCAATGTCTCTTTATAAAAGTCATGACAGAATGAATGAATAGTTGAGTGAACCCAGCAGGTGCCTACATCTGACCACAGTGCTTTACTAATGCTGCATGTTTTTGTTAACAGTTGTGGTGGCAGTTGGAGGGCTGATGACTGCAGATATGTGGCTTTAGGGCCTCAACGCTGCCCCAGCCGGCATCATGCATCAGAAAGGTGCAATCCAAATTATTGAATGGGAGGACCTGGACAAGAGGAAGTTCTACTCCCTGGGTGTGTTCATGACTTTGACCACCAGGGCCACCGTCTACCCGGCCAGCCTTATCCGCACTCTGCTCCAGGTGCAGAAGGGGAAGGCCCTCTACTCTGGTACATTTGATGCTTTCTGTAAGATCCTGCGAGCGGAGGGTGTGCGAGGCCTCTACCGTGGCTTTATGGTCAATACTTTCACCCTGATCTCAGGACAGGCTTATATCACCACCTATGAACTGGTACGCAATTATGTGTCCCACTACTCGCCCAGTAACACGGTGAAGTCGGTGGTGGCTGGAGGCGCAGCTTCCCTGGTGGCCCAGACAATCACTGTGCCCATAGATGTGGTGTCCCAGCAACTGATGATGCAAGGACAAGGGGAACACCTGACTCGTTTCAAGACCAAACCGAAAAGGGTGCTCGCAACAACTAAGCGCAGATTGACGTTTGGGCAAAGCCGTGACATTACGGTGCAGATATTCGCAGCCGATGGTTTCAGGGGATTTTACAGAGGCTACGTGGCATCCCTACTCACGTACATCCCAAACAGTGCACTCTGGTGGCCTTTTTACCATTTTTATGCAGGTAAGGCAACACCATGTTAATTTTAGGGCTGGGTACCAAATTCAATAATTTAGGCATGAAAAAATGCATCATTCAATACCTAAGGAGTAGGCTTCTACCAAGATGTAGTAATGTTTGTGATTGACTGTCTACCGTTACTCGTCATAGAGACATGCTTGTAAAACTCTGTATAAAATTGGTATTGAAAAGTGGATCGTTTTAAGAATCCGTATCAAAGTCAGTATTGGTATTTATTTTATTTTTTTAAACAATACCCGGCCATAGTTAGTTGTGGTTCATAGTAGCTGTTCTTAGCTGCGACATGCTTGTGAGGGGTGACTGAAAACACAAATATATAGGCATTACACTGTTTTTATATCTGTTTTGCGTTTCCAGAGCAGCTGTCCTTGTTGGCACCAAGCGAGTGCCCCCATCTGATTCTGCAGGCTTTGGCAGGACCAATGGCAGCAGCAACCGCCTCCACCATCACCAACCCCATGGATGTTGTTCGAGCCAGAGTACAGGTGAACCCTGAAGGACTCCATTGTGCACCATATACAAGCTGACATTTAATTTGTATTTAAATTGAAGGTTCTGAGATTGGAGAGTGTAATTAGGGTTTCATGAGGCAAACACCAATATTTGAAACAAAGTAGCCAGTTAACACTTACATTTCTTTACCAAAAAAGACCATGCTCCATGGGGCAGGGTCTCTTCAGTGGTGTAACTCTGGAATACAAGGCAACTTAACATTTCATTGCAGGTATTGTTATTTTGCTAGCAGGAATTCTATGTTGCCGGTTAGCATGTTGGGAGTAAAAGTGAGCCAACAAAACAACAACCTAATTACTTCTTGTGGCCTGCATATTCACAATGAGTACAAATAGCAATGGATATTAAGACCAGACTATTTCCAAGGCAGATATTAATTTGGGGCTATATTGGGTGGACCACAGCCAAAGCACTGTCACATGTCAATATCTGTCTAGGATATTGTCTAGTCTTAATAGGCATTGTGCGTTTTTTTGTTTGCTCACTTTTATTCACAACGTGCTAACCGGCAATATAGTATTCCATTCAGTACACTAAGCCAACTAGCGGCGGCGCTGCCGGTGTTGCACAGAACTAACAATGCATGCACTGAGACAAAAAATGCGTTGGCCCACCTATCCACAGCTAAGGGAGACTGTGATACGCCCTATTTCAACAAACAATGGCGTGTTCCTTTAACATAAATTAGTCTTAATCCAGGGTTAGCATGTTCACTCGAATCTACAATGATGTACTGTATACGCCAAAAATGGGTTAGTTTTGTCCATATATCTACAAAACTATTAAATACACTTTGTGGAATTTTGGTATTGAAATGGCGCCACAGAATCAGGCCCTTGGTGCAGTGATTTCTGACCACAGACTACAGCTGGAGTCTGCTAACTTTTCTCTGTTGCTACACTTCTTGTTCAAAACATCAGTTTCTCTTGCTCTTGAGTGTTTATTACTATTAGTTTCTCTTTCTTGTGTAACATAACTTTATTTCATTCAGTGCTTAATACATTCTAAAAAGACAATATAGCAAAACTTTGCTTAAGCCCTGAAGACAAACTATGCACCATTAAAATTAGTTGACTAAACAATCTTACCAGGGTCCATTTAATGGCTGTTCTGGAGCTTGCTATCGTATCACACAATCTAAGTAAAATAAAAAATTCAAACAAAATCTCACCAAAAACTACAAAGTAACAAATCCAGATGTATTTGCAACAGATGATTTACCACTCTTGTGTCTGTTAAAGGTGGAGGGCCGATCATCTGTCATCGAGACGTTCAAGCAGCTGCTGGCAGAGGAGGGGGTGTGGGGGATGACCAAGGGGTTGTCGGCCCGCATCATTTCCTCCACACACACGTCGATGCTCATCGTGGTTGGATACGAGACTCTGAAAAGACTAAGCCTGCGAGCTGAGCTCGTAGAGTCCAGACACTGGTGATAGGACAGGTGGAACCAGGACAGCCTTGTACCGGAACTCACCTCCACACAGCCAGGCAGGAACTTTTCACACAGGAGATAATGACCCTGATCTGTGTCCAGTCTCTGAGTAGATGCTCATGTTTCCACACGCCTTTTTAGATCGTTGTCTCAATGCAGTAAAGTGCAAGTGGTGGTGTTTGTCTCACTTGGGAGTTAGTTGTTCTTCACCTTGTCTTTTTCTGTTTTTTAGACCCATTTCTACTGGCCTATTTTCCGCTAAACTATGAAAAAAAATAGAATTTTAAAACAATTTTTTGCATTTTGCCAAAATGTAAAAATCTAAACGTGACATCTTAAAAGTTGCTTTTTAAAAGAACCATAGATAACTCAAGTCTCTGAGAAATGCCTCTTGTACAATATGGAAAACCTGCAGGTTCATGGTAGCTATGTTCAGTTGTTTTAAAATAGAGCTGCTCTGCAGTAAATTAGTTTGTATATCAAAAGTTTGGTTTTTAATGTGCCGCAATCTGGAGACAAATGGCTTCTTTGGCCTATTGAAAATCTTTGTTTATTGCATTTCAGTGAAAAGAACATTTTGTGCAGAGGTGTGAAACATCTGGCAAGAATCTCAATTTGGTTTAGGCCTAAATGAAGAGAAGATAAGATTTAATTATGGCAAGGCTGTTTCACAGAAGAACCCAGTACATATTTAAAGTGTGAAAATTAAGCTAGACTTCCAAAAGAATATAAAAAAATATATATATTGC
Source organism: Etheostoma perlongum (assembly GCA_026937815.1). NCBI lineage: Eukaryota > Metazoa > Chordata > Actinopteri > Perciformes > Percidae > Etheostoma > Etheostoma perlongum. The sequence continues at coordinate 26,594,720 of CM049378.1, read as the reverse complement.
GAGGTCGTTGTGAAATCTGGCTCAAGGTTTTTCTGGAATGTATGTAGCTGTGTCATGTGATTTATTTTTTTAGCAGTCTGTAAAGTCAGCTGTGCAAGTATAAAGATGAATTGTACTTATAAAGAGATTGATCAGACAGGTGTTTGTGCTTTTTGTTCCTGTCTGTAAATAACTGTACTGTGAAGCTTGATAAAAGAGGTGGGACTTTCAACGCATCTCAGTGAGGTTTCACATACAGGCAGGACCCCAGTTTCTAAAGTGACGCAATTAATCTCTGCAAATATAATTTAATGGACCTTTGCCTGTACAGAGAAGGTTCTTCACATGTATTTACCAACTACCTGCTGTGTGTAATAGTTGTTAAATGTACAGTTTGAAGTGTTTCAAACTGGGACAACTTGTGGACCTTTTCATAAAAATAAAATTCTGAATCACTGCAGCAGCTTGGTAACTAGTTTTATGATCTGTAAATGTATGATCTTTATAAATATAATATTAAAGCCTGCCTTTTTCCTAAAAGCATCAGTTTGAGGCTGCAATACACCCGGTGGGCCACTGGAGGGAGCACTAAATCTTCCTTCATCTCCCACACGCTGATGTCTTGTTCTCAATTGACCAAATCATGGAGCCGCAAAACTGACAAGCCTGGTTGTAACGTCATGCTATCAAAAAGTCAAAAATTTAAATAGATAATTGATTAAAACATGCACTGAGACCAAAAAGAAGGAAAACTAAGTTAAACAAAAAATAAATATGTATGACAAATTTTTTTTTATGACAAAAAACATTTTTCTTTTAATTAACTGGAGATTAAAAGGACAAGTATAACAATTTGATTTATATTTTACAGTTAATTGATTATTTCAATCTTTTGTCTGTTTCAAGGCTCCATACCAAATCGCTTATTTCATCTGAAACCTTAGATATTCAATTTACAATTATACTGTATGCTATCCAAATCAAATCATTAAAGAAGAAATAGCTGCGTGTCAACGCCTCAGACCATAAATTCAATAAATACGATAGAAACAAAAGTACAAAAGCAGCCCTTTTATTTGACTGAAGTGGGCCAGAAAAAAAAAAAAAACCATAACATTTACAGCTTCCCTCCCTCCCTCCCCCAATTACCAGCTTCTGCTCCATGACTTGAGTAAACAGCTCTGTAGATCCTCTCTCCTTGTAGCGTGTACAGGACGTCGTCCATCACATGGGGCAGTCGTAGATGTGGATGGTGCGGTCGTCTCCAGCCGAGATGATCTTTGAGCCGTTGCTGTTGTACTTCACACACCACACCTAAAGACAACAGGAACAGAAACAACGGGAATTTAAAGGGGACATATCGTGAAAAGCCACAGGGGAGGCCAACACACAAAGAATAATAACCCTGTATGAAGCTCCATTGATATCGGTAATTGTGCGTGCGCATATTAGCTATAATGTGCATTGTTTTCTTGTCCCAAATCAACAAAAGTCAACATTAAGTGAGGAGACAGGACCCAGCAAAAAAAACGCAGGAAATATGATCCTGAGTACTTAAAGTTCGGTTTCACCTGGTCGGGTCTGGGGCTGAACCTCTGCTGCAGTGTGACAGATACTGGGAGAAATGCCAATCATGTGTTTCTGGTTGTCTGTGAAGAGTTCCCCCAGATCGCCACTAAGGCTATGAAAGTCCTAATCCCCGATCCCCATAAAAAAATACAGATCAAGGCTGCAGGTGGAGGATGACTTGCATTTATTTCTCTCTGCAGTGCAGCCTCATTGTTCCCTCTGATATGGACAATTAGTTGAAAATTTAGGTTTTATGTGGCGGAAATCGTTAAATTTAATGAAAATATGTGAATCTGTTCAATCTGATAACATGCCTTCAATGCAATTAACTGTTAAATGTTGTTTCCGTAAACAAACAGCGTTTCAGTGATCAAAGAGCTGTCCATTGTGCCGATTTTATTCCAGATGATGTGCATCTCCTTCATATGTGCCCTTAAGGCCCAGACACACGGCGGGGTGTCACCAGCAGTAGCTTTGACGCCGATTACACACGTTAAGCATGTTTTGTGGATAGGCCAACTGATGTTCAGGGATTTTAAAAGTAGCCTCAATTATACCAGCATGAAGTTGGAAATTATTTGCTGTTGCAAAGAATCGTTTATGAATGCACTTTTAAAAATATTGTGGAAATAAAATGTTTTTACAATAATTTACATTTTCATCAGTTGTTATTGAAACTCATCATTTAACACAAATTAGTCTTAATCCAGGGTTAGCGTGTACACTCAAATCTACAATGATGTACTGTATACGCCAACAATGGGGTGGTTTTTTCCATATATCTACAAAACTATTAAATACACTTTCTGTGGAAAGTTTTCGGTATTGAATTGGCACCACAGAATCAGGCCCTTGGTGCAGTGATTTCTGAACACCGACTACAGCTGGAGTCGGCTACTTTTCTCTGTTGCTACACTTCTTCTTGTTCAAAACATCAGTTTCTCTTGCTCTTGTGTGTTTTATTAGTTTTATTATTTATTATTATTAGTTTTGGGGAAGGAGGGGCTTACCTACTCTAAGGGGAGGCTCACATTCACCCTATTTGAAAACCCCTGCTCTAGAAGAACAAAGCAAAGTTGGACAATTAATTGGCTGCAAATTGTCCCTGTATATTTTCTGTTTCACAAAAACAATATGGCAGAGTCAGCCGCCTCTGACCTCCTTTGTTGGAGAAACAGATCAACCTCCCCACAGGCGTCTGCAACCAGGGATCTAATGACAACTGGGTTTATTGGTTTAGCCCAAGCTGAAACGTCAGAGAAGGGTCATGTGAGAGGCCACTCTATGACATTGGCCATATTGATTTCCCTCGAACACATCAGCACCTTCAGCACATGGATTTCCTCACTTTGAATCGGATTATCACACACTCAGGGAGGAAATTATCTTTGTCACCTGGTCTTGATGGTCGAAGAAAGTGTTGATACACGCTCTGGAGCTGGCATCCCAAACCTTCACACTCTTGTCAGATGAGCTGAAATTAGCAGAGAGATGACAAGTCTGAACAGTTTGTCTTAGAATCAAGCTTTGCGTCATCTGCCTGACCTGCTCAGTTCATCTTGGCACTGTGAACTGGAAACTGTCAAAAAAAACAGCTATAGCTGACAACGGTTTCACACCACAGGAGTGAAGGATTGGAAAAGCAGGGAAAGCAGATGCTCACACAACTATTGTCTATTATATTTTCATGTATTTATATTGGTGTGTCGGTTTCAGGTCCATTAGCATTTGCTTCAGGTGGTTAAATGTTATGTTGCAGAAATGCAGCTTTCATGCATCAGCACAGAAAAACTATTCCTCTGATTTGTAGCCTCCTGAAGTTGTTTTGAATCGGTTACCTCGAGACAAAGTGGGTGTTATCTGGGGAGAAGGCCACATTCAGAACCCAGGATCCGTGTCCACTCAGTGTGCCGGCCAGGTTGGCATGTTGCCTGTAAAACAACAGCTGAAAGTTTATTAGAGCCAACCCCGTATTATTTTTTAAGTTTGTAATTTGTAAAAATCTGCAACACTTTTCATCCCCTGTCCGTACGGTGCATATATATTTTATTCTCTATACCTAATGATTATCTTTGGCACAGTATGCACAAGCTGCCAACTGAACTCACACGTCATATATCTTGATGTAGCCGTCATCGGAGGCTGTGACTAGGAGCTGCGAGTCGGGGGAGAAAGTGAGGGATCTGATGGGCATGGCGTGACCTGAAGGGAGATGAAACAATCACTCAGTATGCTTCCTCACTGAGGTCTCAAATGTGGGGGATCTCTGCCTCCGTAATACTAAAACAGTATGCTGAAATTATTTAAAATATGTAGCATTGGAAAGCTGCAATGTACATCTTTACATGCAAGTGTGTGCTCAAAGCTGATTAAATATAGATTAAAGTCTATACTCATGATCTAAATTAAATGGCCTAATACCTTTAGTCTTAATCTGACTTGTCCCCCTAAAACGTTTGAACTGTGTTCACTCATGTCTGTCAGAGCCATCTAGTGCCAAAAAGATGAGTCAATTAACTGATTAGTGGATTGAAAGAAAACATGAATACATTGAAGTTATTTTATCAGACAGAAAGACTAGAGATGTCCTTGTTCTAGAATTTGCAGCGTTCTCTGTTTTTAATCATTTTCAAAATTGAATATTTTTTTGGTTTGGTCAAACAAAACAAGTAATTTTACAAAGTCCCATTGACCTCTAAAAAAAAGTGTGGTGGACAGTTTTCAATAAATTACTTAATCCGTTAATCAAAAAATGTATTACAAAATGATAGAATCTCTAGTTTCAGCACTGAGTATTAATATTTGAATCTACCTTCCAGTGTGTGGAGCAGCTTTCCGGTTGCAATGTCGAAGATGTTGATGATTCCATCAATGGCTCCACTGGCCAAATATTTTCCATCAGGGCTCTGAGGGGCAAAACAAAATAGAACCAGTGAAGTTATTAATAATAAAGACAACTTCCCAAATGAAGAGACATCAGACTAGACCTAAAGGCCTTTAAAAACAACAATTGGACCTGGAGAGAAAGGTTAAGAGTTACAAGAAGGGTAGTCTTTATCAACGACGTTTCATTTCCGGGATTGTTCAGGTGCAGTCGGAAAGTGTGCCGGATGTCCTTTTCAGCCAGATGCCCATTGCCTTGAGCTGTCTTTGTTTTGGCATTCAAAACCCCATGGATTTATAAGGACTATGGTTAACTGCTCCTCAGATCTCTGCAGGGTAAATCCAGACAGCTAGCTAGACTATCTGTCCAATCTGAGTTTTCTGTTGCACGACGAAAACAACTTTTGTATACACGTTCCACCAAAACAAGTTCCGTTCCGTTTGCAGAGGCACCATGGCTCAGTCTGGTGCTCAGTGCCGCCCAAGACGTTTGCGATTGGTTTAAAGAATTGCCAATAAACTAGAGCACGTTTTTCTCCCATCCCGGAATGCTGTGCGGACTCGCCAGACCCTCCTCCGAATGCTGTGGAGGAAGGTCTGGAAATGTAAGACTGAAGAAGGGGAAACCATGGTGTGAGTGAGAAAAAACACAAGATGAGTAAAGACAAGACAGTGAGGTCTCAGTCCTTAGAGACTTAGAGCCACTATCCAGCTGACCAGAAGTACAATTTATAGTTCCTTACATAAGCTATACTCAGGATGAATTTTCCTCGAGTGTCCAGGGAATATTCCTTCTTGCCACTTTCCACACCAAAGATGTTGACCTTGCCAAGATGGCTTCCTGTGGCAATGTATTTAGAGTCTGGGGAGAAGGCGACCGACCATGCGTCAACTAGAGAGGAGGGCACAAAGACATAGAGAGAAGGTTGAACACATGAAATTGATTCTTCTCAAAGAAATGTTTAAAAGCAAATACAACCTAATTACTGTCACCTAGTTAAAATTAAAACATATTTTCTGCTTTGTGTGACTATTTGTTAGAAGTTAAATAGTATAACTTAAGTGGTAAACGCAAAAAAAAAGGTTTTATAGTAACAGGACTCATGTCTATAGATTCCAAATATACCAAAATACAGCATGCCCCAAGAGAGGAAAGAAAGCTCTTTAATCCACCGACCCAGACCAACCACTGAGTGAAATGGAGTGTCACTAATGGAAGTTGACATGGCATTAGAAGAAGTACAGCTTGGTTCAAGATACACAACAACAGAGAATATTTCTGGGTGTGGGGTTCCTGAGAGGTGAGAGCAAAAAAACAAACAAGCTTGCTGTGCTACATAGCAGAAGAGACAAGCTGTCATCCATTGCAGGTTTGTTTTAATACGTAACAGTAAAAAAACAAAAAAACAACAACAGATGAGAACTCAACGCGACATAGTAAGACCACGTTCACATCAAATCAACTCTTTTTAATCAGAAGTATGAGTTTTAAAAGCCAAGTTGTCTATGCCTATTATCTATGCGTTTAAAAAAAATTGTAATCAAAAATCAATGACACAAAAGCACAATAGGGTTGCTGACTTTTTTTGTGACCAAGTTTTTATTAATTTTCCACACCCTCCTAGCTGGCTGCTAGGGGTTGGGGAAAATATTGATACAGCATATTTTCGCGATATTTTCCGTGGCAATACTGTATCGACACACAGACGCCAAGTATCAATATATATATGGGTAGGTGTGTGTGTTGGTCAGTTTGTCTGCTTGACAATCCCATTTAGCAGCAGTAAAACTGAAGTGAGATGAACATGTTTTTAGATAAAACAGATGTTGACAAAGTTTCCTTTTCAGGGCATCATTTGAAATTGGAAAAAAATTTGAAGATGGGAAAAAAGCAAAAACTTGCAATATATTGCGGAATATTGAGACAGAAGTATTGTGATGATATCGTATTGCAAGGCCTCTGCTGATTCCCACCCCTACTGGCTGCTTATTATATTTGAAAAGTATTCAAAAATTATTTTGATGATTATGCTCTCAATTTGTCAATCAATCCCCCTAAAAAATCCTAAAGCTACAAAGACAAAGATATCCTACCACCCACTACAAATGAAATCAACACAGAATTATTAATGATCCCCTGAGGCCCAGCCGTACCTGGTCCGGCGTCCATGGACTTGATCTGTTTCCCAGCCTCTAGGTCCCAGAGACGAATGTGAGCGTCGAGGGAGCTGGAGGCGGCGATCGTCCGTTGTGACTGATGTCCACTGACACCACACCCAGCTGGTGGCCCTCCAGAGTCCACTGCAGCTCCAGCTTCTCATCTGACCTGCAGGAACCGTGTGAAATCATTCGGTCACGTAAAGTCAAATAAACTCAACTTTTAAGCCAGGTTCTGAAAAAAAAAATGAATACCCTCACTACCCCTACAGTTCAATGAAAATGGAAAAAATACACATATACATACACACACACATATATACTGTATATGAAATCCGTTTTTTGTACAAAATCAGTTTTTTACCTGTCTATTTTTGTTATTTGTGGAAATTATAAAAAGTTTTTTAAAAGACAAAAAATTAGGTGACTATATATATATTAGAGGAAACTACTAGAACGGTTGGGTCCTTGTAAATTCTGGAGTGTGGTCTAGACCTACTCTATCTGTAAAGTGTCTCGAGATAACTTGTTATGAATTGATACTATAAATAAAATTGAATTGAATTGAATTATAGAAAGAAAAATTCTAGATTTAAATTAAATCCAATGTTACAAATACAACATTGGGCCGGAAAACAAGATCAGCCAGACATATGACTATCACATCAATATATTAGGTGGTATTGCCATGAGTAAAAAGAAAACACTCACCATTTCCAGACTTTCACCATATCATCTAGTGAGCCTGTGACTATAGTTTCTGTCCCATCCGCCTCACTTTTACCCCACGCTGCTGTCCAGATAGCATCATCGTGTGCTGAGAGGAAACAAACAGGTGAAAACTCTGATGATAGTGTGAGTACAAGCAGTGTTTCATACCTGAAATTAGCAGGGCAGATGAGAAAAGTATTTAAAGGATAAGTCAGACATAATTCTATGTCTGTGTTATTATCAACAAATCCCATGGAAAAGCCACCAAAACCAATTATTTCTTAGTATGATTCTGAGTACTTTGTGGCTTTCCTATCCTGTCTGTAGTTCTCAGCTTCAAGCCCATATGTTTCTACTGAAAATGTAAACCATTAAACAACAGATTACATGTACAAAGTTTCAGTTGTCACTAAGTTTTTTAGCAAATGTTCACAACTACATTTTTAATAGGTTTTGGAGAACAGTGGCACTCTATGGCACAGGGAATATCAGGCTTTGGCTACACAAACAATACTCGTTAGTAAAAAGTAATCTTTTAAGAGTTTTGTTAAGACAAGAAGAATATAGGCTCTCACAAGCCATATATTTTACCCCTTTTGTTATTATTGTTGTGGGTTCAAGTGGTCTGAGAGAAAACTAGACTTCTGCATATTAAGTCTTATGCTGAGTGAGAACAACAAACAAGACAAAATTAAGTAGTGGTAGTAGTTCTGATTAACATGACATACTGTGGAAATCATTACCCGTTACTTATTAAGTTTTACTTTTTTATAATTATATAATAATGTCACTCACCGTGTTCTTGCTTGAAAAGAATGCTATACTGAAATCAAAATACAAGCTTATAGTTAATCTTTGAGCTCTTTCACACAGAAAACAAATGTTGAGTGTAAATATCAATACATTTGAATTTGTTTCTTACTTGAGTGCTCATTTTTTTGGTCCTGGGAGTCTGAAAGCCAGTTAGATTACCTTACTACCTGTAAACAAAATGAAAGTGTGTTGACAAAGCAGGGCATGTTTAACTCATTATTATTGTTGACGTCGGTTTAGCTAGCTATATGTGTAGAGCTGCCACAGCTAGTGACAGAACAGACACACGAACAGCAAATTAAACTAAAGGTTAAAAGCACAGTATTGCAGTTGCACACATGTAAAAACGACGGCTAACGAGAGCTAGCTCTAACTAGCAGTGGTTATCATAGCAGGTTAGATCTGAAACAAAGTGCAGTTTGCTGTTTTAACAGTAACCCAAGTATCGGGTGGTCACCCAGTTTCTGTATTGACGATAGACTATTTAGCTATGATAGAATATGCACCCACGTACCTTCAAAGCTCCTAAAAGTATGCTTTATTTAATTTCTGAAGCTCAGTGTTTTACATGTGATACGCCATGACAAAATTCGGCGTAACGTCCGGTCACCGTCTTCTTCGTCTGTGAAATAACGGTTGTCAAATAACATATGAAGCGCACTATCGCCTCCAGCGGATCTGGGGAGAAAAAACAATAGAGTTGAGATAATTGAAACACTTAACATTCAAATAATTGTATAAATGTAATTGTTTAGATATAGATGAAAACAGTGCATAATTATATAATAGAATACGCTTAGTATACTTAGGTGGGTGTGAGAGAGAATCAACATGGGCATAGCAACAAAAAGTACAGATAATTAAACAACAAACAAATGTACATACTGTATATTTGTGAATGGAATAACAAAAAGTATGTTTAATCAATTATCCGTTTCAGTAACTTTTTCACTGACTACATTGATACAGAGAACTGGAATTATTACTGTATTAATTAGCCTACACTATTTCCAATTGTTTTGCAAATTATATAATCCTCCTTGACGCAGCGGACACAAGTTTGACTCCGACCTGCGTCCCGTTGCTGCTTGTCATTCCCCCCTCTCTCTCCCCTTTCATGTCTTCATCTGTCCTGTGGAAATAAAGGCCTAAAAATGCCCAAAAAATAATCTTAAAAAAAATGATTCACTGATTGCATTAAGCATTATTATTCACATTTCTACCCAGACTGGTCTCAAAGTTAATAGTTGACTTAAGATAAGTTGAGCTCCCTGTTTGTCTTAACTAGAATAATAATGGCATAAAATAAAACCTCTATGGTGCAGAGAGAAAGGTACATCTTAGCCTGAAGTGCAGGCAGAAACATATTTCAATATTTTGACAGTTGCTGCAGCAGCAGTCTGAGTCTAGTGACAAATACACACAGATGGAAAGGGAGAGGAGCTCAGTGTGTAAAAGGAAGGAAGTCCCGGCAGTCTAAAACTATATAATTATAAGCTGGTGCAAGGCAGACCTGAGCCAGTTCTGTAAGGGGTAGTAGATGAGTCTGACGACTAGGAAGAAAAGCAGAGAAAACACATTACATTAATTATATTACATTAATGAACACTTAAAATATCCATACAGCTACGAACAACTACATTATACATTTATTAAATGTTTGTATAAATGTTAAATAGAGAATTACCAACTGCTCTCTCTTTCAGGTGACTGTTTCAGTTTGCCAGAGGAAATTCTGAGCTGCACATAAAGACATTAACCACCTGTAGAACTGCACAAATACATTAAAACCCTATAACAGACTGTTTTCTTTCTCAATTTCCAAACACTAAAAGCAACTAAATGAACATGAAAATGACAAAGTTAGTTAGTTAAAGTTATTCTCTCCGTTCATAATTGTGCATGTAGTCAATCTGGATCTGTTCCTCCAGCCTCAACTGGAATCTATAATTTCTTCTTCAGGCACTTGGATTTTTCCTTTCCAACAATGATGATGCTCTTTGCAGCCAAGTGATCTATCTACCTGTCTGAGGTATTACTGGAAAGTGAAGAAAACATTTTTCTATTTTTGAAAGAAGAAAAAAAAGCTTATTTTTGATTCATAACAAAAAGTATGATCAGTTATATTTATAGCTACATAGAGATACAGATTAAGAAAACCGGTAGTCAGAAAAAAATGACACAAATATAAAATTAAATATAACTGCAAGAAGTCTTTAAAAGTGCAGCTCAGTATGTTATCATCATTTTCTAGCCAAAAGAAGGAAAATGATGTGACAGTTTAGCCTGATTATGGGATTTGGCCTTGGCAGACTGTGTCAATGGAAATAAAAACGACTAATCCCCCCCAAAAAGTAGAAACTTTTAAGCTGCGGTGTCTAGTTTTAAGACGTTTTGAGTCATTAAAATCTGTTCTGTGGAAACAGGAAATTACATTTGTGGATTTAAAATGTTTGACCATTAACAGATGTGTTTAGGTGTTGATATTCAGCACATGTTCCTGCTTGCACACTTGATTTACCATATTCCTCTGGTCTAACAAATGTTAACCTCCTCTCAAAATCATTTTGATAATATTCCCTTTTTGTCCAGTTCCCCTGTGGATTTAGAAAGGAGTAGAGAACAACGAAGGTGAATTCAAAGAGATACAGAACTAGCGTATTGTCTTAAATTAGCTTCCGGCCCTTTAAGTCTGAAACACAAGCACATTTACTATAGCTGTAAAATATGTATTTATACTTTGCATCTGTAAATTGCCATCTAGTTGTCACTGATAATGTAGTGTCTGGATAATTTTATACTGTCTAGACACAATGTAATACATTAAAATTAACAATTTTTACATCAGCAATAGTTTCTTCTTTTTTTAGTTACTGTATTTTGACAGAGACAGAGCTCATTGATCATCAAAACAAAACAAAACATGTAAAGGAGTTAACAAATAAAGGCTCATTTGTCCTGGTCAAATATTAACAAGGTAGCCTAATTTATGTACATGCTCTAGTATGAAGTGTACTTTACAGTAATACAAAAATAATAGAAGTTAATACAAGCTAAATTGCTTTCAACAACCTGTACATAATACAACATGACAGCTGTAACACTCACAATGCAACAATAATACTAACTGCGACCAATAATGACAATAACTCAAATTATATTTTATTATAGTATTATAAGACAAGATACTACACTTCTAAACTACACTACATAAAAAAATATTCTAATGCTCAGCAGAGTGAAAACTGATTTCTCTTTGTGTAATAATACAAACTGATGCATAATTAATACAATAACATGCATACATAATAAATACCTGCATCTTTAAAGCCTGAGGGACGAATCAACAAGAAAACATACAGATGAATCATAATCGGTTCAAGAAACCATCTCTTTGGTTTGTGTTGCAGGATTGGTTTGAGGCTAATGTAATAAAAATGTTTTACTGTAATATTTTCCACTTGTTTAATCAACAATGTTGAACAAATTAGAGTAAAAGCTAGACAACCAACAGAGAAGCTACAGATCCAACAGAAACACTTTGAACTAGGATCCCACTGAACACAATTATACATAATTAATATAATATAATATAATACAATGCTATGTGCATGTAATGCATACACCCCTGGTGATGTCTAAGAGGAAATAACAAGGAAACATCTAGATGATTCATTATGGGTGCAATAAAGCAACTCTTTGATCAATGTTGGTGATTCAGGGTTAGTTTTGGGCTAATTTACTACAGTACAGTAGAGATAATACAAACCCACAGAAGTAGTACTTTAAACAGTTTAAATATAATATATGGGAATTTAATATCTAAATAAGGTAGAGTTTAAGTAGCTTGATGATATATTTAGGTTTTATCTTAAATAATAGTAATCAGAAATTACAAACTTTATTTCCTGAACTACTAATTTTAAACAAAGCAACATAATGTAAAGGAATGGTTCTTATATAGCACTTTTACATAGTACAGGAACCATTCACACACATTGGCCAAGGCTGCCATACAAGGTGCCACCTGCTCATCAGATACACTCTCAAACACATTTACACTCCGACAGCGCAGCATCGGGGGCAACTTGGGGTTCAGTGTCTTGTCTTCAACAAAATAAAGCCTATATCCTGAGCTTATTCGTCTTCTCCTAAAAAATGGCTTTTTAAGCAAATCTATGATGACAATAATGTCAGCCAACCTTTATGTTTGAAAAAAAACCATAATAATCAAGTTGTGGACAAAGTAAAGCAGTATAAATGCTCTTTTAAATACTGAATTTAGTCGTTTTGATCCCCAGAGCAAGCAGACACGTCAGTCTTGCTCTATTTTAATAATGGGACAGAGCTTTCAGGGGGGAGGGACCTTCTCTGACTCCCATTAAAGAACAGTAGCTATAAAGGAGCTGAAGACAAGATTGCAGCCAGCACACTGAGACACACAGACGAAGCAAGAGTGTGCAAAGAAAACCAAAAATATATATGTATATATACATATATATAAAAAATCTTGGCTGTATCAGTGTGAACGAGAGGCTGAGCCCAGAGCAGAGGAGACAGGAACACAGGGAAGGAGGAGGAGGGTGAGAAAAAGTCAGAGAGAAAGAAGGAAGAGGAAAGAGAGAGGCATCAGAGTGTGGAACAGGTTCTTTCGGCAGCCCTCGGACTCAGCCTCAGCAGACATGCCTAACTTTGCCGGCACCTGGAAGATGAAGAGGAGTGAGAATTTTGATGAACTTCTCAAAGCCCTGGGTAAGCCCTCGCCGTGTCTCTTATCTTCCCCCCCCCCACCCTCTTCATAGCCTGCACTACATCCCTGCATAAGGTTGACTATCCATCATGTCCATATAGAAAAAGGCTTTTCTTGTTCTTGGAGAATGGCATGCCTGACTTCCAACAGCATGGTATTGTTTGGAGAAGCTCCCTGGGAAAAGAACGCAGAGATCTACAGGGAGATGCTGTTGAAGGGAAGTCCCTCGGCTTTACAGGAGATATGAAACACTGGATGCTGAAATCCAGCCTAAACAGACATGGTATTGTTACATGAAGAGAGGAGGGGGGGGGGGGCACACAACATTATTATTCATGTTAAGCATTTAAGTAGGGCATGCATTAGCAATGCCAGGGGAGCTCTCTAGAGCCAATGGATATTCTCTTGTGTCCTATCTTTTTTCATTCTTTTTCACCCTCCTAAGTCTTAACTCATGGTTGCGATGGTTTAGATTTGAACCCGTTTAACTGGGTCATTCAATTGTGTTGCAGGGTTTCGTCACGCTGGGAATGCTCAAACAGACAGGACACATCAAAAGGCTGTGTGTCTTTAGAATAATGTAGAAATCTTCAGGGATAAGTCCCACTGTGAGTGCAGGGAGCTTCTACAACAACTCTACAGGAACTGTTGACACCAAATGGATGATATTAGAACTTTTTTAGACATGTTTCTGTTTTTGTTTTTTTAGCACAATCTGTCAAAGTGAAGTTAAAAACAATACCTTTCTACCTTGTAAAGCTGAAACAATTGGCATTTTAGTTGTGTGTGCCCCGCTGCAGCACTTAACACCAAGATGGAAGCTGTCTTGAGTGTTTCAGTGCTATCTGCTTTGTGCTTTGGGGTTGCAATCACTCTTTAAGCACCCCTACATGCTAATATAATATACTATAACGTTTAAGCAGGTGATATTCTACAGTATTTCTAGTTGAAAAAATCAAAATCCAATGAATAAAAAGAAAACAAACCACACATTTCTCTATTTACTCAAAAGAATTACTGCCTTTGTAACCATGGCCTGCCTTAGATTCCTCTGTGCCATGAACCCTAATTTGTGTCCAAAAACAATTAAAAACACACAAATGAGCCACTGTTGCATTGGGTTACATGTTTTATCATAATGGTGAACCTGGGCACTGTAGTTTAATTTTAATTAATCACAAATACACCGTCCTTTTGTCGTGAATACCAAATGTAGAATTATCCTCTCCAGAAAATGCACCATTTACCCCTGTTTGAGTTTCATTGTCTAAAAATGAATGTGTCCAGCTGTCTTAGGAAGTTACTTAATCATTTTTTTAAATGAAAGTATATATTTGTAACCTGTAACAAAAGATTTACATCATCAGTAGGCATGAATGGGCTTGGGGCTGAGTACTACAGACAGAGTAGGGAAGTCTGAAAGTATTTAGAGACAGGCTAACATGTATTTTCATAGGATTTGTTGACAATATGAAAAATATAGATTCATGTCAATTAATCCACAGTTCTCTTTAAGACCCTACAATAATTTAGGAAGCCCTTAACGGCCATCCTCAAACACATTACACAGTCAAAATAAGTGAACTGAAACTATTGTTCAAGTTTGATTAATTTTGATTCACAAAATAATGCTAATCAAAAAGAAATCTCTTCAACACCACTCCTCATGTTTTGTTTTGATGCAAGGTTGATGAGGCAACTATCCTTCCAGTCGGAATTTTAAGTTGAATGAGAAATCAGTCACGCTCCGAGTTTAGCACCTCATCCACTTATAAGCACATTGAACCACATCTGCCGGAGTAGATCACTCACTTACTCTTACATAAGGGCTCGGTCAATGGGGAGCTGCAGTGGGCAACTTCTGTGGATTCCAGTGCTGCAGGGCCACCACTTTCTATCAACATCTTCATAATTAGGTGTTGACTCTGGTGTTTCCCGGGAGAAGGAGGGGTTCATTATATCCAGGGTGCAGATAACAGAGTGAACACGCTCAGTTGAACAGAGCTGTATGAGTTGATCAGACTCACAGTTTGCTAATTGAGAACAGGCATGTGTCTGCATTTGATCAAAGAATGTGAAAATTCTGCACGCTCAAGTGACCTCACTGCAGCCCAAATATTCTAACAGCCCAGTTTGTCCTGAAAAAATGATGTCCATATCTTGACGGTAGACACCAGGGTTGGTGTTTTAGAAGCTTTTTTATAAAATTAATCCAGACGGACAATGAACTGTAAAAATGACCTTAGGGTTCAGAGGGTTAACAAGAAACTTGGCTCACTGGTGCTCATACATATTTCATGCTATGAAAACATGCTGTGGTCCCTTAGATCATGGGTGGGGTCGATTGTAAACTGTCAAATTAACACGTTTTCAGGCCTGGTGTTGACCAAGAACCAAGAAAGAACCACAGTGGTTTTGTTTAAGGAGGATCTCTCAGAACTAATTAGGGAGGATATTTTTTTAAATCCATGAAAACTTTGCAGAATTAAATACTAGATCTTGTATGCAAAGACATTGGCTTTCAATAGGCTGCTTTCAGTTATTTCTGTTGATAGGAGAGGCCAGTAAAATAAAAGATCCAGGACATAAAGCCAAATGGCCTTGCACAGTAAAAGCGGGCATGCCATAGTGTTGCCACAACCCCGGGTAGTGCCACATCCAGGATCACCACCTTTACAGCCACCAGACAAAAAGAAACAAGAGTTCTGTTTTTTCTTCTGGACATGGCTAATCCATCACACAGATACTGTATAAGGGCAAAAATTCCACAGATTTCTCTCAGTTTGAGGTTTCTGTCAAAGCCACAGAGGATTTATTGTGTTTTTTATTCCGAAACATCTACATTTCTGTCACTATTTCTTAAATTTAAGCTTGGAGATGTTACTGTTAACCATACACGGCAATACAAGGAGACCAGCATCCAGCACATGCCTCTCTATTTTAGGTCTATGAGTCTGATTGAAGTTGGCATGAGGGCCTGGAGAGGTATAAATATGGGTGTGGTTGAGACAAAGGCAGAATAGAAAGGAACATGGAGGATGATTCAGTAAAAATGTTACCACCAACAGATATAAAAAAGGCATAATTTCTCTCTTTCTTCTTTTTGTGCTGATTTATGTCTCACTTTCTTTATCATTCACACATGCACATTTGATTTTCTTGTAGCAAAAACAAAAGCACCATATTCCCACGACCTAGATGCAGCCACTTTCTCTTTTTCTCATTTTCTCTTGCATGTCTCAGCTTTTCTGTACCCCTGTATCAACCTTTAACCTACTTCTATCCTGTCTCTCATGATTTAAGTTGATTTGATTTCATGGTGTATTAAGCTAATCTATAACTATTGTTGACCTAACCAGTAAGAAGCTCCTTTAATAGTGGCCTCTAATCAACACAAAAATCATATAAATACTGTATTACCTAATTAATTACAACAGTCATGATGACACTGTATTTCTGATAATGTGGTTAAATATCATAATGCGTAATACTGTAATTAAGTATAATAACAATAATGTCTGCTTGGCTTATTTTCCACTTCTAATTAGGTTTAAACAATTAGTAAAGCGCCAGAAAAGTTAGCATGTTGTAATTTGTGAGTCATGAGTAACGACAACATCCCTAAAACATCCCTAAGGATATTATTCAGTCATTTTGTTCTACGAGGCAGTGAAAAATCCCAATAATGTCTCCTTTTCATAACTGAAATGACTCTTGTTAAAACAGTGACACACACCTCTGCTTTCTCCCTCTTATTGTTCTGGTCTGGGTTGTTCCTGGTCAGGCGTGAACACCATGCTGAGGAAGGTGGCTGTGGCGGCAGCCTCTAACCCCCACGTTGAGATCCGTCAGGACGGTGAGAAGTTCTACATCAAAACATCCACCAGTGTGCGCACCACTGAGATCAACTTCCACATCGGTGAAGAATTTGATGAGGAGACAGTGGATGGACGAAAGTGCAAGGTAGAAATCAGATATTAGAAATATGTCCTGCTCATAGTGAATTGGTTGGATGTTCTAGTGTAGAATGGGAGTTTTAGTACTTTAACACAAAGTTTACCATTTTCTCATTTATTTTTCCTGCAGTTCTAACAGCCATTGGTTTTCATTTCTTCTGTACAATATGATTTTGAAATTGTTGCATCTATTTGAAAGCAACAGTGCAATTGTAGACAGGAATCATGGGGGGGGGGGGCAGGGTGAGGTATGCAATGCAACAAAGGTCTCCATCCAGAATTGAACATTGTGGTTATGCCCCACAATTTGCAACTTTGAGTTCCAAAATGCTGCTATTTATTGAAATGAATGGAAGCCAACGGCTGCCTGGAATACATCTACGTTTCTAAAACACAACAGAATTGTTTGCAAAACTGTCACATGTGATCTTAAGTATAAGGAATTAAATGGTCTAAATCATGCAAAGCCACCAGGCCCTTAAATGGGATTGAAATTTCTTTCTTTAAACCTTAACAAAGCAAACATTTCACCTCAGTAAATACTGCTCTTCATGGTGTCGTCCTGTTTTCACTTTCTTTAGTGTGTGTCTAATGCATTAAACATGTTGTAGGGTCAAAAAGTTTAGTTTTTAATTAAGATGGAGATTGTAGTTGGGGTTAAAATTGGGATAAAGGATATAGTTGCTGTAGTTAAAGTTAGAAGAGGATTCCAGGGAAGTGATGTAGGTCAATGCTATGTTTTCACAGTGACAAAAACAAGCCAATGAAAGTTTGAATCAGTCAGAATCTCAGATTCATAAACACAATAGTATACTGAGTAGTTTTCTTTCCCAAGAGCCGCACATTTGTTTCACATCAACTTTTGGATGATGCCAAAATAACAAAGGAAACAGCACTTTTATCCTAACATCTACAGATATCCTTTGTTATTCTCTGTGTGTTTGTATATATGTGTATTAAAGGGATTCAAATATATCTGTATGCTATAGTTGAAGAGGGTTAAATGAAAAATACATCCTTGCAGTTTCATCCATTGGTATCATTCTCACGTCTTTGCAGCTGGATTAAATGCAGCTTGAGTTTGATGGATGAGACTTTCTCTCTGAAGCTCTTTAGGCCCTGAGGGGGATTTCTCACATCCTAATAGACAGTCAGAGCTTCTACAAAGGTTTGAAAAGAAGGCAAATACATTTTTTATTTTTTCAGGAGCATCAAGGTCTTCTAAATTCTTGGAACTCATGATAAATTCTGCAAAAACACTTGTAAAACTGTAAAACTGAAGAAGGAAAAAGAACTCACGCTTTGACATGAAGGCTGGTTTCTTATGAGACATGTGATATGATCTCAACACTGAGATGTACACGTCATCTGTGTAGTAAATATGTAGGCTGTATAATTAGATAAAGTGAATAAGGCAGCTTGATTGTTCCGCCTGATAATGTGTAAACACATTACGATTGCATTCCCAAAGCTGACCTACATCTGTATATTTTAAATTTGTTAAAGCATAAAGATCATTTCTCTTACAATTGTCTGTCTTACTACATGAAATGAATAGAATTAAACTCAATATGTTGGCCACCTCTTGTTGTTACATTCCGTATCTTGTAACATATTCTCATTAAACTTACACAATGAAGGAAGTCAGCGCTCTAGAGTTTTAGAAATTAGAGACGAGATGCCATGGCGAAAACACGCTGCCACTGAGTCACTTTAGGTAATGACATATTCCGCATTAATGGTCCAGAGGCTGACATCTGTTTATCGGACGCCTGCTTAGCAACCGGTGTCTGAGCTGGAGAGAAGAGTATTGTTTTGTATCAGTGAGGACACACATTGGGTAAATAATGTTAACATGTAATCCAGTGTAATCCAGTCACACACACAAATTGACAAAATGTGATAGGAGCCACAGGAATGTAACAGTTTATTAACTGATGAATCAAATTTCTCTCATTATAGTGATGTAAGTTCACTGTGTGGCATATTGAGAGAGTATTTGACATGCAAACTTTGGATCAACAATACAAACAGAAATACGTTAAAGGCATTAGATCAATTTAACAGAAGGTTTTTCAAGTATATTGCAGTGTTATCAAAACTCATAAAACACATGTTTAAGTGATTTTAAGATGTTTTTGAAATTGGATTTACTAAAAAATGTGATCAGTAACAAGAAATTATATTATCCAGAATTTTATAATTTATAATTGATCATATACTCAATCATAAATCTCCAAGAGGGAGAAAATCCTTAAGGTCTTTTTTAATAGGAGGCTGTAACATATAGAATTTAAGGGGGAACAGAACTGATCTAATGTGACTGACTTGCTTGTCATACAGGTGCAATTTGGAGAGAAAAAAGTGTCTTTTTTCTTTGTGGGAATCCTGGAGCTGGTTGGGATTCAGTGTCTTGCTAAAAGACACATATGCAGGACAGCTCAGTCTCTTCAATTAGCATGTCACCGTACCAGCCATATGTGCAAATAACAATACCTCTGGGAATATGACATTTGAAATAAGTGAGTGCCGTGTTGAATAATGCTCATCCATCGGTATGTACAAACTTTCCATTAAGAACAGGGCTGTTGCTGTGTAACAGTGGAGCGTTGCATAATACATTTAAACATGTAGATTGGGGAGCTGTTAACAGTCACAGTAAAACTTGTTAAGTTTCTTTAACCACTTGATGAATTTGGGGTTTTATTTATGGAATTTATGGATGAGATTAGTCATATTCTTGAAAACACCAAAAAGCATTATCCTTAGCCTTGAGCGTGTCCTTACATTTTATATCAGCATTCATGTTGATCTCTACAATTGCAGGGTTTTATTAAATCGTCTTATATATACTCTACATTAAGAAGAAACAGTGTAAAAATAAAAATAAATATTAACATTAACAACAACTCTCTTCAAATGTCATGTGGTGGACGGACTTACTTTACAGATGATTATGGTCTGATATTTTAAAACTCCATCTGCAAATGTATTGAATATATACTGTAAATGTAATACACATTGACTTATGTAATTGAAGAGTTTGAATAGAAGGTAAAAAACCACGTAATTTTGAGCATTACAGCTCCTAATATTATCAAATCATCATCAAAATGCATCATGGTGGTTAGAAATTGAAACCACCATGCCCTTCTGGGTATGTGCAGTGCAGAATTAATTAAGGTTGAATGTCTACATATATTAATATGCAAAATTGCTTCACCAAATGCTTGTTTAATTTGCTAAACAACATTCAACAACTACAATCTGAAACTTTACCTTTTACTTTATTGTGTCAACTACGTGTTGCAGTCAGGAAGAGCAAGCATGAGCTATTTCTGATCCCAGGAGACAGTGTGGCTCCTTCTGTCCGTGCCCTGGGGCATGCTGGGTACTGGGCAGGGCTAGACGGCTCTGTGTGGCTTTTTTCACCACGTTACACCTCAAGTCGAGTTGTCATCACACATTTGCCACATCCACTTGTTTGGGTTTGAGCATTAGCATCATAGAAGGTGTTAGGACAGTGACATGTTTTTCATTGTTTTGTCTCTGCAGCACACTGGAGAGAAATAAATAAAAAAGCCTGTGGTTAAAGTGGCTTTAAGATATCATCCAATTGTGAAGTTGTTTGCGTCCATATTGGGTAGATATTTTTATTCACCTCTAATTTGAGGACAGTATGTAGTTTTTCATCTGTATACTCCCAAATAATACACAACTTTGTCTTTCCTGAATTTCCAAAATTGCTAAAATTATTTCAGCAATTGGCTCTTGAGTCACTTTGAGTGTGCAGCAAACGCCTTGCTCATTTTAGATACCAAATTATCATGTGTTTCACTGCTGAAGATCAGACTGAAGGCAAAAAGTGCCAAAAAAAATAAAAGTGAAGACAGTTGCAGTAAAAGAGTGGCAGAGCATTACTGAAGCAGACTCTAAGTTGCAATATCTTCAACAACTAGTTAGACTTCAGCAAGACATGGAGGATATGTAAACTTATATTAAATATGATGAATTTAAAGCAGAACAGGCTGAAAACACAACATTGACTTAATCATCGTAAAGACCTTATGGCAAATGTGTTAGCAAACAGTTGCCTTAACACATCCGGAAGACACAGAGCAACATGAGCATTCATTTGATGTTGTGTTTCTGGTCACTTGATTAATGTAAGTTTCTGGGGAATACTGGGGAATAGTTGGGTCTCTGTAAATTATAGGGTGTGGTTTAGACCTACTTTCTCTGTAAAGTGTCCTGAGATCACGTCTGTTATGATTTGACACTATAAATACAATACAAAATATTGATTAGTGCAGCTTTAAGTTTATATTAACTTGTCCAATTACATTATGTTGAATTAGGTTGACCTGTTGCAGAGAGCTGAGAACTTCACCAGAATAGTCCTATGATCCTAATAATTTCTGACTGTACAATATAGTTTGTCTATTTTTTTTTATCAAGAAGAAATCAAGCAGGTGGCTCCCAGCAACAAGCACATTGTGCTCTTGTGTGGCAATCATATGCAAGAGTGAAGCTAAACCTGCAGGAGGCAGCGCCCACTGACACTGGCACATGTGCTAGAGGGGCGAGGTGGGCAGTGTGGGATGTTGGCGGACTCTCAGGTGGAGTTGTTGGCAGGAGAGCCCTAAGTGGGTTTTGGCTGAGGTTGGCTGCCCCTGTGGTTAAAGGGATTACACACTGATCTGTGCCTTGTGGAGAGCATAGGACTGATTAACACCACCACAAGGTTAAAAAGCTCCAGTTAATCTGTGAATGTGGTGGGATCAGACGCCCTTTCAGGAGGAGACAGTGATAAGAGACTTCCTGCCAGTCTCAGAGACAACAGAGAAAGAGACACCAGATGGGCGTTAGTGCAGAGTGGAAGTCATTATGGGGCGATTATGTATCTGCTTTGATGGATGGAGGCGTTGTTGCTGCCTTATGCAGCTGAAGTTGAGTTTTGAGAAATAAGACGGCGTCTGTGGTGGAGCAACAATTTCAGCTGAACTCATAAGCTTAATTTCCTAATGTACAATAAAACAAGTCACTTATGGGCAGAAACCCAGTGGGTTGAAGAGACAAAGGGAGCAGAGATGTTGTATATATAAGGATTAGAAACAAAGCATGTCGCTAAAAATATTTGACCTGAGAAACAGATGTAGCACCCACTAAATAGTATCACATACCAACCCAAAGTACAAGGACAAGATGGCATATGTATTTTTAAATAATGGACTATTTACCACTGACAGGTGATCCTATAATGTGATGGAGAAGGTAATTGTGAAGCCCAGCAGCCTTGGAGAGATTTGGGGTTAATAAATAAAGATGGAAATGTATTAGTAGGACGGAGAGGCTGAAACTCAAGTATGATTTTTTTTCTTTTGTCATTTAGCATAGAGGGGTAGGAACAGGCCTGCGGCGAACAACAGGCAAATAAAAAATCTGTTGAAAGATTAGAGAGAGGGAAGAAGGATTCTTTGGGATCAATTCTGATATGCACAGAGAGAATAAAACAGAGTTTTGGATTCACAGCCACATTTGTAGAATCTGTCTCATTACACTTAAAGGAGAATTCTGGTCGATTCCAACACATAGCTCTGTTTGTAAATTTGGAGTGCTGTCAGTAGAGAGAAAAACAAAACCAATCAGTGCTGCCTACACCGTGTTATCCTCCTGCTAGAGTTAGCACCCAACAGGCTTAAACAGGGCAAGTTTTAAATGTCTTTTTAGCCTCTAACCATGTTCAAAATGTCATTAAAAGTGCCTACCCATGTGAAGTGATTCCTTCCAAGTGAACACAGTGAATCTGACTGCTATAGATGTGACAGAAAGGCATTAAAGTTGTGCTAATTCAGCTGTGTTTAGTTGCATGCATTTCTTTCACATCTACAGCAGTCAGATTCACTGTGTTCACTCGGAAGAACTCGCTTTACATGGGTAGGCAATTTTAATGACATTTAGAACATTTTAAGAGGCTAAAAACACGTTTAAAACTTGCCCTGTTTAAGCCTGTTGGGTGCTAACTCTAGCAGGAGGATAACACAGGATAATTTTGAAAGTGCAGCTTAAGACACTTCTGCATGTCTTCAGCATTTCAATCTGGTATTTGTCACTTGGTAAAATATGAGTTGATTTGATAAAGAGCAACGCATTTGTTGTCCTAAGTGTAACGTATAAGCTGCTGAGAGGGGGAAAAGTGATGAGCAAACACTGAAGTGAGAGAGATAATGTGATCAAGCCGTGGGAAGAGATAAATCCAAGAGGGAGTGATTGTATTATTTGGAGCTTTGAAAGAAATGTAAAAATCCAGCACAAAAACTTTAAACCAAGCAGGAAATGAGATATTTGTGTCTGATAAGCAATGTAAAGTCTGTGAGACTGAAGCAAAGCCAACGGCAGTAGATGTTCTGATAAGTAAAAAGCTACAGAAAAAAACAGGGCATGGTAAAAACAAATACAGCTTGAATTTGTCTTGGTCTCAAATGTGTGTGCACAAGCTCTGCTGTGTTATTTCGAAGAGAAAAACCATGTGAGAGAATTTGTCTGCGACTTAATGTGCAAAAGAGAGAATGAGAGAAAATCCATCCGAGTCAGAGGCTGAGACTGATGCTAGCGTTAAAATGGAGCCGTAGCTAATCGACTCTTTGGGTTCTGGCTTTATTAGGGGGGGAAAATCAGAGGGAAAGCTGCAGAAAAGCCCTGCTGTTGTTCAGCTTGGCAAAGCCTGTGGACGGCAGCCCTCAGGGATCCATGATGGCTTTCCCTACCTTTGATATGGTGATTAATATTTGCCTCTGAGAAACTGAGGCTGCTGCTCCATCCTACACTGGGCAGTGGTGCATAATAAAATAAATATATACACATCTTTTTTATTTATTTTTTTTACAAATGTTAGACAAATTGTCTATAAGCAACACAACAAATAGACTATGCAAGAAAATGCTGGAAACACATGATGGATTATTCATTATTGGCCTATCCCAATTTGAATTATGTTGGATTTATTAATGTTGTGCTTGAGTTGAGGCAACAGCAGCTTTAACCAGCTCCAGGCTTTTGGAGTGAGATCACTAGCTTAAGATGCTATGTTAAAAAGAAAAATGCAGCTGGAGAGTAAAAAACTAATTTCAGCTGCGTGGGAAAACGAGTCAGATAGGAACGCAAAACCAACACATAAGAAAAATTTGAATAGCAAGCTAATCTTTGGAATAAAGACTTGATTGGGAAATGTAACTCTAAAATAACAGTTAATGTTTTAGGAAAATACACATACTGGTATTCTCTTTTAGCTGAGAAGATTGATAAACTCTCACATCTGTCTATAAAATATGAAGCTACAGCCAGGATAGTTAGCATAGCTTAGCATAAAGATTGATTGATCATTTTTTACAGTTTAGTACTGATTTAACAAACAATAACGTGAGAAAAAATGAGCTTCCGAGGTGCTGGAAGGTGGATTTTGTTATCACTGGGCAGAGCCATGCTAGCTGTTTCCCTGTTTCCAAGAAATGTGCTAAGCTAAGTTAACCGTCTTCTTGCCGCAGCTTTATATTCTATAGACAAACATGAGAGTGGTATCAATCTTTCCATCTAACTTTTGGCAAAAAGATAATTGTATTTCCCAAATTGTTTAATATATTCTTTTAAATATAAATCTACAGCCAGAAAAGCTTGTTATCATAGAGATTGGAAACAGGGGGAAACAGCTAGCATAGCTTTGTCTAAGCATAACAATCTGCCTATCAGCAACTCTAAAGCTCACTAATTAATTTGTTTTAACAATTCGTATTATGTATGGATTAAACAAACAAGATAACATTAACAGTGATCTTTAGAAGTGGAGGCAGGCAGTCAGGCAAGCTGTTTCACCCTGTTTCAAGACTTCATGCTAAGCTAAACTGTCTCCTGGATTCAGCTTCATACAGACCAAAATGATAAATCCTTGCCATTAACACAAATTAGCATCACAGGGTCAACTTTGTCCTTCTCTTCTATGAATTCTTAGCTTTCTGATAGGCAATTTGAGTCAGTTACTTCAGGAACAATTAGTCCTGAAGTCAAAGTCTGACTAATCCTGTTGAAGTCATTTGAAATATTATTGAAGTGAATTAGCAGACGGAGACCAGGACTGTCGACCGACCAAGGGGCTAAGAGGATTTTATGTTTTTTTTAACTCACTAACAGGCCACTGATTTGTAACACTATATTGCTTCATTCATTGAGGGCTTGCAATGGATGAATTAAAATGGGACAGAGTTGTTGTTTTAAAAAAGGACAATGCACATATACATGATTGTTAAAATCTCAAAGCA
This sequence comes from Etheostoma perlongum, assembly GCA_026937815.1. NCBI lineage: Eukaryota > Metazoa > Chordata > Actinopteri > Perciformes > Percidae > Etheostoma > Etheostoma perlongum. The sequence goes on along the minus strand of CM049378.1, from coordinate 26,569,590 downwards.
AAACTATGAGCAATAATCTGCTGTTGTTCTGCACTTGTTTGGACGGGTTTTCTTTATGGAACTGGTTTTGTCTAAAATATCATTGTATGCTATAGCATTAAGTGGCAAAGCTTAAACCATGAAAAAGACCAGACCAATAGTGATATAAACATGGACCCTTAATACATCTTATTGGATGAATGCATAACAACGCCTGTTTAACCCTAACAGATGAACCTTTGTAATGTATAAAAGCAATTTGTTTCAATAGTGAAAAACGACAAAAAAATAATAAATATAAATATTATCAATCAATTATCAATTTTCAGCTGTGCTAACACTTTACCTCCGCAAAGCTAATGGAAGCTGCAGATTCAGGTGACAATTCTCAGTTGGTTCATCAATACGAGCAACGCCTTTCAAATTGACATTGTTCACATTCACATTGTTTTTTTTTTTAACATCATTTGATACTTTATCGTTATAAAAATGGCGATTGTAGCCACTTTAACTTCTCTCTGTGAGGCAGTGGTGTAGAAGTGTAATCCTAGATAATGTGACAGTAAGCTTTGACATCCCTGTTGGGTGCACTGGAGCACATTTCTGACCACACCAAAGAGCTATGCAGGCATTAGGTGACCCTTTAAAGGTTACGCCTTGCTAATGTGTTTCACCATCACTGACTGAAACCATCAGACTGACCTTCCCACCTTGTTATCCCTCCCCATGCAGAGCCTCGCCACCTGGGAGACGGAGAATAAGATGTACTGTAAGCAGACTCTGGTGGAAGGGGAAGGCCCCAAAACCTACTGGACCCGAGAGCTGAACGGCGATGAGCTCATACTGGTGAGCGCAGGGCAATGAGTCATTATCTCACTGAAAGCCTCTTAATAAATTTCTGCTTGGGAAAGAGAATAACTCTTTCTTTACAAAAGCTTTGAAATTCAGGTGATTAATGAACTCTCATTTCAGGCAAAGGAAGAGAAGACAACAAATAAAGTGTTACATTACTCTAAGAACAGAGAGATTACCATCTGATGTGTAGCTAATCAGTATGGTTTGTCTGTTACATGGCTCGTTCTCATGGAGACTCACAAGACATCAGGTGCATTACAATGTGATTTTCGAGCAGCTAGTGTACTCCGTTTGAGAAATGGTTAATGAAACGAGGCAGGGAGTGCATGAAGTCCCCTCAGAGATTCATCCGTAAAGGAAATGAGAGAGGCCGTTTCCCAAGGAGCCGAGCTTTCTTCCACCCCATGGAGAGATGTTGAAAGGAGAACAAGAGGAGCTGCTACGCTAACATTGCAGTAATACCCCCTGTATTTAGATAGATTAATATGGGCAGAAGTCAATGGGTCTAAAGCCCCTCGAACGATGTGCAGGAGAGCCGTCCAAAATGGGACGGAGTTCTCAGGGACTCAACAGATTTCCTCTCTCAACGTTCAACGCTCCCACGCTTTGCATTGTTGTTCCTTGGGTAGTTGTAAGATGAATGTCCAAAAGGCAAAAGCCTAAAAAAGTAATCACACAATGTTTTCACATAGCTTTACATTAGAAGCAAATATTGGTAACAAGCATTTCTATAATGCTTAAATTACATCTCCACATTCCACTTGAAGCTTATCATAGTTCAGAGGAAAGCAGAAGATATTGAATGGTTTCTAATGTTTGGGTGATAAAAGCAGAATGTGTTACAGCGCCTGCCGCTCTGGTGACACTTTGGTCCGGATGCCCTGGAGGAGCTGAAGCATTCGTGTACTAATGGAGATTGATCTGGCCAAGCTGCGACAGCATCTGTGTTGCTCCTCTCTTCTCACCTCACTCCTCCCTGCTGTCACACCATCATACAACCTGCAGATAAAGTTCCCAATTTTGACTTTTTCTATTCGGTATTAACAGCAAAAAGCCATGCTGAGCCAAATTCTTACATCATGTAGTCAAGTTGCGGGTAAATGATATGACATTGATTCTCAGTTTCTCAGTGCATGCAGCATGTATATGTTGCCGTGGCAACACGGACAAGCAAATCTCATCAACATTCACCTGAGACAGCTGGCCTAGTTTTGGTGCCACAGCAGCAAGATAGTGTTGGTGGAAGGATAATAAGAAACCACTGAGTAAAGAAAGTGAAATGACCATTCTCTTTCCTTCACCTAAACATAACCATATATGTTTGCTGTAATTGCTATAACTACTAATTTTTTTTGGCAAAAAAAAACAACTGAAATACTTTGCAGTGAACATTTTCATCTTGTCAGATATGTAATTAACATTTCCTCTTTATGTTAATAGAAAAGGTAATCCGGCCGACATTACGTTTCCTTCAAAACGTCTTTGCTGTTGCAAATAAGTTGAACATAGATGTAGTCAGCAAGGATGACACTGCTGGTAGAAAAAATGAAATTTTACATTTGCGCTTGCATGAACTGGGGGTAGACTCTCCATAGTCATGCGGCATCTTGAAATACGTTAGCCGGTAAGGAACATTCAGGCTTTACTGAATGTAAACCAAGTCCTGGGTATCCTGCTCTTTTAGAAAATGAAAGCTCAGATGGGCCGATCTGGAATCTTGCCCCTTATGAGATCATAAGGTCACTCTCTGACATGCACTTCAACAACCACGGCTGATAGACAGCCTTTAGTACACTTTCGCTTTTTGAAGCATGACGGCTACCGTAGCTGTAATACGTACTTTGAACTGCGTGGCGAGAGAGAGTTGATTGCGATATATGATCTCAACACTAGATTGGAGAAAATCGTACACATGTAGCTTTACATCAACAATACCAGAAGCCACAAAACTTAACAAGGAGGGGGGTGGGGGGGGTAGAGTAATGATAAGTCTCATGCTCTACACCTGTATAAATATGATTCAATGCCACTAGTTAGACTGTAGCCAAGGAGCTGATCGATGAGCTACTAAATTACATACCTTCATGTGTAATAATGAAATCTCATTCTGCTAGACGTTCGAAATAACCAAATCAACCAAATATATTGACATTAGTAGGGAAACCTACTCATAAACATTCATTGCAATTAGAGTAAAAAAAACCTTAGGAAATGCAAACAATCTTTTCTAATGCATCAATATTTGACGCTGATTAAACAAAAACTGGAAGATTTTGAACCTCTCTTTTGAAAAAGAGAGATGAGTCCTCTTTGCACCTAGACAACCTATTTCATTTGGGACAAGCAACTAAAGCTACCAAAACAAACACTGTCTGAATATGAATCATATCTATCTGTGTCCAAAAAAGCCTCCAGACACAGAGACAAACCCAACAATGGTAGAGCTTTAGCTCGAGACTCAAAGGAGGACTAGCGATCATAAAGCAATGGTCTGATTGTCTGTGGCAGTTAACACTGTAAGTGGGGCACATTTCCATATGAATGATCTATTTAATTGGTTTAGTCTGAAAACCCTTAAAAGGGAAAAGTCGCGTGGATTTTCTCCAGCTACAAAATCCTGAAAACGAAAAAATGACGGCACATCACAGGATTGGACTCAATCCCTTTACGCCAGTTATTTAGCAGTTTCTTTTGGTTTCATCATCAACAGTACACCTAGATTGATGCCATCATTGTGACTGTGATGTTGTTCCACACAGTCACAAGCATCATTGGTTAATAAGATTTCCTTGACATTTTAAAAACTACAAACAATATGGTAATCTTTCATAACCCAACAATTTAGCATTCTTTAATTTCAAAATGAAATGCAAAGACTAATTTTAAAAACTTTTTTTAAAGGGAAACGAGCAGAGAATCTTCGGGTCCAGTTCGTACGACGTGTGGTTCAGGCCACGATGCTAACAGCCACACACACGCCTCCTGAATCTCTCTTCAAAGTCTTTTTTTGCGTGTCATTGCAGTGATAACTGTGTGCATGACAATATTTACAAATTGGGATAAGGGTGCACACTTGGACAGTGACAGAGGTAGTTATGTAAAATGTAAAATTAAAAAAGAGACCTTGAGAGAAAAGTTCAAATCCTGCCTTTTCACACCAATCATTGCGTGGGTTGGGCGTCGTGGTAGAATCATTGGCTTTGGATGTAGCCCCACCGATATACAGTATATGACAAATTCCTATCAACTGCACTGTGGAAATGGCTAATAAAATTAAACTTGATTCAGGTGTGGGGGCAGGGGTGTCAGACCAAAATAAGCAATCATGGAAGACTCAAGGGCTGCATTGGTAGAGGTGTGTGTTGTTTTAAGTACTTAGGTAAGAGACATGAAATACAACCCAGAAAGTCCGGTTTGAATAAAAAATCTGTGAATTTAAAGCCTTTTCAGATGCCAAAAACGCTGCACAGAGGTTTATAATACTTAGACACAGGATTCTACAATTTTGGAAATTTATCACAGGGACAATTGTTTCATCTTTTACTGAAACGATCGTGTAGAAATACGGATTTTATTACAGTGATATACCATGTGCACTTTCATGTATTTGATTGGCAAATTGAACCAGGTTAAACTTTTTTTAGCTGGAGCCCCCCCTGCTGCATCGATAGCCTGGTCCCACTCAAATGCATGAGAGGGTTTGTGTGTTTTCATGCAAGGCTACTGCTCAGATCATCCAACAAGTACTTGAAGCATATTAAGGCCTCAGAGGCTGACTGTCACAGGTGCAAAGGGGTTTAAAATGGGAAGTTAATTTCAACATTTCTTTTGCCAGCTGACTGTAAGGGTCATTCAGTGTCTAAAATGCAGAATTATCTTTTTGTTTCCTCCAGACTTTTGCAGCAGACGACGTAGTGTGCACACGGATTTACGTCCGGGAATGAAGCTCTGCTACCTTCATCAGGACAAGACAGAAACCCAGTTGGACCACAACAACTCGTTTAAACCCAACAACACTCTGTAATGCTAACATGCTAACGCCGTTGAGAAGTATCCCATGTAATCTTTCAGCATCAGTCTGCATAGTATCCACAAACAATAGCAATGTCTCTGTAATCTGGTTATTTGTAGTGAGTATTGTGTCTACAGTACAGTAGCTGGCTATCTCAGTGTCCATATCTGCAACCCTGGTGTCATCTGTGTATGTAGGATTTAGTCATCAGTCGTATTGATTAAGTATTCATGTTCAATGACAGTATACAATAAAAGAAACGGAACAAACCGTAGCAGACCCTCTTTCTTAAATCATTGAAGCCAAACAAACTTTATGAACACATGGTCATAAAATGTGCAAAGGAATCTGCATTACTTACATCAGCTTGGCTCCTTTTGTTGTCCATATTTCTTGACACACTAATGACATCAACTATCATTGCTCCATGACACCACTAGTGGTCGAAAACCCTTAAATGAACACCAAAAAGGGAGGTTAAAATGTCATTTGTCAAACAGAAGTTGACAATAAATGTCCCCTTAAGGACCATATAGTAGCTGCTCTGCTTTAGAACTTTAAAGAGTAACTTCACCTAGACTAATAATCACCTGAGTATAGACTACAACATGCCAGCATGATGCGACGTAGCACTAAAGTAGCTTGCATCACAGCTGGGTGTGGTCACAAGTACGACTGATCACAACTGACCACCCTCAGTTGACATGGAAGAAAGATCAGAATCGGCAGGTAATCGTTTGAATATTACCTGTTCCCTCTGAAGTGGAGGGTACTTGTGTGAGACCACTTGGGTTTGGTAGGTGGGTGGGAGATCCACTTTCGCTTGGGACAGGTCCTCACAGATTTCTTTGCTTTGGGAACAAAAGTGTTAATGTTCTGAGTTAGAGACAAGACTGTAAGCAGTTACAATAGTGGACATAATAAAAAAAATGATTTTAAGTTATAAAGAATAATTATTTCACATTTTGAAACCTATATACAAACACTCTTATATTATATTTGGTTTTAAATTCTGACTCTCACCAGCCTTGCTATACTGTAACATGCCCTATGATAGAATATAGAATAAATAGAATTATACCTAATATTTGAGTTAAAAAAGCAGAAATTCTGAATTATTTTTGACTAATAGTTAAGATCAGAGGAACGTACAGATGAGTTTAGTCAGGAATTAAAGTGATCAATTGTATTTGCAAAAAGCATTGTATGGAATCCAATCCATTTTTTTGTGGTAATTTGGTTAAAAAGAAACCCAAATTTCAGATACAGACATTTTTTAAAGGGGTCAAATTTGACCCGAGGACAACAGGCGGGTTAAAAACCCTAAACTGCCTTGTTAAAAGAGCCTTGGCTTTTAAAACCCCACATCCCATCATGTTCCAGCCTCCCACTCCCTGCTGCCATTTGTCACTTGCTCTGATTCTTCCCAGACACTCCTGAGAGACACGTCTTTGTGTCTGATACAGTTCTGAGGCAGCAAGATTAAAGACAGACTGGGGCGACGAGATAAGACCGGACAGAAAGGAGCAAACGCAGTCAAAAGCTTCCAAGCAAGGCCCTGTCGCTCCAGAATGAGAAATGCCACGGTTTGCACATTGAGATGAGACGACTATTTACGGAGGCAGGCGATATTAAGAGCTTTTATTCTTCGCAGTATATTTGGAGGGGCATGACGAGACATTTGTTATTTATATTTGCGTGATGTATTTTGGAAATCAAACAGAAGTGAGAAAGGAATGGAGAGTTATCCTCATGTGACTTCCCCTCAGGGCCCGTCATGTGGAGGCAACGCTATTGGAATGGACAGACACAGTAGTGTTATGGTCAGTTCATCTATCTGACCTCTTTTGCTTCACTAGCTTTTTCTAACCTATTTGCCCAGCGGTCTATGCTGCCTCTTGTTTTATCAACAAGGTGGTCCGATAGACGGGAACATTAAACACAAAGTCCACTGAGTAGAAAGTTAGAGAAGCATTAATGGAGGGCGTACTCTTAACTGTAGAGAGGCATCTAAATTAAAGTTGAGATGGGAAAGATGGAAAACAGCAAAGCCAGTTTTCCCGACACTACAGATACTACAGCTCAGAAAACTACAGTGAAGGTGCAAATAATTTTCTCCTCTGTTTTTATGCCATTTTCGCTTTTGTTTTAACAACTGACTGCAGAGAACAATATGAAACAAGATGGACAAGAGGGGGACACAGAGGCACACATATTTTGTAAAAATGGAAAATCTTAGGATTTTTAATGTACCAAACGTGACACCCAAGGTGTGTTTGCACCTGTGCTTAGTGATTCAAGGTGGGCAGTGGACTCAACACAAGAGCTCCATGCAAACCTTCTATGCTTGCTGCACCCTCACTGCGAGGGACATCTAATCAACAACAAAATACCGACTGTTTGCTGTCATAGCTCCTAAATGGTGGAACAAGCTCCCCCACTGACATTAGGACAGTTGAAAGTCTACACATCTTTCGCCACAGGTTTTTAACACACATCACGTTTTCTGATTGCACCTTGGCTAAGAAGATGATAAATATAAAGCATACATTAACAAAATTGCACTTACAGTACATGTTGCACTTGCATTTGGCACTTCGTAGTTTGGCTTATTTGAAGCTAATGTACTTCTATGTAAGTCTTGCTGTTCTGAGTTTGTACCTTCATGGTTGAAAGCACTTATTGCTTTGGATGAAAGTGTCAGCTTAATAAACTGTAACGCAAAAATGTAGCACACAGCAAATTTGTGAAAGAACTGAACTGCTTATGTTTTTTTAGTACGGTGAAAGAGAGTGTCTCAGCTGCTAGTTCACGTGCTTGAAGCCAGTTGAACTGATTCACCTGGAAAAGATACACCACCTGTGTCCCGCTCCATCGGAAGTTAGTCTGGGAATGATAATCAATGTACACCGTACACAATGCAAGCAGGCCCGGAAGTGGGAGGGCATACCTCAGGGAGAGCTGTAGGTAAGAGCTGGGGATAAGGTTGTGGACTGTGTTGCCATGGTGCACTGAGCGGACTGATGATACTAACAAAAATGAAAGGATGGAGGGACATACAGAAAGACAAGCCGATGGTAAGACAGTCAGTCAGAAGAAATGAAAGGTAAAGGTAAAGGTCACATACACATACATGTAGCAAAATTCATTCTCTGCATTTGACTCATCCCTCAAGGGAGCAGTTTTTACAGCACCCGGGGACCAACTCCAGATCTGAGCCAGTGCCTTGATCAAGGGCACTGACCGGAGAACACGGAGTACAAGTTTTATTTATTTATTTTTTTATGGTGGGGGAAACCGGAGCACACGGAGGACGCAAACATGGGTTGAACATACAAACTCCACAAAGAAAGGTCCAGAACGACATGGATTCGAACCCAGAAGCTTCTTGCTGTGAGGCCACAGTGCTGTTGTTGAAAGGATGATGGACTGTAAATGTCTCAAAATGATTCAATCTTTAATGAAAGCAAATAAGTTCCATTTACATTTTTGTCACTGGGTTTTGGATATCCAAACCAGTCCATGTAGTGATGTTGGTTTACAGTACAAGGCCTGAAACTCACTTGTGTATTTCTTTTACAAAACAGAATGTGAATATTATCAACTACAGGTGTTTAAACTTTCCTCTTTATCTGCTCGTAGGAGGAGTTCTCCCTCTTTTCTTCCTCTGGTGAGCTAGGAGTAATTTCTTTCCCGCCAAAAAGGGTTTTAATGCCAAAAAGCTTGAGGCAGAAATTTGGCTAACTAAAACAAATGAACCTATTCACACAGTTTGGAGTCCATGACCCAACTGCTTCAACCGAAAGGAGAAGGTAAAGTGACTGTATCCCATTTTCTTAGAAATCTGGGTTTTGTGTCTTCTGTCTTGACAAATAACTTAGCTTTTGTTTAATTTTGAACAGTGTTTCAGTGCTGCTCTGGAGCTAATTTACTGTGGAAGTCCATGAGCCAGGCAGTGCACTGCTGCCATACAAATCTTTTAACTAGAAAACCATTGGGGAACTCATTCAAGACACTTCCCCAGAGCAGGTGCACAACACATGAGTGTATAATCCGGGCCAACACGGCCACAGCCTCACTGCAGTTAATGTGTTTCAGCCTCACTAGTGGTCAGAGGCCTTGGCGTGGACTACAGTCTTGTCCTCTGGGTGGACATGGCGAGGAATGGGCACATGATCAAAAACAAAAAGCAAATCTGTCTCTGTCCTTCACGGCTGCCAGGGATTAAAAGGTTGTCCTTTCAATACTCGGCCTCGCGAGAACTAACACAGTGGAACGACAACTGTTCCCATTCCTCAACGCCAAGGCTGCTGGGACGAGTCTATACCACCCCTACTTTTTGACCTGGTATCCCCTGAAAGAATGAGTTTCCCTGTGAGTGCACCACAATGCTCTGGGAAGCAAGGGCCAGGGCGGTCGCCTGCTGTGATGTTAATTTAATGACAAGCGGCTGTTCAGATGGCAGGTCCAAACAGCTGAATAAAGGGATTGTTGTGTTTATGCTCCATTTTGTCAGGAAGGGGCCCCTCCGCCTGTCTTACTGATCTCTTCTGGGCACCAAACAGTGGAGCCTCTGTGAGTACAGTGGAGTACAACGCCGCTTCCTAAAGACAAAAACAAAAACAAAAGTTTCCCTCCTCATCTCCACTTGGTGTCCCAGTTCAGGCCTGAGTGGGTTTTCACTTTTGGGATGTTGCTGAAAAAGGCCCATTGGGTTTCCTGCAATATAAGACCTGAGACTAATTAGTGCATTCCAGTTTCAAGCAACCTAGGTCTTAGTTTGGTCCACCATTTCTATTTGTAATAATAAGATTTGTAAGCACCAAGTCAATTGCTGAGATGTGGGAACACGGCAACAATGAAAAGGGTCAGATGGAGCGAGAAACACGAGGAGTCTGATGATTATACGTTTTAAACAAACATCCAGGTTTACCAAACTAATTTAGAAGACAAAAAATAAAAATACTAACCAAACTTTTAACTAGCCTTCCACTCTGGAGTAGAAGGTGTAAAATGCAGCTTACATGTATTAGATATGAACAGCAAGGGAGGGTGGAAAAGGTCAAGTTTAGCTAAGTGTCTGTGTGTGTGTGTTTTGTATCTGTCACATTAAATTACCCAGCATGCTTTGTGGCTCCGACGTCCCCAATGACTTTCATCTTGTGATATATTTAGTCACGCTTAGGTCTCAATAAATGGCTTTCTCAAGAGGGGACACACACATATTCCAAGTGCTCTGCACAAATGTCAGCTAACAGAAGAGGAGAAGAAGAAGAAGAAGAAGACGACAGGAGCAAACATGATGATGACGACAAAGAAAAACATTTACATTTCAAGCACCTGCTCACGCTCACGCAACCTTTGAGCGTCTTACATGTCAAACATAGATTATAGAAATGTTCTAATAGTGGTTTTGCATGTATTAGCTCATTAACTATTATTTGTACATACATCATCAGATCATCTTTTGCATATCTGTGGTGAATATTCTAAATGAAAGGTCCATATTTCCAATGGTATTTAGTCATTCCCTGCTTATTTCAGCAAGGAATGACGACCAACCTGCAGAAATTCATCACTTCACATTAATTCCTTTACTTTTTGTAGTTATTTTCCATTCAGGTAATTTGTCCATGGAGATGCATTCAGGGACAATCTATATTTTCAGAGTTGCAGTAACCTTCACAACACAATCAAATCATCCTTGTCACACAGTTAGTTTTTGCTTATTGTTTGTCCTTTGGTTCTGTATTCCAATAGCTATGCAATGCTTTAAGTTGGACACCTTCAAACCATGGATTGTGGAGGATATTTTTTTTATTTTTCCAACCAGAAATATCCTGTCCGTTCAAACTGCCAACCTTCATGCTGCAAGCCTGCATTTTTAGGTTCTGTTCACCCAGAACTTCTTTTTTAAATCTTATCTTTGGTGATGTCCACCCATGCACTCAATTTTTGCTTTATGTACTTAGTTTTTTTTTCTCTAATATAATAATTCTGCAGCCACAAGCATATAATGGAGGCAGACACAATTTCATTTGGAGTGCTAAAACCTAAAAAAAAACACACAACATCAATGTCCTTCCAAAAGCTGAGTCCTTGTTATACGTAATACTACCAGAGCTATAGTGCCTTCCGGCACCAACAATTAGATTCACCTCCTCTGTACTGGGTGGAGGCGGATGTCTCAGAGATGAATATCGGAAAACCTGGATGAATAAAAGCAAAACTATTAGATATCACTAGAGGCAAGTAATGACATGTTAACTCCCGTGTCTGTAGCGTGATTATATGCTGTATGTAGGATGAGCATTTATTTTTAAATGCATAATGTTCAACACAAGTGACACGCTGAAACTCTTTGCAGTGATTCTGCTGTTTGTCAACGGTTGTTATACAAAACATGTGTGGTGTGGATCTACATGCCAGTAATTTGGACAAATTTGTTATTAAATTTAACCATGAGTCACTAGTTAGTGTTTGAATGTGATTCAAAACACATGCCCCATTGGTAATGTTTACGAGATAATCATTTCATCATGTGAGCAGAAAACAAAGTTGACAGCAATTTAAAATGTTCCCATCGCCATCATATGCGTCACACATATCAACAGTAAAATTCTCTAAATAAAAAGTCAGAGGATCACCAACATTTTTTCCTGCGGGTGGCGTGAATATGTGAACCACATTTCATGGAAATCCATTCAGTAGTTGGTCAGAAATGTCACTCAAAACCACAACAGTGAACCTCGTGGTGGTGCTAGAGGAAATGTTAGAGGATTACCAAAGTGGTTTGGATTCATCCTCTGGGGACCCTAAATGTCTGAACCAGCTTTTTTGGTAATCCAACCAATTGTTGGCGAGATATTTCAGCCTGGACCAAAGTGGTGGGCCGATTGACTGACGCCAACATTTTTCATCTCCATTGCCACGCCGCTAACAAGTCTACACCCTGTGACCAAAATGTGTGCATAGTGGTTTCTATTTTCCGAATGGTGCACCTTGTGGTCTGTAGCTTAGTAAAGATGTAAGGACATAAGATATGGAGAATGCAGAATGGCCATTAATGGGTTAAAACAGTTGGAGATTTTTTCTTCTTCAAGTTGCTGGAACTGAGCAGGTAAACTTGACTTTTCAGCACAGGAGCTTGCAACTGTTATGTAAGAGTGCCAGACTTCGCTAATCCTTTTATAGGAGGAGAGGAGCCTGCAGGTTTACTCATCATCAAGACAAATCAGCCTGTAAAGCAGCGACATCTCAGCTGGGCTGTGCATCCACCACCACACAGAAAAAGATCCTCTCATTTAGACACAAAGTGCCTCTGAATCCAGCTGGCAGAAATCACCCATGAAGTTGTGAGATAGATGAGTTGGGGGCAGTGCTTTGTGTTATTTATAGCTACTCTAATTCATGCTTCTTATTCTTATAATCCGCCGGTCTTCAAACCTTATAACCCATTCCAAAAATACATCATAGGTTTGAATTATCTGCCCTTATTCAGCACCGCTATTGATGTCTTGTGCACACAGAGTGAAGACCTACCATCATCCAAATGCTGCAAACGTCTTGTCATGGTTGCCAAGACTGTCCACTCCATCAGGAAGTAAAAGACAAATATTCTGACCCCCCCCACACACACACAGACAGAAATAAAGACCAGAAATCAACATGGTAACTCTCAGTGAGTTAATTGCTCTGCATTTGAGTTTTTTTGTTTGTTTTATTTGGATCCCCATTAGCTTCAGCATACACTAAAAGCTATTAAGTAGTAGTAACAAGGCCTCCAAGCTTAAGGGGCAATGCCAGCAGTTGTGACAATAGTTCTGCTCTCTGAGTCCGAAGTTGCGGAAGTGCCGACATTTGAGAGCTGAAAGCTGTTGAAAAGTTCAGGAGTGTGCACTCTGAGGAAGAAATCATGCAGAAGAGAAAAAAAAACAACTTCCCTCAGCCGGTGCTGCCTTTGTGGAACTCATTGTTAGCGCTGCCAGTGGGAGGCATGGAGGGCTTTGCTGGCATGTGTCAGCATCACTCCTCATCAGGGCCTCTGCACCGCAAATGCCAAGTGTGTAAAGGCTGTGTGTCTATGAGTGTTCATTTAGGGGCTAAAAGCTGCAGGCACTGTAAAGGAGGTGAAGTTTGGGTTTTGAGGACATGTTCTGTCTCACTTCTCTCACTGTACAGAATGTGGGACCACCCGTAGAGGCCTGACTGGAGCCAGGCCAGTTTCCCAGTGGAATTCACGTTTTGCATCACAGAGCAGATTGTCCCCCATCAGATCTGAAACTCACACAAAGCTGCCAAGAGATGGTGGCCCTGTCTCTCTCAACAGCCACTGATGACCTAATGTCTTGAAGACCTCCGGTTTGGTGGCTCATCTATGCTGAAACACCTGCACCTGGTCCTTTTTAGAGCCTTTTGCACCAACGTATGATTAACTAACTTCTAATAAAAGAAGCACCGTATGGTGTGTTAAGATGATGACAATAATGTTGCTTTAAATTTACATTCCAGTGGTACCCAAAAATGTGAAACCAATGAGGGGATATTTTACTGTCCTTTTGACATCTCATAGCTATACAAGGAGTTCACTGATCCGCCATCACGTATTATCTTGAAATCTAAGCAGAAAAACTATTAAAAGATTTAGTCATTATAAAGCAAACAATGGTTTCGGATTTCTTTTTTAATGTGTGGATTGGCTAGTTGTCTCTGTTTAATTTAATTCAAATTCATGCTTTGGGAATTGGGAAACAAAAGTTATTCCCTTGGACTTTGTAACAGAAATGTTCACATTTTATAGACAAACAATAGGATAGATAAATCCATATACAGTATACTGCTTCTTCTGTGCTGAAACCTGAAACTGTACATGTACTTAATCAGCTAATTAATAAACTGTACATTACCATAGCATAGAGACCATTAAGTCATTAAGTGTCTTCAATTTATCTTCATATGACCCTTAAATCAATACTCAAATGTGTACAATGCAAGGAGCTCTTCATGTAGGCGGACAGTTCAAGGACTCCCTCTGCAGGATTTAAAGGGAATACATTTGATGGACGCTTTTACAAAAGACCACCTTTGTACTGACAACTACTTGCTGATGCATGTTCAAAAAGAACTTTTTTTTTTTAAAACCTCTGTCTTTACATTAGCAGATTTAGGGAATAAAATCAACGTTCCAGCGGGGTTAACCAAGTTCAATTTAAGATTTTTTTTAAACACCTAAAAATGCAAGTTAACCAGTTTCAGGCTAAAATATGAAAGTACGGAAAACCAGAAGGGACAACATGGACTAGAATTATTCGTTATTACATTACACACTTTCAGTACTTCCCAGCAGTACATAGCAATTACTAGAATCATTTATAATTCCTAATGATATAATTCATTAAATTAATGCGACCTGGATCCGTAGAAGCAGCAGAAAATGGATTGATGAATTTACCAAATAGAAATAATTAATTTAATCAACTTCTGGCTAAAGTCAAGACTGGCCCATTTAGTAACAATGGGCTTGGTAGCTACAGTAGCTAGACGTAGTAACAACACTGTTAGCCACAGCTCACGGAAACAGCTTCCTGGGTGCAGAATCCACAGTTGAAGTGAGCAATGTCTCCTGAAAGCCTACAATCAAATACAAAAACCTTTAATAACTAACATCATTGCCTACAGCAGGAAAGAGGAAAATAGTCAAGACATTTTTTAACTCTAACTTAAGACTTTCTAATAACTTCTAAGGCCCTTTTTATGACTTGTGTTTTAAAAGAAATATACAGAATCATAGTTTTAAGCGTTTTGGCATTTCATTAAAAGAACAAATATTCCAAAGATTCTGCACTGCTAGTACAATATGTAATAAATATACTATAACTGGTGTTGGTATAATGTAACTGGTGATTTATGGTCAAGTACTGCGTGTTCAAACTTTTAATCTGCTGTTACTTAGTATAATTAATCAAGTTATCATCTAATTGGATGTGAACAAGCCTGGTTTGCTTGTTGTAGTCTTGAGTACCAGGAGGTACAATTAAAAAATTGTATCTGACAAGAAACCCAAGTCTAATCTGCATATATTTATTGAGGGTTTGATAGAGGTTAACAGAAAATCTTCTGTTTTCTGTTAACCTCCTTCTGTTAACCTTCCAACAGAAAATCTTCTGTTAACCTCTACACCACCTATCTATTCTGGGATAGGTGGGGTTTGTATTTTTTTTTTAAACCAATCACAACTGTCCTGGGCGGCGCTAAACGGCGATAAAAAAGGTGAAAGGGGAGAAACATCTGGCACGTATGTCAGGCTTTATCCCAGCAACGTACATCCGTTCATCCAGACTAACCGTAACATGAATAACTGGAGGTGAAAAAATGAATCACTCAACAACTGCACAAAGGGCTCCGTAGGCTACAAATGTCGTTTTTATTATTACTTTAAATAATGTCTTAATAAAGGGACTAAAGACATGCTCGTGTGACTTCTTCCATTATCAAAAATATGGTGTGGTGTGATGTTTACAGCAGAAATCTATCCAGGGAAGCGTGCGTCACCAGGTGAGACTGAGTCAATTCATCCGAAGGCAAATGAAATGAGTCCCACCATCACCAAGGATGGTGTTGGTTGTCAAAAGCGGGGCAGTGATTTTTTTTTTTTTTTTTTTTAACAACCATATGTCACATTCAGAAGAGAAGAAAAAAAAAAACTTTTTTCTCATATATAAAAACTGAAAGGCCTGGATGTATTTCTACTTTTCCACGTTTTTACTACAGAAATTAAAAAGAAAGGAACACACAAAGGGGGAAAACTGCTATTTTTTTATAATCAACTCCCTTTGGTAAAAACTGTAATAAATGGTCTTGCATTTGTCTTTTTCATATACATACTAACTTTAGCCATTTATCACTAAAGTCCACAGTAAGCTTGGAAAGTATTACTAGCACAACAACACAGATCTGTCATAAAAAGTCTGAGACTATATACAGTGTATTTACAATGTGAACAGCATGTGGACAGTCCTCCCAGAATGAGACGGGTGTGTTTTTGTTTGTGTGTACAAGCTGGTGTATTGGTAGAGGGCATTTTAAAAAGGTTGACTTCCAGGGCGGCGAGGATCATTTGTGTTAATAGAACTATATATAATATATATATATATATATATATATATATATATACACACAACACATACACTGGAATACATGTCAGTATCTGACATTCACAAGCTGTACAATTTTACAGTCTGAGACCAAACAGTGTTGTGAGGCTAATTTTCTTTCTTTTTCAGTGTTTTGTTTACTTATTTTCTTTTTTTACATAAATGCAACAGTGCTTTTTGATGTTAACCCAACAATACTGTTTGGGGCTCAGGCACAGTTTCTAATAATGCTGTTATGTGTTTTGGAAAAGGAAATGTAACCCTCTTTCGTCCGTGATAGGTACATAATTGTGATTTGGCCTTAACGCAGGAATGTCAGAACCAGATCTCTGACTTTGTTGTGCTCTCTTCCAAACCTTCAATCTGGGAAACAAAACTTTTCAAACATTTTTCTCTTTCTAAATAAGTGCACTTGTCCACCATATTGTTTCCCATGGATACTGTAGAATAACACTATCATAAAGAAATCCCTGTATGATGGATTGATTTCCATGGAGCTCTTACTCTGATGGCTTCAGACAAAATGGTCAGTCGAAAATCTAAACCGAAGCCCAGTTGTGATAAAGTACAAAAAGCACCACTCTATCGCTCACAAGCTCACTGTCGCAAAGCCCCTGTAGAAAAAGATCAGGGAAGTTTGTTTGAGAAGTGGCTCTGAGTGCTGGTAAGAGCTTAGGTCTGCGACTGGATCATGACGATTCTTAAGTTTTGGCACCAAAGGCCCTGTGAAGAAATGGGCCCAGCTAAAAACGCTGGTAAAATCAGTAATCCTGCCGCCCGGGGTGCAACATACACGGTAGCTAGCTTAACTGTGCTCCCGTGTTGGCCTTAAAAACACATTAATAAGCCCTCGTCCCTACCTCTACTCTTGACCTGTTGTGACTTTAGACCCCAGATATCAGTCTCTCTCCCGCTTCTCCTCAGCTACGGCGCCTTGCTGGTTGGGCCGTATTTTACACGGTACTTGTTGATGTTCACAAAGTGAAGGATTTCTGGATTGCGGCTGGTGGTGCAGGGTAATAGGCCTTCACGCGCGTCGCCCATCAGCCACTTATTGGTCTCGGTGTTCATGTCGTGAGAGACGTGCTCCTTGGCCCACACGTCCACCCAGGCTTGGAAGCGTTTGTGAAGCCGTATACTCACCCTCTCGTGTGACTGAGGAAAAACAAGATGTTGTTATAAAACTCAGAGGGTAGACAAGGACATTTACAGAGAGGATTCTTAAGTGACTAAAGATGATTAGTACATGACGGAACAGCCCTTTAACACTGAACACTCAAGGTAAACGAAATGTTCTGACTCATTAGTGCTACAGTGCCAACTAACTATCAGAGCTCCCCCTCACTGGTGACTAACAGCCCCAACATGCAACTGTTAGCTCAGCTGTGATACAGTAAATGTTACATCCCTCTAGAAAGCCATTAGTCCTATAAGCAGGGCTTACGTAGGCCTAGTTTGTGATAAACTTAAATTAATACTTTGACATTTTGAGAAAGATGCCGTCTTGCCACCAATTAGAAGAAAAGATCAATATCGCTCTCACATCTGTACGGTAAACATGCCCCCTTTGGATCGAGCTGAAGATGGCTGTTTCCCCTGTTTTCAGTCTTTATGCTGAGCTAAGCTAACCGGCTGCTATTGTATTTCCCAGAATGTCAAACTATTCCTTTAACTAAACAGTGTGAACAGGCAAATAGAGTCAGACTAAACTGAAGACAGACATTTTTACATCACCTCTGCTTAAAAAGAACATTTAAAGACTTTGGCACCTTAAACAACAACGAAATGTGGAACAACCTCCTACATTGCTTAATAATTAGACATGCTGCAAATATTGCAAAAATGTCCATTTTTGTTTAATGTTTTAAAAATATTTAGGAAACCTGTCTCTTGGCCAAATGCATTTCCAACTGTAAATAATTATAAAAAAAAAAAAGGATAAATACGTTTTAACAAAGGCCAACCCACACCCTTAAATAACAAAACTCATAAAAGAGATAATAAGATATGTAAGACACTTACTGCTCCCCCTACACCTTGGGCACAGTAAGGGAGTAAATGGGTAACCCATTTGGCTAACGAAGTAGTAGTAGAAGAAGCAGCAGTGGATACCTGGTGAGCTCGCAGCAGGGCAGTGCGTCTGTACATGTAGTCCTCAGACTTAAAGACGTACACCATCTTGTAAGAGTTTAGTTTGAACATGCACTCCATTTTCTCCTTTTCCAGGGATTTCTTGCCACCCTCGCAGGCCTCTTTGTCCAACTGCTCTCGGCCCTTCTGGTACTTCCTGATCCGCCTCAGATTCCTGGTTTTGAGCGCAAAGACATACGTGATGAGAGTGACTAATGACACCCAGCAGGAATGCTTCACTACAAATTGATTGGAGTTCATGTAATCAAAAGGACTCATGTGCGACTTCTACATTTGCATTTCATAGGAGATGTGTTCAGTTTAATAAGCAAGATACTCTGATGTTATGCAGTAAAAAAAAGAAATGTCCTTACCATTAACCTCACCCTATTTTTTCTGAGTCAAAAGAAATAAAACTGCATTCACAATTCAAAAAATTATTTGCAAAATTAGCTAAAACAATTGACCTGATGTGACAACTTACCTGGGAAGAAAAACTGGCTTCTGAGCGAGGTGCTCCCTCAACTCAGGTGTGGTGGAATCTGGGTTTAAGTAGCGTCCAACATAATCAGACCAACGCTGCAAACAAAGGACAAGTGAAAAAAACTTATGTAAGACACAGATTAGGTATATACACACTGCTACTAAACACCAGTATTACCAAAAGGTTGGCAATAGGTCCTTACTGGCATTTCCCCTCCAGCTGGAAAGTAGACCCTCTTACTAGACAAAATGTAAAAACAATGACAACTTTTACTTGCATTTACACACTGGATATTTAGGTCCCTCATTTAATATAAAGATATTACTTATTTTGACAGCGGCCAAATAAGAATAATTCAAATCTGCATGGAAATTTAAGACTTTTCATAAGCCAAAAATAAGGGTCGCAAGTCCTCCTAGTGTTGGCAGTTTAACAACCATCACAGATGTTCTTGTTTTAAAAGTCCTAACTGGTTTGTAAAACAGAGAAAATAAGGAAACATGTGTGGCTTGAGAATAAAAAGGTTATTTCCCTGCGTTTATCCAAATTCACTGCACACAAGCCAAACCTTAAAAACGGGCAGTCTTCAAGTGGGTTTAACAATTTCTCACCTCAGCCTCCATGGGCTCGTCTGAGTTCTCCTCCTCTGTGTCGAGCAGCTCCATCGTGAGCTGCACCTGCCCTCTGTGCTTTGAAAACATCACCTGAGAGATAAGCAAAGACAAAGCAAGTGTGAAGCAAGCTGTATTCAGAGTTAGAGAGATGAAAAAGCCAGGATGTCCTGGAGGCTCAGAGGGCTGAGGTGCAAACTAGGTAACTGCAGCTTTCCAGCCGTGTGCCTAATTTCCACTGCACGGCTCGGCTCAACTCACTTTTGGTACCAGGTTTCCTTTATTTTGTTTCCCACCGCAGATAGAAGCCCCTGAGTGTCTAAGCCGATTGTTATAGTGACGCTGCGTGAAACTGTTTAACATCACCTTCAACTTGACACACTGGGTCCTGATGAACATCTGCACACTGTGAACTGTATGGCACAGTTTTCCATGTTGTTGTTCTTATTTAATTTGAAAAAAAATCTGGGTCGAATGAATCAAAATAAAATGATTGTTGTTGCTATTGGCGGTAGTTTGCTGTTTGGTCTCTTTGTGCAGGATGTCCTGTGTTGTGCAATTGACAACTCTATTAACGATTCTTTCTACAAACATACATACATACATATCTGGATTAGGGCTGCACAGAAGTGAGGAAAATATGGGCTAATTTTGTTAAATATTGCGATAACGATGTAACATGTGATAAACAGATTATAAAGTGTACTCAGTTCTGCCTTTCCGTTGCTTTTAGAAATCTTCTCAAATGCAACAAAGTGCTTGTTGAATTTAAAACAAATGAAAGGAAATCATTTTCAACATTCTTTTCAAAACAAATTCAACTTTAAATAAAATGTAAAAGGCATCACTAAAAAAAGAATGACATTTTAAAGTGCAGTTTTCTAATGATATTTTCTTTCAACTAACACAAAAATGTGTGATTGTCTTTCGCTATATGTTGCAGCCTTTCAGAATGTGTTTATTGCGGCAGTTGATATGACAATACAAAAAAGATATATCGTGCAGCCCTAATCTGGATTAATTACAGCAACCACTTTGCACTCTGCAGCCTTGATTTAAATGTACTGGCTCAATTTAATGATTTGAATGTCTATTTTACTATTGACTTTAGTACATACATTATTATAATGTTTTTAAATTTCAACTATACTTCTTTTTTTGTAACTGTTTCTTGAATGTATTTTTATTGTTTATGTTAACAATGTGTTCATATGCCTCTCCCTTTGAGATACCTTGTAGTAGAATATTTGAATATGTAAAACATTAAAAGAAAAAAAATATATACACATACATTCATGCATACATTATATAATTAAAATGACAGATGAATAAGGTCATGTACTTCTCAGCACAATCTTCCAAAATGATTGAAAGTCATTCAAACAAAAAATTCCCATGTTCAAAAAGGAGTAGGAAGAAGTTCATAAACAACTTATCAGGTCCAACCCCCTTTCTCTTTTTATCCTCTTATGCTTCACTTATTTACACATCATTGACACAGATGTATACATACATACCTACACACTATTTACACTGTTTTTGTTTCTTTACTTCCCTTTATTCTTCTTTCTATACCATCTATCTATAGCAGATTAAATAATAACACGTCCATAGTAGACTTAGTATATAGATAAAATAGTATATAGTGTGTGAATTGTGCTATATAAATAAACTTGCCTTGCCTTGTGGAAAATGGCTGTTGGAACTTCATGTATTTACCTTGAAGCAGTTCTCATCAGACATGAGCTGCTCGGCTTTCCGCTGATACATGGCCTCCGCAGAGCTCCGCGAAGACTGGGTGGACATGGTTCCTCCGCTGGCGCCGTTAGCGCTCTCTGAGAGGTAGAGGTCCGTTACTTGGACACAGATCTCATCACTCACAATGTGCTGGAGCTGGATGGAGAGGAAAGAATTGTTATTGAAGTTAGAAACAACACTTTAAAGTGTCAGAATTACTCTCACTGTGCTAATGGAGTCTCAATGTGACCGCCAAATGACACGAGAAAGGTGGAGGTGAGGGAACAAACAGATGCTTGCCTGCCGGACGATGCTTTGGATGAGCTTGTCCATCGTGAAGGCAATGTAGGCGTGAATAGTGAACATTTCTCTCAGCGAGTCCTCGTACTGAGAAGCCTCCATATTTCCATCAAGCAAATTTCTAACCATCTCCAAGAAGGCCGAGTAGTAATCTTCCACCTCAATGTCCACTGGAGATAAGAAATATTATTAAAAATAAAAACAATCAAGACGGCTGAGTGCAGGGTTTTTCCTGCTTAGAGGAATTAGCCAGCCCCAAAGCAAAATCACCAGCACCAAAATGTCAAGAATTGAGAATAAAAATATTTTCCAACGTCTCTCTCTGTTTTTTTGACCAGTTTTGTTAGTTGCGGTTCATTTACTCAAGCATAATATATGTCTTGTTTATCAATTTGACAAAAATAACAGAAAAATGCAACACAGAATCATTGACTTTCCGACCGATCAAGCGTCCTGCCGTGCGTAGTCCCCATAGTGAATGTACAATACGTTGTTGTATTTTCATCTACTTTTCGTTCTATTTATTCACTTTGTCAATTTTTGTTTATTCACATTGTTGTTTAATTACCCGTTTGAATAAAACTATTTATTCTCTTCTTTTGCATTTCCATTGTTTGCAGCAAGCGTAAAAACATTTTTAAACTATTTTCCCTAGAACGAAAAAGAGGAATGTGAAATATGTGTTACAGAGAAGAAATGTGGCCCAAAAGTCAATGAAATCAGATGTTTCATTCTCTGTTCTATATAGGAAAAGCAAACAAGCATAGTACAATGTGGTTTAACTAAGAACACAAAACATGTGAGGGACTGTCTGTTGTTACTCACTGGGCTCCTTCAGTCTCAGCTGGATGGCTGGATTGTCGCTCTTCTCCTTCTTCAGTCCCAGGACTTCCCTCTCCCAGTCTCGTTCTCTGACCTCTTCTTCGATCTGTCGCTCCGCCTGCCCGTAGAGCCGGAGCAGTCGCGAGCACAGCGTCTGGTGCAGCCGCAGGAAGATGTACCAGTTGTTGTTGACGTAGTAGAGGTTGTAGGCGTCGTCAGAGCCCCGCAGCTTCTGCGCCGCCGTGTTGCTGAACAGCAGCTTTGACTTGGAGGGGCTCCCGCTGCCGGGAACGCCGTTGTGCTTTTTGGAAGCGCCTTCCTCCAGGTCCATCTCCTCTTCCTCCTCCTCCTCCTCTACGTCGGAGAGCTCGCCCCGCTGAGAGAACAGCATGTCGGGGATGAAGTGGTAGATGATCTGTTTGATCTTGTATTTGTCCTCCTTCTGAATGCTGGTCTGCCGCTTGACGTGGTGGATGATGAGTGCCGCTGCGTCCTCCAGGATCTGGCTATCCTCGTACGCCAGCGTCAGTTGAGGACCCGTGGGCGGAGTGGTGTTCTCCTCAGACGCCTGCTCCTGGTGCTGAGGAGCAAAGACAAATCAATGTCAGCATTTTGGGTTGCACTGAATATATGATTCTGTGTTATGCTAACCTTAAAAAAGTGGGTCCCGTTTATTCCTATTTGAGATACATTTTCCTCAAGCACTTTTTGTAAAAAAACATGATATTATTGTTAGTATATTGATAGTATAATGGCTAAGCCTAAAAACGTAAAGCCACTGAAGGACTGCTATACAAACTTGAAACAAATAGTCTATGGCTGTAAACTAGCTGACGCGCTCTATTCTATCTTACACCGCTCAGTGGCCTACTGTAGAAATCACTCCAATAGTTATCACTGCATTATGATTTTGATTTTATTCAACACAATGTTCTTCAAATGAACATGCAAGTATCAATGTGTCCATTAAGCTCCGTAAACAAACATTTACACATCCACATGAGCGGTGTGTAGTGATTTGATGCGGTCAGAAACTATTTGTGCTCCTCCGATTAACTTACCTCATCGTAAATGCTTTCGATTTCATTCAACAGGGACTTGGATCGAAGCACTTTGGTGTCATTCTGTTTGAAGTTGATGCCTTGGTGGTCCAGAGACTTGAGGTAATACTTCTCGTTCTGCTCCCTCCAGATCTTGTTGAAGCCTCGTTGGGCTTCCCGCCACTCTTCCTCCTTGGTCTTTAATCTGGTCAGAGGAGAAGGCAAAGTCAAGTAATGTACACACACACAATCTCTGAATTCATATTTTAGTTTTTTAAAAAACTAAAATCAGCAACTTTTACACTCAAACTATTGCAAAGGTGTGTCACTTTAAATTAGAGCTGAACGATATTGTTTTAGCATCGACAACGCGATGTGCGCATGCGCGATAGTCACATCGCAAGACGTTACGATGTTGACGCTAAAACTTTTTTGCTGCTTGATAGAAAAGTAAACTTCCACCGTTCTCCTTTTACATGATTATTACCGGCCGACCCTTCCCCTTTAAGACAGGTATCCATGTGGGAAACGTGTATAGGTGACTTTAGTCCGACGGGGTTTGTTATGGCAAGTGAGGCTCTCCTTGTGTAGATAAGTACCGTAGGCAGCAGCTGCCGCTGACACAGTGATGTGCATAGTTTTGATGTGTAGTCAGTGAAGCTACAGTAATCTGTGTTTTATGTTCGCTGCAAATACGAACTAAATAACATGATTAATGCATAGTCACAACGTCTCTCGGCCATTTCCCGCCGCAGAAAGCTGCTACCAGCCAGGCTTAAGCTATATAGCTAGCTTAAAGAAACAAGCAGAAAGCTGCTACCAGCCAGGCTTAAGCTAATATAGTTAGCTTAAAGAAACAAGCAGAAAGCTGCTACCAGCCAGGCTAAAGCTAATATAGTTAGCTTAAAGAAACAAGCAGAAAGCTGCTACCAGCCAGGCTAAAGCCAATATAGTTAGCCTAGCCTAAAGAACCGAGGGGTCCCAACTAATGTTACGGTTCGGAGCCGCGAGGCTGGAAACGTAACACTAATAAACAACAGAAGTCTGTGTCTGATCTAATGTCATTTCCACTGATTTAATTATTCTTGGATACACAGTGTGTTGCTAGTGCCCGTGACATGCAGGTCTGATCAATTTATCAAACTAACAAGCTGGCCCCGCTAGTCGACCACAACCTGACATTTAGAGGACGCAACATGCTGTCACTGTCATTCACATTAGCCTGGATTGATTATTATATTAATACAGTGGTGTTATGCTAGTCAACCAGCGTATTTTTACCTAATTTCCCTCTCCAAAACCACTTCAGAAAAGTAACGTTAGTCACAGCTTACTTGCTTTGGTGTTTGTACAGCATTAAAGTTCAAAAAAGTATGGTTCACATTAGAAAATATCCCTTTTCATGTTTTTCTTCTACATCGATGCATTCCCCTACAAAATCACCGCAGTAGTCGAGAATGATTTATTATTTCCAAATAGAGCTATTTATGTCATCTTTAAAAAAATACTTTTTTCTTTTTTTCATATCGCAATATATATCGCAGGGGAAAAAAAAATATCGCTAAGATTTTTTTCAATATCGTGCAGCCCTACTTTACATCATCACAAGATTTAAACCTAGGCTGCAACAGTATGCATTTCAGACAGGAGCACTAAATTAAAATACCGGTAGAGTTTTTTTTTCAGCTTGCAGCAATTGAGAATGTAGTCACTCTCTGTTTGAGCATCACATTACTATGGAGTACAGTGGATGTAAATCATCCGATGTCAAATCATGACGAAAAGATGAGTTTTGTTTTGTAACAAAATTTTGAACTGAGCCATGTTGGTTTTGAAAAAGCGGACCTTTCAGAAGGAAACGGATCATTTTAAAACTAACATCTTTGAAATTCACAACTCCAACATCATTTTAGCTTTTCCTTCCCTGTGTGCATTAGCGGGTTTATGAGCAACGGTTCATAACCTCAGTCTGGGCCCAAAAGAATCACACAGGTTTCTGTCTGCATGTGTGTACCTTTTTAAAACTACATCATAGATACCTAGTTAAAAAACAACCTCTTGACTAAAAAACAGCTTCTATTTCCCAATACATAGATTGGATAATTAAAAAGGAAATAAAGATATAACATCATTCAGGAGTTTGTTTGACTCCCACCTTTTTAACACGATAGGGACAGAAACAGCAGGGTTTTTCTTCAGGCCATCAATGATGTCGGGCGCCTTGTCTCCGTATATCCTTTGGATGGCCTTACGGTGTACGACCTCCGAAGAGCCGCCTAGTGTGCTGTCCAAGCGGAACTTGGCCTGCTCCTCCGCAGACATGCGGGACAACTTCCGCTGTACCGTCTCCAGGACCCTGATGGTAGCCAGGTTGGTCTCCAGTACTACATCCAACTGTGGGTGTGAAGCGCAATGCATACCCAATTATCTTTAATTAACAAGCTCATACTGTGGAATATTCTCATTGTCTACTGTCCGCCTCTGAGCAATTTAATTTAATTCAAGTCTTTGTTCAGGGATGTCTTACGACTAAGGGCGAGGACAACGTAATATCCATTACCATTAGCCGACCCAGACAAGCAGGCAACGGGAGTTAGCAGCAATGATGTTGCATACATTGTCGTGGACACATGCTGCCACTTTCAGTTTAGCTGTAAGGTTGTCAGCTGTGTGTCTTCTTGGCATACTCTGTTAGTAGGACAGCCAATATAACCCTCTAGTTCTTATAGATATAGTGGCAGGTAATTGTCACATGCTCTGTTGTGAGCGCTGTTCAGTCCACCCAGGGATAAAAAACAAACCTTTTCATCCACCAGCCAAATGGTTAGTGAATGTTTAAATTTTCCCAGCTTAATAGATCAGCATTGTTTTTTGGCTGGTGAGTGAAGCAAATCTACCAGCCACGTAATATACATAATTTTGAACTGTGTCCACCCAAAACGCTTTTAAGCTCTCCAATAAGCTACTCCAATAAAAGGCATTTGCATGTCGCCCCTCATGAGTTGTATTTAAGAAGTAGATTATATAGCCTATTTTTCTTTTACCATGCAACAACTTTAACAAATGTAATAGTGTTATTTAACTTTTTAACTTTATTAATTGGTCAAAATTCTTAATGTTGGTAAACAGTTAATTTATTTCCATGGAATGAAATCATTTTTCACCCGTGTGGTGGCATCAACATACAAGTCGTAAAAGTTTAACTTTCCTGCTCACCTCAAAGCGTTCGTCCTCACATCTGTAGATGTGCTCCTCGTACTGAGTCTTCTTGGAGCTGACAAACGTGGAGTCCTCAGACCAGGAGGGGAAGGAGACCCAGGTGTCATTTAAGACCTGGACATCACATAACCAATCAAACACAGTGTCATATTTAAAAAGATCCACACACTTTTTATTACATCTAATCTGTCCACATTAAGATATTTTTGTTCAATCCCTAAATTGGGTATGTTCTTGATTAGATCAAGATAAGACAATTGGAGTTTCAGTAATCACAAAACTTGTCATTGTGTTTTAAAACAGAAACTTGACATATTAAACACAAAATGATAACACCGTTTATGACATTTTCTAAATCTAGTTTCTCTCGTCACTTGTGTCGCTCTTACCTCTTTACAAAGTGGAGTTCTGCCGGTGCACTTGGGCTGTTGGTAGCTTTTGGGCAGAGCTCTGTAACTGGAGCCTAGTCTCTTACAGGAAGCATAATCAATCTCCATGGCGATGCCCTCGGTGGCCCGTTCCTTTGGGTATGTTTCAATGTGGGACATTTCCCGATATCCCAGGAAGTTTTTGAACCAGTTGAACAGTTCCGGGAATTTTCTGTGAAACATAATTAAGTGGGGGAAAAAAACATACATTATGTATGATATATATAGTGTACTGGGGAAAAAATACATTTGCCGGTGAGACGACGGAGTACTCACCCTAAAAAGGGAAGCACCAGCTGCACTAGTTCAGCCCTGGAGATCACCTCCTGATTAAAGATGACCAGACACCGCAAGAAGTTGTCATAGGCCTCTGCACTTCGCAAGGCTTTGCGCACCTGTGGTGAGAAGTGGAAGGACAGTAGGTGACGGAGCCGAATGAAGGAACATAAAATTGCCAAAACACCTGAGCATTACTCGGCTGTGGTTATCTTAAGTTATATTACAACGTTTTACTTTACTGAAGTGTTACATCCTTCCGTATTTCAGTATAGTCACAGTTTACATGTTGAACTATAAGATCAACATTATTATATACCTGATAACACAATCAATTTTAAAACAGTATCACTGTCTGAGTGAATTCTCGCCAATATATCCTAGAACTTCAGCCTTGCTTTTCTAAGCTTTTGCTTTGAATTTGAATCTGAGTACCTTATTTATTAACTTATTTATCGAGTGTTTGCTTTTCAAATAAACACAAAGATTAAATACAGCAAACGCTCACCTTCTCAAAGAACAGAGATTCTGTTCCGACTCCATGCTTGCTGACCTCTGCCACTGAGGGATCTTTCAAATTCAGTAACTTGGGCTTCTTCTGTAGCATAACCAAAACAGAAATGACAAGACATTGGTACAATAATTACTAAAAACAGACAGGAAACACTTCATATAAGAAGAACACGGGAGTGTACTATAACTTCAGCTGAGAACACATGTATGTATACCTTGACAGGGGGTGCGGTCCCTGGAGTTGGATGACGACGGATCTGGCAGCCGTTCTGATTGGGCCTCTGTTTGTTGTTGAGCTGCAGCTTTTTGGCAGTACCACCGTGGTCGTTCCGTACAGACTCTGCCTTCTCAGCTGTGGTCTTGCTTAACAGCTATGGAGAATACACAACACTGATTAAGATGAAGGTACATGAATATGCTCTCTTCAACTCTGGATACAAAGCATCTAAATAAGACTTATTAAATAAACAGCATATCCTAAAAGAAACTCCTCCACTCCATACTTGAAATGTGCTTGTACATCTGCTCTAAATCAAAGAAAGGGCTCCTGCTCACCACTGAACTGTTGGCATCAGGGAGAAATTGCCCAAACTCTGAGAGCAGGTCTTCTTGGTTCTTGAAGAGTCTGGCCACCTGAGCGTACACCTCCTGCTCCGTCAGAGCTGGTGTGTAGTTCCCACCAGCCTCCTTAGCGTTACGCTGCTCTTTCTGTAGTGGACAAACACTTTACTGTAAAGTTATATTTGAATATCCATTTTTGCACATCATGTCCATAAGAGGGCAAACCAATACAACGGGAGACAGAACTACTTGTGTAATGTTAGTCCTCTCTTCTTCTCTCTCTCTCACTTTCTCTGGAGCATGTAGGAGGCAGACATGACTCAGCAGATTACACCGCCGAGTGTCTTGCTTTTCCATGAATTTCCCTGACAATATTTTTAAATCTGCTACTTCTGGTAGCAGACAGATTATAGAACATCATCAACACTCTTCCTGACCAGCTCAATCAGACAGGATGCTGAACGTTAAGGAAACAGCGGCCCACAAGCGATCGCGCACAGCAGATAGCTGCCGTTTTTTTAACTCTCTTATAATAAAAAGTAATCAGTTCAGCCGAATCCTGTGGCCAGTCCCAAACTGTGACGAAATTGGTAGGACTTTGAGGTCTGCTGTGTTCTCTTTGATGATAAATTAAGAGCGTAAAAAGATATTTAGAGCTGCTGAACAGGTATGCGTTAGCAAACAAACAGCAGTTATGTTATGGCTATGTACTGACAATTACCCACAGACACACCAGGTGTGCATCTCATAGCCACACCTACAAATTTGTGCCTGTGTTAATTGCAACTGACTATAGACTTTATTGTCCCCGAGGGGTAATTCTTATTCACACGTTCCTAACACTGTATGTTATGGACAGCCTGCTTACCAAAAAACGATACAAACATAACAGATTGACATGAATGACACAAAATAACACAGACAAATACCACGCATCAAAGTGGCACCATTTCATTTTAGCAATGGAAATTTGATCTTTTTAAGCAACTTGAGTACTTCATACCATAGTATCACTTAGGTTTCAGTTGGGACCACTGACCTGGTACGTGTGAAGGATCTCCAGGAAGGCTTTGTAGATGTCGGGCTGGCCCTGGAAGCGGTTCTTGATCTTGTTGACGTAGTTGATGGCGTGGTTGAACTCCACAGGCTGGTTGTTCTGCATGGGTGGCCCAGTGGTGGTCCCGCTGAGTGGCGGGTGGAGCTGCATGGGTGGGGAGCGAGGAGAGGTGTACGCAGGGATGGACGGATTGCTTTGACTGCTCGGTGTCAACGCCTGGGGCTGAAGTGGCTGGAAAAGGCCAAAACATTCAACGTTTTAGGGGTAACTAAGCAGATGCTGCACATCAGAACACTATTAAAAAAAAATGTATAAATCACTTTGTAAAGATGGGAATAACAAAATATATTAAGGGTGGGAAAAACAAATCTATTCACACACAGTAGGTATCATGATTTTTAAAAACAATTTTTAAAATGGGTTCCTTTCCTTTTACCAATGATTCGCCTAAATATTTTCTGGTTATACAGTACCACTGACGGTGACTACATCATATCCGTTTAAAACAAAGTAGAGAACTCAGAAAATACATGATCATTACAAATGAAATACATGTCAGACTGACTGACATGTGATGTGCATTCTTTTTTAGAAAACAATTAGTATTTAGAAAGTCTCATGATATACTGTCTCTAGAAGTGTATTATTTTTTGTTAAAGAAGGAAAAGAAAATCCTAATACTCTACACTATCGAATCCCAATACTTCTAGAATCGCAATAAATGGAAATCGCAACACAATTCGAATCGACAACCATGTATAGTAAACAAATCGAATCTGGACAAAAGCTTTTTATGTATTGTTTGTGCAACTCTGCTGATATCGATCACATCCCACTCTGAATCACATGCCTTGCTCATCTTGGCAGGGGTGGGCTGCGTCAGAAGGGGCGGAGCGGTGGTGGTTGCAGCAGATGGGAGCTGGGGCGGATGTTGGGTAGCTGCTACGGTTATGGGGATGTTCTGGACTGAGATGCCATGTGGGGTGATGTGGTGGATCTGACCAGGCGTGGTCACGTTGACTAGGTCGTTGGTCTGGACCTCGATCTTGTAGCCAGGTGGCAGGAAGGTGTTGAAGCCCATGATGAGGTCGGGGTGGCCTTTGAAAAGCTGTGACACTCTGCTAATGACTCCAGGGGTGTCAATACTGAAAAAAAGAAAAAAAAAAAAAGACTTAATTAAAATCTATTTTGACTGTCATCCCGTTCCATTTTAAGTGAGAATGTTTCAAAAAAACATAAGTAGAAGCCAAACAAGAGTAAAAAACTCATCAAATGTACATTTTGAACACTCTGGGTGTGCATCATAATAACATTGTCTTCTTCTGTAAAACCAAACAGAGGCCTCACCTTTGAGACTTGAACTCTTTCATTATGTCCAAAAAGTCATTGTAGACCTGAGGCTGGTTGCCAAACTGCAGTTTCACTTGATCCAAGTAGGACAGGGCATCTTCCACCTTCGGGGACAGAGAAGGAAAAAAAAAGTCAATTCAATTCAAATTCATTTATAGTATCAATTCATAACAAGAGTTATCTCGAGACACTATACAGATAGAGTAGGTCTAGACCACACTCTATAATTTACAAGAATCCAATAATTCTAGTAGTTCCCTCCAGAGCAAGCAAAAATGCAACAGTGCCGAGGAAAAACTCCCTTTTAGGAAGAAACCTCAGACAGACCCAGGCTCTTGGTAGATGGTGCTGGTTGGGGTTGATATGAAGAGTGGCAATAACAGTCACAGTAAAAGATAATGGAAACGTGACAATCACAATAATCTGCCAATCATTTTTTACTTGTACATTTCACTATTGGCAGCTGTGACTGGATTCTGATAAACACATTAGCATCATTCATTAATGAATTGAAAACATTGATACAGTAAAATAACTAACTTCATTTAACAAATCAGTGACCATTTACGCTACCATCACATTTTTTAAAATCTTGACTGAAACTGGGAAGAAAAGCAGTAAATAAATAAATAAATGAATGAATGATTTAACTCAGGTATAAAAATGTTTATTAAAAACGTTTTACTACAGAATGCTTTTGGTTCAGTGCTTCCCTGTGAACCATGTGTATGGCTGGATACAGCTACTGTTTAGGGCGAACCAGCCATTTAACTAAACATAAAAAGGGGCTCAAACCAACAAATTAACTAAACACACAGTATATTGGGCAAAAATTACACACGGCCCTATAACCTCTAGTAAGTCCTGTATATTTATTTTCACAAACTTCTCTGGCATGAAAATTCCTTCATGTTTGCAGGTTTCCCATGGGACCTGGCACCTGTAAGAACCTGTCAAAATAAAACATGCTGACCAACCTTGAGCCTCTGGAACTGCTGGCCCTGTGCTGAGGCTTGAGGAGGTGCTGTATGGCTGTGCCCTGACATCACTGAGGGCCCGTGGGACTGGACTGCTGGGCTATGGTGGTGGGACCCACCATGGGCGGCTGGGCTTGGAGTGTGCCCATGCCCGCCACTGTTTTGGGCCACGGTGGGAACCTGGGAAAGTAGAGATACCTATAACAATGATTGTAAGTTGTTAACTTTAGTATATCTGGTAATATATCTGATGGATAGCACTATGACCTTATCATGAAAGGAAACATTATTTAAAATCACCACATACAACAAGTATGTACAGCAATTTATCTTCATAAAAAAGTGAGACATGCTTGAGGTTTACAGATAGAAAAGAAACATGGTCTCTGACACTCTCCACAAACTGACACAGGTTAAAATGACAGCCTGAGTTATGAGTGATGGGTGACTTAAAATTTGCAGTATTTGACCTAGTTTCAAATCTAAAATTCAGTGAGCTTAAGACAAATCTGCAGTGGACAAGCAGAGTATACCTGGTATCCCTGGGGGACGGAGTACTGGACGCCTGCTGTGGGCTGCATGTTGTCAGACACGGCCTCATACACAGCTGGGGCTGGGGCAGGGGCCAGGACACGATGCTGGAAAGCCTCCGCGTTGCCAGCAAGGCGCCGCTGCTGGGACGCAAAAACCGTTTCCTGATCCTCCAGTCGCCGCTTCATTATGAACTCATACTTGTAAAAGCTGAGAGGCCTGCAAAGAACGAGCATATGGACCCTATTTCACACTGGCGGCCTTATGTCAAGTTATCAAAATCTATTAAATCAGCCTCTTGATTTCATTCAAAAGACATATGGTAGTAATTTTTCTTTGACTTCAACTGTGAATTTATGGAAACATACAGTGCCAGCTAGCCACTTCTGTAGTTTGGCTCGAAAAGAAAATTATTATATGTCCTCTGACCATATAGCCAATAACACACCATTTGCTTTTAGCTGCACAAAGATGCCTGAGGGTTTACAGAGCTACATGGGAGCATATTGATTTACTAACATGTGATACGGCATGTCAGTCTTAGTTTGTGATATACTTTTGGAATGTTATTTTTCCTCCGAACTAGGTCAAAGTCACAATGACATGTGCATGTCGTTGCAAACTAACTTCCAGTGTCTGATTAACCTTTTGTTTGAAATTGCGTCATCCCGAGCCTCTCCAGCAATGCCAAGCCTAGAATTGTACCGAACCCAGAGCTCCGTCCTGCTACATATGCAACAACAGAGCAGCTACATCACCAAAGGAGTGTCACACAGATGGTGCAGCCATGCAACAGTATAAAAATGAGGAACCTTTATACGTGCACAAGCACATTGGAGGGGGGTATTTAGGGAAAACTAAGCTGTTAGGAGTTGCAGAGCACCCTGAAACAGCTATGTGCAGCTTTTTCTCTTTTATAGACCGCCATGGTTGTTTTATTTCATGTATTTTGTATGTAAATTATCTCTTTATCTGGATAATAACGTTAAATTGTATTTGGCAAAGAGGAAAATTACCTTACATACATGTCATCCTCCTTGTTATAAATAATAGTTTCATTCATTGAAGACTTGTGTTCTAAGTTGAATCAAATCTCCACACTTTGAAACTACAAAACTTGAAAACACCTGTGAATACCTTACAGGCAGTTTGGGGTTTACAAATAAAGAATGGTAGTATACTACTTAACATCAATATGAACAAGCTACCATTTCCCCACAATGCCTTCATCATGCTCTCACTCAGTGCTAAAGCGATGAGTAAATGCATCTAGCCAAATGTTAACATGCGTTGAATGTAAAACTTGCAGTCTCAGTAGCCAATGAAATACAGACAGCCTACGTCATCGTTGTAACAAACAGGTGCTGTGGGAACGTGGGAAGTCAGCATGCCATTCACAACTTCCTCAAGACAGCAACAACTCCATAAGCATCTCAATGAATTGCGTTAAGGAAAGACAAAGCTAGAAACCCTACGGTGGAAGAATAAATGACGTTTCAAAACCCGAATATCGAGCAAAAGTGACACAATGACTGTCAAACTGAACTGGTAACGCCTCCGACAGTGGTGCTGTTCACCAACAATAATTCTCGATCTGAACAGCCGCGGCCAAAGACAACGAGGCTGCTGTATTTTTAGAAACTCCACTTTACTTAGTGTAGTAACGTTAGAGTCACGTAGAGACAAATGCAGCTATGTCTGCTAGCTACATGCTAACAGCCGTTAGCCGACAACAGCGCTTCACCATCCCCTTTATGGCCTGGCAACACAAGCACCGACCTCGAGTTACAGCACGACGCTTTCTCCCACACCCGCCATTTAGCTAGAGCGTGGCGCAGGAGTGCTGCAAATTACACTCCAGTTCAGCAGGTAAGCACGCAAAGTAGCTGACTTAGTAGCCGCCTGGTGCCTTTTGAGCACAAAAGTATACGAAAGAGTTTTTTCTCTATTAACTACGCCAATAACTTGTTTTGTCGACAGATGTTGTGGGCTGCTTGTTAGCTGCTAGCTAGCTAATGTAAACAACATAAGTAGCCCGACACCGAGCAACGTCTGGGGCTAGCAGGAAAGCACATGCAGCTAACGATTAACGATCGGGTCCGCTGCTGCTGAAACATGCTAACGTTATCTGAAGCGAGCATTAGCTATCGATTTATCAGAGTACCCATATCGGGTCTAAATACGAGTGAGTGACATGCAAATAAACGTCGATTCCCCCTGTGCCGTACTTAAAACATCTGCTAACGGTAAGTATATAGCTAGCTGTGTTAGCTTGCTGAATGAACTCACCCCTCTCCCAAATAGCAAGCTGAAGATCGCAAATGATGCTTTGATAATCCGTTATTTGTGAGTTAACCGCTACACCTCTGACCAGGGAAGACAGCAAAGTGATGTATTTGCTGAAAGCAATTTATCAGTTGCTTATGATTTAAAATAAACAATTCAAGCGGTGGGCTGCAAAGTGAAAATCTCCCCGAGAGAGGAAAACAATCTCCGTTCGGTTAGCTCTGGAGGGAGGCGGGGTTTCATATGCCCCCGCCTCCGACAGGCGCTATTGGTCAGTTCTTTCAGAGGACCCACATGAGGGCGGTGCGACGAGCCTGGGTTTTGAGTTTGAACTGTCAATCAAGGATTTTCTCGCACAGTTGCCATGCACGCCCATTTTGAGTTGAAGCGCGACAATACCAGCGGTGAGAGGAGTCCCGCTTGCGGAGAGTACATGTTAAGGAACAAAAAACCTTGGTAATGTAAGTTAAACAATTTGAAGTATGAAACTTTAATACACACCCAAACTTGTATTCTCCCCCAGCACACTCCATATATTAATAACAATATAATAGCAAATAATTGTAGTCATGCAACTGTAACTGTGTTGCATAAGTGGGCACATTCTTCTTATTACAGACAGACAAATGTACATGTAGGCCTACATTCAATGACATAATTTACTTTTTTGTGATATGTGTGTGTGCGTGCATTCATGGCCTAATTAACCTATTTGCGGGCCCCTGTTCACTCGAAGTTTAGTACCGTGCACACAGCACTAGCAGCTTCATGATTTGCAAAGTAGCCTACTCATAAAACGGAATATTACCTAGAGTCGATTGTCTGCATATCAGTTAGTTTGTGGTAATATAATAGAACAATTTATAAATGCACAATGTGCGCATCCTATAGAACGCTAAAAATGATTAACTTCTTTAAAAAATTGCCGCATGGCCCCTCTACAGGACAGGGACAAAATATCATAAACTTCTGACCCAGCGGTGAATATAACATGCCTGTGTGTAAAGTTGCACTGGACGTTTCAACACGCAGTTATTCCAAGCACCTGCCAAACCATGCACTGCAGTATCTAGACTTGCACTAACCATGTAGGCCACAGCAAATTACCAGCACTTATGGTTGTATTGAGAATTTTAGAGTCCTATCCATATGTTGAATTAAGATCTATATCTCGAGCTATGGATCTAGCCACACAACTCACTACTTCCTGGACTTTGGTAACACGTGACTTTGTTCTGTAGGAGGGAGTCTGCTTTTGCACTTGTGTCCCACCTCTGTGGACACTTCAGCCAATCCTCGCCTGTCACCGTCATTACAAATCCCAAAAAGGTGGAACTTCCTAAATAAACCATCGCCCACGACAGGCGGAGCTGCAACGCCAGCCCGGGATTCCTCACTCCGATCCAGGCATAGGAGTCAGCGACCGTAGGCTGCAAAAACACACACACAAGCCTACTCACTATCCCAACTGGCGTCCCCCCCCCACATCATTGCGTTGCACTTTGCAAAAGATATGCCCCAGACCGAAACCAGCATTTGTCGAAAATACGCCTGTGTTAATGCTTAAAACGCACAATATAGGTTTTTCGTCAAGTTTTGTGCAAAAGCATGCAAGCCCACGCACTGCGGGCTGTTGTGAGACACCCCAACACCGTACTACACGGTGCACACGGTTAAGGAGGATCAGCCGGCCCCTGCACTCAGCGTCGATCATCGACATAGGTATTTGCAGGCTGCACGCCAAACAAAAGGTTCTAAAAAGCATCAGGTAATCGACGCTTACATGAGCGCTGGTAAGCGTGGTAAAGTATAGGGCCTATAGGCGGCTAATACCGCATCTTTTCTAGGCGGCAAGAGCTGATCCAATTGCCCTTACTAAACAATGCCAAAGTCAAACGAAAGGGGAACTACGGCGTCGCTGTGTGGAAACATCGGCACAGTGGAGCCACGCCATTCTCCGCGCTCCCAAAGAACACGCAGTCCCATTTTCCCGCAGAGAGAGAGAGGACGACCAAAACATATTCTTTGTTTACTTCGGAGTAAAATGTCTAAACCTGTCTTACCATAACAACTCCCTCCCCCTACCGATCCATTAGCGTTGCTCACACAACGCTGCAGACATAACGTTAAACGTTTCGACTTCCAGACAGCGGGATGCCTCACATTATCAGCACAGAGCCCGGGATGGGGGGGATTGTTTACTAGCAGAGAAAATTACGTCCTACAGATTTTGCCATCTATCTCGTTATGTTTTGGCTATTATGTAGTCGTTTACGACCATAAAAAGCCCCTTTCAATTCATTTAAAGACACAAAAGGCACGACTGACCACAAAACGCGTTCCACTTCGAAATAAACATCGTTCACTTGTTGTAGAAGCAATACTGTTGATATTATTTAGTTTAACCAGCTGTTACATACCCAGGAAAAAGACTCCTTACTCCGGATTCGTGTTTGTAACAAAATAGTTGGAGACGCCCCCCTCCGTTGACATTGGAGCATACTACAAGATACGTCATTTTATTTTGAATATCACCCGCTAAAACCGAGGCAGTGGCTCTGACCGTCGTCTAAACACATCTTCATTCTCTACAGTGGAAGAAAGGGATTTGAAGCAGTGGTGGAAAGTAGTAAAGTACGCATACTTAACTTATGTACTTGTACTTATTTTAGGTTCTAATCTACTGCCCTCTACTTTTTTACTCCACTATTTGACATCTATAGATACTAGTTACCTACAAGTAGTTACTAGTTTCCGATTTTACATACAAACATGTGCTCAACAGAGGAAATATGATGCATTGTTATAATTAAACCTCAGCAATATGCACATATAATAAATTCAAATGAACCCCACTTCCAGCAGTTACATCATTAAAAATGCTGCTAACATGTTAATGGTCAGTAATAATCTAATGAGATCTAGATAAGTCAAAGTATTTTACATTGTTTTATGACTGCTTTTATTGTAAAAATAAAATCTGACTACGTCTTACACCACTGTTAACCGGACTGTTTGTACTTTACGAAAGGTTAAGAGAAACTAGATTTGCTTAGATGACCAATAAAAATATTTAAGGAACTTTCTTCTGAAGACTAAAGTTATAACAAAACACATATTGGGCCTTTTTTTTCTAAGGTTAGTGAGCTCCAGGTTTCTAACTTCATAAATGATGGAGCAGCTCCCTTCATGGCTGACTTTGTGATCCCTGAAAACTTTTCTGCAGGTCCAAAAACCAGAAATGCTATGTGAATTGTTAACTTTCTACATTTCTGTCAAATAAATTCTCAAGTTGAAGAATTGACAAGTTATTCACAAGTGTTTTTTTTTTTTCCATAGGTTGTGCATTTGTGAACGTGCCCAACACAGTTAAACACTACAAAATTAAGTCTTACATGGTTAAAATGTTTAGTTTAAAAGATTTTTTAAACTTAAAGGCTCAGCCGCGGCATCGTTTTCAGCTGTAAATAGAATGATTAGAAGTCTTGGATCTCGAAT
Organism: Etheostoma perlongum; assembly: GCA_026937815.1. Lineage (NCBI taxonomy): Eukaryota > Metazoa > Chordata > Actinopteri > Perciformes > Percidae > Etheostoma > Etheostoma perlongum. The sequence goes on along the minus strand of CM049378.1, from coordinate 26,531,771 downwards.
GAGTTGTTCTTGTTTACTCTGTAACCATATCATCATCATCATCATCATCATCATCAGGTGTAGGACTTGGGGCCTGTGATGGATGCTGTGACACGTGTAATACAGGAATATTGTCATGCTATTTTACCGTAATGGTAAATAAAAACAAGTTTGAAAATTGTCAGTGTTCCTCTTTAAAAAGGTGCTCAATCAAGAAAAGTACAGAATAGTTTTATCAATATCAAACATTTTATCAATTTGTTGGCTAGCCAAAAAACATTTAGATTTAGGATAAATTATATCAATATTAATTTGAAGGTATATGCATACTCTAAATCTTGCTCTGTCAGTTTTACTGCTGCAACATACAGAGAAATACCACACCCAAAAAACACATCTTTACAAATGTATACGTTGACATAGTTTGTATTTAATACAGTATAGCTTGATTCAATACTCAAACAAATGATAAAGTAATAGGTTACAATAGAACAAATAAAATTTAATATAGATAACTGTATATTCTGGGTAATCATATGAAAACAGTTGAATATAATAGAAAAATAAAATAGGGCACATTTTGCGTCCATCATTGAAAGGAAAAATAATTCTAAAATCAGAGTGCATGAGGATGGCAGACTTAAAAATGTTTCACTACAAGCAAATTCAATATGAATTCTGTAGCAAAGAACACGTTTGTTTTTTTCACCCGGCAACATCATAATGCAACGTATAACACACAGACACTTTTTTGTACATGTACTATGATAATGGCAAGATACTAGGACCAGATGAAAGCACTGATTACAACCACAGTCTGTAGAACTTATAGTAACACAATAATAATAATAATAATAATAATTAGGAGAATAAACTTCAGACAAAATTTCTGACTCTAGTGCCCAAAAAGGACTCTAGGGTATAGGCACATCTATTCTAGAATTCCTTTCTTGGTTCCCTGTAAAATCCTATAAGTCCAAAATGTCACTAAATGTTTTATAATTCAGCATTACTAAATTTAACAATCAAGTTATCCCAACATCACATGCAGACCTACAGATTTAAGTTCTGTGTCATCTGATCCCAATGACTTATCTCTGAGCACATTGGGAATGGTTATTCAAAAGTGCTAAGACATGATTTGTGTAAAAAAAAAAAAAAAGAAAAAAAAAAAAATTGCACTACTCATGAGGTCTTAATTGATGACTTACACAGATGTGCACTTTAATGGCATAGTCACTGCAGACTGCTCTAAATGTGTATGTGTGTGCACTAAGCGATAACTTTCCCACAATCACTAAAGCATGATGGCTCTGCTAGTGAGAAAAGGCAGTCATAGACACTGGTTACTGTCTGTACTGCAAGTCAGGAAATCTTAATATTTAGGCAAGATGGAAGGTCAGGCTTTCAGTGGATACATTTGGAAAAACAAAACAAAAAAACCTAGAGGAATTAACATGGGCAGTAATTTAATTGAAGAGCACAGAGGAACTTAACGGCCGTTTAGAAGTTTACAACCTGGTCATTTAGGATGTGCTTCACCCCCGTTCAGGGTTTCTTTTACTAAGGCTGAAGAGAATGCATCGTGCAATCTCAAAGGAATACAAACACTTCTTAGCAAAAGACTGACTAAATCATTTTTTGATAACCGGTTGAGCAGTTTCACCTCGTGTTCAGTACGACACTCTTGAGACTGGCTCGTACCATCTACGTGACATATACCATGTGCTAAAAATGCAATAACCAATATTTCCTGGACACAGGAGGTGTAAAAACTGTTACCTAACCAAAAAACCTATTGCTGTCTGACAGTTGAAATCAAGCTCCCTATTTTAAATTAAAAAAAACAAACCTAAAAGGATCATTTCACCCCAAAATAAAAATAGTGTCATTAACTTACATCTTGCCTATGTAACTCAAAACTCCAATAAATAGTTGTTCATAAAAAAAGCATAAAAGTTATTAGCCTTTGTTGTTCCATCTTTAGCTCTTTTCAAAACTATTAAATTGAGTTTAGTGCTTACTTCATGCATCTGACCAAGTCACTACTGTCTGTGTACAGTAATTATGCCTATTTGGCCCACAAAATACTTTCAACAGCAGTTTTTTTTAACCACACAATGGCTCTGTTAACTTTAGCATTTAAGGAACTTGACTGAAATACAATTAAAAATCCCTATTTTGCAGTCAAACAAACTTTGGAGTTGTAACTGATATGCGATGAGTGGATAATGATTGAAGTTTTATTTTGGGGTGAACTACTCCTTTTTAAAAAGGTCCCCTAAACCACCAGTTTAAATGTTGCAAATAAATATAAAAATATAAAAAAGGTTCGATCACTTCACCCAATGTGCCTGACCAGACCACAAAACTACACAACACAGGAGCAGTTTTGTCTGAGATATGTTCGGCATAAACAAAATGTCACATTGTTGGAAGAGAGAATGTTATCACAATTGAAACATAATGTCAACACTGAAGCCTTTTTTTGTCACTGTCTTGTTTTAGTCTGGCTTGTCAAAGGATGGCCTACTTTCAAAAGATCGCTTGTGTGAGGAAGATAACTTTCCTGGGCTTACAAATTGGTCACACAACACAGCTCGGGGTTAACAGATTGACTGCAGAAATCTCAGGGCTCATGGATTAATTTGGTAATGTCATGGCTGAAGCTCACTGATTGGCTGGGAGCAGGCCCTGCCTTTGGGCGTGCTCCAAAATGGCATTGTAGCAGAAGTAGTACTGGTCCGGGGTTTGAATGCTGAAGGCCCTCTGTGTTCTCATGCGTCGCACTGTCTGGCATACATTTAGTGAGCCTACGTCCTGTAACTGGGACAGACAGATGTCCAGGGCACAGAAGGTACCTGCAAACAACGGGTCCTCGTTAGTAGCAACACTTTTTAAGCAGGGACAATGAAGCACTGTTAATGTCTTTTAAAAAAAATTAAAAACTGGGCAAATTAAGATTTGTGTTGAACTTTGGTCTAAACTTTCACATCTCATCCACTGTGTTACCCATATTATTTTATATTATGATCAATTAAGCTCATAATATAAAATTTCACAATTGGGTGTCAAACCTTTTTTCAGTTCTGGAAATATGTGTGTTTAACAAAATAAATATTTAATGAAGACAATGACAAATGGCGGATGGACACAGGAGTTGTAAAAAAAGTAAAAGTAAAAAAAGTCAGATGACAAGTTTTTATTTTGGGGAAAAAAAAAAATACAATCTCAGGGTCTCACCTGTTCTCCCAATCCCTGCACTGCAGTGGACTACCATTGGGGGTCCCTGTGGGTGGCCTGCCCACTGAAGTCCCAAAGCTTTCACCATTGTCCTCTGTTGTTTCTTTACAGCTCCCAGGAAGTCAATGAGGGTCACTGCTGAGGTGGGAACGCCATAGTCCGGCCAGCTGAGGTACTGGAAATGACTCACTTGTCTCTGTTCACATGTCTGAATGGATAAACATTATTATTAGGGGTATGCTTGTTGTACATCACACTCTTGAAATATAGATGAATTTCAATCTTTGGGAAATATGCTTACTTGTTAGATGAGAAAATCAATACCACTCTCATGTCTGTACGCTTTATACAAAGATGGAGCCAGCATGCGTTTAGCTTAGCATAAAGTAAAGACTAGAAACAATCTTGGCTCTGTGCAAATTTTTAAAAAAGCACCTACCAGCACCTCTAAATTTGACCTCTAATAAGACTGTTTGTGCCTGGGCTACATTGCTTATCCTGCTTGAAAAACCTCCCCAGTGTGGTCTCTCCCTTTGCATGCATGTTCTCGCAGTGTTCCATGGCTTTACCTCAGTGTTGTGTAGTTCGAGGGTGGTGTGGTTGTAGTGGGTGTGGTTGTCCACCCTTTGGTTAACCACTGCCATGTGGCCATAGACCTCCTGTCCCCCTTCCTCCAGAGGCCAATACTGTCCACACTTCCTCCGACTGCCCTCTTCTGTCCTGCAGCACAGAGACAGGACATACTGTATTAAATACATTTAAGTACCACTTTTAATTCAGACTAACCTTAAAGAGGAAAACTGACACCTTTTTTGGACTCAACAAGTATGAATCATATTTGGCATTTGTTAAAAATCAACCTAAATTACCTGGTTGTCATGACGATAACAAGCACGTTTTGCTCCCAGACCATTCTCCAGAAATCACTATAGGTCTTTTCCAGTGGTCCTATAAAAGTACAACAGGAGATTCAAAGCACATTAAATGACTTCAGTTTAGTCATTGGTCAGTGTACTGGTGCATGTCCATTTGATTGCATGACAAAGCAGTTTAATAAGCTACTTTACACTTATACCAAACACTAATAAAGACATCTACTTTTGGACATGGTGAAAATAAACTTGAAAATTTTCCCCGTTCTCAGCTGTTAATTTACTGCTTTTTCTTTGATTATTTTGTTTGGCATTTTAGGCCTGGATAGGGCAGCGAAGACATGAAAGGGAAGAGAGTAAGTGAATAACATGCAGAAAAGGGCCGCAGGTCAGAACCGAACCCGCAGCTACTGCGTCAAGGACTGAGCCTCTGCATATGGGCGTACGCTCTACCAGGTGAGCTTACCAGGCACCCAACTGTTCATTTACTGCTGACAATTCTGCAATCACACCTCAGAGTGCATTGTTGTTTGCAAATTCCTACCTGTGGGTCCACCAGCTTATTGAGCTTATTAGCACTTCACAAAAAAACAACATCCTGTTTATTTGACCTCCTGCCAGGCATACCCACACAGTTATGTTGTACAAAATAATTTCAGAACACATTCTCTCTCACAAAAGATCTGATTAATTTGATCTTTTGTTTATTACTTATTTTCTTGTATGTTTGTAACCATCTATGTATCCCATATATACACACACAAATGTGTTTAAGTATCTTTAAATACTTCATTAAATAAGAATATGACAGTTGTCATACCTTGAGTACCAATGTATGCATTCCTCTGTTTGTAGCCGTCCATGAAGCTCGCATTGATGTAGTCTGATCTCTGTGGGAACCAAATCGGAAGGTTATCATGTCCGTTCAAGAAAACACTAAAAGGGGAATCGTTCTATGACCTGAATGACACTGCAGAGCTCAGTTGTCTATTTGGGCCGAATGGAGTATTTAATAAACACACCAGAATGAAAAAATACTCTGCTTACACTTTCTGGAAAAAATACCAGCTAGCCTTTACATCAGAATACTGGCAATGTGGCTGCCAAAATGTTGAAGCTTGGCACATTTCTTGACCGCTGTGAGTAATCATTAATGGAAATGGCAGTATTTTTCTTTTCATATGAATGACAATTGTAATGTACAGATTAAAAAAACAGAAACAAAAGACCACCAACCTCGTTCCTTCTGGCTTTCAAACGAACTCTTGTTTGATCAAGGCACAACACGTCTCCATAGCGGTTCCTCTCCTGATTGTAAGCTGATCTGTAAACAAATAATATCAACATGTACTAATGACACTACTACTGTAGCCAGCTTGCTAGTCCGATTGATTATTGTATACAGCCATTGTGACAAAGATAAAATCCTCTCATTTTAGAATTTGAAACAATCAAAATTTCCATTTTTGCTTGAAAAATGAACTAGATTAGCAGATTAGTTTTCTTTTAAAATCGACTAATCAATTATTTGTTTCAGCTCTAACAAAACTAATGATCATTTTCTCTGCTTCTGCTAGTAGTGTGAGCTTAGGTCCACAAGGAATATTCACCCAATGAACACAAGTAACCTAAACTAGTACAATCATTTTAGAGTGTTACTCTATTGCTTCCAGAGGAAAAGTTAACTAATAAATTGCTTTTACAAAAAGTAATAAGTAAGAGAATTGTGTAATAATTCCTTGTTTGATGATCCCTTTTTTTGTAATTAAACACCAATACTCCAACTGTGATCCCTGAAGTCTGAAGCAGGTGTGTATGTCTGCTGCTGTAAACTCACTGTGCACAATGGAAGGTTCCAGGCGGGGGTTCTTTGCGGAGCTCCTCATACTCTTGATGGATGCCTGAGCGCTGAAGCCTCCCGAGGTGCGTCAGCAGCTCCTGTGGGCGCATGGACTCGGGTCCGGGGACGTGAATGGAAGAGTCTTCCATAGGGATGCCCACCAGCTCGTCCACTGGGTCTACCCGTCCGTTCTGGCCCACCAGTAGCTGCTGGTTCCAGCTGTATGACTCCAGAGGCAGCAGGCCGCCGAGGTGCTGGGGGAGACAGTCTCTGGGGAGGTGTTGACGCAGCTCCGCCATTTTCACCATCTGAACCTGGAGTTAGAAGCGAAGGGGATAGACAGATGTGATTCACATAGTAAACAATGTTCACTCTGGCATCCTTTGGTGGAGGGTGAAATTGCTGACAAATAGTATTCATTATACTTTGTTTTTTCCCTTTTTAATGTAAGAGTATTTGTTGGTTGGTTTATTCTTATTTATGAATAATCCTAAAACAATTTACAGTAGACCATCAGGCGACTAAAGAAATTCATACTAATTCTTCAGGGACAGTGTGGCAGGCTGATGGTGGTGACTCCTGTGATTCAAGAATTAACATCCCAGGGATATATGAGGCAGCAGGGTGGATACATGGTTAGAGAGAACCACGTAATCAAATGACCACTTGCAATAATCAATGACACTGAATTCCCTGCTCACTGAATTTGTGTTACTCCAAATAATCTTAACACAATTTTTCAAAACTCTTCAATCAGTATCATTGTAAACATGCAGCAAGTATTAGAAGATTAGCTCCTCCATTTACCCTCTCCCTAAGTTTCTCCTTGAGAAGCAGGCTGAGCAGATTGTACGGCACTCGAAACCACACAGGGGCCCCAACAATCAGCACCTTCTTCAGCCTGGCAGGGAACGCCCCCTGGTGGAGAGAGACAGCACAACAAGCTACAATTTATTCCCGATTCAGAAGGATGTATTTCATCTTTGAAAGTCATGATTTAGACAATCTTGTGCTACTTTGTTGGTTCTGAAATAAAAAGTAGTTTATCCTCAAAACACGACTTGGACAGAGCAATCACAGAAGCTCACCCATTTTCCGTTATCTTTCACTTTAAATTGTGGTTCTTCTGAATTTGATGAGCACAACTCTACTACTACAGTCAATTTTTAAATCAATATAAGGGCGCAAAATGGATGCCATTCATGCCGATGTGTTATTTACTCCTTGAAGCACAAATCACTTAGTGGTGCTTATTTTGTACCTGCAAGTATGCCTACATCTTACACAGCCATGTTGTATGGATTGAATCATTGTTATGCTCGTTAACCCAGTCAGTGAGCCATTCATCTTGCCCTTTGGACCGGCTCTAAATTCTGTGAAGACACCAACCCTGCTTTAATCAATCTGCTTCTTCACAGAATGGAAGACATAACTTTACAGTTATGTATTAACCTGACCCTGGGAAGGAGTGAATTATTTTTAACAATAGCAGATAATTCTAACTACCTCCTTTCAATATAAATCATGTAGTAGTGTTTACAATAAGTAAGTTTACATCTAATCCTGTGAATATTGCACTATTTCTCAAGATCATGCATTTCATTTTCTTTTTTTTGTATGTGTATATGTAAAATTCAGCACTGTAAGTCCAACCTTGAGCAGGTTAAGGATCTTTTTGCTCAGGTCCAGCTCAAAGTTTGTGTAGTTGGAGCCCGCCATGTCGTAGATGAACACCAAGCCATTCCTCTGGGTCTCAAAGCTGTGGGTAAACAGACATTAATTCAAACAGGTTAGGTAACAACTAACTTATGGAGGCAAAAAGGTTTTTTCTTCCAACTCAGGGAATAGACAGCACACTGAAATAACACTTAGAACTTCAAATACAGTATAGATACCATGGAAGACAGTGAAAGCTGTCTTTTAATTGTCAAATTAAAAGCCAAATTTGGTATTACATGTTCAGGATTCCCTCAAAGAAAACTAACCTATCTGCACCAGATTCCAATGCTAAAGCAGGGCATATTTCTCTAGGGAGAAATGGATGCCCAGTATTTATCAGATAGCATTTCACTAATAATTTCAAATTAAAATCTAGCTATTGTATTACAACTTATTTTATATTCAGGTTATCTACCTAAAACCCACAGTCCTCACCTTTCCACGGCCCGATCCAGGAGGTAGAAGAGGGCCTGAAGCACCACATGGTTGCCTGTCTTGTTTGGGTGATGAAGTTTGGCCGTGTACAAGGCAATGGAGGCCCCCGAAGGATCCCGCACACTCTGGAATACACAAAACAGGTGAACAGGTTATAGCAGCATTCAACCTAGTGTGCTCCCGTGGTACTACCAACTCAAACTGCACTGAACTGTTGACATTAGCATTCATATTCATTCAGTTTTCTTTACTTTTTCCTGCATCTCCAATAACTATGATTGAAATTCTCATTAGATATACGAATTACGATATCTAAAGAAAATGTTACCAGTGGATTGACGGATGTATTTTTCATAGAAATCATGTGGTACTTTTAGCCACTTGTAGGAGTTAACTGGGCCTGGTTTTAAGTGGAAGCCAAATGGAAGCTCTGCAAAAATGAAGAATTAACAATGACCACAGGGGGGCACTTAAGTTCAAATGCTGGTTACTGGCAGCCAGCCACAAAAAGGGCTGTCAACAATTCAACAGGAGGTACAGTTCTTGTCAATATTGACAGCTCTTTTTAATTCCTGAGGTGGGAAACAGGACAAACCTAATCAGTATTAAGGCTGCTGGTGTCAAGAAAACTTGATTCTTCTCTTGAATGTAGCCGCTGTCCAAAGACACTTCAGAACCGTCCTTTGTAAGCAAATATGCCTGTGTTGTTGGGCATGGGCTGCTAAAAATACCTCAGGCAGGATATGAAGCCTGCTGCTGAGGCTGGAGACCTCAGACGTCAGACAAAAGGATGTACAGCATCAATGCCACTGACACGTCAACGGGGGAGAGAGAAGGGAAATGCAAGAGAGTGGGAGTGTGTGTATACTGGAAGGGGGCATCTATTATGGTTGTAATTTGGCTGACAAAAGTCTCAATTTATCTGGCACAGGAAATCCAACTGGCACGTCAATCAACAACTTGCACCCGTAAAAGACAAATTCTCATTATGAGAACTTGCTTTCAGAATTCGTACATTAGGCCTTAATCTTGGTAATGAAAAGTGAGCTGGGATCCTTTGAAGTATAAGTTATTGATTCCCAAGCTGCATTTTTGACAAGTCAAAAAGAACCAACAATTCTGAAAGTTAACACGTGGAAGAGGAAAAACATCCACAACAACCACCCAGCAATCTTAAAGTGTTAAATAGGGATTATAGTAATTCTATTCAGGACAGAACGGAAGAATGTTTAACTGTTACAGATTTGCGATTAATGTGATAAGGAAAGGCTGAATTTGAACTTTTAAGGATACGGCTGGTATTATTCTTTATTGTTCTCGTCAACAAATCATAGTTTTAAAAGAAAGGCTAAATAATTTCCTAAAAGAGCTGGGCAGAGCTTTTTTAGCAAACAGTCAACTACAAACAGTAGAAGTAAATAGATCTTTTATTGGGGACTTTTTTCAGCTGCAAAGTCATACATATTTGGTGCTCTAGTAAGCAAACATGACATCAAGACATTGTATGTGTGATCAAAGAAAATCAAACTACAGTACCCATTCATCATAATGAAAGAACATGCAACAATCTGTCTCATTGTTTACGTTTTCAATGGTTGGACAACTGTGGGGGTCTTTGGGATAGAGAATTAAGCTACATCAGGCCAGACACACACGGATCAAGTCAATGTTGATTTTTGTCTTTTTATTTTATTTGTTTATAATAAAGAAAATTATAGAATGTTGCCTGCCTTATCCTTAAATTGTTTTGTTATATGACATTAGACTGAGCTTTTCCATGTAAGGGATACCAACTGTAGAGGAGATTAATAGTACACTCTTACCAACACAGTGAACTTTCCACTGAGCAGCTCCGAGCGCAGAGGTTCTTCCTGAGGCTGAAGTCTGACGATTCCTTCTTTTAGACGCGTTTCCTGAAGAAAACAGATCACAGCAGGTGAAGTCAGGCTGTGGAGTAACTATAACAGGCCGTCACTTTGAGGTAAATTCCTCTCTGTGAACAATAGAGAATTACCCGCCTGAATTTTCCTGCCAGGAGGATCCCTCTTTGAAAAGTTTCCATTCCTTTTTTCCTTTTTTTTGAGTGGGAGTTTCTTGAACAACTTGAAAGAGCCAAGCATGGGAGGTGTCATTTACATTTACGGTTTTTTAACCTTTTGAAATAATGTGGGCCCTTAACTGTGGTTTTAAGGGGGTATACAAATAAACTTTGCTAGGGATAAATAAAAGACGAACCTTGCCTAGCTGAAGGAAAAGTCATCAAACCCAAAATAGTTTCCCCATAATTTCAGTTACACTGATTTTAACAGTTAGTATATATACTGCATATAAAATAGAGGCTTTTCCATTTGATTGAGAAGACCTGATAGAAACTGCCTCTATTGATGTCATACTGCTGCTCTCTTATTCCAGACAGACTAAACATGTACATACTGTATATAAGCAGGGTGGCCATATTCCAAGTAATGTCATATCAGAGGTCTGCAAACAGACCTAAAGCCTTACTCTATGACATGGACCTGACAACTGAGAATGTCTAGAGAACGATTGATGACACTGAAACAAAATTAAAATGACCTGGGACCAAGGAAATCCACCTACTAGCACCTCCAAAGTTCACTAATACACATGTTACACCTTGTTTTAGGATATACTGTACATACAAAAACCAAAGTGTATAAATTACACACTTCATTAAATTACAGCTACAATCTTAGCTGAAACCACTCACTCAGCAGTTACAACAGATAATACTATATACAAAACACTGAAGTTTCCTGCCAGGCCCTACTCGCACGACCAACCACCTTAGTTTTAATGCCAGCTTGGCCCGTTTTCTACATCCCCCCAGGACCAAACAAACACTTCACTGGAAACTTTCCCCCTTAGTTTATTCTGACAAATTACTTGTCCCCAGCCTCTGTCCTGGTGCTGACGCAGCATTAAACCGAGTTAAATGAACTGTGGCGTGGCAGGGGAGACAAAATCCTTCTCAAGTCACAGTCAGGGCATTCATATACGAGTCGAGTTTATGCAGGCCAACTATTTATTGCAGAAATAAAAAACCCACCTTAGTGTTTGAAGCAACATTAGATGAACCACAATTATTTTTAATTATTTTTTGGGCTTTTCCAACTTTTATTTTTGACAGGACAGCTGTGCGAAAGGAGAGAGAGAAGAAGAGGACATGCAGGAAATCGTCACAGGTCAGGTTTGAACCATGGACCTCTGCGTCGAGGCATAAACCTCTCAGTACATGTGCGCCTGCGCTACCACTGACCCAACCCGGCCACGTTCAGAATGAAATTTACAGCAGTATAGACCATTTAGGGACAAAATGAGACATTTTTCTCTACTTCCTGGTAGTTTTTACCTGGCTCGGAGGAGAAGGCCTTGATTATGTTATTATCTAGAGGTTATTTTCAGATCATAAAGTAAATGAGACCTGCAGTCTGATCCACAGGCGCTGCCCTAGAGGTTTCATCTTGATCATAATTTTACGGTTTGAAGGAAATAATACCACCAAGGTCACCAACGGCTATTTCAGTGATATGTAGTGAACAGACATTTTCTCTGCTACGCTGTGGCAGTTGAGAGGCTGATGGCCTCTTAACGCCCTTATAGCAGACACCTATAGATATACAGCCAGCTGCTATAGATACTCCCACATACGTTTTAAACTTGGTCCAGTTTCAGTTTACTGTTCTCCCCAGGGAGGTGGTAAGTGCATAGCAAACAAACAGGAAACTAAAAAGAGCTCAGAAATGTCTAATAGAGAACCATGGCTGCTGTGCACCTACAAACACTTAAAAAAAGACCTAAAAAGAAATGACCTAATGTACAGAGTTCCAACACGTTCCAACACTTTTAATTTGACTTATCATGCAAGCATTAGTGTTAGTATCATTGTGTTTAATATCGTCTTGCATGCAGGCCCAACACCCCCCTTCCCTGTTAAACTTTATGTTCCTCCTTATTTTATCTAACCTCATCACTCATAAGCCCAGCTGTACCAACCAATGAGCTTTTCTGATGACAATGCAATACTTATTTCCCGATAAGCTCAAACCTCTCTGGGAAGCTGAATAAGCCTGCATGCTGCTTCTTCAAATATCCGCCTGGTGTATAATGCTGTGTGTGTGTGTGTGTGTGTGTGTGTGTGTGTGTGTGTGTGTGTGTGTGTGTGTGTGTCAAGGTTCTGAAGACATTTGGTAAATGAAAAAGGCCTTGTGTTACTGGGCTGTGGTAAAGATGCTCTACAACATAACCTTCACCTTTATACCTCTGGACCAACTTGTATCTTTGTGTTGTTGGACTGCTATTTTTTGTAAAAAAAAAAATAGATTACATTTCCATGTTGACCTGATTTTATTCATTTTGCAAGTTATTTCTTTCCTTATCTGAAATAATCACAAAAGGTAGTAAACTGCAGTTAGGTGTCAGACGCAACTTGACCCACTTTACAGTTGTGTTCTAATCGTCCAGACAAGCAGTTATTATAATACAAATGGTTTTGTGGAAAGAACGGAAATACTATTCAGTATAATGAGATAATTGTTCCAATGTGGGTGTAGATTCTTTTGATAACAAAAACAAAAAAATGTTGACTGACGAGATAGATACGTTTCTAAATTTAGGTTACAGAAAACTGGAAACTATGTTTTCACCAAAACAACAGAATTCAACAGTTGTTGACATGAGTCAAAGCTTTGAAAACTATTTCTTTGTGACATTTGCCTCTTCTGGCTCTGTTATAGCTTTCCAGTTGGCCGACAATGTAAAAGCACGCAACTTTGGGCTTTTGTTAACTTTGTTTGAACCTGTTGAGAGAAGCCATAGCTCATTTCATGAGCATCACTGTCACCGAGGTCTCCCTACAACCAATCATCGACACTAGGCTAATGTATGACTTTTTAAAAGTGTGACAGTGATTAAAGATGAATCGGATATTTAATAATGAACAAAAAAAAGATTATTTGTCTTGCTTTGGTGTTCTAGCAATGCAGGCAAAATTAGGTTTGTTCTGCAAACTTTTCACATTAAATGGACAGGGGAACTCTAATACTTGAAAGTAGGGCTGGGCAATATGGACAAAATCAGATATCGCAATATTCTTGAGCAAATACCTTGATTGATATAGCGGCGATATTGTAGTGTTGACAACTGATGCTTTGACAAAATATCTTCACACTTAGATTTAAGATAAATTATCTTTAGTAATGTGACTATAATGACTAAGAGTGGAAAAGGCAAATAATAGAATAGCTAGAACAGTCTGGTAAGTTCAAAAAACAAATCAAGAAACCCACCAATTTACTGTAATGCAGCCTTTAAAACCAGGAAAACACAACACTTATATCACAATATTACAATATCCCAAATTGAAGACGATATCTAGTCTCATATCACAATATCGATATAATATCGATATATTGCCCAGCCCTACTTGAAAGTACAACCAAAAATGTGTTGGCAACAACGGGTATATATCCAAAACTAAACACACTGGTCTCGTTTGCCAATTTCAGAGCCATGAAAACTTAAATTGAAACTGGTAAATTCACATTGAAAACATCTTAAGACCTGACTAAAGCTTGATATTACCAACATTTTGTGACCTGATGTGCAGCTCATAGGTGTTTATAAAAGAGATAATAGTGTGAACTGCCCACTTAGTTAGCTAATTAATATGCTGACATTAAACATTAAATTTCAGTAGCAAAACCCAACACTAAGTGTCTAATGGATTGTATTTAGATGGACAAGTTGTTCACTGTTTAAGAAAGGAGGACTTCCCATATGGCTACCAGAGGGTGCTACGTCACCACTGCTCTGCTCTTGTGTATGCATAAGCGGCTGCAAGTTAGTTTGACTCTAAATGATTCTCTGGTCCCTTCTTACCCTGTAGCTGTGGAATAGCTCGATGGCTCGGAGGACGTCAAACTTGCGAGCCATGAGGAACTTGACGGCCAATTCCCTGGACAGCGGCGACACTCCATGCTGACTGGTCCACTTGTTGATTTCCTCCAGAAACTGCCTGGTAGCCTGAAACAGACACAGATGTGGTCACAAACGTACTCCATAAATCGAAAGGTCAAAAAGAAAGGAAGTGGAACTGGGCTTTAAACTTGATACATCCTCACAGGAAATGCTATCTACAGCCTGGCAGAATATTTGACACAAGTTTACAGAATGTATATACACAGGGAGGAACAAAATTAAATGTTTGAACTGTAATTTGTGCAGCCAACCTAAACGATTGGTTTTACACAAGTTATTCCTCATGTTTGCTGGTTCATCTCATGTGTTAACCACAGCTATCTTGGGGAAAGTTTTGGCACTTTGTAAAAAAGCCATGAACCCAAAAAAAAGTCCATGGTTGAGCTAAAAAGAACAAGTAAAACTGAGGAGTGACGCATGTAAATATGTAGACAAACAGGGAATTTTGTTAAGTAAAAAAAAAAAAAAAAAAAAAAAAAAAAGGATCTTCCAGTTTAGAGTTAATGTTCACATAGTTTTTATAAAAGGGAGTGCAAAAGAGAAGGAGAAGCTGGAATCTTGCTGAACTTCACATGAAGCTGCAATAGTGACAGGGCAAGATAAATATTGTTTTAATATGCAATAGAGCCAGTCATGTGTAGTTGTTGAGTGCTGAGATATCAACAAATACAAGTAGTTCTTCATTGATAACAAATGTTTGGTGAAAGGATGACACTAATGGCAATGAAATTAAAAGGGTTTTATGTTGTTATTTCTCCTCCAGGAAGAAGATGATTTATTGGCCATTAAACTTGATGACAGTAAAGCTTGCACATGTGCATCTAACATGTTTTAGGATGTAGATGCAAATTTGTTTTGTTTGAAATCTGGCTGCAGCCACAAGAAAGAACACTATAAGAAAAAAGCGGAAGAGAGCTTAAAATTGCGACATTATGGATTACTGGTGATTATGTGGGATTACTTAGGCTCCCATATTAAATTAAAAACTTAGTGAGACAACTGAATGTTTGGTTTGTACTGTTTAGTTTCATAGTAATTGTTAGTGAGATTTAAATATATATGTTTTGAAGCTTACATCAGGTATTTACTAAATCAAATGTAGTGTTTATAAAACCTACATTTTTGGCCACTTGGGGCCAGTGGAAACAAAACTGACATTATTTACCTTGTAAGTTGATAAAATATCAGTGTTAGCAAACAGTTGCACATCCAGCAGACACTAGCATTCATTTTGAAATATAAGTCCAATATTTACTACTCTTTTTAGCTCTTTTTGGGTCTCCACCAACTCACCAAATCTGGCTCTTTAGCCAGTAAATGTCATGTTCACCAGTTAGTCACCAACTGTGTCCGTCTGCCATTTAGTGCTGGGAAGGTGGCGTACCGTGAACAGTAAACAGCTGCCTGCTGTGGCCAAAAATGTGCTAATGGCACTTAGATAAAAGGTTTGCTAGCTTACAAAATGTGGTTATTTGTTCTTTTTTTTTTTTAATCAATAGTAGACAATTTATATCATACACTGCACTTCTAATTTGGACAATGTGTTTACCATAAAGGCCTTCCACCCATCTTACAAATAACTTCTGCATTTAGCCAGCAGTCTTTCAGGGGCTTCCTGTCCTCCCCTCTTCTCTCATTATATACTCCCTAAGGATCCCACCCCCACCACCCTCAGCACCCGCAGAGTTAGCGAGACAGCACCCAGTGAATCGTCAAAAGGCGACACAGGAGGTAATGAAAGCTCACACTTTAAACACAGGGTCCCACTTCTCTTGTGAGGCACAGCAGCGGTGGGGCATGCATGGGAGACAGGAAGTCAAGTTCTGGGAGTCCACTGCTCTTTAGTAATACAAAACGTTCACTGACGAGCGCTGAGCCTCAAGACAGGATGCCACTGTCTCTCCTCAGGAAAGCCAGTGCTTTCACAGACAGGAGGGCCTGCAGCTTTTGCTCTGTTCAGATGCTTTAACATGCAAGGGATGAGGGATGATTGCACCTGACAGGGCTGAGGTCGTTTCCTATCCGATTCACATGGGGAGGGGTGTTATTCTGTGTCCGGAGCTTTTCAGTAAAGTAGAGAATGGATCTCTGATTATTATCAGAGCGGATTCTGCAATATTGGCATAACATATTGACAATTAAAACCTAAATTGACTATGTTTCAGACCTCTCAACTATTAGCTACACATTATGAGCCTACATTGACATATGTTACAGGGAAAACTGGGTGCATTACCATGACAGTTCCAAAGAGAAAACTCTACCAATAATTTGTGCTTTTCAGTCTACTTCTTACTATACCATCTTATTTTCAAATTTTGGGAACGTAGAAACGTTTTCACCATGTCATGTGACGCCATCTGTCTGTGAACACCAGACTAAAACCAGTTAGAGCATTGACTGGGAAAGGGTCAAAGTCATGGACCAGGAGCCAGTGGATGGCCAGAGAAAGATCAAGGAAGGCATCCACATCCCTTGCCAGAAACCATCTTTGAACATGCGTCCGCAAGTTATTATATAAGTGTTTAACATCCGTCCTGCAGCTTAGCCAGCTCCATTCACAGAAGACAACCAAGAAGTAATGACACGTTCCACAAAATGCATTGTATACCGTCTCTCCCTTTTATAAAATTTTCTTTAGGTCATTAGGTGTACACACTATTGTTTTTTTACAATATCTAAGGAGTTTAGTGGGCGTACAATTTGTTGCAATTAATCTGGTGGAAATCACAAAGGAGATGACGACTCCCGGGCTTCAGACAAATAACGACAGTGGCTGACTTTCTGACATATCTTCTGTCCCCTAAAAGTGGGCTGTGTTCAGGTTGCGTCAAGCTGAATGGGGCAAAAATCAAGTTCTGTCAACTTGGTAAACAAGGCAAATTGAAAGAGACTAACAAGGGAAAATACTGTAAAATAATTTACAGCTAAAAATGCAGTATGAGTAATATGTCAACAATACATTAAATCTGGAGCTACTTTAGAAAATGTAGTTGGTGAAATGTTAAGGTTTGATTCTTCTGAAAAAAGTTTTGGTTTCCATACTTTATTTTTTTTAATTTATCATTACTTGACAAGATGAATAATCACATTTCTTGGAACTGTCCTTTAACATGAATTCCATCAAATGTGGGCCGCCTGCTCTTTGTTGTTGCAATGTGAAGCGTTAATCCTTCAGGCCAAAGACAACTTCCTGTCAGATTGCTGTCAGGTACAGTACACTCTGGTTTCCAAGATTTCAATGGTCTGACAGCTGCTCTCTCTCTCTCTTAGCCTTTTAAGGAGAGCCTGCCAACTCCAGGCAGTGACCCTCTGTTCCTGGAGAAGCCAGTCTTGTTTGGTTTCTGCACTAGGGCCATATCCGCCAGAGTGGAATTCGAGGATGAACCAGTTTGTTTTCATGATAGGTCACTCTTCCAATGGTGTGCTATTCAATTCCTAAAAGATGCATAAATATTTGCTTGACTTGCTCCAGTTCTGATATGGAGAGGTATGTTTTCCACAAAGTTCTTGAAACACTTAATTCTGGCTTAAACTGCCTGGCATAAATTTTTAAACTTGGTTTAACAAAGTTGGTTTGGTACAGAAATAGTCTGTATGTAATCACAAGTCTTTATATTTTGAATCTTTACTTGTTGAGCTTACTGAAGCAACTTACTTTACTTGTTCTTCATTTGTCATTCTCAAATGCTGAATGAAACATTTGAACAATAAACAGCTGACATTACATAATCCAGCTTGCTGTCAGGGGTTGTTCATTGGTGGTGTTGACAATGACTGTCGATAACTAATTGATTAGGTTCACTACGTTAGGAACATGCTGTGCTGCGAGTTAGTGAATGAGTTGGGTCTTTGCCAACCAGCCCTACAAACAAGTCCATGAGTCCAAATAGGTTGGAGACCCTGACCCAGAAAACTATGACATCAGAAAACAATTGCTGCCACAGAGAGACGAGGGCCGTGTCGGAAATCACTTTTATTTACTCATTTATAACTCCCTAGTACATGACAATAGACACTCCAAAGTCTGCTGATTGCTTGTTTTGTCTGACCAATAGTATGAAACCAAAAGATATTCAGTAATATATGACAAAATACTACAAAAAACAGCATTTATTCATATTTGCCATGCTGGAACCAGTGAATTTGTAGCATGTTTGACTAATTGAGTCAGAACTACATGATTTGTCAAATAGTCTTTAGAAACAGTTTCTTGTGGCCCGGGTTAGCTCAGTTGGTAGAGCAGGCACACATATAGATGCAGCGACTGCGGGTTTGACTTCGACCTGCGGCCCTTTGCTGAATGTCTTCATCTCTCCTGAGGATATAAAGCCCTCAAATGCCCAAAAAATATTCTTTAAAAATAAATAAATATATACTGTTTCTTGAATTTCCAGACGATTGATAATTTTTTCAAAACTACCTATACTGTGATAGCCTGTAGCCATATTTCCAACCACTATAGACCATCCTGATGGTGCACGTTTTTAGTTTTTGATTAAATGTGTCAGTGCCAGGGCAATGGTATTGCACACGCTGGCTTACTGGCAGACAAATGGATGTTTTACTTACATCATGATCCATTGTTACGGGAATTGGTCATTAAGGTCTAAGTATTGACAAACTGTCTACGGTATTCACATTCCAGACAGAAGGAGTTATACTGTACATGACTGTATTAATGTCTCAGCAGAAATACACTTTAATGAAGGGTTATGGAAAGTTGTAGGGGGTTACTGCAGTGTCATGATTACACACTGATCAGACAGAACTACTGCATATTATTTATTATATTTAAAAAATAAAAAAGGATGTATGGCTGCTCTTGACATAGTCTATCTTAGAATCTATCTGATTACAGATGCAATGCTAATCTATTTACAAATGTATGACTGCTGGTGCCAAGCAGCTTTGCTTCACCTCAGTGAGTGCAATTTGGCACGAGTCAATACCAAAACAGGAAGTCAATGACGTCACTCTCTCCCTATTCCCCAATTTCTCCACTCCACTGCTTCCTGGGAGTACACACACACACTTTTTCTCTGAAGCACATGATAGACACACACAAACGCACTCTGTAACTCATAAACTCCCCCTTCCCCCGAGTCCTGTAGAAATGCTTTTAACAGCTGCCTTTAGAATGAAGTTCCACACTACACTCGTGTATGCTCCCGAGAGAGCCACAGTGTCTCTCACACACACACACACACACACACACACACACACACACACACACATAAAACACACAAAACACACACAATCCACCCAAACACCCCCCACAAGGCTGTGGATGTAATGAGGGCGTCCGGTACCCTAGCGGGGGCCCTGGCTCACACAGGAAATGGAGTAGCCAGATAAGGCTTTCTTCTGGCCAGATGATGAGGAGTCAGTGGGAAGAGAAGGCACGCGCGTGACCAAAGAAGAAGAGTGGAATAACTCATACATACATCCAAAACCTAGATACTGCACTGATTATTATCCCCCCATAGTAAGTGTTCTTTTAGAGCAAAATGAAAAATGTACAAAAACAGTACCTAGTCTATTTGCTCATGTTGGATTTCTTATGGTTGGTACCAGTTAGGCCACTTTAGCTTTGACTGGTCAAATATAAACTACAAACCAAGATAAATACTACAATTTACATCCAGTTGCCAGTTTATTAGGTAGCCCTACACCTAACTTAAAAACGTATACAGTCTGATACAACAGTCCTGCAATAAACCCAACCTTTATGAAGGTTATAATGTTCAGTTTAGTAGAAACTGTTTCAGAGAGGTGTTGATTCAACTTTAAAGTTTACCCTCATTGATATATTAGACATGTCTCTGTATTACACAATACAAATAAACCGCCTACAAACGGACCATAAAGTTGAATCAATATGAACAGCTACAACAACTATAGTGTCGCTTTGCCAGACCTTCCTCCAAAGCGTGCTGATGGAGGGTCTGGCTGCACCACACAGCATTCAGGGATGGGAGAAAAACATGCTCTGGTTTATTGCCATTTCTTTAAACCAATCACAATTGTTATGGGTGGTGCTACACTCACAGAGCAGCCGCAAAATAGTCGTGCGAGACAAAACTCAGACTGGACAAATAGTCTAGCTAGCTGTGTCAATTGACCCTGCAGATATTGTAGGAGCAGTTGACCACAGACCTCATAAATCCACAAAATTCCAACACAAAGACAGCGGAATTAAACGGAAAATACATGAATTTGCGGAATTTCCTGCAGCCCTGGAGCAATCCCGGAAGTGGAACGCGGATGATATAGACTACAACAACTATAACCTTCACTACAATAAGGGTTGCCCGATGGCTCGGGGCAAGTGAATAGAACAACCCACTTTCCCATTTGGGCATTGTCGTTTCATAAATGATGTTTTCCTTCTCTTGCGTCGGAGAATGCTTGTTGGATGATTTGCTTTAAATGTGCCTTTGACCAATCAAGAATTGAGTTGGTGTTTGAAGCTTTTGGCGTTTGTTTCAACATCTTTTTAAGCTTTTGATGGTTTCAATCTTTTTGACTTTTTTCACCATTTTTTACATTTATGGCTATTTTATGTTTTATTTCAACCCTTTAGATGTTTTTTTTTTTTTTTTAAGTTTGAGAATTTTATATCTACGTGTTGTTACACTTTTGACATATTTTCAAAAATTCTTAAGAATTTTTTTAAAACAGTTTTTTTTATAATGAAAACAATTTGTATAGGGACATTAAAAACTGACTTTGGGCAAATTTTATTTTTTTTTCACTTTCCCATAACATTGAATCCTGCTTCATGAAGGTATGGATTTATTGCAGGACTGTTTTATTAGACTGCATTACTTTAATATATACTATAAAACTATAAACCTGCTACTGTGCATATTTAAAGTATAATAATACATATTAGTTTAGTAATTTAGGTTTAGCTGGAAAGATTCAGATTTAGTTCATTACAAAAGTAAATCAAGCCTTCAGGGCATGAATCCATGAAGCATAATACAGGTAGCCTACATAAACCTAGAGCTGAAATGATTATTCAATTATTCAATCAACAGAAATCAGTTCATCTGCAACAGTTCTAACAATGAAGTAATAAATATAAATCAATTTTAAACACATACTTAAGTTGTAACTTAAAACATAAAGCCAAGTGATGATGACTTGACAAAACTGTATAAAATCTATATTAAAATAGGTTTTATTTTAGCCACTAAGTTTTCAATATTTATATTCAGGCATGTAACAAAAGGGAAACTTGTCAAAACTGAGGGCAAAGCTTTTTATGGGGTACATAGCCTACTTAAACATCTCACATTATAAACTCTTATGCTTTGATAAGAACAACCAAATTAAAGAAAATGCGTTTCCTATCATTGAAATTGGATTCAATATGTGGATGTGTGTCAGTTAACCCGGTTTTTCAAAGCCACATTACCACGCATGAGAGTATTTACGAAGTTTCTACTGTCTACATTTTTGAATGAGCCAAATGTTAAACCAGACAGCGTTTCCAACTCTTCCCCCAAACTCGCTCCCGGTGTTATATCACGGTCTGTGTCCACGAATAACCAACTTTGAAGACCCTGAATGAATAGCCCATTTTACATCTGTGGAGGCTGATAAAGGCAAGCTTGGCCTGTTTCGCAACACTTAAGCTTAGCCGCTGGAGAGGAACTGACAGTGATGCAACGAGAGCAATAAAGCGCCAGAAATCGATACATTATTTCCGCTCCGCATTCTGGACCATTTCGCAACAAATTCATTGCGCACTGCCATCTCCACTCGCTGCCGTGCGCTCGGGGCCAATAAACCTCCAGGTAGGGCCGAGGTTGGAACGTTTAGGGCGACGAAACACAGAAAGCAAGACGTGTAAGCATAACGACTAGTAGGCCTACCTGTTCTTCCTCCGCCGATAAAGTAGCTGCCATGGTCCCCGTCAGCTCTCTGATCACCTTTTACCGAGACCCGTCCTTTTCATGAAGTGGAAGATGACGGAGATGTACTGTGTGTCTGTCCCTCGTGTAAAAACGAGGTTTAGGGGTTGTCCCTCTCGCTCAAAGTTGAAGGCATCTGAATCGCTTCAGTATGAGCTGAATGTTTCTTTTCTCTTGATACTATTTGGCTGCGAGACACGCAGGCCAAGTAGCCTGAATCTGCCACCCAAACTAGATAGAAAACCCGCTGATGTTGTATCAGATTTCACCGAGGAGGAGAAAAAGAGGACAGGGAAGAGGAAATAATACTCGAGCAACTAGACGAGGCTTTGTTTCGGCTCGATAATAACTGGGTTCAGACCATGATCTGCGGCTCAACACAGATCAGAGGGCTGCAGCTGCTCGCTGACTCCTCCATGCCATGAATTGCAAGTTTTTAGCACTGAACGTCGCTTTTATGTTGTGAGGAGACACGCACACACAGCCCTGAACAGTGAGAGCGATTGGAGGCTTTCTTTTGCATGTTGCTCTACCCCCTGGTGGTTAAGACCAGAAAATGACATAAGCTCACGACCTCCGCCTTCATTCATAAAAATAGGAAAGCAACAGAAAAATCACCATTTTGAGTGTCAGTTTGAAGCTTGAGGGGTCACGAGGAGGACTCTGAAATACAGGATGCTAACGTCAATGTTATACGCATAAACAAAAATAACGGACCCTTTGTAACGTTACAATAATATTAAGTCCATCATCACTCATGTGCCTGGATAATAATGACCGTCCCCAGTGACTCACTACTCTCAAAATATGTAACATTGAATTAACATTATGTGTAGAGTTAAGTCTTACCTTTAAGGAAACGTCTGAGGCTTTCTTGCCAAGATGAGAAGATTGATACAACTCCACAAATATTTGTCCGTTCACGTTGACAATAGTTAAACAAGAAGCTAGCTACAGTAGCCTAGCATGAAGACAGGAAACCGCTAGCCTAACGTTTAGCCTGGCTCTATTCAAAGGCAAATTAAATCAACAAGCACTTTTATAATGTAATATTTAATATTTCATATGTTGTTTGTTTAATAATGTAACAAACCCGAAGTGTAAAACAAGAGTTCGTCATTTATGGGGTTAGCCTATTTATTTGCTGAGAGCAATAACGTGAACTTCCTGTCAGTTAGCTAGCTAGTCAAACTAAACAATATTTTCTTAGTCACAGATTCTACACTTTTCAACGAGGGAGAATGCCTGGGCATCATGCTCTGAAGAATTTGTTTGTGTGGAGAAAACATATTAGACAAATACATATGTCTTAAAACATGTCAGGAAGGGATCTTTGATATAGCCTTTTGCTCATCGGCCACTGTGGTCTATATTTAAGATTATAGGCTATAGCCTATTGTTTTTGTGCACATCTATGCATTAACGTTAAATCTAAATTAGAAAACCACTCTCCAACCTATCACTGCACATTACTAATGCATGAAATGAAGTCAGAGGAAATAACTAATATAGGAGCAGGCCCATTTGCAATAGTTGGTTGCAAGAATAGCAATTTAATTAGTGAAACTCTCGACTCATGCATCCCCCAGGCTACATTATTATCCAGTACACATTACAGGAATTGCATGACATCATAGGAAACAGAAAATACCCAACTGTATGATAAAGTCACTGTAATATGACCCACAAACACATTGCAGGTCTCCATAGAAATATTATATTGCTGATATATTTCATCAGGGAAGTTGGCTCAAGTTCAACCAGGAGACTACACTTCCTGCAAGACTATTGGTGGCCTTTAAATTATACCTTGATGTGTTTGTAATGAGGTTGTAAAAGTAATCATCAATGCTGTGTTAACCTTTACATCATAGACATCTTGTTGTACCTGTAGTTAAAGATGGAAAAGCCATTGGAGACAGTTAGGGAATTAATTAATCTGACGTGTTTTTGTAAGAAAAGTTTGAAGGTTGAAAGGTACATTCACATGCTGTTTATATTTTCCTTCCATAAAAAAAACAAGATCCTGCAATAGGCAAACTGTAAATAATAAGCGTGAGAAAGTCTGGCTTGAAAACTAAAGGGAAAGGGAGTGGGCAAAGATAGACTTCCTGTCAAACTAGCTGACATCATGTCATTTTTGAAAATGTGATTGGTAAAGCCTTTGTCCTGCCCACGTTATGTCAAAAGTATTTGAATGCATTGAACATGCAAGAGATGAAGACCTGATTTGACTCATTGTGGTTAGTAAAAGCTGGAGAGGGAGATACACTAATTCATAGTCTAACCAAATTAGTTTACTCCAAGATCATGTGTAATGTACAGTGTGTGTATGCCTCTAGTTCAACAAGAATCACTCTAGGCCCCACATTACAAGTCTAAAGTGACTATTTATGCTAAAGCTGCATGAAAATCACATTCCATGGGGTTTAATAAGAATCACAAATGAGCAAAACATTGTGGACTCAGGATCATATACCTACCACTGAGGTTAAGGAGGCCACGTCCTCAGTACTGGGTCTGAGAATTTGGAGATTTTAATAGGAATGCAGATAGAAAATGTTTAAATGTGATTGTTTGACAAAAACAATCTAAAGTTAAGCTAAAATGTAATAAACAAATTCAGGATTAATCCCCACAGAATTGTAGTGGCAGTGTGAAGAAAGCTTAAAACAGCATGTAGGGAGATAATATTTACAGAAAATATAACTGAACTCTCCAAGGTATAGGCAGACATTTTGGGAAGTATGTGTATCTGCTCTCTTGCCAAGAGTTAGATGAGAAGATCAATACAACTCTCATGTCTGCACATTAATGAAGCTACAGTCTGCAGCTGGTTAGCTTAGCTTAAACTGAAAACAGGGGGAACAGCTAACCTGGCTCTGTCTGAGAGTAAAAAAAAATCTGCCTACCAGCACCACTAAAGTTCACTATTTAGAAGAAGAAAAACATTGCTGGTTTAACATGTTACACTTTGGGTTGATACAAAAAACACACAAAATATGTTAATATAATGTTATTTTGTGAGCTTTAGAGGTACTGGTAGGTGTCTTTGGTCTTTTTTGCTGCTGTACTGGCTGCTGGCTGTTGCTTATATATACAATACGGACATGAAAGTGGTTCAATTTGAATCATTGTTCATCACTATTTAAATATTAAAAAAGATTTTGCTGGTTAGTGCCTCTTTATTTTTGGATTCTACCTCAGTTTTTGAGAATCCTTGCTACAGCCCTATGTGGACCTGGCTACAAATCCATATGCAACTTAGTATATTTCACACTAATGCCAGCAGTGTTACCACGTAGGCTAAACATCATGTGTCTGACAGGGTTTCAAGTGGTGCAGGAGAAACACAAATCTCATTCCTTAGAAGGCATGTGACAGGGTTTTCATAGAGATCAGAGAGGCCTTAAGTAACCAACATTTAACGTGTGTGTGTGCACATATATGTGTGGGAGACTGAGCATGCTCTGACATGTGTGCACAGTTCCTGGAAAGTGATCACCGCTGCTGACTAATAGCTGGATTCTCACATTAACCACATGCTTGACTATGCTCTTTGACATGCCTCATGGTTTAGAGGTGACTGAATGTAAAAGAAAAAACATCCGATTGTACTCGATGAAATGCAATTGTCAAATACCTTTTTCTCAAATTCTGCATTGCTCATTGTTTTCTGTAGCATCATCCAAAGGAAAATTCTACTACCTTAAATCTGATTGATCACAAACTACATCAACACTGCTATAACCTATATCATTTTCCCCCTTTAGGTAGAACTGAAATCTCACCAAAAAGCAGATAAACAAGAACCTGCTACTACTAAATACTGGTATCTACTATAATTACTGTTCAGATCAGTCTGTGATGTTTGATGCTTTCCAGGAGTTACCAGATATTGTAGTTGTGGTATACTGAGTTTCCTTCCGCTGCATTGTGCACCCTCCACTACTTTAGTCAGTGATGTCCTATATTTCCCAGAATGAGTTATAACAATCCCCCACAGAAGAAGGGTGAGCGTGTTATTTTCACCTGCTGATGTTCCGTGTAGGTGGTAGAGCAATAGTGATACCATCGAGCAAGAGCAAGAAAAGGAGAAAACAAGATGTTTTTTCCAGTGTAGAAAAAGTGAGTAGTGGCACAAACACAATATGGCTTTTAGCTGCAGTGCATGCTGTTCTAGTGAAGATAACTTTTCTTTTTTAAATCTGTTTATTACTTGATGATTATTGGACATTTAAACTGATGTTTCAAGAAAGAAGCATCCTCTGATTCTAAGGGTCAAACACAAATTCCTGTACTGGTCAGCCTTATGTCTGAACCAAACTTTATGGCAACCCATCAAATAGTAGTCTCGAGGAAAAGTCAGGGGATCACCAAAGCTTATACGCTTTATCCTCTGTAGACCATAAATGCCATGCCAATCCATTCAATAGCTGTTGAGATATTATAGTCTGGACCAAAGTGGTGGACTGACCAACAGACATTGCTATATGTAGAGCCACACTGCTAATTACAGTTAAAATTACAATATTTTTTGGTACTACCTCAGCTACCTTTTAAGTACTATTACTTATTTGCACTTTCAGTAAAATCCACAAATGTTACTTAAAATACTATTCCCACCAAAAACATGGCAACAAAGGAAAAAGAAAATCAGGTTGCCTCTCTTCCCAAGATATACTTCATATAGCCCAGCTTTGATAACCTGAGGCAATGATTTTTGAAGTTCGTTCACAGAGGATGTGTTGGCACACGTCGCCAAAATTTACAATCCTGCCAGAAACTTTCATGTCTTTTCCTGTTGACAATTTCCACCCAGCTCTTTACAGTTACACAAATGTCACAGTAAGTGCACTACAAAGGGGAAGAGATTCTGATTAATTCAGATAGTGACTGCTGTTATCAGCCGTATGAGTCACATCTTACCATATACTGCTACTGGCCGTTATATTGCTTTGAGAGGATTTGAAAATCTGATTTAAAAAGGATTGAATGCTTTGCTATTTTGAATTATATCCAACCAGTTAAATGAGCATGTTATAAATTGAGGATTTTCTTGAAGTCTAATTAAAGTATTTCTGTATTAAATGTCTCTCCTAGAGGATTGAACTGATTCTGAACTAGACCTTTCAAAAAAAGTGTAGTGAGTGTAGGTCGATAAAAAAATTATTTATTAAGAAACATACGCTTTAAAAACATCAAAACAATTTTAAATTCAACATTAAATTGTAAAAGTCCATGTCACTGGCACGGTTCAGCATGATCGCAACTCACAGGGTCTTACCAGTCAGCAACACCTCAACTTCCATATCACTCTCCATTATAACGAATGATAATCTGTTGAAAAATAGTAGATTTTGTGCCTGGTAAGCATCAATGATAGTTTTAGAAAGTCTGCTAACAACTGACAACAGTAAGGATGTTTCTTAAGCGAGATCTGTTTTAAGTGCAAAAAGTGCAGAGGAGCAAAACAACCCCTTACCACAACATTTACCGTGCTGCACTTTGCAGTATATCTTGCATAAGAAACCTCTTGTCCTGTTTTTTGACCACGTGACTACCTATGGTGTTATGAAAGGGAGCTGCATAACACACTGTGACTAAGTCATTACAGTGATTAATGACTGTGCAATTACTCCCAAAGAAACAAATCTGTTTCAGAGGTCAGTAACAGGTACAACATAAATGGCAGAGTTTGTAGCCATTTAAAAACACACATATAGAGCATAGCTCTACTAATCGTCACTCTGAGGGCATCCTGAGCAGTGCCGGATTAGAATTAGCCATGCTTTGCAATTGGTCAGATCTGCAAAACCATTCAGCAGATATTCTAAAGAGCCATATGTGGGCCGCCACCACTCAGAAACCGAGAGTTAGCAATTTGCATCTCGTTAAGCCTCTCACTCAGATCTCCATGTGAGCTTCCCTTATTGGCTTTTGATTCAAAAAGTTCAGAGTGTCCCCACTGTCCAGGCTTGGTGTGGACAGGTACTCTAACTCATAGCCTCCACTTCTGTTGGCCGGGCGGACTTCACTTGATGTTTTCTTGTGTTCCAGGATCTGCTGCAGCTGGTGGCAGGCGTATTCAGGCTTGGTGGTGAGGGGCCCTACAGGGACCTCTATGCCCAGGATATCAGTGACCATGTAGGGGGCGAAGCCAGCCCACCAGAGGAGTGCTGCCGGGGGTGTAGTGGGTCTGCCGGTGGTAAAAGAGCAGACCGTCCACCTGCAGCCAGAAATTCAGAATTAAACTAATCCGAGCTTGATGAGAAGCAAATAAATGGGGTTCATAAAAAGATAATAAAATGACCTCCCATACACATCGTTACACCTAGCATTTATCTGATTGTAACACTACTTCCAAAGTGCAGCATTAAGGTGTTAGCAGAAAACAGTTGGAGGACAAGAGAACTTTTCTTACGCCGAAGCTATACTCAGCTGCCAGGGCTTTCTGAATCAGCTCTGCTGTGCAATCTGTGCTTTGGAGGCTCACAAACCGGAACTGTTGGACAAAAGCAAAATCAGAGCACCATGTTGTTAGTTCCAAACACAATTTGTCTTATTGTCAAATGTGAGAATTGCTTTCCAATGGCAAGTTTACTCTACAAGGACTAAGCCTGATTTAGCTCCTACTGGGCTGTACCACATAAACACTAAAGATTAAAAGGTGAACCATGAACAGTCTCACTGTTCACTCCAGCTTCCTCAAAGCCCCATAATCATCAAAATTTCTGCGTAATAATCACTTAGGTGCACAAGTAGTACGAAAGACAGTAAGGGAAGTTTTCTTTTGTTTCATTTCCCCCTGAGTATGTTCAAGTTCAGGACTTTATTTATCCCATGTGTGGAAATAAGGTGCAGCAAGGCATAAAGCACAACAAACACAAAACACAGGAAACCTAAAATAGAATCAACATGTTACAGTATTTAAAAAACAATACTGCCTACTGAAAACTAGGAAGGACAAAATGGGTCAAGAAGTGAAGGGGCTCTATTCCTGTTACTCACAGGGTTGCGTTTGGCGATTTCTGATAGGCCGTCCGTCTCCTGGACTTTGGACTGGAGCCAGTAGAAACGGAAGTCAGTCTGTTGATGAGAAAACAAGTACTGTAAACAAAAACCTCCTCTTCGAATTCCGAGCCAATGAGATGGCCAACGTGGCAAAAAAGCACATCTGTGGCCCAGACTTTGCTACTTAAGCAATTAGACAAGCATTCCTGGATTGCTGGAGGATTAGAACCCGGTCTTACCGGGCAGTCGTAGACCGGGTGGCCTCTCCAGCACATGACATCCAGGATGTAGTACGTTCTGTCCACCTCGCTGTAAATGCAGTCCAGGATCGTGTAGTCTGCACATACAAAGGGCCATTTACAGAATTCACTCTTATAAAACTTATTATCTCAGCTATTATTTACTTTAAAAAGGCAAAAGAAAAAAAGACTTGTATAACCCCATGGTATTCTAACTGTATATGCAAGGCTTTTGAAAGGATTATTGATTAATACCAGTAGCACAAAAGTAACAAGTTCTTGATATTTTCAGTTGTGCAAATCCCAATCAAATGTTTCCTCATCACTTCATACACCTTTACCCAATATCCTGTTTGTATGTGGTCCCTTTGGAAAGTTTTGGGATCCCCTTCCTCTCTTAAAAAGCTTTGTCTGAGATTATTACATTTAAACCCTCAATTGAAACTTATTTCAATGTTGTTGCACTACATTTAAGCTAGAACATAACCCGAGATGGAAATAAACTTGCAGGTGACTGGGAGCCGTTGGGAGAACCTTCTGTTGGTCGAACACTTTGGCCCAATCCCAAAGTCTGGATTTACAGACTCACGGACTTCTGTAATCCGTAAGGGTTTAGGGTTGTCTCAATGTCGAATTTCACTTACCGAGCCCTTTCTGTGAGTCTGCATCAATGCAGACTTCACCAAAGGGAATTACCCACAGTTCAAAGCGTTGCAACGTTTACCACGGAGACCATAGGGAAATCCGGAAATTACTAAAGGTAAACAACAGCACAACACACGACCACGGAACGGACCTGAGACCTGTACTACGAAGCAAGATTTGGCGTTAATGACGCAACTTCAGGTTCAACCCAGGGTTTTCTGTATCACAACGGTGGATCAGTTGTTACCGGGTTAAATCGGCGTGGTAACTTATGCTGAACACCTAACCTGGTTGGGAGCAGGTTATGTTGGAGATTAAAGATAAACCTGTGTAAATGCACCGCCTACTGACCAATCAATACTCGATTATTAACGGTGTCACCGTTCTTAGAAGATCCGGTGGAGCTCGGTTTGCGGAGAGAGTCTGGTGGGTTTGGTGATGGTTAAATTAAAAAATATAAAAACATATTCAAATGTTGGCTGAGTGAGTTTAGCCAACGGGATTTCGTATAAGTTGACTTCTTGAGTCATGTGTTGCCAATGCGCACATTTTTAATATTTTTAGATTTTTTATCTGCTCTTAGATTGCTTACCACTGCCAGGCTAGCAACTGAAATAATAGCAATATAACAGTTTATGGAAAAGGACAAGTGTAATTACAGTCAGATCTTGTGCCTCACTGATGAAGTGTTATTGATAAGCGTTGTGATTTACAGCATCTGTTTTTTTGTTTTTTTTTGTTGACAGCTTCCCTTCCTGGGCTAGGAAGCAGCGACTGTATTGCGTTTTGCCTGTAAAACCGTGACTGTGTTCTTCATATTTATGTAGAAGTATAGTTTGCTCTTCTTATGTAAAATATGCAGCTCTGGTAGATTTTTGCGATTGAACATGCTTGGTTAATTGATCAACAACAACCTCTTATGTGAACGTGCGTGCTGCTGCATTGGGAAACCCTGGTTTGATTGAAATAGTTGTTAACCACAGTCGTGACACAGCTTATGCTGGACCGCGTTGGTTAGGTTAGGTGAAGTTGGGTAACTGAAAGAAATCCAGGACACACACACTTACTTAGCGTCACACACTTACTCTCTTAGCACCTGAGATCAATTAAATCTGGGAGTTCTTAGTCCTCAGGGCTCATTTTGGGATTGGTCCTTTCTTGTGTTGCCTGTGCAGTGACCACAGTTAACCACAGCACATTCAACAGGCCCACCTACCTTTTCCCATGGCCGAGTTGTGTCGGTTCCCACCGGGCAGCAGAGAGGGGAACCGGTTCACACAGTAGCCGCTTTTAGTGTACGATGCAGTGGAACCCTTCATGAAAAAAGTCAATAACAGAGACAATACTGTTACCACAAAGTCAGCTCTTCTGTCATTGTAACTGTTGAACTGAGTTTGAAATGTCTTGTGCCATGTTATTGGTTAGAAAAAGGAGAAGATAGAAACAGAGATAGACACGCAAACGGCAAATATTGGCAAAAATCACACAAAGTAATAAAACTGTTGTTTAATGCAAGGAACCGTGTTGCACTTGTATTTGGATGTCCCTACATGCATTTAAAAACAGAAAGGTATGACTTAAATTCATAAGACAACTTGACGATTGAATTTTGGGAGCTACAAATGGGGTCACAGATCCCAGAAATACATTTTTGGTGTAGGAGGTCCCCACAGTCATCACCTCTAACCCTGGCAGCTTCGGGGCCTACAGTTACCACAGAGCTGCACAGGAACTTTGGAGAAAGTGTCACATTGGGTCACCAACAAATACGTGTGAATACTAGCGAGCAGATGAAACCTTTCTCATTCCGTTTTCCTCAAGCAACGGAAACCATCTGTTGTTTCTGTTTGGTAGAGAGTGCTGTGCCGTGGCGTTTCAAAAGTTTGTCGTTAATGAGGTCAAGATCTGCATTACAGAATGAGAAACCAGTTGACTGTCATAATGAGAATATAGATGATTGCATCACAGGGTGTGGAGTGACACTAGTACAACAAATGTTTGTGTGTGCGCTGAGAGAGGAAAACTGTAGTCTAGGCCAGTATGACAAGACAAGCATGTTGTACCAGAGTTCCCAGTAATCTAATGCTGAGAAGCATTTTCAAGCCTTGTTACTCATAAACCACATACTGAAACAATATGTGGTGAATGAGGCAATTGTTTTACATATAATACTACCAGAGAAAAAAGCATGCTATGTTGTAAGAAAGGAAAATGGAAAAAAAAAAAAAAAAAAACTATCTAATTTTACTTCTGATAATTTATGTCTTGATGATGATTTTGAAACTTATGTAGAGGAAGACATAATAGGGGACTGTTTGGTGATGTATTTCTTATGATTGACAGTTTTTTAATGATACACATAGCACTGAGCCCTTGTGCCTGCCACTCACCTGCCTCTAGCATGGCTTCCAAATGTTTTTGTTTTCAACAACTGACAAGATGACAATAGTGTAAATTAAATTCCAAACATTGCCTGCAGCCAAAAGGTGGCACTCTGTTTTGTTTTTTGCACGATGGACTGTTTTGGTGGGGTTGTTTGGGGGCTATGGTCACAAAAAAAAAAAAACTGAATTGTTTTGAAGGTACTCTAAAGCAAGCAAGTTTATTATTATAGTTTCAATATAATAATGTAATTTAGTTGCAGCCCTAATCCGTTGCTGGGGGCTTGAGAGGGAGAGACAAGGAAACTGACAGTGAAAGAAATTAATGCACAAATATTTTATAAAGCTTTACAATTATTATTCAGCTTTTATACCAAATAGTTTCCAAGCAGCACAACTGCAAATGCTGTGTGGCTGGGTACCGGTCCATGTTTGGGAACCACTGCTATATTTACTACAGCTTTAGAAATGACACAAAAACAGCTCTGTTGGCTAAAAAAATGCACCCAAGACTAGGATAGCATTGACAAAGTATTATACAAATTAAAACCTTCCAGCAGAGAGGCAGACTATCAATCTCTTTTCTGATTACTTTCTTTTTGTTTCTGTATTACAAGTAATGGCATTATTCATGTTAACATGATCATAATGAAAACTTCTCTTATTTCCAAATTAATAATGAGACACAATGCATCATTACTTGTGTGTCTGACACAACTTTGTTTAGGTACTTCTTGTTTTCAATTTTCTCCACACTTCTTTGTGTTCAAGGCCAAACCTGTTGTCTTTTTGCATTAAATTATTGTCGCCACGTAGCATACTTATGTTCTTAAGTGTTTAAAACAATTATATGCCAAGAGCTATTTATGCAGCCGCATTATTTTATGTTGATAAAACAGCCTCACATACCACCTCTGACTCAAACCTATGCTCATTTTATGATTCATAGGGTACTGTGAACAGAATCATAATTAAATCACTTTCAGCTTACTGCTTTCTCAGTCACCGTTCGCCCACATTATTCATTTTGTGTAATATTTCTCAGCCAAGGTTCCCCATCTTACTCACAGGCACGACTCCCCCTCGTTCTTTTCAAAATCAGGAATGCAGTATTACATTTACAAGCAATACATGCAAAGTACAATTTAATCCTATACAAATATTGATTCAGTACAGTCATGAAAATGCATTTAAACGATAAAGAGCCAGACTGCTGTTCATGGTAATCAAACTGTGAAAGTGGCAAGACTTTCAATCAGGGCTGGAAGATGACAAATCAGAATAGCAGAGGTGGAAACATGTACAAAAGCCAATATAAGCTGATTTCAGAATCTCAATTGTATTTGATTGACAGTTCTATATGTGTTGAATTATCAACGTGGTGCCATTAAAATAGTCATCTTCTTCCTGCAGTAACACATTAAGTAAAACAATAGAAAAGCAGTGGCTGGTTCTTACCTTGGAGGCAACAATGAGGGATCGTTTCCCGATAGGACAGACCACCATCAGCCAATCGGTGTCCAGTTCTGATGGCACATCCACCAGCCACTCTGACAGCATGAGCTAAGGAGAAAAAGGAACTTTGTTAACAAATTCAGCTTTTTAATTTTCATTAACACTGTATTTAAGAGTCCGAAAATTATGATCTCAAGTCATTTGCCATTCAAGAAGTTCATTGGGTGTCATTCTAGAAACTCTAGTGCCCTCTGCTGGCTCAGATAAAGAATGCAGAAACAGAAAAGTACACCGCTTAATGGGAAATCATTCACACATGAATAGAATAATATTTCTGGGTAATAACACAACAAACACTGACCTGGTTCGCATAATGTTTTGGCAGCTTCCTCCTCTCAATCTCCATCCCCTCTTCCTCTGTCTGGTCATCTTGCTCCTGTTCCCCCTCCTCTTTTTTCTCCTTGTCCTCCTCTCCATCGCTGTCTGCCCCCCGTCCAGTCCCCATCAGCCAGACGCCGCGCATGGTTGACGTAGTTTAACCTTTTGCTGAGAGCAGTGATGGAGAAAAGGCTCATTCAAGTATGTGCATTGTTGCATTATTTTAGAGATGAAGACATCTGTGTAATTTACCAGTACATAAGATATGGTAGTCACTTAAAACTTTAAAACCTGCATTTAAATTGCAGTCAGAACTGACATCAGTGGATCTGCACACCCTGCATTCTTAAGTTGACCAATTCTGTGAAGCTGGAAGGAAGCCCTCTTTAAAGGGGCTTTTTAGAATGAGCGTTACTTTAGTCGCAAGTATGTAGCTGGAGCAGAAGTGAACAGAAAAAAGTTTCCAGTGACTTTCATCATTTAGTGGTTATGGTGGTAAAAGTGTGTTCATGTTGCAATAGGGAAGAAGGGAAAACTATTATCTTACTGTATGTATTAAAATAAAACTCATCTCAAGTAGTGGCTCTGGGTAGGAGAAACTCTAACCCAGAAGGGATAGGCTCCATACTGAGAACTCACAATTAAACTCCAGGATCAAATACGGACATATGAGGACATTTACCTCTTCTGCAGTTCAAGAAAGCGCCGCCGCCGCTCGCTCTGCTCCAGCACGCTGTACTTGCTCTTATACTGGGCCAGCCGAGGGTGAGGGGCGGCTGTGCTGTTGGGCTCCTTGGACACAGCGAAGCTGGCCGAGAGGGCTTGGGTCAGGTCATCCATGGGGACTCTGTTAAAAGTATAAAGTAAAAGTATGACTATACCATTAGGGCTGCACAATTAATCGCAATTGTATCGAAATCGCAATATGGACTAGTGCAATATCCAAATCGCAGGGAGGCGCAAATTTTTGTTAGTGGCAAAATGTGTGTCAAACCATTCTGAATGAAGTATTGTGGCGCTGCAGAGACGTCCCGCCTACAACTCGTATACTACAGACAACAGATTTTTTTTTTTTGTTTGGTACAGATCCTTGGGAGGAAAAAAAAAAAAAAAAAAAAACATAATAATTTTAATGGTAATAATTTGAGAATGATGAAAAAACGATCATTCCCTCCAATATATCGTGAATGATATTGCAATCACAATATCAGTCAAAATAACTGCAATGAGATATGTTCCTCATATCATGCAGCCCTATAGTAGTCTGAAACTGAAAACAGTGGCAGTATTTGGGTGATAGATCATGATCTGTGCTACTTGTGAGTTTTGGAGAATGATGTGAAAAATAACAATATATAATGAAAACTATAAATGGGATTCTTTTGTGATTCTGAGGCAAAGGTGTCATTTTCTGTATTTTAGCAGCTCAGTAATTTTGCCAGTTGACATGTTTGACATTTGCACGATGGCACACATGCTCATGTTGCTGAACTCAATTTTGAGGTACAAGTGGTCGAGGCAAGGGTACAGAATTTCATTTCATTTCATTTCATTTATTTATTTATCTTCAACAAGCAACAATGTTGCAAGACAAAACATTTTAAAACCATAAATAAAGCACAACCAATTGGAAATTATCAAAAAACAAAAATAAAATAAATATATATATATATTATATATATATATATATATAAAAAAAAAAGATTTAGTTTGAGAAGGAGCAGGCGGAAGCAAATAGCGTATTTGGTCCTGCCCCATATTTCACAAAATCATATTATTACAAAGTAAATAGATATGCAAATACAGCATACAATCTTTCAGGTCAATAACTAACAAAAATACAACAATAACAACAATACAGTTAAATTACAACTGAACGATATTATGGCTCTGTTTGACATCATTGTTCAGTCCATTTCAAAATAGTAATAGGTTATATAAACAGATAATCTGATGTTGTCTGTCAATGACCGGCCAAATGCTTTAAGCAGGAAGTGTATTTTGAACTATTTAACTAATTTTGTGGTTTCAGCCTGATAACATTCTAGTAGTCTTTAGTGTGGATCCCACCATTATTTTGGGATAGTAACAAATCACAGCTACAGTAAGCATGTAAAAATATATAATATTAATATATATAATTGAATAATACTTATAATTTATAACAATGATCATACAAATTAATAAATAATTAAAAATTATATATATATTTATTATAGATAGATAGATAGATAGATACTTTAGTTATCCCGAAGGAAATCCTAGGCATCCAGTAGCAGGACAACCATAACACAACAAACACATATACATAAGAATAAAAATAACAATCACGCACAGAAATGCAATAACCAATGACCATGATAAGGTAAGATACTATGGTAGACTGTGTGCAATGGTACAAAAACAGTGCAGGGATTTGAACAGTGCAGTAACGCTAGATGATGATTAAACATTAACTACGACATAAACATAACCTATAAACTGATTGATAGATTAATATATATATAACCTATATAGCCCTATGTATATAAATCGACTCAACCAATGGTACCTCAAACGGAGTTCAGGCATCATAGAATAAGTAGAGAACTTCACTTTGTTAGTTGTTTCAATGATATGTTCCGTTACACACTGAACCAACATGAGCTAGCTAACGTTACCACTACAACAAAATGTAGTCACATGTATTAATCCGTCCAGACGACAAACTTCTTCCTAAACGGGTGATAGAGATTTTTTTTAAAGCCCGGGGACTCTTGTATAAAAGACTGTTGCATCTAGCCAGTTAATTCATCTGAGCAGCTAGCATCGTGCTAAACCTGCTAGCATACAGTTAGCCGGGGGCAGTCGTTAGCAACACTGCTTTTAGAGTGTTACGTTACTGCTTTAATTCCCGACTAGCTACACTACTACACTAGCTTAAGGTACCTACAGGACAGGAGGTTTGCTCAGATAAGAGCATTGATCATAACATTAGCTATATAGCTATACATGTATGTATATATACCTTGGACATTCAGGGAGGCTGCTGCTGCTGAAACGTCACGTAACACGTTGTCATCTTTTCCCACCAGTGGCGACTATTAGTTGGCCGACTAAATGCAGTACACTAACCCGGAGTTACCGAGCAAACTTTTGTACTTCTGCAGAAATACTGTCTTCCTGGTGCTTATAGGGGCTTTCTATATAACACAGTATTGTTTAACTAAGTGTATTCATTACATCTATAAATGGAAGAAATGTTCAGATAGTTTAGTTGAGTAAAAGCAGCAACGACAGTGTAAAAATACCCCTTTACAAGTAAAAGTCCTGCATTTAAAATGTTGCTTAAGCAAAAGTACAAAAGTATTAGCATCAAAATATACTTAATGTACCAAAAGTAAAAGTAATTCTTATGCAGAATAGCTAATTTCAGAAAGTTAGATTTGGATCATTTCAACATTGCTGCAAAAGTGGCCACTTACATAGTCCCGGGATTCATAGAATGCATAAACTTTATTAATACATCATACTGTATTTGTTGATTATACTTTGTAGTATAAATCAGAATCTGCTAACTAACTAGTATCTTAAGTTAACAAATACATATAGTGGAGTAAAAAGTACACTATTTGCCTCCAAAATGTGGTGGAGTAGAAGTATAAAGTGACTTAACCTAAATAGAAATACAAAGTAAAGTACTATAACCTTAACATTTTAGTTAGTTACAGTAGTGAATTGAATGTAGCCAACTTAGTTACATTCCACTACTGTGTGTAAGCAATACCACACAAAGTAGTAATACCACACTATAAATACTACCCAAAGTCCTGCCTTTAATGTACATAATTATTATCAACAAAATGTAGGCTACTTGAAGTATCAAAAGTAAAACTTAACAATATTATTTAATCATTATTATTGATTGATTAATACATACATACATACTTGTAAACTGATATGATTTGTATGTAAAAAATAAACCTTAATTAAGTGAAACAAAATATAGTGGAGTAAGAAATACAATATTTGCCTGTATATATAAAGTAGTATGGGGATACTCAAGTAAAGTACAAGTAGGCCTACTTCAAAATTGTATTTAGGTACTGCATTTAGTTCCATTGTCCTGTGAAGCACTTTGAATGGATTTTATATTTAATAATGCAATATAAACAAAAAATGAAGTCGAATTTCAGCGGTTAAGAAATATGTGTTTAGAATATAAACTGATATATCTTTATAGTGGCAATAAAGTGGTGGCTTTCACCAAAGAAGTCAGTTTGATTCCGTTGAAATCAAGTTATTAAGGGTATTATGCAAATACATGTAGTAGGACATTCTACTACTAGGCTACTAATAGTAACTTGTCTCTGTGTCTCTGTGATGGTCTGTGTTGTAGGTTATAATCTGTTTCTCCTGTTGGGGGCGGTGTTGAGCCAGTTTCTTCTCTCCATCGAATATAAAGGAGCTGGTGAAAAAAAGGCGAACTTGCTTTCAATTGTCCAAGCCTAACGTCATGGAAATAGTTACTTTGTTGAAGCGCGCACAGGAATAAACCCAAAGAAACAATTCTGAGCCGTGATGTGTGTTGATGCTCTGTAGAAGGAGATTCTTTAGTTGCTGATTTCTTTTTTGTTGTTGTTGGTTGAATTCAAAGGATCGACAGGAGATGCGCAGGAACCTGTTTACAAGGAAAACGCAGCAAGTTTCAGTCCGAGGGAACGCGGAGCGGGCTCACAATGCACAGCAATCCCATTACTCATCCCTCTGTTTTTCCTCACGCCAGGACACTTTGTCTTAAAGATATGTCCAAGAAGGATCATTCCTGAGTCTACGTAATGAGGAAAAAAGTGTCCGAAAAGTGAACAAGGCGAGGTTGCAGTCCAGTTTCTGAGGATTTTGGAGGAGCTCTTTGGTGAAACCAGTTTTGTTTTTTGAAGCTGTTGTGTTTGTGATGAGAAAGAAGTAAGAGAGTCAATCTGTTATGCGGAAGTTAATGGGTTATAGAGTATTTATAGCCTAACGTTATTGGCCGACGTTTAAGCAGAATAGGCTACACAGTAAGACAATGGATCGATATAGCCTCACTTGGTTGAGGATGCTAGTAGTCACAGAAGGTATATTTTAGACTTTGTTTTGGCCTAAATAGTTTTACGTAACTGACTTCTCCTGTTTATTATAAGTGTCAGACAGCCTTGAATTACATTTACGTAAGTCCTACTGTGCCATTGCACACCTGATCCAACAGCTGCCATGTAATTTGAGATGAGTTTAAATATTACAGTAAGATAGTGTCAGATGTTTCCAACACAGCATGCATCAAGGCAGTAGCATCACTATCATCTAGGCACTATGTGCATGTAGATTGTTCTTGCTTTAGGACTCACTGGAGTATCAAGATGTCAGTGAAAGCCAAAGCAATCTACACTTTTCAAAGTGAAAACAAAGAGGAGATCAGCATCCAGGAGAATGAGGAACTGGTTATCTTTGATAAGAACTCTGTGGACGGCTGGTTTAAGGGGGAGAACAGTCGAGGGGAGAAAGGTCTCTTCCCTGCGTCCTATGTGGAAATTATTCGCAGTCGTTCAAACTCTAACGTGACTGACTGCTCCATTAGCCCGGCAGGATCTTTAGGAAACGACTCCTCCTATTTCCCCTCGACCCCAAACACCTCTCTGCATTTGCAGCAGAGTTACTATGACGACGACGATGATGACTGGGACGACTGGGATGACAGATCGACAGTGGTGGACGATGCTGACCCCAGTAGGAGCCCCGGGGCCAATGGACATTCCCATCAGAGCCCACTGTCATACAACCCCAATGTGCACTACCGGGCCAAACCACACATGGAGAGACAGGACAGCATCTCCAGCTCAAGGAAAGGCAGCATGGTGGGCAGGAACTTGAACAGATTTTCCAGCTTTGTCCGGTCAGGGGTGGAAGCGTTTGTTTTGGGTGATGTGCCCATGATGGCAAAGATAGCGGAGTCGTACACCATCGAGATGGGTCCCATGGGGCCCCTGTGGAAGGAGAGCCCACAGCCTTTCTCCTGCTCCATTGAAGACCCCACAAAACAGACAAAGTTCAAAGGCATCAAGACGTACATTTCATACAGGGTCACACCAAGCCACACGGGGCGTCCTGTCTACAGGCGCTACAAACACTTTGACTGGCTGTACAACCGCTTACTGCACAAGTTCACTGTGATCTCCGTGCCTCACCTGCCTGAGAAGCAGGCCACGGGGCGATTTGAGGAAGACTTCATCGAGAAGCGCAAGAGACGACTGATACTGTGGATGAACCACATGACCAGTCACCCAGTACTCTCCCAGTATGAAGGCTTTGAGCACTTTCTGATGTGTGCTGATGACAAGCAGTGGAAACTGGGCAAGAGACGGGCGGAGAAGGACGAGATGGTGGGTGCCCATTTCATGCTGACCCTCCAGATCCCTAATGAGCATCAGGACCTGCAGGATGTAGAGGAGCGGATCGACACCTTCAAGGCCTTCGCTAAGAAAATGGATGACAGTGTGATGCAGCTCACACATGTTGCCTCGGAGCTGGTGCGTAAGCACCTGGGTGGATTCAGGAAGGAGTTCCAGCGGCTAGGTAATTCATTCCAGTCCATCAGCCAGGCTTTCATGCTGGACCCTCCCCACAGCTCAGAGGCCCTCAACAAAGCAATCTCCCATACAGGCCGCACCTATGAGAACATTGGAGAGATGTTTGCAGAGCAACCTAAGTATGACCTCTTCCATATGCTGGACAAGCTGTCGCTCTATCAAGGCCTGCTCGCCAACTTCCCCGACATTATTCATCTACAGAAAGGTAAAAT
Source organism: Etheostoma perlongum (assembly GCA_026937815.1). Lineage (NCBI taxonomy): Eukaryota > Metazoa > Chordata > Actinopteri > Perciformes > Percidae > Etheostoma > Etheostoma perlongum. The sequence goes on along the minus strand of CM049378.1, from coordinate 26,490,829 downwards.
CATCTGATGTCATTATGCATGCAATGCCCATTAAAAGGGTAATTAAAAATGTGACCACAGTAAAGGTCACAGATGTTTGGATGTATCCTCAGCCTCCCATCTGATTTTAATTCCAACAGATTCATTCATATTTTAATTGAATGTCCAAATTCAGTGATTTGAAATTACAAAAGGGGAACTTTTTTTAAGCCATCAGGCCACATAATGGGCTATTTGTGTCACAGCAATTATAATTTATCATAGGCGCCAAGCAAAATATTGTTGAACGTTAATACCCAGGCACAACCAACAATAACAACTTTGTAACAAGAGCTGTAGTTCCTTTGAATTGAGACAAGCAGCAGCTACAAGTGTTGCAATATCTTCAATAATAGTTAAGAATAATAAACAAAGTGTCTGCTAAAGATTATTCATCTACGCGGATAACAAACTGAGCCAGTGGTCCCTGATTAAGTTAAATCTGTGGTTTTTATTTTGTTATGGATGACAAGTTAGTTCAGGGTTCGTCTCGCTTTGCCAGACCATCCACACGCTGCGGAGCAGAGGACGGTCTGGCTGGTTCACGCAGCATTCCAGGGTGGGAGAAAAACATGCTGTGGTTTATTGGCATTTCTTTAAACCAATCACAATTGTCAAGGGCGGCGCACAGAAACAGCTGTAAAAAAAGTTGTGCGAGAGAAAACTCAGATTGGACAGATAGTGTAGCTCGCTGTGTCAGTTTACCCTGCAGCAATCTGAGGAGTCAACCACAGTCCTCATAAATCCACCAGTTTAGAATTCTAACACAAAGAAAGCGGAAGGAAACGGACATCGGCGAAAATACATGCATCCGGCAGAATTTTCTGCGGCACCAGAGCAATCCCAGAAGTGGTACGTCGAGGATATAGACTAGGTCAGGATTTGCCTCCAGCATCTTCTCTTATCATAGACACACACATGCAGACACACCGGTACTACTACATTTGAACCCACATGGTGTGAGTGTTTTCTGTGTCATAGGATAAATATTCAGAGTCAGGTCAGAGTATTTGCCTGCAGCATCTGAGGTCAACTGCCAACCAGACACACACCCACACCTACATGCACACCGACACCCACACATGCATTCTCTCAGTTTAACAAATACTTTCTTATGATTGGCTTTGACAAGCTGTGCTAACAGGTCTAACAGTAATTTCACTCACAAATTCACTCACGTAATTCCAAATTCTTACCACAAGCGCCATCTCTTAAGGAAATGCAATCCAAACTGAGAGTAGATGTCCCTTAGTTGTTATTATCACTGACATTATATAAAGTGTGACTACAATAGCTGTTATCTCATTAGAGACTGAACATAATTGTTACTATTTACCGAACTAGTGATAGAACCAGACGACCGTTGCTATTATGTGTAAAACAGTTCACCTGAGACTCCTCTGGGTTCTGTTCAAAGTTTGATGAGACAAATAGGCAAGAGCTTTGTTGTAGTGTTTATTACAACCGACAGCCATGATGTGACAAAGACACCTGAGTGACATGGGCAGGGAGTGGCTTATGAATAAGCGATATTTGATCAGGTTATCTTAACCTCTGTGACATAGGCCTTTCTCAGGGTTTTAGTTAGTTCTGTAGGTTCAAATGTAAATCAGTACAGAGCATCTTTCAGTGGTTGCAATACATCGTATTCTGCTTCTGATTGTGGCATCAAGATAAACTGTATATCAATGCTAATGCTAACTAATACCATTTTATCTTGAATTGTTTCCAAACATATTCCCACTTGCAGAAGAAAAACGTTTTTATCAAGTGAGAAAAAGTTCAGTTAGCACACTTTTTATATAACACAGGTCACTCTGGGCCAATCACAACTACTTTTTTTGTTAAAACCTACGTTAAGAATCGCACTTCATACATATCAATGTGGCAAAATAGAGCCTGGTTATGTTTCTTTGGGGCATTGCTTTTCAAGACGTTGTTTGAGGCGAATGTCAGAGATTCACTGCTTATATTTGTGGAAAACTGTTGCACCACACCAGCAGTGAATGACTTATTTTACTCTCATGTATTAGCATACTTGTGTTTAATCAGTAACTGGGAATCATAAAGCATATCCTGTAACTGCAACATTCCTGATTTGAATACTCTATGACGGTTGTGTTTGTGATGGCTGCTTTTCATAAACCTCATTGTGAAATATTGGTTCTGCTTAGGTCTGCACTACAACTCATGCTGTTTTCTCCTGTGACCCTTGTTTGATTTTGGTTAAAGATAGTGAGAGCGCTGGCAAATCAGCATTCTGTGTCAGCTCTCAAACAAATAACCGTATCAGCTGATTGGAGTTACAGAGTCAGGAAAGAACTGCAGCAAGTGAGGAATTGTGCTGTTGTGTTATCTTTCTTCAAACAGCCGGCAATCATTTATTGCAGATGTTATTTGTGATGCATTTCAGCCAGTTACATTTCATCAATCCACCCATGAATTAATAAAAAAACAAAGCCCTCTGAATGATATTAAAGGGTCAGTTCACCTAAATCCCAAATAATGAATGGAATTATCCAACGTGGTGATGTCAGGCCGTGTAGATAATTTCGGCCTCACGTTAAAAAGTTTTAACATTTTTTTAATGATTATTTTTTGGGCAGTTTTAGGTCTTTATTTGACAGGACAGCTAAAGGCATGAAAGGGGAGAGAGAGGGGGAACGACATGCAGCAAAGGGGCCACTGGTCGGAGCCGAACCCGGGCCCGCTGCGTCGAGGAGTAAACCCCCACACATGGGCGCCTGCTACACCAACTGACTACCTGGGCGCCTTGTAATTTACTTTTTTAATGCTTGGAGCCCACCCACCCTCATTGTATTGGTATGACAAAGGTGGATATCCCATAAATCTGTGCTTGGCCATGTACCACCAGGCGTAAGTAGAAAAATATGTCTCCCTGTAATCTTGGCAAACTGACCCTTTAAAACAACAATGTGTAACTTTTTAAAGAAGAAATAACATGTTCTTCCTGTTCCAAATGAACAGTTCAGTTCATAAGCAATAACACACGCTCCTGCTCAATTCAACAGTCAAGTTTCTGTCAGCTAATGGCAAATGTTAGCTGGATTTTGCCATGCAACTGACATTACTGAGTTTTTACCATGATCTTGTCATTGTCACATATAGTCACACTGTTCAGAGGATGATTTAGACTCAGATGAAGTGGTAATAGGTACTCATCCATAGTCAGTGTATTAACTACAGTAAATGGCGGTCGGCAGGCCCCCAGTTTGAGGCAGCAGGCTGGAGTATCACTATCAGTTGAGGTGTACACTAGGATATTTTAGTGCTTTACCTTTCCCCTTCCAACAGGGAACTTAAGCAGTTATCAATGTTCTCTCAGGAGTTGCTGGTCTACCGCTGCCTTGATCGGTTATTTAGTTTGTTGCATTGTGTGACGATCAGATTGGTACTAACTTGGCGTCCATTTGTTTTTTTGGCCATAAAAAGATGAAGATAATTATTTTAAAGAAGATGATCAGGTAGGCTATATGTTGTGCACAAACCAAACTGTGCTTTATGCCAATTAACCGATTACAGAGTGATTTTTTGTAACATCTAATATCGATATAAGGATCTTGAGGGGAATACAACAATAAATGTAATAACCTTGGTTATTTTGTGGCTTATTCTGTCAACGTACATGTCATGCATTTGCTTTAGGGCTGGGCAATATATGTATTATTACAACATCGACATATGAGGCTAGATATCGTCTTAAATTTTCGATATTATAATGTGATATGACACAAGTCACAAGTGTCTTTTCCTGGCTTAAAGGCTGTGTTACAGGAAAGTGATGTAATGTTCTGAACTTAACAGACTTACTACCTGTTTTATTATACATTTATCAAAAATCTCATTGTATTAATATTTTGTGAAAGCACCAACAGTCAACCCTACAATAGCTCGACAATATCAACATCTATGTTGATTCCTTTCCATATCGCCCAGCTCTTATTGACTGACATATTTTTTTTGGCAGCTTAGTTGTACTCTCTTCTAGCCTTTCTATATACTTACAAAAGTTGGCATTCATTTGTGGTCGTTATTTTGAAAATCCAGCAACAAATGGCTGGTGGTTTATTTATTCTTTAATCAAATCCAGTTCCTAATCGAAATCCTCATTTTTCCAAGTTTAGACTATTATAGATTGTACAATAGTTTTTTTTCTAGACTACGCTTGGTTTCTTTTGTTAAATAAAAAAGGAAAATTGTATAAAATACAAATATTCTTCAAAGCAAGATATTTAAAAAGTATATAAAGTTTGGTGTCCCGAAACACAGGTATTGTATTGGAAACAGTATAAAAATTGTAAAACGGTATACCAAACCAAACTGTACGCGATGCAGTTGAGTAGCCGTGTTTTTGAGACCCAGATAACTCCCCTTGATGTGACTTGTGTTCTACTGAGCCGGATACAGCTGTGGCAACACTCCGAACACACAGAACTGAGTTCAACCTTTTCCGGTGAACTCCTGCACTCCTCCTTCCCTTCATGTTCTCATTGCTTCTTCCCTGCCTGGCTTTCCCCTTCCCTTAGTTCTATAGGAGCTAGTTTTTAACTGGGATCCTGGTGAGCATGTGAACTGCAGGAATGTTAACAGTCTTTGAGATGTGGTGTTGGGCAGGGACTGCATGTGGCCTTGATAAAATGGATCTTAGGGAGGAGAAGATTTTTGGGTAATGTCAGAAAAATGTCAGGGTGTGCTCCATATTATCTCTTCCTCCCATTGTCTCTGTCCTGTTTAAGTATTTAGTCCACACATCTTTTTTTGTCTCTTTAGGTCTGTGCTTTTCCACAGACTTTCTACAAATCACTGTTTCGTTCTGCCCTTCACGTCTTTTCATCTTTTCCCCCTCTGGCGAGATACACACATGCTCAGGACCTATTCATGCACAAATGGAGAGATGTCAGAGTGAGTGGGCTGCCAGTGCTGAACTAAAGCCCTGTACAGTGCCTTGCTCAAGAGCACCTGGCATTACCAAGGAGGTGAAGTGGCATCTCTCCAGCTACCAATCCACACTCCGTACTTTGGTCCATACAGGGACTTGTTTGGCGACCCTCCGGTTCCCAACCTAACCCCCTACGGACTGATCTTCTGCCACCCCACTCATATCAAAAGTGTATGTCTGGGCAGCTGCTCTGGTTTTAATAATGGAGAAAGTAAATCTAGTCTACTTTAAACCTTGGATGTATCCTCAGTTGAATACAATTGAAAATCTTGATCTATAGGATTAATTACATTGTGTTGTTATAGAATAAAGGGCCTCTAAGGCTAGTGTGAGAGGCGCTGGCCGCTACAACTGCACTGCCCATTACAATTTCGTGTTTGTTGTAATCCTGGACTCTAAAATGTATTGTGCTGTCTCTTTTGAATTATTGTACAGAATTATGAACTGAGCTATTCTGGTCTGGTATCAATCTGTTCTTAAATATTGATTTCTTTGGAAGTATGGTTACATTGTCATGACAGTAAAGCCGATATCATGTTCTGTAGATTTTGTACCTGGCAACAACCAAAGCCTAGACTGGGTAAACACCGCCCACTCTGCCGGCGATTTGATTTCCCCCGGCAGCACGGTCTGGGAACCAGCACATTTAATTCTCCTGCTTCAGTTCACAATTTTGCGGGAACCAATCACAAACTGGCTTATCCACCTGGGGCCCTACTGCCTCAGACCAATGCTTGATCTCAAATCTATTGAGCTTGGCTTCGTCTGGTGATAGCCAGACTAACCAAGGCCCTTATCTGAGACAAAACCTCCGCATAATGTATTGAATAAATACAAAAGGGTTCACAATAGAGTGAGACCAACCCCGCCCCACGGAGTGGCTATCAATTTGATCTGATCACATGTTGTGTAAAATGATATCTGAGGCGTTGGCTCTGCATCACCTATGTCCCTAGAATGACATGTTGTGACATTATTGTGGATAACTCAAAACAATGATCAAATTGAACTTCAAGTTGTTGGTTAGCTAGAAAAGGCCACACTGGAATAATTGCTTTTTAAAATCCTGAAGTACAAGGCCATAAATGGCATAAAACCAAAGTGAACATGACAAATGAGCTGGGGTAATCTGCAGGGCATTCTTCAAAATAAAATGCACCAGATTTTAGCTGTTCTCCTTTTATCTTGACAAATTCTTTTAGCAGTTTGATTGTTAAAAACCTTAAGTATAGAAAGTATGGTCTATCCCCCTTCAGCTACAGCTGATAGTGGGATAAAACCTTCTGTGATCCACACCAGAGCAGAGCATTATTCAGTTTGAGAATGAGCTAGCTCCCCTGGGACGCCTCCAGCACGCCAGACAGACTTTTAATCTGGACAAAAGGTTAGTTGTCCTCCATATGGCAACACATTACAACACCACATAAGTTTAAAGCAAAGTATATCTTGTTGCCAGTTCTGAGGAAATGTGTGCACCAAATGCCCTTGATCTGCAACAGAGGGTCGTGCGAGGAAGTTAACGTTTTAACTTCCTTTTGGGATTGTGCCTGCTTGCACACATGCAGGTCTTTGTGTGTCGACTCTGAACACTTTTCAGTTTTGTTTATTTCTTCTGTGCTGACCAGGAGCTCGTGCCGTGTTTATATTGTCTGACAAAGATGTTACAGGTTAACATTCCATACACTGGCTACAACACAACACAAATACCGTACTCTCAGCAGGTGACCGTAATTTGTGAAACCATGCGCTAGGGTTTCACGAGCTTGCAGACGCCAGTTATGGCACCTTTTAAACATTGATTGTATGTTATTTTGTTGACTAAAGTCCCAGTTGCTGTCTCTGGTGACTATGAAGAGCAAATGTTTTCCCTCTCCTGTTTGCTTACTCATAAATCTTGACAAAGACTAGGCCCTCGTCTTCACAAACACACACTGTCTTTCCACATGCTTCTGCATTCCTGTCTGTGTTGGCCCAGTGCACTGCTGTTTCACACTGTAGGAGATCACAGATGTCTCCAAAAACTCAGAGTCTTCACCACCGCCGCCTCCCTCCTCTTCTCAAACAACCACAAATCTAATGCCATAGCTATTTTTTTATTTTCAGCCCCACTCATAAAAAAATAACTGGAATTGGACAAAACATTTCACCTGTCAGCGCACAATGCTTTCTAATACAACACCACCACCACTAACCATGATACAGTTACAGCAGATTTGGACACCTCTCTAACAGAGTGTCATAAAAACTATGCTTCTCAAAGGTGTATCAATGATAGCTTGTGCTCGTAGCTGACTTCTCAAGTTTGCACCAGGCATGGCAGTCTGTAGCTGACAAGGAATAGTTTCCTCATTCATTTCAGCGGGACCACAGCATTTGTTATGGCTCATTTCTTGTCAGATGTGGCATTTTAGTGTTGTTAAGCTCATTGTGTTGGCCTGCAACTTTACTGTTTTGTTCTTACTGCTCTCATTTTCCCTGTTCCCGGGTCAAACAGGCAGCTTTTTCAGTAAAACAAAAAAAGCTGTGATAAACCCTCTGGTGAACAGACAAAGTTAGCAACTGTCTGGTGAAAGTACTGGAGCATTTAACAGCTAAAGAAATATATTTTCTCAGGAAGTTGATGGAGGCCACAATAGAGACAAAACACAAACACTGCTAATGCTGCTCTGTGTCTGCTGGATGTGTGAATAGATATATGTCAGATATGTTTCCCGCTTGTTCCACCCAAATATTAATGAATGCTGCTGAAACGCAGCTATTTTCAGTCTGAAAGCCTGCTCAGTATGACATAGTAGTTAGCATTGCCTCACAGCTACAGACTTTGTATGTGGAGTTTGCAAGAAATGCAGGGTGGGTTAATTGGAAAACATGAAAGATGTGAATGTGCTTGTCTGTCTATATGGTTTAGCATTGTGATAGACTGGCAAACTGTCCTCTTGCTCAATGCATGCTGGGATAGGCTTCAGTCCCCGTCAACCCTTAATAAGAAAAGTAGTTTTGAAGGTTGACTCTCCAAGTACTTGCATTGTTATGAATAAATGGAAAATAGAAGTCATCGAAGGCATCTGTATTTCTTCATATTTGGATCAGTTCATTCTTTGGCATCACGTTCACCAGATAGCTTACAGATACATTGTTTTTCTTTTTATTCAGCTCTAGTACAGCTAAACAGCTGAAGTAATCCAAAACTAGAACTTAATCTTCTTTGTCTGCTACAAGTGTGAAGTTGAAAGGGAGTATTTAACCCATCAGTGTCCTAATCTTTTCCCTCCCCAGACAGGAATGAAGCTTTAACTGTCAGTAAGATTATGGGTTTCTGCCAACGTAACTGTAGTCATGGTAGCACTAACACGATGCTTGTGGTTGGCATGGAGACGCCATCCCCCAGAGGAGAGCATTGTTATGTGTTGCATTCTTTGGTGTTTTCTGGTGTCATGAAAAGACTATCATAAAAATAGGGACAATGGGAAAACTTGTCATTTGACCAAGGATCTCCTTTGGTAGGATGCATCAGCCAAACATCTTACATCATTTCTTACAGTTATAGCAACATTTAGTAGTAAAAGAAGTCAGGGCGAACACACAATAGAGATAATAAATCCGTTCCATAACAAGAGAGCTGAAAATGTTATAAATTTAATAAATGTCACAGTCAGAAACACAAAGCCTTAAGATCCGGAGGGATTTCAGGACATCACAACTCTTGTCTCACAAATCTTGAAGCAATAAGTTATACAAAAGAATTATGATGTCACAGCTAATGTTGACACAATTTTTTTTACTTGATGTGTGATGACATAAGAGATTTTTATTTTTTTTTACATTGTGAGGCTGGCTGAGTTGTAAAAGATAAAATAAATCCCTTTGCAGATGAACGTTGTGAGCTACTCTGAGGACTATTAGTGGGAAGGAACTACTGTATATCTTCCTTCAAGATCATTTTTCCTTCAAGAGTATATCCCTTTTAATAAACAAACACATCTAGATAGGAACATGTTTGACAGGAGCATTGATTTATAGCCATGTGTGTGAGAGTAAAGTATATAAGCGTTCTGATCATATTCTGTGTGCATACTAAAAAAACATCTGTTGAACATCTCTTTGTATGGCTTCAATTAAGAGCTTCAATCCAAAGCTATTGGAAGCTTCATGTCTTATTTCTGTGAGTTTTCAGTTCCAGTTATGGTTAAAGGTCATATAACATGGTGCTCTTTGGATGCTTTCATATAGACCTTAGTGTTCCCCTAATACCATATCTGAAGTCTCTTTCCCAAAATTCAGCCTTGGTGCAGAATTACAGCCATTTTTTTTTCTCGAACAACTGCCATTTTGCTCGTCTGAAAGCCATGATGTCTCTCTCTCTCTCATGGGTGGACCAAATTCTTTGAGCAGGCAAAGTAGAGAAAGGGGAGGTAACCTTGCCCCTTATGACCTCATAAGGAGCAATATCCCAGATCAGCCCATCTGAGCTTTCATTTTCTCAAAGGTAGGGCGGGATACTCAGCGCTTGGCTTACACCTATCCCCTTTTCTAGCCACTGGGGGACCATAGGCAGGGACGAACCTTTTAAAAAAAAAAAAGCAGTAGATGTGCACAAAGTAATATTGAGCGTGCAGAGGAAGTCACCCACTCACAGGTTAAGCATTTCTGGTAACTAATTCCTGGTGCAGTCTAAAGAAGGTGGGTCTGTTTTGAACGTTCCTCATCCCTGAAGAAATAAAAAAAATATCAAAATTTTAAATATTTGTTTCCGTGTCCCATTAGCCACTTAACCTGAAAGATAAATGGATAAAGGATATTTGAGATGGCTATAAATCAATTGGGAGCGCATTCCAGCTCAGGACATGAACTCGTAATCTGTTTTTTCTGTGTATCTGATTGGCTGGTGTAAACATATTACTGTTAGCTTACTCAGCAGTGGGTTTTCTTTCTTATGTTTGTGTATCTTCGAGGCTTTTCAGGCTTTCACATTAAACACCGGCAGATAATAGCAGAGTCATTTTCACCCTCATGCATTCTTGAAGCTGCCTTACTTTTTCTTCTCTTCTCCTCTAAAGCCTCCTTTTCTTCTATTTTCAAGTTTTCAGATCACATCGTCTGTCTTTTTCTTTCTTTTCCATGTCAGTATTTACATTTAATGCCTTGTCATAATAGTCTAAAGGCCCAGTCATTTAATTAATGGAATCACCACAATTAATAACTTCACTCTTGGGGTCTTTTTTGGTTGTTAACCTTTTTTATTTACTTTTTTTGAGAGATCAACAGAGAACAAATGTCTCATTGGTTCACTGTAGTGCTTGACTCAGACGTCAGCAGCCCCTCCACACACTCACAAAGTAGTGTGTGTGTGTGTGTGTGTGTGTGTAATGTAGTGTTTTGTGGCGACAAGCCTCAGTTGAAAAATGTTTCTGTTTACTCGTCTGTCCAATGTGAATAACATCCACTAATCCTACTCAGTCACGTTAGTTCTTCCTGTGTTTGAAGTATTTGAACCAAATTTACAGAATGGTTTCTTTTACAGTACAGAGAGCACAGATGAGTCATTCTGATTAAGCAAATCTGAAGACTACACCAGTATCTGGACATTAAATCAGTTTAAGGGTTTCAGACTTACCGTATTTTAGTATTGTAATGCATCTGGCAGTTTCAGTCACTTTGTTCACCAAACCATAGCACATTATCTTGGATTTGAAAGCACCATGCCATTACCTGCCAAATTGTTTTCCTTTGTATTTTTGCAAGACAGAATTTGAGCCCATTCCCAAGTCTTTAAGGACAAATGGGCGTTGTGTGTTTTGTGGTTTGCATTGCAGTAGGTAAATCATTTCATACTAGTGGTTGTGCTTTTACATATAAGCCCTACTTCAAGAGGATTGTGAAGCAATACGCAATCAATGTTTATCATAGTTGGAGATTGTATTCAACTTAACCTCTAAAGGGAAAGTACAACTTTTGAAGGAGAGTATCTTGCTTTTTGGGGGCTTTTAATTGACAGGATAGATTGAAGACAGGAATGGGGGGAGGGAGAGAGAGAGAGAGAGAGAGAGAGAGAGAGAGAGAGAGAGAGAGGGGGGGATGGCATGACTCAGATATGGGGTGCACACTCTACTGGGTGAGCTAGAGGTCATTCCAGTATCTTTAATGATGGGGTCATTTCAGTTCCTCCCAAATAACAGTTTCCTAATGTCTCAGTTTTAAAACAAAATCATCTTTGCGAGAAGAGGTTAAAAGGTTACTTTGTATGACAACTAAACTGTTTTATGTTACAAACAGGGGCTATAATACTGCAGTCAAGTGGGATTCATATGAAAAGACCCATTATTCTTTTTGTAAGATTATTTTGGGGCATTTTCAGCCTTTATTTTGATAGGACAGCAGAAGACATGAAAGGGAAGAGAGTCGGGGGAATGACATGCAGCAAAGGGCGGCACGTTGGAGTCGAACCCGGGCCCGCTGCGTCGAGGAGTAACCGTCTGTATATGGGTGGCTGCTCTACCAACTGAGCTACCTGGGTGCCCAAGACCCATTATTCTGATGAATCATGCAGTCATGCTGCATATGGCTTCCTATTTTAAAGAGACCCATTACAGCACAATCTCCATACTACCACCCGTCAGCCAATGTTATGTTATGTTGATTGATTACACACAAACACACACACACACACACACACACACACACACACACACACACACACACACACACACACACACACACACACACATAACAGACGTCAGCTGATTTATACAAACTAGCCTAAACTAAAGAGTCTCCACTTCAGTTTAATGGTTTAGGATTAAACAGGAAGATTGATTTTGTTAGCTGTAACTGGAAACCATGGTTCCAGATGAGAATGAGTTAAAATTAGACACATTGCTAAAAACCGCTGTGTGCTAATGTTTGGATCGTAGAAGAATCTGCAGTCTGTGGAGAAAAATGAAGATAGCTTTGCATAAGAAGACCTCAGCTATAGGAAATTGGGAAATGTCATCAACACTAATACATAAATCCAAGCAGCAACACATGCTGTAAACAAATACACATCTTAAGGAGGGACTTACTTTCTCAATGTTATGTTTGTGTGAAATGGATAGAAGAATGATGGAGATGTAGAGGAGAAGTGCTGCACTTCCTGAAATCATCTCGCTGGGCTGTGGGAATGGGGAATTTAACAGATGCCTGAGTTCACTTCCCCAGAGGGTTGTGGCCATAATTAATCTTGACTACCCTCATTCTTTTTCTGTCTGTCTCTCTCACACACACACACACACACACACACACACACACACACACACACACACACACACACACACATACAGCTAGACAGTGAATCTGCAGATCTTGAAAAAAGTCCTTAATATTTTCTCTTCCCAGGCGTAGGCAGCAGAATGTTTCTAAAATATTTTGTTCTCCATTGTAGGCTGTTGGGTGACATTACACATTACAAGTGGGATTGTTGCAACAGTGGATTGTATGTGCAGGAGGCTTTTTAATCCAGTCTCCAATCCCACCGTCACTACGGCTATCTGAAAGCTCAGTGTGTCATTATGCACAAGTGTCGATTTTGGCAAAAACTTAAATGTTTCATCATTTTTTAATTGGTTAATCCATCCATTTTTACTGCCACTTTTGCAAGTCCAAGTTACCTTGATTTAATTAATTATATCATTTGGAACTGCTTTTACAAACTGCTGGAAAGTACTGATAAAAAAACGTGATAAAATAATAAATAATTCTAGGCCATATTGTCCCCACTAGTTTTTCAACATACTTTGGTAGATCATGAAATGGGCATCAAATAGGCATTCTATGTGGTTTTTAAAAAGGTCTTAAATTTAACTTGGTGAAATCCGCGGAAACCCATACAAACTGTTGTCCTTTCCTTTTCTTTCCTCTCTCACTCCTTCCCAAACCCCCACAGAGTATTAATATGTACATAGCACAGACCCATGAAGCTGTCACATGGGAAATAGTTCAATTCCTTCCTTGGCCACCACAGCCATAAACATACGGTAGCCAGTCTGGTTGGCAAGATAAACAAATCTGGTGACTTTCCAGACCACTGGCCATGTAGCATACAACATTTATTAACTCAGTGAAAATAGGCAGAAAGCCTATAGTGGGAAACAGGGATTGGTTTGTAGAATACTGGGTGGAAGAGCACATCAAGCTTTCTTTGGGATGAAATTTTGCATTAGCTGATTCTCTCTCTCTCACACACAAACTCACACACACACACCTCATGTGGAAAACAGAATACATGAATCTAGGTCACCGCCACAGACTGTAGTCCACACGCCTCCTTGGATCAGACTATAAGTGCTGTTCATGCTTTCCCAGACTTCTGCCAAAAATTCCATACAAAATCCAGGGCGGCATGAACTCACAGATACAGTTAATGGATAAAACCTGTACGCTGTAGCGGATACATTAAAGACACTACCACTAGCTTGTCCAAAGTCAAACTAGTCCTGCTAGCTAGCTCGTCCACATGACTAAAATCAATCGTCTTCCTTAAATCGAGCTCAGCTTGGATGAGACTGAGACAGACTCACTAATCTGATGAGAAATGCAGCGTGGCCACATGCCATTAGGCTGCCATGTTCTTTACTTGGATATTGACGTCATGTTCATGTGGTTACAACTGAATCACACTGAACCTAGACATTTGGTATGCAATGAAAAAGTAATTGTGTGGTCTGTTCACTGCTCTACCTATAAAGTGTACAGCTTGACAGTTTAATTTCTTGGGAAAAAGTTACAATGTTAGTCTTTACTGCTGAGTTCCATGGAGCAGGGTGTTGGTATAACATTTCTGTTGCAATGTTTTTCATAAAGCTATATAGCTGTTTTCCATATAACTTCAGTACATACTGTTTTTAACTATACTTGACTTTTAATACAACATTTGATATAGGGTATTTTTTAAAATCATTTTCAGTGACTCTATACATCAGCTTATCATTGCTTAAATTAGTTGACGGCTACTTTAAAAGGTCAGTCCAACAACAGCAACAAAAAACATTATTTCTTACTTAATTCTGATGGTCATATCCATTCAGATAATTCTGGTTGTACTTGCCCAGTTTATCCACATGTTTTAATATACCACTATGTGATAAAATATGTTTTGTTGTATTTGGGTGGATGCAGAAATTTCAGAGATGAATATCTCAGATAATTAGGCAAGTAACCAGAAACTCTCTGCTTTACCACATACAAGTTTTTTTTTTTTTTGATTGTCCTTTGAATGGTCTGTCACTAGCCTAATGTCTCGCATTGCCAGACCTTCCTTGACAGTGCTGCGGAGGAGGGTCTGGCTAGTCCACACAGCATTCCAAGATGGGAGAAAAACGTGCTCTGGTTTATTGGCATTTCTTTAAACCAATCGCAATTGTCTTGGGCGGTGCTATCGCCGGACTGAGCCATGGTGCCTCTACAAAATAGCCTTGGGAAGGAACACTCAAAGTATGTCTAGGTTCAAAGGTTGATTTAGTTGTGTAACAGAAAACTCAGACTGGACAGATAGTGTAGCTAGCAGTCTGGAATTAACCTGCTGAGATCTGAGGAGCAGTTAACCATAGTCTTCATAAATCCACCGGAGTTTAAAATGACAACACAAAGAAAGCGGAAGGTAATAGACATCCGGACGAATTCTGCGGACTGGAGCAATCTCTGAAGTAGAACGTTGTGGATATATACTATTTGTGCCGTAACAGTTTACCAAGTCTAGATCCACAACGTTCTACTTCCGGGATTACTCCGAAGGCAACGGAAATTATGCCGGATTTAATTATTTAGACCAGATACCTGTTACCTTGGGCTTTCTTTGTGTTGGTATTTTAAACTCTGGTGGATTTATGAGGACTATGGTTAACTGCTCCTCAGATCTCTGCAGGGTAAATCCAGACAGCTAGCAAGACTATCTGTCCAATGTGAGTTTTCTGTTGCCCGAACTAAAACAACGTACACTTTTCATCGAAACAAGTTCCTTACCAAAGCTATTTTGCAGAGGCACCATTGCTCCGTTCGGTGCCTAGCGCCACCCAAGACGATTGTGATTGGTTTAAAGAAATGCTTATAAACTACAGCATGTTTTTCTCCCATCCCAGAATGCTGTGTGTACTAGCCAGACCCTCCTTCGCAGTGCTGTGGAGGGAGGTTCAGCAATGCGAGACTACAGTTTACCAGTTTAAGTGTTTTAAAATAATATCACTTTTTTATCTTTTCCCAGGTGCCTTTGCCAAGGTGAAGGAGAGCCAGCGGATGAGTGACGAGGGAAAGATGGACCAGGACGAGGCAGACGGCATTAGGAAACGCTGCCGGACGGTTGGGTTTGCCCTCCAGGCAGAGATGAGCCATTTCCATCACCAGCGAGAGGTGGACTTCAAAGACATGATGCAGGCCTACCTCACGGAGCAGATAGCCTTTTACCAACGTGTTGTCCAGCAACTGGAGCGCACCCTGCGCATGTACGACTGTCTGTAAAGGCACCGAACTGCTGCCCTGTTCGAGATGCCATAAAAACACAGATGAGAAGGAAAGGATGATCCAAGTGTGGACTCTTTTATCAAGGCATTTGTCTTGGCGTTTGGTTCAGTTCGAAAAGACTTGCAGATTTATTAAGCAATGGTAACTGGAAAGACGTGCAAAGCCAGTCAGTCTTTCTCTTTGGATTCAAAGTCACATTTTTTTCAAAACCTACTGTACCTTTTATTTCTGAAATACGCATCACATAGGCAAAGCCACAGACATAATTTAAGGTATTTGTAACTTTAAAATAAGAATATAGGTTTCAGAATCATAGAAAATCTGTAGTTTATTGTTCTGTAATATGAAACGGGTTCTGTTTTGAAATTGTCCCCTTCTCTCTAATACATCATGCACTTTGCCTTCTCCTGGGACTGATTCAAGTTGCTTCCAATATGAACATTTTTAGAATAAACCCACAATATTTTGGTTTATCTACCAACATCCGATAAACATTCCAAAGATTCTTTAAAGCAGCATTTTAGGATTTTATTGAATTCACTAATGTTTTCTCATCAGACCATGAAAAGATAGTATTTCTGGTGGAACAAGTGCACTGAATACTGAAGTGGAATTTCACCATCATCTTGTTAAGTGCTAATCTTGCTCAGGTGTTCACTGCTTTGAAATTAAAATCAGTTTCTCTGGTATCTCTTAGTACAAGTCACCGATGTCTATCTTAACCTTGCGCCATGTGGAAGACTTATTCATACCATGTAATTCAGCTTTGTAATGTCATTTTCATGCAGTAAGTGCCTTTTAGGAAGGCATGGAATATTCTTAAATTGACCATTTGTCTGTAGCATGGCGTGTGTCATATAGGGGAAATTATTTCGAATGACATGCAATTAGGAACAAGTTTGCACATGTTTTTATACACTAGGGGGACATAGTGTGGAGGGTGTGTTTGTGTGGGTGAGCGAGTAAAATGAATCAACTACTGTGCTGATCAATTTCCCTTTTTCCACAGTGGAAAACAAAAACAACCGATATATTTTCACATAGCAGCCAGTTAGTAAATGTAGTGAGATAGTTGAAGTGTATTGGCTGGTTGTGTGAGGCGGTACGTCAACATTATTTGTATTAAATCATTTAGCTGACACAAGACCAAATTGTTGCTGTTACTAGAGTTTTGTGTTTAATGTAGTCTGAGTCAAAAAACAGTACGATTTATTGTTCATTTCAAGTATTTTAAAACAACATCTAATGCACAAACAGAACCACATTATTTCATTTAGATTATTTCTATACTCTATCCATAATAACTTAAAGAAATTGTTCTGACATTTTGTAAAAGTGCATATTCACTTTCTTGAGTCAGATGAGATTGATTACACTGTACAATGTTTGCCCGTTAAATATGATGATACAGCCAGCAGAGACTGGACAGAGGGCAAAACCGCTAGTCTTGCTCTGTCCAAAGTTTATCTAATACTCACTACTTTAAAATTTCATATTTCATTTATTTAATCTGTACAAAAAACAATAAAACCTTCAATTTGTGGTTTTTTACAGGGGTTATGACTCATGCCAATTAGTCCAGCACATAAGCTCCTGTAAAACAACTTGCCATTCTTACAGTTGGGTTTTTGTATGGATTAAACAAATGAAACATGACGTGTTAATTGGTGAGCCTTAGGGTGCTGGTAAGCAGATTTAGTGACCTGTGGACAGAGCCAGGCTAGCTGTTTCCAAGCTAAGCTAACAAGCTGCTGGCTAGAGCCTTAACCTCATACTGCAGACATTAAAGAGGCATAAATCTTCTCAAAACTGAAAGCGTATGGGCAGATTTTCTAAAATGTGGAACTCTTCCTTTAATAATATTACATATATCTTATTGCTCTTCTTACAGCTGTGATCACAGTGAAGTGTCACTTTTTTACATTTTGTTTATCACATTTAGTGTGCTAATTTTTCCACACTGCAGATCTCATAAAAGGGCGTATGTATGACACGCCAATTCATATGCCATTATGGGCGTGTTATCAAGACGCATACTCGCTTTTTAGCGTGGTTATCAATGGCATTTGGCCTCCATTGACTTACATTACCTTGGAATTGCGTGTGAATTTGCGCTGTAGCGAGTAATAAGAGGGCGAAAATCCTTGTAGAGAGGTTGGTGGAGGTGGTAGATGGGTAAAACACAGGACTGTCACCCAGGAGACGTTTCCTTCGTGTCCCACATGTCATGTTTCCTAAACTCAACCATTAGTTTAGTTTTTTACTAAAGCCAAACTCATTCTTCTTTTATTAAATCTAACCAATTCTTTGTTTCTTAAACCCAACCACGTTTCACATTTCCTAAACTCAACCGTCGGAGGATAGCTCAAAATGCATACAAGTAACATGCTGCTTGGCTTAAGAAAGTGGCCGTGTATGTTTACGCAAAGTCATGATGTCATGTTGCACACTGAATGAGATTTGAGTGATTTAGGATTTGAGTCCCTCTTCACTGCTTGAATTAGTGTTTATTACTAAAGAAGAGTTGTTCCAGTAATATTAATCATCCCGTTTAACTAGCGTCCGTAACCTAAGAGGTAGTCTACGGAATGTTTTTGTGAGCGTGACACGCTTCTCCTCAAGCAATTTCCAATGTTTATTCATCAGTTGTGAGGCACTGATTCTTTATTTTGATGGAAGAGGGTTTGATATTTCAGTGGTATGTTTGGTTGTGGATGAAAAGTGAAAGAAAATGTTATTTAGTGACATCTCTGTCTGGTCAAGTTCCAGAATTTGAGGTTGAGCCTTATTATGGTTCTCCCATAACAAAGAAGTGCTGATTCATTGCAGGTTTCTCAGTAAACAAATGGTCCCTGTGTTTGTGTGTGACTCAGATATGAGTGTCTCAGTTACTGGTACTGTTCAGTCCACATCTGCAGCCTTTAACTATTTGCTGTCTAAATGTGGTGTTGTTTATGTGCATTTTTGAACAAACCTGTGCTGTTCATACTTCAGCACTTTTTTGTTACATTTCTGTCAGCATTTGCACTCATCACAGTTTCTCCAAGACCAAAGAAGTCACATTTTCTTCTAGGCTACCTTTTTTTTTTTTTAACTCTGTTTGGTCGAAGTGAAATTGAATGTGCTCTCTGGTTCTGTAATTGTTCTTCTCTGGAGGAAAATGTGAAGAAAGCTTTTGGAAGAAGTAAAAAGAAAAAAAGAAACATTCCAGAAACTGTAAGGGACACCAAAGGCAAAGACAGATTTTGGGCAAAAGTTAGACATGCAAGGTGCAAAAGAAAGAAAAAAAACATTTAAAGACGTGCCTGCTGCCACAATCAGGTTTCATAATGACACTTTCCTTTAATGTTCCAAAGCAGCATAAGTTAAATGCAAGGCATTTTACACAGTTGACTGTTTCTTAACATGGATGTGTGACCGCAACTATGAGTTGCAGGAACTCTATGTTATATATATTTCAGTTTTTGAAATAACAGATGGTGATTTTTAGTAAGTAATTTGTCAACTGATTTAAGGGAAGGGGACCTAAAAATGTTAATAAAAGTAATGATGGTGATTGCCTACTGTCTTTCTCTTCTTTGTAGATTTGTACACCAACATTGTGAGTTTGTTTCCATGTAGACATTATTTCTACTGAAGTATTTTATTTACAACAACTTATTTAAATCCTCTCTCAAGTATAAAAAAAACACAAACAAGTTACCAAGGAAGCACTGATGAAAAACCGGGACTCTTAAAAAGAAGCATCCGCTATGACACACACACAAACAGTTTGTCCTGAATATAACAAAAACAAGGATAGCCAGGATAGAAGCTATCCAAATCTCAGTGTCCACGTAAACAACAAAGTGACGTTATACCAAAATAAATGAGACAAAAAAATGTCCACGCACATCTTGCTCTAAGTATGAATAGAGCAGAATTCCTCACATCAAATTAAAAGTTTGGGTTGGAGTAGGCAATCTCTAAGGTCTTTTATCAGTATGTCATGAGCATGTTTTACTGGTTTTAGCCATGTAACACTGTGGCTGGCATTGGTCTGTCAGGTTCCGACTGAAATATCACAACATAACATAACTATTGAATGGATTGCCATGACATTATGTACAGACATTCCTGTTCCCCACAGGCTAAAGTCTACTGAGGTTTGTGATTTCACTGGCACTGACTTTGCAATTAAATCTAGACAACTACTGGGTAGATTGCTGTGAAATGTGCTACGGATATTGAAGAGGATTCTACTAACTTTTGTGAACACCACCAGTGAGTTGCTAGCTTTGCTGTAGACTCCTAGTCTTGTTTCTAATGTATTCTTGTTCTGTTCTTTAAACACATGAGACAGCATGTGTGAGGCTGCGTCCACACACAGCGACGGTCTATAAACAATCTGACTGAAAACAATAAAAGTCTACTTGTGCTACATTGGAGATAAATGGGCCATTTAAGGAACGCGCAGCAGCACACAAACATGCAAAAGATTAAAAATATTTGTGAAATAGTATTATAATATAATCCGTTTGTGCGCTTTCACTTCACAAATGAGCAGATTAGTTTCTTCTCTGGAAAATCTCTCCTTCCTGTTTAGCAAATCTGTCATCATAATAACACGCCTGGCTTTTAAATGGAATGGGAGATGACACTAATTGGTTTATTGCATGTTACGCCCAAAACACAGCTATGATTAATTAAGACACTAAGTACAACCTTTTTGGAACCATGCACCTGGTGCACGGACCCTTTTTTCTGCCATTAAACTGATTCATACACACCCTAAACACACCTGCACCAGGCGCTTTACGCCGTGCGCTTAGATTGTTAAAATAGGGTCCTACATGTTCTTTAGCTGTATGGATGTGGAGGAAAACCCTCCAAGGAGGAGTCAACACCCATTCTGGTGTTAACTTTAGTTATGGTTGTCCTGCTGGGTTAGTTTTTGGAGACAGCTGATGAATGCCAAACTGTAGCCCAGAACAATATGTTAAAGTGAAACCCCGGCTTTTCCCTTTAATGTGTTCCAGATGTTTTGGAAGCAAACATTTCATTTGGACAGCTCAAATCAGCAGCTCTGTTGGTAATGTGCATGAGGTGTTGGCATATATCTTAATTATATTGAGCTCCCTCTTCTGTTTTAACCCTGACAACAGGTGTGTTAACAATACTTTAACTTTATAGTAGGCTTAACAGTTCCTCCCTGTCGTGCTGATACTTTTTTTTTTTTAATCACTTTTCCGCTTTTAATGGACAGGACAAATAGGTGAGAAAGGGGGGGGGAAGACATGCAGAAAATTGGAAACAGGTTGGACTCAAACCCTGGACCTCTTCATTGAGGCACGCATCTCTATGTATATGTGTGCCTGCTCTACCAACTGAGCCAGCAGCCACATTGTGTTAATACTTAGTGCAGCTAAAGTATCACAGTTGCTCCCGTTTGTCAAGAGGAAAGTATTAGTGTATGTTACAGATGCACTTCATGACTTCATGACACTCTTTTCAACTTAAAAAAGAAAATCCAGATGATTCTATTTGAACCCAGTGCCTGGGTCTGATGGTAATATTTCAGGCTTTTTCAGGTTCCCTTCAGGTTATGTGCCGGGAGGAAACGTTGTCAAGTTCACTTAGAAACCCAAGACGGGGGATTGAAAATCTAAAATTCAAGCATAAATTATCACACTAATTAGATTGGTGGAAGCTGATTTAAACAGCATTTCAAGTATTTCTAATTAAGTTTGTCTGCCACACACTTATATGATGTACACCACAGAGTGTTAGTGAAGCAAAAAGGCCTCAATGGCAGTAAAAGGACACCTTGGAAAAAGTCCCAAAACCTTGAGGTATTGCCAAAGTAATGCTAACAGTGCACTTCTCCACAGCAACCCAGTTCGTGTGAGCAAGGAAGTGGGGGAGATGAAAACTGGTCAATTTGTCCTCCTTTCAGGCTTTTTCCATTAGACACAGCTGAAGCCTTGGGTGAGCTAACTACCTCTTTTTGAGAAGGGAATAGTTGTTGAAATGGCTCCAGTGTGGTGCGAAAATTGTACTATAAAAAAAAAAACTCTAAATGTCTGGTCATGCCTGGGTGTCATGTTGCAAGTCAGATGTACATTACTTACCACATTCTTAACTTTTTCTCCATGCTCTAAACGTCTAAAGCAACTCACCTGGCTCGTCTAAAGGGAAAAGTGTGGATTTCTATCTGGTCTGCAGTGCTGCTGCAAGGGCACATGGTAAAGGCGTTATGGCACAAAGTGCCAGGAGATGTCTATAAAAGAAAAGAAAAAAAAAAAACAAGATGCAGAGTGAAGGAAAGAAGCAGTTTCATGTCTGCATTGCCTGGGGAGGAAAAGTGCGCCTCCAGCCTGTCGACAGGATACCTCAGAGGACAAGATGTACCCAGAGTCCTCATTTGTTTTCCTTAATGAAAAATCAGTCTGACCTCCAAAGCACAGCAGCAAATGTGTTTAGGTCCCAGCAGCGCTACAGCTGTTGAAAAAGTCATGTGTGATTCATGTCTACAGTCAAACATGTCAAGACTCAAAGTTAAAAAAGAACAAACTCAAATTTCACATTCATTTGTAAGTAAGATTCCCAGAAGTATGTGGTCTGTAAAGGGGATATTTAAGTTAAGATTTTGTCGTTGCTATCACTTTCATTGATGGCCAGACAGGATTGTTGTCTCATGGATTGACACGGACTTGACCTTCCCAGTGCAGAGGATTTCAGCGTCCTTCTCCTCCAGCACGTGAAGGAAACAAAGGCAACAGATGGTTGAAACAACACACGTGGGTGTGTTTGGTAATCCCTCCTCCACTTGCTTCTGCTGGGACTAGCATCACAGCAGGGGCAAAAGCCAACATTCAGCCCAGATTTGTGAGTTGATTGGGAGAGGAATTTTGGCACTGGCAGTCTTCGGGGGTGTTGTGATGCCCATTCAATGAATTACCAATATGAGCAATCTTCAGTCATGGAAAAGTCTTATTTTTCTCATTTCATATGTTTATGCAGAAAGACATGGGTTATTCAGAATCCTCCTTAATGAGTTGGACAACAGTTTTTCCTTCTCAGATTGATTTATTTGAAAGATAAAAAAAGGCCTGAAGAAAGAATTTGTAATTAGATAAAAAGTCTGAATAAATCATGATTTTATGCCACATAAAAGCTTTATTTCCTCCTGCTTTCTTTTAATTGTGTCACTCTTTCCTACTGTGGATTTGCTTGAAATAAGAAACTCCTATCTGCTGCCAAAAATGCAAACATTTATTAAGAAACTGTTAGAAACGGACACGTGTGAGGAAGTATGTCTCTTGGCAAATGATTTGTCATGTTTCTTTTAAACATTCATTCTTCATCCTGAATCAAAGCCCTTAGAGAATAAACTGTACCCAGTATTCAGATGCAGTCAATAAATACAGTAACCCGTGTTGCCTAAATCCAGTCAGTGGTTGACACGTCAGCTAATAGTATGATTAATAGATAATAGAAATAACAAGAATACGGAAGCAAAGGGGATTTGAAGCTGATGAAAACATGGCCACTGTAGAGCTAAGGTGTGCATCTAAACCACATGGAAATTAATTTTGAAACATTGATAAAGCATTCAGTCATTACAGTGTACCCTTAATATCTTCTTTGTTGTTAAAGAGTTAACAAACACAGTTTCATATAAATAACTGCAAAGAATGAGTTGAAACAGTAAAGAGCATGAAAAAAGACAAGGCGTCTCCAGCCACGCTAGCAGCTCTGCAAGGCTATACTTCTTTGAGCTAAAGGCTAACGTCAGCATGCTAACATATCACAATGACAATGCCAACATGCTGATTCGCAACAAGTATAATGTTTACCATGTTCACCTTCGTAATGTAGTGTGTTAGCATGCTAACATTTGCTAATTAGCACTTACCACAAATCTGATACTGTGAAAAACATGAAAAGTCAGGTGATCTTTAAAATGATCCCAATTCATAGTGAGAACAACATACATGTTTGTACCAAACTTCATAACCAACCCACAGTTGTCGAGACATACTCAATTTCATAAATGTCAAACCTACAATTCAGCACTAGAGAAAATTAAAATCCCGGGATGCGTGGCTAAAACTGCTCCTACAAAATGTGTGCTAATAAAAAGGAGAACCAAGTAATTGGTTATGTATTAAGATGCTAAAAAAAATACTACTACCGTAGTAACTGATTGACTGTCTGAAGAGGAATATGCATGATGTTATGGAATTTTTTTCTATGTATCAAATTCAGTGTCTGTCTCTGTTTTTCTGTCTGCCCTGCAATAGAAAAAGGAGTACGGGGCACCGCGGCCGAGTCAAGTCAAGCAGGTACCATGTAATGGAAAAACGCCATTATTGTCCAAACCCATCCGAAAGGTGCTGAATAGCCTTTTCTACCTAGTAGGGATTCTAAATTGGAGTTGTAATCAACAAATGGTCAATATATAGCTTGGTAAAGGCGTTAGATATGGCACTTTTCATCCTGGTCTGCTCTGACAAATATGGCTATTTGGATTAAAACTTTATTCACACACTACCACCCAGTGTCCGGTTGTTCGTTGTAGATCAAAAGGTGCCAACACTTTGAGGTTAAAGGTCACATCTCCACTGGCGCCACCGTTACAATGAATGTTTGATCGGACGGTCCTTGAGGGCACTTTGGATAAACATAGTCATCTCAGGATCATAATCACACTTCTTTTGTTATTCACATCTAGTACAAATTCCCAAAATACCCCCTACTCTGATTTAAAGCCAGGCTGGTCTCTTAACATTTGCCTGGCTATGAGTAAGAACATTCCAGTGGGTTGGACCCAAAATGCTTCCACATTCTTCCGGAAAGTCCCAATAAGATGTACTGCTGTTTTTTTTTTTTTTTTTAAGTAGGTCTCCTGACAAGTTAATCAGGCCACAATAGCTTCAACATGGCCGTCATCGCTGGGCGACATCAGTGGTGTCCACAAAGGCCAGGGTGTATCATAAAAATCGATTTTCAGTTTTCTCTGATAAAAACAAGCAATTTAAATACTGACTCATCAATTTGCCATTAGGATAGTCCAGTCATCATTTTTCAACATAAACAATTCTTTGGCAAAATGAAAAACCAGAGAGCCAAGAAGATGTCAGACTGATGTCCAACCTGGAGCGGCTCCACTGACAATTGATAGGAAACTAATTTAATGGACTTCCCTACCAAATTCATGAGACTGTATCATATTGTACTCGTGCTGATGGTCTTAAACCAAAGATCACTCTCTTTGAGGCAGTATGTTAATGTAACCTCCAGTGCGGGAAGTAACTAAGTACATTTACTCATGTATACTGCACTTAAGTACAAGAAAAAAAGGCAGAGTGTAGGCTGTCTGCAGATACAGACACACACTTCTAGTGGGTCATAAGTGCTGATTGAGATGGATTACTTTTATATTAGTCTATACCATAGACTGTGTGTGTATATATTAATATTAACGCTCTATGGTCTATACATGGTTTTATTAAATCCTTTGTTTTGTTCTTTTTGGCACCACCTTTGTTGATAAGCGGTAATTGCAGGTGTGCTTTTTTATCTCACTTTCACTTTGTTTGTGAAGTTTCGTCTGTAGTAATCACTTTTTTTGTTCGCCCAGAGTAACTGTTTACTTGCAAAAACACAGTATGGCTTTGTAGAAACACAAAAACATAATACTGTAAATCCACGGGTTCTCATTTGTGCCATTGGCTCAATCACTATTGTGTTATCTTATTCGGCAAGACAGTGACTTAACATTTCTTTAAATTAAAATCTTAAAGATTATTACTTTAAGATTACCTTTAAATGCAGGACTTAGTTTACTTACTTTACAGAGTATTTTCTACTCTGCGATATTACTTTTACTTAAGTAATAAAGTCTGAATCATTTTTCTTCCATTCGTGACATATACACAAGTGCAATACGCAAAAAACTCCTTTAACTAGTTTCCGACTATGAAAGACAATAGTTACAACCATTACCTCATGTGCCTCAGAGCTGTCACAATAGAGTGCATTTCAACTGCTGAGAACAAACTGTATACACACACACTGAAATCCCAGTGCTTTTGTTTGCTCTTACACAATGTGTAGCTGGGAGGAAAACGTGACACATTAATCCTGGTACTTTAAAGATGTCTAATTGTGCTGTGAATGTATACGTGTCTGTTTGGCTTTAAAATGATAAAATCTTTCCCTTGCCACAGGCCCGGGCAGGTTAGTCTTGTGAATAGTTTCTCAAGACTGAGCGTTTTCAGGACGTCACATGGCAAAGTCTTGTTTGTGCAGAAGTGAAGAGATTGTGAAATCCAAAGATTGTTAGATAGCAAGCGAGTCAGACATGAAGTAGCTGTGGAAATTGCAGGGGCTGCTGGGAAAATAAAGAGAACAGCAAGGGCTTAGATCAGACAAATACAAGGCCTGTAAACTATTAGGACACAACACGCTGCTGTTACATCCGGACCACAGTCTCTAATTGAGTAAGACAAAAGTACTGCTGTGTCATCACATGGAAACTGCAGTGGTGGCTTATTCTAATCTGAGCAGTTCTGTATCTTTATAAAGCTTCCATCAATGTCACTTCACCTTTGTTATCTAAAACTACATTCCCATTCCAAACACATTTGTTTGCTGTGTTTGAAAATGAATCTTCGCAACAATGTCTCCATTTATGAAATGCACATGTTTACAACCTGAGAATACCAGTGGCAACAGTAAAGTATTGATAGTATTTTTCCAGTATTCCATGCCAATTAAAAATATCTAAAGCTGGAATTTGTAAGACTATAACTTACAAGTTATATTATAGTAGACTCTCACTATGAACAACAGTTCAAAGAATATAGAATGGGAACTGTTTTGTTTCTTAGGTCTTGAGCTCAATTTGGACTCTGATAAGTGCACAGACTTGGACTTGACCATTTTTTTTTCCTCAGGTAAAATCTGACCCATTTTCAATTTTTTTTCTACACCAGATACTGTATATGGGTTTCTTTCAACCAAATTGCCCACAAATAACTTGGATGCATGCAGGTTTACCCATACACGGTCTTCGCAGGTAAAACTAATGATTACTTGAATTGAAGTTTGGTTGTTTTATTCTATTTTATAGTATTTTAGTCAGTATCCTGACTAATCTCTGACATAAACCAATCTGTGATTCAGTCACATCTCTGATCTTAACTATTAGTCAAAATAACCATGAACCATGAATAAAGAAAGCGTTGAAAAACTACTATACGGTATGGACGGTATCATTTTGCAGATTACCAGTATGAATATTGCTGTTTTTTTCCCTTCTAGAGTTGATTTGTGATGGTTCATGTAGTAAAAGGTTTTCAGCAAATACAAAAACAAGAATATCTTTGACATTTTACACATTTACATAACATTTTTGTGACTGCTGGCAACTGAAAAGATTCAGACTTGTAAAAATGTCAGCTCACATCCTGTAACCTGAAAGCTTCTGAGCAGCTGCCAGAGGTTGCTCATCTAATGAGCTGTTGAAGGCATGAAGTGTTGCAGGATCCAGTACGACTGCCAACCAGAGTTTAAAGTGATATTCCATCCAAAACTTGTGTTTTTTTATATAAAATAGTCAAATCCCTAGGCTTAAACAGCAGCTGTAACCCTGGTTGATGATGTATGTGTAGCCTGTTGAACTTAGACCCACACAGGACACAATAACTTCTTCTGGTTTGTTCATTTTGGAAATATTGACAGTTCCTTGCAATTCGACAAAAAGAACATAATCCGAAACATACAGCAGTGGGCTTGTGACATAATTATACCATAAATATACCTTCACAATAATCTCTGGTTGATTCTTAATGTACAGTTTGACTTAGAAAACACCTACATTTCACAGAAAACTGACTCTGAAAAACGGGCTTCACCAGGGAGCGCACAACTTCACACACGTCCCTCTGTCACATGGAAACACTGGCGTCAGCCGCTACACATGAATCCATCGACATCCATCCAAAGTCAATCTCATCTATAAAATATCATCCAGTTAAAGGTGCAATATGTAATACTGACAGCTAGTGTTTAAAATAGTTACTGCAGTACAAATTCAAAATACTGGAGAGATTTGTGTCCCCCAGCCCCTCCTCCCCAGACTCGAAGTTCACATTGGTTGCCAGGCTGAGACCGCAGCATCTAACAAAGTTGCTAGACGCTTGTCTCACATAGCCAGACATTACACCACAGCACAGCGGAGTAGCTAACGTTGCTGCTATATTGACAGTCATAAAAGCCCCTGCTCATGTGGAGCTCTGTACCCAACTGACAGACACCCTTTTTCGACTTAAAATTACAGTAGGAACCGCTAAAATCCCCGCAACCTTGCCGTCCTTTTCCACCCAACCCAAATACACACTTTATTAGCGTAGAACTACGGCAACAATCTCTACACACACTGCAAACTCATGGCCCTCTCTTTCTGATTTACAGCTCCCCTCTCTTGGCTTGAAATAACTCACCGCTGTCGGCTAAACACGCTGTAAGTTGTAAACAGCCGTGGCCCGCTTGTCTGGTCCTCCGGTAATGTTAGCAGTTTGCTGGGTTAGCAGGGTTAGCATGGCGGCATTAGCCAGGACCAGTCGGGATCACTTTACTGGCTGTGTCTCAGTTGTTTTTGCAAGTAACCAACTCAGTATTTCAACTTAGCATGTTGCCTTTATATCTGCTGACGCATTGGATTTATTACAGGAAATATATTACATATTGGACCTTTAAAAGACGAACACAGATACATTATAATTTTAACCTTTTGTACATACATGTTTTAACCAGTTATGCAATATTTACCTATTTATTTCACACAATTACTCCGGCATTCTCCACCGTGCTGCTTCCCTGATCGACCCGAAAGAAAAAGAACGACCAAGAGCCATCGCACAACTCTTGGTGCGTGACACCGCCACATAGTGGCTGAAATAACTAACTAGAAATGGACCCTATGCCAGCCAACAAACATATGCAAATTTCTTTGATTTTTAGAATACAAAATACATACTGAAATTAACCAGAAGTAAATGTGATGGGGGTGTTTCAACAAATTCACCACCTGGTTACATAGGAAAGAAATGATTGCTAAAAAACAGTGAAAAAAAGATGAAGCGCAAAATGAAAACATGAGATGCATGAGGAGGATGCAAGTTACCTCATGCAAAGATGAAAATATACTTTAGAGAGTGACTATCATTCATTTTGACTGCAGATGAGGGGTCATTTCACTGTTGAAACTGAGCCAAGTTCATATCTTTAAACTATAATGATATCGTGGATTTTAAAAGCGGCCCTTTCTACATGTCATTCCCCCTCTCTCTCCCCTTTCACTCCTTCAGCTGTCCTGTGTAATAAAGGCCTAACATGCCCAAAAATAATCTTAAAAAAGTATCCTTTAACTTGTAATGTTTTATTGTGTAATAAATATGCTTTAGTGTACAGTTTACCAATTAAAGTCAAGATGTCAGAGTCACAGTGCTTAAAAGATCATTTCTATATGTTTTAGTGGCAACTGAGAAACCCAATATAACTACTAATAACCCAAACTGTGAAAAAAATCTTTGCTTGAAGTATCACCAGGGGCTGAACACATGAACTCAGGCATTGAGAACATTGTTCACAGAGTTTACTAAAAAGAAAAGCTTTGAACAACTCAGCTTAGCTGTTGGTTTTTGGCTGGAAATTCATCTACCCTAGCCACTAAAATCAGTTTCTCAATAAATCCAAAGAAAGGTTTAAGCCATAAAGTTGCTGACTCATTTTGAAAATTGTACATGTTGCTTTAAAAGTTGTTAGTGATGTTTGCATTTTTTAAGAGGCAATAAGTGACATTATTACTTAAAAATTCCCCACGGTTAGCTGATCTGGTATCAGATCGAGCTCAAACAATTCTCAGAGGATGTTTCCCACATATAAATAATGAATAATGAAAACTGAGTTTTTCTCCAGGCTGTGTGAGGCTATTAACAGGTCTGTTATATCATGACATTAAAAGGAATAGTACAACATGCTAAAGTCCCTGTCAACCTCTCCCCTCTGGCTCTGCAGCCAGGCTGTAGAAGTTTCCTCTGTGATCAACAACCATTTCCTCAGATCTCAGCCTGCATTCCTGAGACCTGTCCAACCCCTGTAAACAACATTCCTGCTTTGGGAAACAAAAGCCACAACCCCCCCCCCACATTATCTCACTGTCCAATCGAAAAGAATCCTCTCGGCCAACACTTTTTCTTTTCTCTTTTACACTAGTGAGTGATGCTTGTTCTCTCTCGCCTGGTATTCTCAACTCTTCATTGTCAGGTCAGTGTGACTGAGCTTGACTGTAGACAACATTTAACACTTTTAAATCCTCTTTGTTTTTGACACGGCAAAACTCCCATCAGCCCCGTCAGTGTCCCCTAGCCATGTAAAAGCTTCTCTCTGTTGTGATGTGATATATTTGCACAAATGCAAATAAAAACAGAGCCACAGCCTCACCCTGTATGTGTTGAAGCTGAAAACAATGTGAATTTTAGACACAGCGCGACTGCGTAAAGTCAATGAAAAGATGTGAGTGGATGTTAACAGATACAAATAGGTAGTCTGGATAAACGACGTGAACGTTAATTTCCTGGATAATTGCAGACACATACGGCTAAGTGCCAAGTGTCTTAAGTCTTTCTGGTTAACTTTCTTAGCCCCCATATACATACATTCCGCATGTCCACAATTCTGCACAAACTATGCTTGTGGAAAAAAACACAATACATAAAGTTGTGAAGTTAAATTGGCAATGACAGTGAAATTGTAGAAAAGAAAAGGTTTAGGAGGGTTTATTGAAACTGAGCCATGACTACTGCTGGACAGGCAGGTCACGACTGACAGGATCAGAAATGACAGGAAATGGGTAGAAGAAGGCAGCAATGTTAAAATGAGGTTAAATATATGCTAATAATAACTTTTTTTTTTACTGCCTATGCCTTTAATTGGGATGGTTTGCATTAGATTGCTTGCTTGCTACATTGTGTTCTGCAACTTTAAGTACTAAGGAGGGAAGAATGGAGGACAGAGTTTTAATTTCTGAAAAATCTAAGAGACTGCAGATAAGTATTTGAACACCCTGCTATTTTGCAAGTTCTCCCGCTTAGAAATCATGGAGGGGTCTGAAATTGTCATCGTAGGTGCATGTCCACTGTGAGAGCCATAATCTAAAAAAATAATCCAGAAATCACAATATGATTTTTTAACTATTTATTTGTATGATACAGCTGCAAATAAGTATTTGAACACCTGTCTATCTGAGCAGAAAATGAAGTCCCACTCTCTTTGTGTGTGGTCTAATAGAGCGTTCCATTTGTATTCAGAAGTCGAATTTTCCAAGGTCAAAGTCAGAAACACGCCCCCTGATTCAGATTTCCGAGCTCCTGACTTGGACAACCACCGAGTACCCTGAGCTAAAAATTCATCATGGCTGCTCCAAACATCAACAGTTGTGAAAGTTGTAGTTATTTCTGTCTCACTAAATTAGTCGTACACACAGTGCTGTTCATCTGGTCAACATGCTGTTGAACATGTTGTACGCACAAAAAACAGCATAATGCGTTGTCATAAACTG
This sequence comes from Etheostoma perlongum, assembly GCA_026937815.1. Classification (NCBI taxonomy): domain Eukaryota; kingdom Metazoa; phylum Chordata; class Actinopteri; order Perciformes; family Percidae; genus Etheostoma; species Etheostoma perlongum. The sequence goes on along the minus strand of CM049378.1, from coordinate 26,459,750 downwards.
GCATTGCTAACAATAGCTAACCTTGGGTGCCTGGATAGCTCAGTTGGTAGAGCAGGCACCCATATATAGAGGTGTACTCCTCGACACAGTGGCCCAAGGTTCAATTCTGACTTGAGGCCCTTTGCTGCATGTCATTCCCCCCTCTCTCCTCTTTCATTTCTTCAGCTGTCTTGTCAATAAAGGCCTTAAAATGCTCCCTCCAAAAAACGTTAACAATGGCTAACCTGGTTAGAGCTAATGAAAATGAAAATCTGTCAGTTTTTGTTAGCTGCCGACCCAAAAAACGTATGACGGACTGATCTCATGAAATGGCGTATGTATGACATGTCAATTTGTATGCCATTATTGGTGTGTTATCAAAACACATAGACACTTTTTGGCGTGTTTATCAGTGCCGTTTGGCCTCCATTGACTCACATTACCTTGATAGCGTGTGAATTTACGCCGTAGAGAGTAGTATGAAGGGGCAATAATCCGCGTAGGTTGGTCAGGGTGGTGGATGGGTAAAAAACAGGACTGTCACGCAGATAGACATGCACGCAGATAGCTCAAAATGAGTTCAGATAACCACTTGGCTTAAAAGAAGTTGGCGTGCATGTTTACGCAAAGTCACGATGTCATGTTGTTTATGAAGACAAAAGTGGATACAGACATGAGGAATCAGGGAGAATGGGAAGACTGTTAGATCCTGACAGTAAGCTAAGCATATATATATATACAAGCAAGCACATATATAAAGATACTTTTTATGTCCTGACACTGATTCAGCAGAATGGCCCAATACTTCTTTATTATTTCAGGAGTCACTTCAAAGGTAAAATTTTAAAGAAGGAAAATACAAGTCCCAGATAGCATTATCAAACAGTGCACAAATAAGAACATGATTTACAATGCATAAGCGTACTTGCTGACGCGGTTAATCTAGTGCATCACACCCTGTGCAAATGTCAGAGCTCAAACAGAGAAAGGGGTAAAAGATAAGAAAAAAAAAAAGGTTCTACTCTTGTTTTCGGCTATGGAGGCAGGCCAACATTTTTCCCCTCGAGTCTGCAGCTCCGTGATTTGTTTCTTCCCCACACTCCCTTGACTGTATATCTGTATATCTGTGTCAGTGTATCTGTGGCCCAACCGGCAGCGGCAGATTGCCGCCCACCAAAAGCCTGGTTCTGTCTGAGGTTTCTTCCCGTTTAAAGAAGTTTTTCCACGCCACTGTTGTACCAATAGTGCTATTACATCATGTTAGAAACAAACATGGCTGTTCCAAAGTAACCAATGATGAACGGAAGAAGCTAGTGGCCGTATGCAAGATAATGCTCATTCATTTATTAAACACTGGTGACACTTCATAAATGTATTTATGGATGCCTCATGGTGTCCACCCACCTTTTTACATACTTCAATTATAAATTCAGCTAATAACATTTTTCTTTTTTCTTCACTTTTTCTTGCTTGCCTAATTTTGGGTTGGATGTTTAATGAGTCACGTGTGAAGAAAGTAGAAGACTATCTTACAGACTTCATGCTTTTGTGTAAACATGTTTGTTCAAATAGTTCCCAAGCCCAAGCCAAGATTACTCAAGTGATCAGAAAGCTCCTCCAGAGCCACAGCAAGACATTATACAACTATTTTCACAGGCTGCGTAGTACTTTCTTTAAAGTGCATTCATAGCTGTATAATTAGTTCATTCAATTTGGTAATTTGATTGCACACATTGTTGGTAAAGATTGTAAAGTTCAATTAACCATTTTTTGAGGAACACATTTTTTTCCCATCCTCTGTATGACTTGAAATTGTTATGTGCTGGCCTGTAGGGCAAAGTCTGTGATGAAAAGCAGTGGAGGCAGACAGCTCTGAGTAAATTTCCAGAAGGGCTCTCTCCTAAAATAACTTCCCAGTCCGGTCCTGCATACCACGTCTCTGAGTGTGCTGCTGAACACCGGCCTGCGCCGATCTGACCACCACCTCCTCCTGCTCATACACCCTCATCAGGACCACCTCAGAACCACACTTCCTCTGGTCATGTTACCGTTGGGTGCCTTCATCCTCCAAAATCAACAGGGAGACCTTGCACAACTTATAAATAAAGCAAGAAGTGACACTTTGAAAATTGTAAAAACAGCTGCCTGCCAACATGGAAAACATCATCACTGTGTATAATATTTGTTTTGGAAAAGACACCAAAACCTGTTTGGCATTTTTCATGCATGTGTGCATTAAAACTAATGCAATTTGTTTCCCTGCTTCATGTAGCGACACAATAAACCCTGAAGGGAAAACTCCACCCTATCAGCTGGACGGAGTAATGACATAACCCAGATCAGACTGCTTTCAGGGAGGGGTGACGGAGTCCACCCTGGTAATTTCCTGCCCAGTCCAGACTCGGCCTTTTTTTTTTAAGGGCATGAGGGCAGAGGAGGGGATGGCAAGGATGGAGGGTGGGTAGTGAAGGAGGGGAGAAGGATGAGGTGCAATGGAGGGAAGGTTGAAAGGAGGGCGGGAGGCAATATTAGACCAACACTGTGTTTTTCTTGGCTCTTTCTGTATTCCATCCCACCCCGCTGCAGGGTAATACACACACACACAACACACACACACACACACAAGGAAAACACAACAGAGATTTCCATGACAATAGTGTTCCAGCCAGTAGGAGTAACAAAGCAGGGTGATCACAGTGCATTTCTCACAGGGGAGGAGAGGGTGAAAGTCTCCCTCAGTGCTGGACCCAAGGAATCATCTGCTCCGCTGGTCAGGCCACAAAACCAAATAAGCTGTGGGATGACTCCAGAGGCAAGGTGGTGTCTATGCAGCCAAGGGTCTGTAGCAAACTGATGAATTAATTGTGTTTTAACTAAATATCTAACTAAAATGAACTCTACTTCAGTAGGAATCATTATCATCATCTCTGGGGCGAAACTGTACTTTACATAATCTTGTTCTGAACCATATGAACCACAAGAAAATCGGACTGGAGTTATCACTCTGATTGGTGTGTAAGAGCTTTCCTATAAAGAGTTAATGTAAATCTAATAACATTGTATAAGTAGCCTATTGTGAGTGGAATGTAGCATGGAGACAAGGTTAAAGGTTTGAGGAGAGGCATACACACTACAGTATCTATGGTTGTCACAGAAGAGAATAAAACAGCATAACCTAGAGCCTTAAAATTATATATATATGTCATATGTCATCCTCCCTCCTGTCTTCTTTCCCTTTTTCTCTGTTTTTAATCCTTCGCAAAATCGACAATAATATGTCTGCTGCTAACAACCAAAAGAACAGGGGTGTTTTGAAGGTTGAAAAATTGGGTGACAGAAACATATTTGTAGTAAATTCTGAGGTGTAAGGTATCATTGATACTTTACTGTATTAAACAACATGCTAATCTAATCTAGATCTAGATTATTGGTAATCCTACTTCCTGAAATATTTAACAGGGTGCAGTTAGAGCGTGGCTTCTTGGGGACTGACTGAATACAGATTGTTCTGTTTCTCAATGCTTTCTAATACTTTTCTAACTTTCTAAAAAAATACAAAAACTTAAAGACAATGTATCAAATTCTCACCCAAGAGGTTCACTGGTATACAGTGTGAGAAGGTTTGAGGTGGGTGGAACTAAGACATTTGTAATTTTGTCTCTGACAAAGAAGAGCAGCTGTGGCCATACAGAATTTTGTCAAGCCTGTGGATCCTGGTGGTGACAAGGTTTCACAGTGCAAAAAGAATCAAAACAACCGCAGATACTTCATCAGCAGATATTGTTTCTGTGCTGTCCCTCCATATGATTTATATGTTCTGTTACGACCAGCTGATAGGCTATGGAAACAAAAGTTACACACACACACACACACACATACACACACACACACACACACACACACACACACACACACACACACACACACACACACACACTGTACAGTGGGCAACAGACTGTTGCACACAGCAAAAAGAAACATGTATCCCTCTTCCAGCTGTCTGTGTGTGTCCTTCTGACTGAAAGGCCTTTCTTTCTCCAGGACCGACTGCAGTGACAAGGCTGTTTAACACTCACCCTGGCCCTAATCCAGCTCGTTACACTGCGCTCCTGACCCCAACATATGGACCCAGGGACCCACCTCCAACCTTCTCTGACAGCTGTGTGTGACCTCAGGCTAAGTAACGTGGTCGATATGACTCTGGATACTTTTACAGTGCATGCGCAAAATATGTTTTTTTGTACCTAGTTAATGAAGAAACCTGGTTTAGTAAAAGTAACCAGTATAACATCACAATCAGTTGTTTTACTGGTTACTTTAGCATGAAAATATTTTACTACACATTTTACTTATTGACTTATTGTCATTTGCTCAAACTCTCAGACTCCAGGATATACACATCAAGTACATTTTGATGGACAAATAAAGACTATATTTACCCATAATGTCAACAACATGATGGTGGGTCTACATATAACTTTTGACTATATAGTACAGTGATCCCTTTTGCTTATCAAAAGAAAGGCCACCACAGTTCCTGAGTGATGGCCTATTTGTTTTAGACACATGCAATAGAGGACAAAATGTCAAGTGTTTGCCATACAATAACAATTTATTTCTATTTCAAAATCATAGACAAACAAAATGTAACATTCAATCACCATTGTGACAGCATGGTCAAAAACTAGCAAAGCAAAGTCAGCAACACCTATGTGCGGTAGTCTGGTATTGCCAGACCTTCCTCCACAGCACTGCGAAGGTCTGGCTAGTCCACACAGCATTCCGTGATGGAAGAAAAACGTGCTCTGGTTTATTGGCATTTCTTTAAACCAAGTACAGGAAAGTACACAGGGTAACACCAACTATTTTGCCAAAATGAGAACAAAAATTGAAATAAGCAACTTGCGGATAGCCACATAAATTAGAGAGAAGTTGACTCCTTGGAGGATTATATTTGACAGCCGTGATGCACTAATCAGGCGGAAAATGTTTTCAGGTCGTGACTTCTGCACTGATGTGGGCGATGTAAGGGGAAGGTTGGAACAGCATTCACGGAAACACATCCAGATTTTGAGGTTTGTCCTTTTTGAATGCCACTTTTTATGCCACAGTTTTATGTAAATGGGATGTTTTCATATAGTGCTTTTCTAGTCTTAATGACTACTTAAAGTGCTTTTACAGTACAGGAACCATTCACCATTCACACACATTCACCCACTTGCCGTACCTGGTGCCATCAGATAAACACTCACACACATTTACACTCCGATGGGGCAGCATCGAGTTAAACTCGGGTTCAGTGTCTTGCCCAAGGACACTTCAACATGGGACTGCAGGGCCAGGGATCGAACTGCAAACCTTCCGATTGGCAGGCAACTCAGCCACAGCCGCCCCTACCCTCAAGAGCTGATGGAATCAGTAGATCAGAGTTAAGTCCAAAGAAAACAGGCATTTCTCTCCCACTGAGGCTTACTCAGAGCCTGTCTGTAAAAGCTAAAGCCAATGTCAACACAACCCAGCTCAGACCCTTATATTGAAGGTTAACAAGCAAACTGATGCCCTAAAACTCAAAGAGGCTGAGAAGAATGCTGACTTAATTGCTTGTTGCTTTGCTTGTAAAGTAACTTGGGTTATCTAAAACATTTTCTGCACAGTGACGTTTCTGGTGAAACATTTTTTTTGTCAGAGTTGGTATCTTTTCTTGGTAATTTTACTAAAAATGGATTGCCCAACAATTATACCATCTTCTGCAATTCTGACAACCTTTGTTGGCTCTACATCCTCAAATACATAGAAATATGTAATCCTATATGTATATGTAAAATATGTAGTCCACAACTGGAAAACAACACTGGACATATTTATTTACTGACATGTTGAAAACAACAACAAACTTTATTCAAAGCCAAAACAATCAGGTAGGACAAAAGAGTTTGAGCATTTCTCTCAATGGGATCTTAAGAATGGTTTATCTTCCCTGCTATGTGTGTTTTTATTCATGTTGGTTGTTAGGGAGTAAGGAGGAGTTAGCTGAATAACATCTGCCAATCAGCAGCTCATTCTTTCTAACCAGGCCAAACATGTAAGAGTGCTCTCCTATGTTAATAAACACTTTTCCATCCAAAAGAAATCTGAAGCAGAACTCAATGATCCAGTAGAAGGCCTGTGGTCATAAAGAAACGTCAAACTCTGATATACAAGTACATATGTGGGAGTGGACACAATGGGAGACGTCCATTCAGTTACAGAAGAAGGAATTATTTCATGAGTTGACTGATACTACTACTGTTACTACTGATACTGTCTCTACACAGAGTTGAGATTTCCAACAATGCAAGCATTTCAATGTCAACATAAAGTACTTCAAGTGGCTTTTAACCCCTCTTAACACAAGGGTTTACAAGGCATGGCAACAAAATAGAGTTTATTAGCATTCTTTGAAAGATGCAGTGTTTTTTAGTTTTCTCTTATTTTGACATCCACAGCAGAGTGACTGATCAGAGAAGCAGACACATGGAGGAACAACCGTGCCAGCAGCTTATGAAAGCTGCAGGGTGAGCAGAGGCAGACCAGTGACACCAAAGAAGACAGAAGAGCTGAAAATGTAAAAAGATGAGAGAAACACTGAAACGCAAAGGCCATTCACTGGAAAGAATGACGGATGGAGAGAACATTGTTAAATGCTGACGAATGGCTGCAAGAACTGTTCTGATCGCTTCATTGGCCTGTTTGCACCCTAACACCACCTGGTGGTCAAAAGCACTTACAGCATCTATACAAAGCAGACAACAACAGGTTGTCAAAAAGATGCAGTGTATGTATATAAATCATTAAGACATAGACAATACTGTGTCTTTCTTGGAAACTGTATTTTAAATAAAATGATCAGTCTATTGTCTTTAATTCACTATATATTTGCCCACATTTACTAAACTTAAAATTACTCAAATTTAAAAAATATTGTTTGAAATTAAAATAAACTACAAATACATGATAATTAATCACCATCCCTGACACCTTGGCCAGAATACACAAGTTTTCCTTGGAATAAACATGCTCTGAAAGTACGTCAAATATATAGTGCAACTCTAAATGTACTATATTATTCAACTGCTATGACCACAAATCAAAGAAACAAAATTGGAAAAGACAAAGAAAAACATTTTTTTTTAGACAGGCAGCCTTTTATATTGTTACAATTTTTAGTCTAAAATTATGTGAGGAAAGATTTTGAAACAAAGGTTAACACATTAACAAAGCTTTTAACATGAAATGTCAGGCAGGCACAAGAGCAACAAAACATAACTAAAACAGAAATTCCATACTACTAAAGAGCAAAAACATCTGTTCAGAAAAGCAAAAGCATATTTCATCGGATTTTGGAAGTTCTAATAGTGACAAGTAAACTATTCCAAAGCTTTGTGGCAAAGACACAAAGGCAAAGATCTCCCTTCATTTGAAGTCGGGCTCTGGAAACAGCCAGTGACACTTGTTAACCAACATGAGAGACTTGAAGTTACTTAAGGGGAAGAACAATTTAGAAATTTGGCTTTTTGTTTAGTAATAACTAAAATGTCATATTTAGTTTTAAAGTTTACTGAGTGGTGATTAAAACAGGCCATAAGTGGAGTAATGTGCTCCTCCAGCCCAACAGTCATCTAGACATAAAGGCACACACACACAGATGCATTTCTTAGCACTTTCAAACATTTCTTAATTGGACAAAAAAAGCAAATTGAGAAATGTGTAAAGAATTTAAGAGTTTGTAACATTAGAACAATCAAGTCACTGACTGAAAACAATTAAAGCAGGTTTGTTGCATTAACGTTTTTATTTCCATTAGTGCCGAGAACAAGCTCAGAGGCATTCTACAGCAATAGACATTTCTCTTGTTCCAGAATCTGAACATTGCTTTGTATTATTATTATTTTTTAAAGTTACCTGCAGTTTACAGATTACAGTTTAATCTTTGACAAAACACATAACTTGAGTATGACTTGATGTATGGGGAGTGACAGAAATAATAAATAATGAAAACTGAGGGGTGATGATGAACTCCAATGAACTCAGCCTTTAGTAAGCAGAAAACAGAAGAGTGGAGTGATGGGCACTTTCACAAACACACAGACACACAAACAGACACAGACACACAAACAGACACAGGCATACTTTGTGGTTGATCAATCTAATTAAATTTAGTTACATGTAGCTTTGACACAAAACATGATATATATATATATGTTGAAAAGTTAATCAAGCCTTAAAAGTCTTACTTAAGCGAAATATTTACACATAAAACTGGTAAGATGTGGATGGGATATCCTGAAGGAGAAACCAATACTTTTATTTCAGCTATCTGTACGAGATGCCACTGGAAATGCACAGTCTCCTGCAAACGCATCACTTCCTGAGCTCTGTACTGTCTGTAAAATCTCAACCTAGAAAAATATAAGATCAATAGACAAATACTGCAAAGTAACTATTGTATATTCAGTATATGACTAACAAAGAATAAGGTGTCATCGGTATACAGTTTGAAAAAAGAAATGTACAGCAAATAGTCAAACACTTTTTAGAAAAGAAATTGTTGTTTTTCTTTTCTTTAGTGGATGAAAAAAAGTTATCTGATCTTCTCATAATTCACTTTCTACTTTACCTAAAGTACTTCATTCAACATTCAACAACCAGATACATGAAAAGAGGAACAAAAGGAGTCTGATTTACATTAACACTCTTTCTAGTTTCAACATACAAAATAAGTCTAAAGAGTAAAATACTGTAAATGACATGATTTAAATGTATATGACAGGCTTTATATTTAGCTTACATATGGAATGCTTAACATCAAAAATAGCAGTGAAGAAAAAATCTGTCAATGTCTTCATTTTAAATCAATGTAACCTAACCAGCTGAGCATTTTATTCATTATCCCCAACACAGCACCAACCAGTTTTTATGAATTCTTAATTGGAGATTTGGAAACTGAAAACATCCTGGTTAGAGATAACCTCAGTCCTGCCTGTCAGCCAAGACGGATGTGTTAAAGAGCAATACTACTGAAAAACCTTCTGCCTTTGGTCTACAAACTGTGTAGTAGTGGGATCAGTGCTGTGTCAGTCCAGTGAATATTTACAAGCACATTGGAAGCATGCAGAAATAATAACATATGCCAGATGATGACATAACTCTTGAGCTAAATTCAATCAAACCTGTACAAGGTGTTGCAACAAGATCTTCAACAGTTTTTAGTATCAAACTGTCTTCTTTCCACAAAAAAGTAAAAGTGAAATCCTATCGTGTGCCTATATTAAAGTCAAAGTTTGACATTTTGGGAATTAAGCTTATTTGCTCTCTTACCGAGAGTTAGTAGAGGAGATAGATACCACTCTCAGACATGGTGGTATATATCTTCTCATCTAACTCTTGGAAGAAAACAAATGAATTAGCATATTTTCCAAAACCTTGTTCTGTTCCTTTAAACTGAATTTAGCCCTGAGAAACACAATACAGCGGTACCTTAAAAACATTGAAAAATAAAAGAGAAAACACAAAGAGGCAGTTTTTGATCTTCTCGTTAATGCAGCATATATTTACCTCATTATCTATGTACAAGGCTTATCAACTATCCTGATGAACCAAAAACTAGAAACAAACCATCACGACTTTAAATCACCTATCCACTCAAATGAATAATATTGGCCTATGATATCATATGGAATACAATGACAGAGCACACCCAAGATACGTTTTGCAAACACATGGCATGTTTATGTCTTCCTTTGTGCCCTTTGACAAAGAGGAATGATACTGAACTAAAATAAATAGACATGGCCTGAGCCTCCTTAGATAAGAAACTGCCTCTTTCTTTGCCAATAAAAATTCAGTGTTTCATTGCCTGAGAATTTGTCCACAGTTATGTTGAGATAAGTAAATAACCAATGGTTTCAAAACATTGTTTTCATTTAAACTGGTGTAGCAAGAGGTCTTTAATACTGAAAGGAATGATTTTAGGAGACTTCCAAACAGAGGGAGGATCCACCTCCTTCTGTGTCTTATCTCAAAGTGTCTCAGACCCAGTACTGGTTCTTTTTCAAGGCCGGGTTTGTTGTCCGACAGTGCTGCAACAACTCTGGGTCTGCGGCTTTGGAGTCCATGTTTGACATTGGGATGTTATTGGCCGGATCAGTTTTGCGAAAGGTTTCTGCGCTGGCTACCTCTCCATTTTTGGGCTTGGTTGCTGCTGTCTGGACGTCGTGCTTGCCTGTCTTGTTTTTACGAATCAGGTAGTAGGCCAAGATGGCTGCCAGCAACAAGAGGAGAAGGATTACCAGGATTGGGATGAGAATAGACCAGAAGTTGCTACGCCGGTGAACATCTAGTTTCTTATGGGAGCTAGTGCCGGAAGATGTTGTGGTGGGGGCATCTTCGTGGGGCCAGTCCATGTTGCTCCGCCAGTGGGGGCTAGCTGGGGTGGAACGAGGAGACCCAGCCACACCAGGGAGGTCATTACTGCCCTTTGAGGCTTCTGAGGGAATCCTCAATAGAGTGGCAGGGTAGACCCCAGAGGCATTGTAGGGGCCTGTCTGAAAGGAAAACACACATTCTGCAGGAGGAACCCCATGGGCTTTGAGCAGGAAGCGGGCCTCATCCTGAATGACACTACCTCGTGATCCAGAAGCACTATTTAGGATTTCCATTGCTACACGGCCCTCGTCCAGCTCCTTTTGGCTGAATGTTTCCACTGGCTGACCTGCACCAGGACTGCCAGACCTTACAAAACGAGCCCCCTGGGGTTGCTGGATGACAGTGAATGTTGGGGAGGTTCTGGTCTTGTTTGCCAGGGGAGTTGCATCCAGAAGTTTCCTGTCCAGTTGGACAAGAGCACCTTGGGGTAAGAGAGGATCCTGAGCGATGTTGGCCAGAGGCTGGACTGTGATGTTGAGGACAGAGGAGACATTAGCAGCCTTGCTACGGGCTATGAATGCAACGCTGTCTCGGGGTGAAGTGGACTTAACAAAGCGGACACTGACTCGACCTTCTTTGATCTGTGTCTGTGTGAAGGCAGATGTAGGCTGCCGGTCTACCATGACAGCTGCATACTTAGGGACACTTGTGATCTTGTAAAGGATGTCCTCTTCAACAGGGCCCCTGGTAGTGGCCCTCAACATCTCCTCAGTCACCAGGGTCTCATCATCGCCTTGCTTCACCTTGATCTCCAGGGCTTTGTCGAGAAACAGGATGCGAGCTAAGACGCCGATGTGGAGCGTGTACGGCTCTGTTTGGTGTTCTCCATCGGACACAATGAATTCCATAAAGCCATCAGCAAGGCTGCCATTGCTGATGAAGCCCACCTGCCCACGATTGACCATCTCCTGTGTGAACTCAGAGATAGGGTGCATTGTAAGTGAGTCAACCAGTCGACCGTTGATAGGGGCTTTGGTCACTTTGAAGTGCACCTCATCTGGCGGACTGTCCTCGTCTTCTTGAGTGTTAAGATGCTTCTGGGTCAAAATGGTCATAGAGCCTTGAAGAACCTCCAAGAGCATGTCTATAGTAACTAGATCGGGGGAGTCAGAGCCCCGACGTTTGATTGAGATGTTAAATATCTCCTCCAGGACCACAGCTTTGGCAGGTGAAGCCACACCCTGACTCTCAGACTTTAGACGAGCTCTGAAAGAGAAGCTGTCAAAGGAAGCCCCTGAGTCATCATGGAGATACTCTAGCTTTCCTTGAGCTACATCTTCCTGCATAAAGGTTGGGGCATTACGGGGCAGGTCTTGACCACCCAGGGTGATACGGCCGTGGTCAGGGAAACGCCTGATCTCAAACCACATCCACATCGTCTTGTTTAACTTCAGGTAGGATAGCCAAAAGGTTTGAGGCGTCAAGAATTGAATCGTCAATGGCTTCCCTCTGGCCTTGCACAATTTCCAAACCTGAAAAGAAACAAACAGCCATTTTAATTGTCATCAAAATCAGTTTTGAAAGATACTTTCTATACAGTCTGCTGTACCTATCGATATTTATTCACACAGCACATTGTATAGCATTTCTGCTGTTAGCACATTAGGAAAGACAGCATAGCTTGTTGTTTTGGCAGTAATAGAAGCAAAGATGATAAGTCCCTTAATGGCTTTGGACTATTCTGGGAATATGATACCAAAGATATTCTAAAACTATAAAAAACTAAATTGAAGAACAAGCTGCAATTTCCAAGCATAATAGCAGATTCAACATAAATGAACATTACTGTGAATTTGACCAGAATGTTTTACCATGGAATAATTTTTTATATGATTGAAAATGAATGATCTAGCTTCCATAGAAGCTTGTTTTGAACCATTTTATGAGAATTTTACATACAACATTAGTCTTGAAAAAACATTGCAAACCTGGAACAATATACAACACTTAGCCTACTTTAGAAATTTACAAATTTAAAGTAATACTCCACCCAAATTGTACTGGATTTAACTGGGTGTTGCTGTAAGTGTGCTCAGCAAATCTACACTGAATAAAGATTAAATATATAAATAAATGAATAGATATACGACGGTTTAAACAATATCTCCACATTGGAACTATTGTGCTATTATTTTAGATGGAGCTCTCTAAAAGGACTTTACAAGCTTGACCACTCACCTCTGCATCTCAATATCTGCGGAATTCGTCATATAATAACTATAATTGTGGGATAAATTAGAGTGGTATTTATTTAGATTGTGAAATTAGATATTAGATTGTACCTTTGTTCTTCCACAGCTGTGTGGAGATGTTGCTGTGAGCAGCATAGTAAGAGATGGTGATGGGCAGAATGTGACGGACATCCGGGGCTGGTTGGGATGACAGAGTTAGCTCTACGGAGTCCTTCACCACCCAAAAAGGTTCCTCAGGTATCTGGTGCTCATAGTAGACTGCTCCTGACTCCAGCTGTGTGTCAGGGGAAACGAAAAAATCTTATTCAAAATCACTAATTATGTTAAAATAACTATAGGACCCTGATTATTTTGGTCAAGTATCTATGTCCTCAAGAGTATGATTTTATCCGCCAATATGAGCTTTCTTTTTGACCTCCCATTTGTAGTCAGTAGTTTTTACTTGAGGGATTTTATAGAGAGACATTTTAGTTCGCTATAACATATCTTGCTATTTTCACCTTCTGAGGATTGTAAAAACCACAGTAAAATGGGAGCTAAAATGGCTGACACACACACACACACACACACACACACACACACACACACACACACACACACACACATAACTGAATTCCTAAAGTCATCATGTTTTAAGCTCAACGTAGTGTTAGATGTTCCGTCCCATTCTAAACAGAGCAGTTTTTGCAGGGCAAAAATTTGTTCTCATGCTCATCCAAGCACAGTCAGATGTCAGGAAAAAAACATCAGACACAGACGGAGAAAGAACACACTGTCATAGACGAACACTGGGCCTACGATGCATGGGTGGTATAACATGATCAAGTTGTGTACCTGTATCTACATAATTCTTAACTAAATAACCAAATCCAGTAAATGCAAAAAATACCATCAGTAATGTTTAAAGAGATACATCTTTGGATTTTTGATTATGTAATCTGAGTAACCTGAAAAGAAAAGTGCCTCTTTGTTTTAAAGACAATAAGTAAACTAAAAATAAATAAATGAACAAAGGAGCTCTTTGAAATCAGGGGCCACACCCTGATGAAAAGTTCCTTTCATAAACATGTAGGTGTAAGTCATTACTGTAAAAGCCTAAGGCATTATATTTTACTTCAGGACTCAGAGTGCCTGGAATGTTACTTTTTTTAGCATGTTACTTGATTATTGCTACTTACTTTGAGGTTACTAAACAATGCTGCAATAGATTTCCTAAAAGTATCATTCTGTGCCTGTGGCCCCAGTGTCTAATTAAATCCTCTCCAACTCTGTCCGATACATGCAGTAGCTTTGACAGAGAGATTTTATTATTATAATTTTTTTTAACAATGATACAATTTAATGCAAGACTACAGTCACACAGTCTTAACATACAATTGAAATTGTCCAGAAAAAACAAATTCTTATTAGCATGAATGCTCATACTAATGGTGACCCTAAACATCACAATGGCACAAAGTTATATTCAATGAGGCCCCCTGCTGGTGAACAAGAGGAACATGTTGCACTCATATTGCATGCATGTACAAAAAAGACTGCAGTTATATGTGTTAATGTTTGGTACACATTGTCTTATGGAAAACAACAACAATGTATGTGAGCTTAACATAAAAATAATTGTCTGTGTGCAGTTGCAGTACCTTTAAGTACATTTCAAAAGTGAAAACACTTTATTATCTGATGTTAGGTGAGACAGAAGAATGTGAGGACATTATTTACAGTCATCAATGTTCTGTCATGTCAACAAACACTAAGTTTTAGTTTTAGTCTAAATTAATTGAGCTTTACTATTGAATTTGTTGCATAAAAAAATACTGCACAGTGAGTAAAATATACAAAATAACAGCACAGTTCTGAGCAGACCTTTAAAATATTCAGATGAGTTAAAAGCTGCAACCGCAAGCATTTAAATGACTTTATTTCCACTGGGAGAGCGGTGAGTTCCACAGCAGCAGTCTGTGTTGAAAGGAGGATTAGCTGTGTTTTAATGCATTACAGCAGCATTATGTCTTCTCATATGTCTGTCTGATGGTCTATGCAGCAGACCTTCTGGAGTGCCTCAAAGAGCTATGACTGCTTTGTAACACAAACCTGCTATTAATAGTAATGTTTAACCCAAAGGTTGAGAGGATTTATTTGAATAATAGTTGAACTTACAGTGCCCCTTAATGCTGACTAACTGCTAACTGATTATTAAGAAAAATTCCAACACACTTTTTCCATTGTTTTTCTTCCTTTAACATGTTTTACTGTTTGCTTTTTTTTTTTTTTTTTTTTTTTTTTTACTGTTTTCACTAATAATTTGATTTTGATTTATTATTTATCTCAAACAATCAACAATATTGCAAAAGAAAACACAACTAGACAAATTAAAACCACAAAATTAAAGCACAAACAATCAGAATTTACCAAAGACCAAAAAATAATTAAAAAGGAGGATAAGTTTGAGAAGGAGCAGGCGGAAGCATACAGCTTATTAGGTCCTGCCCCTACCTCACAACATCATATTATTACAAATAAATAGATATGGAAACACTGCATACACATTGTATATATATATATATATATATATATATATATATATATATATATATATATATATATATATAGGGTGCATCAAAAAACACAATTCTTGAATTCTGATATGGCTGGGTGCTAAAAGTGTTCCAATATATGTAGAAACAACACATGCAAAATATTTTTCCAATACATGATGATTTAGGGGTGCCACCACACATCTGTTTTTGTTGGATAAAGTGGTAAACAGTGCTCAATGGTCGCCATGGAGATCTGAGGTAAACAACACTGCAGCTCAAGAAAACTAAGGTGATCTTTCTGTTGCTTGGTGTCGGAGAGTGATGAGGAGCCAGAGGAGGATACTAATACAGTCTGTCCACCATCTGAGGGTGAACCATCCCACAAGTGTAAGAAGACTGGAGCAAGTGTCAAGCGTAAGAAGACTGGAACAAACGTCTTCATTCCACATGATATCTTTAGCCGACCAAGTGTCGTGTCACTGGCTACAAGGTTGAAGATGTCACCAATGCAACAGGCTGCCTTCACGCGTGGCCTGGTTGCAGAGTCAGGCGGGGAATGTACACATCTCTCTGCATCTTACGCAACAGCTGACCGAGCAAGACGCCAGGTGCTGGAGACAATCAGTGAGGAACAGCAGAAGCAGTGGACACCACCTCCATTGTGCACCCTACACTGGGACAGCAAGTTAACACTGATGCTCAGCAATGTGCGCCAGTTGGAGGAGCGTCTTATATTGGTGGTTGGAGATGTAGAGCGGCTGACACTGCTTGGTGTCCCAGTGTATACGAAGCAGACCAATGAGGCATGTGGAGTGATCATTGCCCGGTTGACATGCAAGTTGCTGCAGGACTGGTGCTGCACTGACCAGGTTGTCAACATGGCATTTGATACCACTGCGTCAAACACCGGCCATCTCACAGCAGCCTGCGTTGCCATACAGCTCTCACTGGGCCGACCACTGCTTTGGTCTGGGTGCCGGCACCACATTGGTGAGGTCCTCCTGAACCAGGTTTTCACAGACCTGAAGGTGGAGTCATCGCCGCCAGAGGTTACCTTGTTCACACATCTGAGAGATAAATGGAACCTGTTACCACAAGAATCCAGCAGCCAATGGTCCCGCTACATTCCTGGCAACACCAAGCAACCACTCTTGGGCAAGTTACGTGCTGAACTTGTCAGGTGCGCAAAAGAAGTGACTGACCACAAGCGAGGTGGCTACCGTGAGTTTGTGCAGCTATGTCTTGTGTTTCTGGATGCAGATGGAGAAGAGCAGACTGCAGTGACCTTCCAACGACCGGGAGCGCTCCACAAGGCACGATGGATGGCCAAGCTGCTCTATACTCTCAAGCTGGCTTTGATGGAGCAGCACATCGCGTTGCTTCCCCAGGGCACAATCACCACACGGCAGCAGGTGCCGAAGATTCGACATTTGCCATTTTCATTACACACATCTATGCAAAGTGGTGGTTGACCTGTGAGAAAGCAGTAGATGCTGCTTGGAACGACCTGACACTCTACCACCACCTGCAGGCATTTAAGGCTGTAGATGAGGGCATTGCTGCATCAGCGATCAAGGCATTGGAGAAGCATCGCTGGTACCTTAACAGGTGAGATGCTACCTCTGGCTCTCTTCAGCAGCAAGGTGCCCAATGATGACAAGCGTGCACTTGCCAGTGCAATCTTGGAGCACAAGCCCGTTGATCTCCCCATGCTCATCCCTGAGCAGCGCAGTGGAGCGGACTCTGGCACAGACTGAGCAATTGTTTGAAAGTTTAGTTAGTGTCAGCTCTTACCATTAGGCCCTGTTAGTTGCCAGTGAATTAGCCACTAGAGAGGGTTTGTTCTTTTTAAGTGTGTCAGTATCGCTCCTTGTGTTTAACAATAAAGTCAATTAAACTTTATATGTGTGTCCCACATCCATCACTGCTGCACAAAACTCAGGGTAAGGCCACGTGAGGCCACTCCATTCATTTTGTCTATAGGACAAATGAATGGATGGAGAATCTTGAAAGTTGAATTCTGAGAAATGCCCAAGTTGCCCAAAGGGCAAACATACAACTTTTACTTTGATAACCCTATAGAACATGTTACTGTATAAAAGTTCACTGTACTCAACATTTCCAGGTCAACCTTTTGGTAATTAGACTAAAATTGCCCATTTTTCGAAATTTCACAAAAGTTCATGTGTTAGGTGGCACCCCTAAATCTCAATGGAATTCCTCAAAACTTTGCAAAAGTCATTTTTATGTTAATTGGAACAAAATGCAATGCCAGCCAAATTGATATTTTGAAATTAAAATTTCCCATTCAAATTTGATGCACCCTAATATATATATATATATATATATATATATGGAAGGGAAGGGGAATTAGTTAAATGTCTCCTAAAAGAAATGCATCCCAGAAAAGC
This sequence comes from Etheostoma perlongum, assembly GCA_026937815.1. Lineage (NCBI taxonomy): Eukaryota > Metazoa > Chordata > Actinopteri > Perciformes > Percidae > Etheostoma > Etheostoma perlongum. The sequence goes on along the minus strand of CM049378.1, from coordinate 26,442,167 downwards.
ACATTTACCGTCACACACTGAAAAGTAATTACCTGTGTTTGTGAGAAGCGGGTAATTTCCTCATACTGGTTCCTGTCATTGGCCAGGATGAGCCTTCCCAAACGAGGTGGGCGGATAAGAGAGTAGCTTATCTCATTTCCGTCCTCATTGGTTACAGCCCCCAGATTGGCACTTGTGATAGACTGCCTTGTTCCTGTGAAAACACACACACACACACACACACACACACACACACACACACACACACACACACACACACACACACACACACACTTGCTTAAAACTGTAGCGCTCACAGTAATTCATGCACATACCGTGCAGAAGAGTTTCCTGATGGGGAGAGTTTCATTCCAAAATTTTATGCAAGCTTTCAAAAATTTGACACCTCATCTCGTGATGTCGTCAACCAGACGACATCTCATTTCAATCTCACCCACCATCCAAATCTATTCCTCTGTTCTTAACAATCATTATAGTAAAGCATTCATTAAATCTTTAAATTACATATTGTTGTGGCATGGTCATTGCTAGTGAAGCAACATTTTAACAGGCTTGAAACAAAACAACTTCTCTTTGGTGTACTGGAACATTTTAAATCAAGTTTGGACTATAAAAGGAAGAGTTTGCTTAAAGCTAGACTATATCACCTTTGTAAGACGCACATAGATAATCTTCCTCTTATGAATGAAATGAAATGCATCCTTGTTGTATTCACTGCACTCATGGTTTTTGCAGCTACAAGCTTCCTTGGTCTGCTGGCTTGTAGAGTAGCTTGTAGAGGCTAATCATTGCATAGGCACCGTGTAACTGACATTCATTATTGAGTTTATATTTAATTTCTTAAAAACAATGGACTGAAAAGAATCTTAAGAAATTAAAGCAAATGATTTATCCTGATTTTTTGTAATTACCACTTCTGGCCACACTGTAGCCGCTCTTTAGCAAAAGTAAGTCATAAATCAAATTCAAACAGCTTCAGAATAAGAGGTAACTAAAGTAGAAAAATTCATTGGTACATTTACTTTGGTACAAAATTAACAATAAGTATGAGTCAAAGTCTGCCGAATAGAATGTGCAGATATAATAGAGAGAACGTTTTTTTCATCAATGTATTTTCAAAGTTTTAAAATAGTATTACTCCATGTAAGTGTAAGTGTAACAGAAGATCAAAACAAACACCTAGACCAACTCACAAAGGATTGAGGGACACTATATCAATGTCCTGTAATCAAAGACATTTGGAGGATAGGTGTGTTTTTTTTCTTGTTATGATGATTATGATCTTCCTTCATGTCCTGAATATGTTTACTTTGTATGTTGCTACTGTCTGTAACCTTTGGAGTAAGAAGAAAAATATGGGAAATCTTTTGTTATGTGCATGCTGAATATATAATTGTTGTGTTTTGGAAAAACTCACTAAAAACATTGGACAAACTGTACATCATTTTTAGTTTTTTTTCTCTTTTGACCATGTTTTGTATGTCTGACATAGATACAAAACAGAAAAATACAACAGTTAACAAAAATATTCTTATACTTCTCCAATGACTAAGGTTGTTGAGTGATCACACACCCGCCACTGAGGTGGTTTTCGTTGAGTTTAAAATCTGAAGGATATTGGCATCTTACCTGGAAATACCATGAGTTCCTCCTGCGTTACCATGGTGATGGTGAGAGGCCTGGCAGTGACAACAAATTGGTAGAGAGGAGATGTGTGTTCTCCGTCTGTCACTGTGAAACTGAAACCACCAGACTCCTCACCTGGAGGAACACAAGGGTTTGGATGTGGCTTACTGGTCATACTGGCATTTCCCCTTATTATTATACATATAATTATATGTATATAATATATATAATTTATATCTACTACATGTTTATTATATTACTTTTACAACAGAATGTAATTTAAAAACTTGCTGTACCTTTGTAGCCAAATAGATTACGCCCAAGTATACTTTTTACTGTTCCATGAGGCACAAAAATGTCTCTGGGGGTTTAATTGGCTTGTTCATCAATACCAGTGACTAACTGATTACTTTGCCAGGTATTCACAGAGGTGGAAAGAGTACAAAATATTCTACTTAAGTAAAAGTACTATTACTTTGATGAACATTTAATAAGCAGTAAAGTAAAATTACTGGTTCAAAAATCTACTTAAGTAAAATTAAAAAGAAGCTCATTTAAAATTTACTCAAAGTAAAAGTTACTTATTTGCTTTTTAACAACACGGGGAGATACTTATTTCTTCTATTATATATTTATATTTATTTAATATCCTATTCATACTTATTATATGTATTTAATAAATCACAGTCTTTTACCATTTGAAAAGGGCAAAAAGGGCAAAGAGTTTTTTTTTTACTCTGTAACATATGTGATTTAAAATGTAGCAAAGTAAAATTTAGTAAAAGTAAAATTAGAGATTTAAAAAAAACTACTTTAAAAAGTAAAAGTACACAAAAAACTACTCAATTACAGTAACATGTGTATTTGTAATTTGTTACTTTCCACCTCTGGGTATTCAGATTTCTGCTTAGACACTCAGACAGTGTGATAGGTTTAAAACATGCTGTTGTAATACCAGCAGTCTAAGAGAGTAGTAGTCATAGATTAATATACAGTATACCGATGTAGCATGAAAAAAAACATTTCAGAGGCCTCACCCTTGTGAATGAAGATGACCTCCCCTTTGTTTATGTGAGCCTGCGTGAAATTTAGGATGCCCTCCTCAGGCGCCTCTTTCAACGCCACCATCCCATTGTTTGGCACCTCAACGTGATAAACCAGTTCCTCTGCAGGGGTATCAGCGTCCTCAGTGTTCAGCATGCTGGGGGTGATGTCCGCTTCCTCTCCAGCAAGAACCTGTGAGATATCAAAGACAGTAGGAGAGAGACAGAGAGAAACAGAGATGAAAAGACACCTCAGACGACCCAGTCTGAGTTATGTTTGGAGGAAGGTAATTCAAGGTGATTTAAGGTGTCAGGAGTTTATTTGAAAATAATTGGAGATTTGGTTGGTTTCTTTGGAAACCAACCAAAAGTAACAAAAGTAACAAAATAAATTAAGAAATACAGAAATAAAAAGAAAGTAAGTACAAAAGACGTCCTACAAATAGCTACCTCCAAAGAAACAATTTAAAAGGTTAATTATTTCTCCGTGACAGTCTGGTTGCTCCTGTTATCAGAAGATGGAGCACAGTAGAACAGACTGAATGACTCTCCCTGGGTGGAGGGGCTTTAATGGACTTCTAATGGTTGGCTGGCTGAAAGGAACATTAATTGAAAGAAATGGGCCAGATCCCCAGAAAGACATTCTTAAATAGCCAGATTCAGTTGGGAAAGTGAGCTGAGGGTGCCCTGCAGTAAGAAGCACATATCGATCTCCAAAGCCATTCGGCCTCTGATACCTCTCTCCTTGCCATTTTCTCAAGACTCAAGATGAAGAGCAAGAAGCCTTCTGGCAGGTTGGAGCAGAGAAAGGAAGACTAAGTTGTGGATATTAAAGCTTAAGGTGTCAATCACTGAGAGTCAGTTATATATAGAAATTAATTTCTGATACGTTGCAAGTATAAGCATAAATTGTCTACATATAAAACATATGTAGAGTATGTAAGAGTTGAAGTACTAGAAGAGATGTAATTAACTTTATTTTTCTTTTGGTGAGTCCAGTTTCACTCAACCTATCTCTATGCCAGATACTAATTCCCTAAGATAACTTCACGTGTGTGTTGCATGTGTAAATAAAGAGTGAAAAGAGAGAGAAATAACATAGATAAAGCATAAGAGCAAGATGTTTTCCACCTGTGAAACTGCAAGTCAAAACTTAAAATTCAACCTGTCTAATGGAAGTGTTGCCTTCTGGTCTACTGAGGATATTACCCATTAAGAAAAAATAAGTATTTATGAAGGAGTAACTGTAAGCCGCTTTAAAAACAAACTGATAAATTGCAGAAAATGTTCCTGCTATTGCTGCAGTTATCATAGCTGTGCTATATAAACAATTGTGTGATGTTACATTGTCTACATATTCACGATTTTCCATGGGACTTTGAAAATGCACCACCAAATAATATGAGCAAGCCAGAAAGGCATATGTTACATTACATATGCCAACTGTTTCCAACAGTGATGCTTTAGGGAGATCTTTTTTAAAAATGAATTAAAATTTAGTATTTAAATTCACACTGTAGGCTATGTAATCCAATGTAGATCTAGACACTTAAGCTGAAGACAATACAGAACTAAGGCAGAAAGTGCCTAGTTGCTCAAATTTAAAAATTAATCAAAAGAAGAACAAAAACCTACAGCTACACTAGCAACTCTGACAGGCTGTACTTGCACAGCTGGCGCTCTGGGCTAAATGCTAAGCCAGCATGCTCACAATGACAATGACATGCTGATGTTCAGCATGTTTTAGCCAGTGTGTTCATCTCCACCTGAGTTTAGTGTGTCAGCATGCAAATTACCAGTAAATACAAAGCTGGGGATGCTGGGAATGTTGCAGGTACTTGGTCCTATGAGAAACTATTGGTCAATTAAATATTTTGAACAGTTGATGGAAGTCTACAGTAAGTTGTTACAATTCCCACTGAGGGAGACATTGGTGCATGTACTAACAAGTGTACTAGCAATCCAGAAAATATTTTCTATATTTCTATATATTTTTTAACATCCTGTTAAAGTGGCTACAAAACCTTTGCTCCATTTCTCTGTTTTTCACACTTTCAAAGTGAGTTAAATTCTCTGAGACAGTTGTTGTGAAACTAACACAATTGCTGTCTCTTTCAGTCCTCTATGTCATCTCTGGTATTTTAGACCCATATAAACTGTTTCAACACAACACATGTGTTGTGAAGTGTATAATTTAGTTGCCTTGCAACATCCCATTCAGTTTGACACTCCATCAAAGATCTATCACCAAACAGTTCAAAGCCATAATCCACCATTACACACTTTTGTGCTATTTTTTCTGGTAGATTGCATCTTTGTTCCTCTCAAATTATAATTTAAAAAAATTGGTGATGACTTCACAGATAAGTAGGGTTTAAATATATGAAATCCGCAGTTCTGATCATGTTCATGGCATAATTTCTACAGCTTGTATAGCAACTGCAAATGTAATTGAATGTAGGCTCTCATTTTCTGTCTGAAGGTCCTGACTCAGAATTGCATGTACTGTATGTGTGCTGAGGTTCCATACAAAAGACATAAGTAAGACATAAAGAATAAGCAATATGCAACCCAAAATAAATATTTGGAAAACATTTAGCAAGTAAAAAAGAATCTTCATTTGACACTTTTTGGCCTCTGGTTGGATGTGGTAGTAAATGTGGTGTTTTATTTACAGCATACTTATAAGGATAAGGATCTTCTAATGTGACTATTGTGTCAAAGCTTGTTCATGAATGAAACGGTTGCATTTGATAAACACAACCCGTAAGTTTAGAAAAAGATTGTGGTTTGGATTAATATCAGTACAATTGTTAATGTAATTACGCCCAAAACGTGACATCGTTCCATTTGCTCCATAAAGTTAAAAATGACTTGCCATTAACCTTTAACAACACAAACACCAGTCTCCTGGGTGAAAGCCCTATGTTTGTTTGACCTATACACCACCCATCCCACCCACCCTTAACAGACATTCTAGGTCTTAATACCATGTTACATAACTTCTGTCATACTTTGGCCACTAGAGGGTGATGCCTATCAATAAAAAGTAAATATGGATAGTAATTGCTGCTTGTACAAACAACCTATGGTTTCATTTTTGGGGATGGACAGTCTTCTCCAGCTTCTTTTGATGGCTAATTTACTAATAAAAGTTGTTTCAGCATTTAAATTACTATACTCAAATGTGTATTCATCCCTGTTTTGCTCTGAATATAGTCATTTAAATTCTTACATGACTGCATTGAGTGCCAGTCTGTAGAGAGCAGAGGTGCTGATGTTTGGAAGTAAGCAGGTTGCTAAATTTGGGATAATCCCTAGACAATCATCTTGGAGGGGATTGAGGCCCCCAACTGAATATATATATATATATATATATATATATATATATATATATTAAAGTGCCCATATTATGGAAAAAAATCCCATTCTCTGGGATTTGGGGTGCTATTTTGTGTCTCTGGTGCTTCCACACACATACAAACTTGGGGAAAAAACTATCCATCCAGCTGTTTTGAGTGAGATACAGGTTTCTGAATGTCCTCCGGGTGAGCTGTTCTGCTCGGTTTTCTACGTCACTAGCTGAGACGAGGTGGCTAACGTTGCCCATGCTAGTGCCAGCATGCTAGCTCGTGCTCAATGGCAAAACACTGCTACAACACACACTAGTTCACCATAATCTACAAAAGAACTACTCACATGTTCCTGTTCTGCAGGTATTCCACAATATGCGTATGCGTCCTCATTTAGAAGAAGTCACCTAGCTAATCCTGCCTTGTATTGACCAAAGTTGGAGACGAGTTCTCTAGCTGATGTGATCTTACCTAGCTACAGAGCATGTGCAACTCTCAACAAAAATAGTATAGAAGGAGGATGTTTCACTCTGTAGCTAAAACAGAGACCCAAACACAGGCTGAAAACAGGATCTGCAGCAATGTGCGGTACAACAAAAATATGGTGTTTTTGAAAATGAAAGCATGTAAACCTATTCTGGTACAACCTCAAAATACAATTATGAACCTGAAAATGAGCAGAATATGGGCGCTTTAAGAGTTCAGCTGGAATTTTGTCAAACATGGATTGATACCAGAAGTTGACAGCTCACCTTCTTGGTCCCACCAGGACTGCTGCACATTAGATACCTGCAGTCAGAGACTTGTTACCTCTTGGGATAATAACCTTTCATGTGCCAGACACCTCCATGACAGAATGGGGGTAACCTGCCTGGATGATCTTGGTAGGTGGCGTGTCACTTCAGAGGAAGAAGCCATATCATCCTACTGGAAATGAGGGTTCTGCCTCACTTCAAGCCACTGATAGGTTGCAAGGATATCTCAGATAGAACTGACAGCACCATCATACTGGCAGCCAACATCAACAAACGGGGCATCGTTTTATCCATCCTGCTGCTAAAGCCTGCAGAGCACCTTTTTTATCAGGCCTTAGAAAATCACTACCTCCTCAGGGCAGTTTATCTCAGGGCTGCAGAAAGCACAGCTTGCTATTTTGTCCGGAAGCACACCCTTGGTGGGGGAGTGAAGACTGAACCCAAACATTTTGAGCTAAATCTGAACTCAGTTAGTGAGGGTTAGTTGGTTCCCTCTGTTGTATCCTTGTCTTTATCAAAAATACATGATAGTCTTTCTCTCTCTCTCTCTATACATATATATATATATATATATATATATATATATATATATATATATATATAGATGACTTAACTGATAACAACACCACCCACCTTGCCAATTGCTTTTATCAGCATTATGAAGCATTATGGCAGGCGCATACTAGTGTTCAACACATTCTTGTGAACGGGCGCAGTACTTCATTATCATTCTCCCGTGACTACTAACTGAGCTGATGCTGTCAATGATTTATTTTCGATGAGGGTGGGAACAATCTCATTACAAAAGGCAACAGAAAATATGGTGTTCATTTTGAAAACATTTGCTCTGACAAAACCGCAGGCTCGATACAAAAGCTTCTTGTCATCTCAAACATGGTTTTATTTGTTTAAAGGTATCACCAATTAATGCCAACTGGAGCAATTTTAAAAGATCCCCAGACCTAATTAGAAAGCAACATAAAACAAGGCTGAAAAGCTGTTTGTCGCTGGTATCTTTTCGCCTTTGACCACATGTGGCATCCCTGATGGGAATGTTTGGGTGTGGTCAAAAGTGTGCTCTGTTCCACCTGTAGCCACTTCCACCAGTGAGACCTATGTGTACCTGTACATCCCGGCAGGAAGGTTAAATCACTGAAGGTCAGAGGGGGGTGTTACAGTAAGTTACTCTTTTATCTTTAGGGAATGCTGCAATTTGTTCCACATACTGTATATTGACAATTATATATATATAATAGTATATTGACTGACTGATATTGATTAGAATAGTCTATTGACCACAACTTCTGAGTATACATACAATATGTATCTACATAGGGAACTCCAACTCTGCATTTAGGAAGTGAGATAAAAATAGTAGTTTGAGAAATCTCTTATTCTATTTATTATTCACTTCTTCTATCTTGATATCTACCACAGGCATTTTCAATCATTAAGGTTTTGTTAGTACTAGTTCTGTTTTTCTTTTACAGTGCAAAACCCAATCCCTGACACTAGATGGCCCCATCAGCCTACTCTGCACTCCAGGGAGGTAACAGACAATCTAGGGCAGTTAATCTGAAAATGGCCTTGCAAATTGATGGCTTATATAACAATCAATGCATATAGCACCTAAGAGGATGGGCTGCAAATTCAATTTGATTGGACACAATGGCTGATATTTCATTTGGAAGCAGTAATGAAGAAGCTGCCATTGGCCAATGACTTAGTTTGCTGATGACTCAACAGGATACCGCCATCTTTTAAATGTTTGAAGCTCTAAGGGGCGCCATATGTCTGAGGCTGTATTCCAAACTGCCCGGGCATCTGAAATCTTGGCTGATTTAGTAAGTTCAAGGGACACCAATGTGTTTCCAACTCTATATTTGGGCCTGGGGAAGTAAAGGCAACAACAAGACAGACATTTTCAATGCCTAAACGGTAGTATATGGCCATGAAGCAAAGAAGGGAGTTTCCATTCTGATTTCAGCTCTCCCCATTTGCAGCTGTGATATTTCTCTCTAAGAAGCAAATTAATTATCCAAATTCTTGGTGTGACACCTCTCCCGCTCTGTGTTTTGATAGAGGATAAAGAGAGAGAGAGAGAGAAATAGATAGATGGATGGATGATGGATAGACGATAGATAGATAGAGAGAATCAGACAAAGTTTGATGTGAAAAAGTTGGACTGACCCAGAGGGACAACATTTGAGATACAGCTCCGTAAAGTAGAACCAGACAGAGACAGACAGAGACTAGGGTAAACCATAATTGAGACCAGCTGTATCCTATAGACTGGGCCAACTGGGATCAATGGTGAGCTTACACAGAGCCTGATCGTGGCCATGTTAGTCATCATGTCTGATCATCTGCTGCAGAGGTCACTACACATACACACTTCCTGCTTTAAATCAATCCAAGTGCTGCTGCTGGGCCAGCCCGGGCTCTGTGTGGGGAGACATCCACATATCATTATGTTACATTTTGCAGCCGCAGCAGAGGAGGCACAGGGATTGGATGCTGCCCTCACTGTGCCAGAAAGCCGTGGTCTCATCGACCATCTTGGTTTTCCAAAAATACGGGTTGCCAGGGAGACGCGGAGCCGCAGGCAGAGCAGGGAGGGCTGAATGACACAGTTGGTTTCCAGTTCTGTGAGCTGATTACTGCTGGCTTTTTCCAACTGCTTGCCTACTCCTACAGTAGAATCTATTTATTTGAGCCTTTAAAACTTTTCTTTCTGATGTAAATCAGTTAGAAAGCAAGCTCCAAACACACTCTAAAACTAGACTCAATTACATAAAGAAATTACATAAAGATGTTATTCAACAAACACCTTTCTGAGAGCAAATATAGGTGAGATGTTTTCTTTCATGTACTATTTTGCTATCTTTTTGATCAACTTGATTAATGTATTATTGTCTCTGTGCCTCATATTTTGCGGATTAATACAGTGAGAAATTTTATTAGAGCTTTCATTGTTTACTTGTTTTGAGATGTTTATCATCAGTGTCAACGGTATATTCATATACCACATATAAGTGTGGTGTACACTCTGACAAATATACGACTGGGACTCAAATGCTTTATTGTCTATTTCAATAAATAGCAAATGAGTTGGGAGTGAAAAAGCTCTGATCAGAATATGATCATAATGATCATATCTATGAATCTAGCTTACTTCCACATTATTATTCCGTAATTTTATTTGAAGCCTGATCACAACAACAACTTTCATTTGACCCTTTTTCCACCAAAATTTGTGCAAATTTGGCAAACATGGAAAAACCCACTAAAAACAGACAATGGACTTCTTTGCTATTGCCAGTAGCTTTTTTTTTTTTCTTCTGGCATGTTTGATGTCACAAACGTACTGGAAAAAAAGAGTGAGCAAACAGTAAGAAATATTAGAAAGCAGCATGAAGGCCAGTAAAAAGTTACTAGGTATCTGTTTAATATCTGTTAGGCGACTCATTCAGGCTCTCTTTCAAACTGAGTGCCGACAAATTTTGAACGATGTTCGAGTGCTGCTTGCTCGGAGATGGACGGAATCTTTGGCTTAGATTAATGTGATGAGTAATTCTCTAAAATTTAGAGTTGTACACAGTTGTATTGTGTAAATAAGACAAATATAAATCACACAAATATAAACTAATGTCAAGTACAGATTACATATTTCACATTTTAGGAAAGTTAACTATTCAGTATGGAATTTAGCAAATCATGCAATAACAGTTATAGAAGAGTTTGCGATAAAGGGATAAATAGGTACTGTTATAATAATATATTGTTCCCTCTGTTCTAGTGCAAACTAAGACTGCATTGAAATACTACAGATACTGTTATGCTGTACCTAAAATTCAGCTTGAGTGCATCCAGTAGTGAATCATTGCCCTCTTATACTTGTAGGGCTTATATGATTCATTGGCAACATTAAGCTGACAATATGCTAATTCACTTCTATTTTATGGCTCGTTATAAAAACAACCATGCTGTGGAGGCCACTGCTGTTCTCATGGTCTTTGAGGTCAGTATCCTTCATTGTCTTCGAGGTCAGTATCCTTCATTGTCTTCGAGGTCAGTATCCTTCATTGTCTAGCAAAAAAATCACTGCATTTGTTGTACTTTAAGTGAATTTCATTCTCACTTCATCCAGGATTCATGACAGCCGACTGTAGCTGCAGCTGAAGCTATACAGTATAAATGTGAGAAAGTTCATTCAGAGTTCATTAATTCTTTGAACAATGTTTTCATATCAGCTTGAACCTCTAATGAAAATAATCCTTCAAATAATCCTTCCAACACAATGCTTTTTGAGTGTTGTATATTTCGGGACTTCTAAATTAGCAGTTACACGCAAACTGAATCAAGATCAAGCGTAAAGCAGTCAAGCAGCACTACGAGGTAATTAAAAAAAAGAATTACCCCTATGCAACATGTCAGAATCTAAATCATCATTATTATTGTATAGCCATTTGTCTGCCGTTCTTTTATATTTCGTGTGGCTGCTTGGGCATCAGACCAATTATGCAAAGTCTGGAGCATGTGGGAGTACATACAGCCTGTCAATTACATAGATAAGTTCGACTAGTTCTTATTTTCAGCATATTGCAGGAGTGAAAAGCAAATATATACACAAAGGTAACATGAGGTGATCATGTGAACTGACTTAAACCTGAAAGTAATTTTTTCTCCACAGTTTCGTCTTCTCAGTATAAAGTACTCCCTTGTTTTGAAAGGTTGCAATAAAATGTTTGCTCTTTCCTCTTCACACAAAGTGAAGCTTGTGGTCAGCTTGAATTCTCATCAGTTGAAATGTACTAAAGGAAAAAAGTATTCAACAAACTAAAAGTGTACTTTTAATAGATATGAAAGATTTTCCTACAGCTACAACGTTTACGTTTGGGGGTAAACTCAAAGTATGACCAAATGCACAAAGAGGAAAATATTACCTCCAGTCCTGTATTACGTGTCAAATGTGGCGGCTCATCGTTGACTGGTATGACAGTCACCGCGATGGTGACAGGGAGGCTCCGGCGATCAATCTCATAAGCCGAGGCAGAGAGTGTAAAACTGTCCTCTTTGCTCTCTGTGCTGTCATGCATGTAGTAGATGTGTCCAAGTTTTATCTGGAGAAGACAAAAAAAACATCCTGTTGTCACTCAATTTTGAATCAGACCTGAAAGGTAGGAAACATCATAAAATAGGCAGAGTCTGGGTGGGCCTAAAAGGTAGAATAAAATTTTACAGTGTGACTGTGTCTCTTAATGCCCATATCCAAAGAAAACACAAACCCATCATATGTGTGTTAACATGGAGACAGGAGATAAGAACATTCTGTTTGTGTTCTAACAGACCTTTATTTCCGTACAGTATACACCAGGGCAGGAATTTAGGGCAGTTTACATAGGGTGATGATGCTCAAATGTAAATAAAAAGAATGATGAAATCCAATTTTTGCCTTTGATTGACATTTATACAGAATACTCTGTAGCCTACAAAAATAATAACACAATCCCCCACTGATAGTATGTATGTATTAAAAATGAAATCATTCTTTATACTTAAACCGACTTAAACCAAGTCCCTAAAATGTTGAAATTTCAGGCCTGGTATACTGTACGTTATATCATTTGTTGTCCTAAACAGATAATATAGGTTTTCAAAGTTTTGAGATAAAAGCTATAATCAGGTCCCTTAAAGTCTGGCAGCAGCACATAAACAAGGAGAATATCCCTTGTAGTCCGAAACCTTGAGGGAAACCAGATGCACAAAGGAATCCGTCATCCAGCGTCACGAGTTAGATGGCAAACAGGACCTGTGGCCGGGCCGAGCCAACTCTGTTAACTTTCTCAGTACCCAGCATCCTGTGGTCTTGTTTCAGAGTCCTGTAGTATGAACCAAATAATCTTCCTACATAACCTTTTTCATTTTCAGATACTTCCTGACAAATTTCCAGAGACTCAGGATCCTTCTCTGCAAGACGACAATTGGAACTTTGTCTTGACGAAATCCAGTCAATGGTTGTGAAGAGAGGACCCGCTTCAGAGAGCAGGAAGTGCCAAATGGATTCCATATGACGGGCATCCTTCTTGAATAACAACCGCCATCATCATTACTGTTCGGGGAAAGTGAGCGAGACAATCAGTCTGCTCGCTGGGCCAATAAACATTGGGTGGTTGTTGGACAGGTGGCCTTCAAATTTACTCAGAGAAAGACGGATGCAGGTGTCAATATTTATTTTATTTTCAGTTTTGATTGATGTAAGATCTCAGATTCTATTTTGGAAAATTAGAAATATAAACGTTATACAGTAAGCTTGCTCACTTTGTTCCCAAAACATTATGTGAAAAATAAAGATGCCTGTGTGGACTTTAATAGGCTTCCACAGATGGAAGACCTCATTGAGACCCGATGGAGCTTAACCTGATGTATGTAAACTTAAGGTGTATTGGAGTAGTGTTTCAGATTTCCTACATTTCCTCAAGTTGATCCCACTCAACATTGCATATGTTACTAAATGTATTCAGGAGTATAGTATATCAGTGCTGTGATTACACAGAGTAGCTTTACTTTTTTTGTGGTTGGTGTACATGTAGACACTCTTGAACAATCTTAGTTTTTCTTACTGCACACCCCAGATGTAACTGGACACTTAACATGACCTCAGTAACCTACCCCAACTGATGAATATATTGCAAAATTACACAGTTAGTCCAATGTCTGTGTAACTGGGCTACATCTGCTTGAAACAGCATTGAACTTAGAGGGAAAAAAACACACACACATCCGACTTTGATTTTGAAACAATTATGGTCTGGTTTAAATGCTGCGCCTACTGAGGCTTGGGCATTTATTCTTCAATGTGGTACTCATTTGGGAGTACTGACTGTGTTTCATTTTCTGAGTATAATAGTAAATTTAAAGAGAAAAAGTGTACACACAGAGCACACATAAAAAGCAGTTTAAAGAAAGGCCTTTTTCTGTGACATTTCCATCCTGGCAGAGGATTATATCTCTATTCATTTTTGCTCAGTACAATGTGCTATGCACTAGACCCATTAGAGTTGCACATTGGGATATTTGAGAGACAGTATGAGTGAGTCTGGTAGTAGCAAAGCACAGAAAGCTTGTGTGCACTCACACATTATTATAGGAATATACAGGGACAATTATTTGTGCTTCAGGCGGTCCAATGGCCTCGTCAGTTTATCCACAATGCTTCAGCAAAGTAGAGAGGAGTAGAGGGAGACCCGGACTCAATGTTGGAGCTAAAACATATGTGTCTAACCATCTCCAGGAACCTATGTGGTCTTAGAATGCATGAGGTTTTTTCTATTAACGCATTTTTTCTATTTTAATATTTTCCAAACACCAGGGCCTCTGACCCACAAGGAGAGAGACCAGATAACTGTGCTGCAGCGGCTCCCAGATTCTCCCTCTCCTCTCTATCTGTTACAACACAACAAATCCAAAACAGCACTGAGAAGTAAACGGGGGAGGCTTTATCCTCCTGAACAGCCACAGTGATCTAGTCGTGAGAGGAAGATGTTATACTCCCTGCAGTTATTAAAGTTTTTTTTGGGATCTTACGGGAAGGGTTTGGTCGCAGACTGACAAAAATACTGTATAAAAAACTCTCCAAAGAAAATCTAGGAGCTCTAAAGAAATGATTAATCAAATTAATTTAATCCTAAAAAATGTTAGTTAAAGGACCCAGTATTTTGGGTATTTTGGCAATACATGTGATACACATTTGCTAAACATTTGGTGCATAAAAAGCCTAACTTTTTCACCAAGGCATTTACTGCCAATAACCACAGTGGAACTTCAAAAACAACAAGGGAAACCAAATGGAAAAACAACATTTTTTGATGATTTAACATATTTTCATCAATCATATTTTTGCAGGTACTCCTGTAGTATTTTGTGATGATGCTGGTAGTTCAAAGTTGAAAAATATGCAAATTGAATGCAGTTATAAAGATTGGTACATGCATTCACAGAATATATCATATTTTAAAATAATGCATAAAGAGAAGAGGAGCTGAATTATTGGCAAAGGCAAATACCCAATGACCTTCTTAACAGCAGCTAATCAATATAATCAAGTAAAATAAGAGTAGCATTGCATGCCAATATATTGGCAAACAAAGACACTTTACTCGATTGTTGATTAAGAAGTCTTTGAGACTTAGTGAGGGATCATACAAAGGTTAAAACCAATGTTAATATACGAGAAAAAGAGAAAAAAAAAGCAGTATTATTTTTTAGTAAGGAAGAAGGGAGATGTGACTGTTTTGGAGATCTGTGGTGATCTTTTTTTGTTGGCATATGTGACGTAATTGGTCATTTATATATTTCTTTTATTATATCCTTACGTACGTCTTCCCATGTAAAGTAAGTAAGTTCGTCTCCATCCAGGTAACGGATGTCCCCGTGCTGTGGTGGCTCTTCCACAACAAAGTCGATGTTCGCTAAGCTGTAGAAGGGATGCGAGATGTTAAGAATCTCTGTGTTAATTGGTCTGCTGAGGCCTTCCTTCACTGTAAAGTTGAAAGTCTGGATGGGGATGCGTTGGGGCACGATGTTCACAGAGATGTGCAGGTCCTCCACTGTCGTAAAACCATTACTGACATCAACTGTGAAGGCGTCATTGCCCTGAAAGAGATGGATGTTCAAATAACTTATTGATATACTAAAAAGAGACCTTGAATCTTAGACTCATCCGAGACTGAGGTTTGTCTTTTGTCGGATTTTACTCAAAGTGTGAATATGAAAGAGCACAAGCTGCACGATTACATCTGATTCACATCAATGGAATACAATAAATGACAATATACCTGGATGGATGCAGACACATAGAGAATGTGTCCCTGATCAATATCCTTTTGAGTGAAGGAGTGAATGTAGTTGAGGACAGGTGAGGCTGTGCTGTCTGAGCTGTTTGTCAGCTTGACCACATGGCCGAGACGAGGAAGGTTTTTAATGGTGAACACCATTTCTGTAGGAAGAATATCAGCTTGATCGACCTAAAAGACAAAGGTACACACTCTTTATTTATTATTTAAAATTCATTTTTCATCTCTTTTTTGTATAATGATCATCTATGTTTTGTGTGTAGTGTCATTACTCAGCTTTCTGGCTAATTAAATACATACTAAAAGTGCTTGACTTTTAGATGATGACAGGCACCGTTGTCCAATGCACAATGGAAATAGAGGAACTACTAACAGCTGACTAAAATAGCAGACGGCTTTGCAACTGCCTCAGTCACAGTTGGTAAAACAAATCAAATACGCTTATGAAACAGTTTTCATTTAAAATTGGCAGTAGTGTTTCAAAGTTAGTATCTTAAACATCTGGAGTTGGATTCCCTTTCTCATTTCCTTGTAGTACATGAACATTCATTCATTTGTTATATATTAATTACCACAATAGAGCACTGTCAACTTAATTATAGTTTATACCTAAAGGTACATGCATAGAAGTATATAAACGGATACCTGTGACTGTATGGCAAACAGAAACTTAAAAAAAGACATTCCATGCCATTTGGTAACGTTTAAAGTTATGCTGCAGATTTACACACAGGCAGATTTATGGTAACCCTACTGAGAAGCTTTAATAAACTCATTGGAGCCTGAAGCCATGGGGTGTTTAGCAGTCAATCTTGCATTTCACAATATTTCTGAAGATCTTTCCATTTCTTAGTAAGTACACAAATTGAAAAAAGCTCCCACAAGCCAAGTCAATATTTTACCTTTTGTAAAAGCCATTCTGTCAAGGCTATATTCAATACAGATTTCTCTAGTCAATAGAGAAATATAAGTCTCTGGTCAGATTAAAAATGTGTACACTATGGTGTAATTAAAGTTTAGATAAAAGAACATTTTACTTTCAGAAATGTCATTATTTTAAAAGTCAAGATATATACAGTGTATTCAGAGAATGTGTTATGAATGGACCACAAATGTAAACCTCATTAATTGCCTTTAAGATGAAGTGCAGGCAGGCTCATGTTGTAAATTACAGTAGGCTTCAGGACGCTCCTCTGGGGATACTTAGTGCTCTGTTTTCCACACTTAATAGACTGTAATTTAGTACATAAACTACATTAAAAGCAGCAACTGCACATGCGTCATATTTAGCCCTGCTTTCATGTGGATCTAATGTAGATTAGAGAGAGTGTATAAAAAAGACAGTATGCTTCAATTAGTCATGTGAACAATCTATTTCACAAAGAGAAAATAAACTTGAAAAAGACAAATTCAATGTTCTTTCACACAGTTACTTGATAAATAAAAACAAATATGGGCTTTAAAAAGTAGGTATTAGCAAAACAAATTAATGATAGATTTGTGAACTGATCTTGATCACATACACAAATATTCCAGTTAGTAAAAATAATAAGTTTCACATTGTAATGACTCAGAAAACATTACCTTGAGATTATCCTGGGTGATTATGGTGTGCTCTCCCTCATAGGAAATGATGACCTCATTGGTTATCACCTCAGGCTCAGAGAAGTAACCTTGCTTGAATATTTTAATTCTAAATGTGCTCTCTTCAGAATGTCCTCTTGCTTGGACAGAAAAACTGAAGGAGTCCTTGGACCTCATACTCTCATAATTATGCTCATATGAGACAACGCCTTTTTTCAGATCCTCCTGGGTGAACTCTGAAGCCTCAATCCCACTTACAATAATCCTGCCGTCGCTGGGTGGCGATATGACCTGGAACTTGATCTCACTGTCATCTCTGATGTCCATGTTGGATTCAGCGCTCAATAGAGTGGTGTTAAGGGTCTTGGTGCTTCCATGGTCAATGACAATGATTGTGTTGTTTACTATTCGCAGGTAGGGCTCGCCTGCCTGGATATCAAGCAGCGCGGTGGTCTTGTGGAAGCCATCCGACACCTGCAGTGAGAAGCGTTCCCGGTCTGCTCCGTGGTGAATGAAGAGGATGTTCTTATCTCGTAGATCGGCTTGTGTGAAACGGAAAAGGGACTGAGAGGGATTAGATGTTGAGACAATGTTGCCTGAGAGGATTCCCTCACGAGCGTAGACAATTTGGGTGTCATTGAAACCTGAGTCGTCATCCTTGAACTGGATGACATCTGTTGTTAGAAGACGCTGACCGTGGCGGACTATATTGAAGACTTTGTCAACAACCCTCACAGGAGCATGCTCGTTCTTGGATTGGATAGAAATTCTGAAAACACCATTCATTGTTTCTTCATTGTCTGAACTTTCTGCTGCTTGATCAAAAGCTGAAAAACGAAACTCATCACTGCTTGTCTTGGAGCCATCGTGCTTGTAAATAAGCCTTCCAAACTGGAGGTCTTCATTACTAAATACTCTTATTGCCCCCTCAAATCTAGGCTGCCCGGGTGGGGAGGCCCTTATCAGTCGCCCATACTTTGGCCCCTGTGTGACCCGGTACACAAAATCTGTAGAACCTGGAGAATGCACCCAAAGATTGTCTTTGTTCAGAGTATGTTCACCACCCTCCAAGACAACCAGCCTCTCATTGGTCAACACAGCAGCATCTGCATTAGCGAGGATGGTTATTGGAAAGGTGTATAGAGGGGAATACCGATCATCAGCAAACACTCTAAACTGAAACTGGTCTATACTATCCCCAGCTCGCACCCTGTAGCTAACAGCACTGTTCAGAATGTCCTTTTGTGTGAAGATGTCACCCTCAGCCAACTGCCTGTTTGACAACTGGAGACTACCGAGTGTTGGAGGCCTGACAATGATGTACTTTACAGTTTGTGGATCTGGGTTTTTCCCTTTAACTTGGGCTTGAAGCATTGTGGGTTGGATTGTTTGCTCTTCACCGGCCTCAATCTCCAGTGGAACCAGGATAGAAACTTTCACTTGTGTAGGGATGATCTTGACCAAGAAGGTGTTGTTCCAGAGGGAGAACTGTCCCAGGTGGACATCGAACTGAATACGCTCGCTCACAGTATCTTCCTGTTCATTTGAGTCTGTGCTAACGTATCTAATGTGGTTTTGATCTAGATCAGATTGATGGAAAGTTGTAACCTGCTTGTACATTCTATCACTTGTCATTATCTGGAGTTCTCCAAACATCAAAGGTTGTGTGATGTTATACATAATTACTCCATTACGAGGATGAGCAATGACAGCCAGATTTTGAACACCTATGGATGCGTTGCTTCCTTGAGACAACATAAGGCCGGTGTTAGTGACAACAGTCATATGTGGCTGGGTCACAGATAACTTAAAAGTAGTTGAATGGCTTACTGACTCTCCATCAGACACCTCCAAGGTAATTTCAGCAGCACTACCCCCTCTGTGTATGAAATATATATTTCCATCTTTCAATTCCCTGCAAGTGAACTCTGAGATGCTTCTTCCTGGCTGCTGACCGTTTTCTAAGTAACCAACTTCCATGGAAGGCTCTGAGGTTACAGTTACTACTAATTCATTACAGCGTGTGTCAGAATCCATAATTTTGATTAGGCTAGGACTCAAACGAGTTCTGCCGTTTTCTGTAATGGTGATTTCTCCTCCACCAAGTTGTGGTATATCATTGACGGGCAAAACTTCAACTGGGAGAACATACTCCTGAGGAGTTTTTAAACATTCTGGAAGGTAGCTGTTACTTTGAGCAACCACCTGCAACTGGATTTGATCTGCATGCCTTTCATTTCCATCATGCATATACTTAATTTTCTTATTGACAACATCAAGAAGAGTGAACTTTTGTGTGCGTCTTGTATTAGTGTTAATATCAATCAAGCCATACCAGGGATTATTCTGGAGAGTAAAGATTATCTGAGACTGACGCATTCCTGCAGCACTGAGGTCGAATGTAGGGATTAGGTTGTTGATATCAAGAGAAGCTTCCCCACCTTCGATCACAAGCAACGGGGTGACATCAAGAAGTTTCGTCACATTTTTGAATATCTCTGGCATGTCGTCTGTAGGGTAGCAATGCTGATTGTTGTTGTCAATCTCGTATCGGACGCTAACAGGTGGAGAAGTTGTAGTTGCGTCTGGGTAATCGTACGTTGAGTAGTCATAATCCTCTCCTTCACATTTAACATGAACATCTTTGGTCACCAAAGCATCCTGAAGGCTTCTATACTTTTGATTTACTTTGATTTCGCTTAAACAACCTATGAAGGATTCGGTTGTCATGTCCTCCTCTACGTGACTTAAGGACCCGCTCTCACGAAAGACATCCTTCATTTTCCCTTGGATACCTCCTAAATACAAATTTCCCACCAAGTCCAATTTTTGTGACGAGTCAAGAGGGAGGGAGGAAGACTGGCTATCTACATTAATGACAAAAGAATCTGAACTAATATGAACCTTAACTCTATGCCACTGATCATCATCCAGCTTCACTTGGGTATTCTCCAGTACCATCAAGCCACTGCCGATATTCAGCATACCTTTGAGAAAGCCTTTCACAACACCAATAGCAATAAAGTCTGAATCTCTTCCAGGGTGGAAAACAAGTAACGCATCCTCAATGGTGGTTTTAATTAGGACTTCTAAGACCCTTGGAGCACCACTTGCCATGCTCCAGGTGGGGAAGGACATAAAGGAATCAGGAGTGCTGAAGCTAGTTGCCTCCCCATCACCAGCCTCAAACTCACTGCTGCAGGATTCCTTTGTGTCTTGGCAATGTTTAAACGCTGTGCTGAGAATATCAAACTGGTGGGAC
Source organism: Etheostoma perlongum (assembly GCA_026937815.1). Lineage (NCBI taxonomy): Eukaryota > Metazoa > Chordata > Actinopteri > Perciformes > Percidae > Etheostoma > Etheostoma perlongum. The sequence continues at coordinate 26,421,689 of CM049378.1, read as the reverse complement.
TCAAATTTGACCTGAGTCATGCAGCCGCGGAAAGGGGGAATGGCATTGCTGAGGTAGGCAGCATCCAGGTCTCCTGTTCCTCCAAGCCAAATGCCCTGGTCAATATTGAGCTGTTCGCCATCGTCATCCACAGGAACATATGTTGGGAAGAGCTCATCAATTGTCATTGTGAGTTTGCCGTCTTGCAGTGTGAGTGAGATTTTGTGTTCCAGAAGGTTGTTCAGCTGTACTCCTTGGGATGAGGACAGTGTCACCTCGCCAGCACCCATGTTCATCCGAGCCTAAAGGAAAACAAAAACATTGTATGTATTTTATTGTATGTATAGTATCATTGTGTCATATGGTGGTAATCATTATAGTGTATTCCATTGGTAGAGTCATTATATAACAAATGGGCAGCACATGGATGGGATTCAGGATTAATGTTTAAAGAGAATGCTTTTCATAAACTAAATAAATACGGGTTACAACAATTTTGTTCAAGCATGTCAATATTTATGAAGAAACTCTCTCTTGAATAAACAAATAACAATCCAAATATCTTTACCAATGCTCATTTCTGGATCCCCTCACTTACCATTTATGTGGGCTACGTTGTTGACACAAAAAACACTTGAGTTTAGGCTTAATGTTATTGTAATATTACCATTTACTATCTAGGCAGTGTATCCACAACCCCAGAAAATTCCTCAGGTATACCAAAAGTGTTGACTAAGTTTTTAGTTTTAAGCAGTTTCACTGGTAACATCAATGATCTGCGTTTTGTTTCAGTAAAGTTAAATTACATGATTCCTACATATGCATGACCGATAAGGCTATGTTATTTTTTATGTGACATTAAATGTATTTGCTCAGTGCATCTCATAACATTTTAAGGAACAGAATGAAGAGGCTAAAGGTAATTATTCCTTGTATTACACATACCCTGAGACTTTACCTTATTGAAGATGCAGACATGTGCTTTCTGGGGAAATTATTATCTTGCATTGCACACCTGATGTTTTTCAATGCTTTTGTCAAACACTTAATTATAGATGTAAAATGTCACGGTTCCTCATTTCAGTAGTACATCTAGAGGAGGCAACAAAACAATTAAATAAGTTGAGGTTGTTTTCAGATGTAGGCATCTATGGAACATATAAAATAATATATGTCTTGAAGCAGAATGGCTCTCAAAAAGTAGTTATTATCACATTTTAAATATATGATTTAAATTTGACCATATGGCCTTAACCATAAAAACGCCATTCTCTAATGTTGTTGACTGTCATTTGTGTGTTGTTTCTGTTCTGTTCAGGCATCGTTTAGAGACTGGCATCATTTTAAAAGTATCATTTTAGCACTGGTTTTGGAAAAAAACCCAAATGATATATAACCCTAAACACTCACTTTTTTCCTTCTAAAATCAACACTGAATCTCTTTTGTATTTTAGGCCCTTCTTCCAAAGTCATGCAGGTTTTGGAATAATGATGATGAATAGAGATAATATTTATCTTCTATTTTATTTTCATTCAAGTAATGTTCAAGACTGACAAAATTGATAACCTTGGCTGCACCATGAGCAACTAAATGGTGCAATATTTCAGCCTCCTTCACAGTTTGTTAACCATTTACCTGTATTTTCCCATTTTGGAGCCCAAGGAACAGGTAGTCCTCTTCTCCTGCAGCCAAAAACAGCAGCCCACTTCGCCGACTCGTCTTGATCTGTAGTGACAGGTGGAAGGAGGTGACATCTTGAAAGGCTTGTAAACGGCAGTAACTGTCCCCAAAGTAGGATTCTGTGAAGGGTGAAAATAAGACATTTAAAGATGAGAAAGAGGCATAATGTCAACTTGGAAGTCAGACATGCTGCATAACTGCAACAATCAGTGATTTTCACTATATGTCACTCTACACACACATGCCTATTTTTTTGACTGTGCACTTCTGCTGGAATATGGACAAAAAGTGTAATTTTGCCACTTGTGTCCATATTTTATTTTGACATAAAATGGCCTGATCTCACAAGTTGCATTTTCTACACCGTGGCAACATATCATGTGTCACTACAAAGGAAGAACACAAAGAGGTACCTGCAAATGAAAGCTATAAACTCATCCTACAACTGTTGGATGACAACTCTTTGAATTCTAATGTGGAATATGGAGAAACTGTTACTGTACATGAGCATTTTTCTGAGTCTCACATTACAGTGCAACTTGCTCAGGACTGATTTCTATTATCAGGTGTCCTCCAGCTGCTCCTAGCTGAAGAGGAGCTCCTCTTGCCTCAAAGGGATTCTCTTGCTGAGACTTCAGTCATTACCCCTGCGGAGGTTTTCTTGGCATATAGAATCTTGGGGTGCAGGATTTCCCAGGCTTGAGCTGTTTCGTTTCCAGTGATATGCAAATTCAGCCACCTGCCTCGGACTGTGCTCTGCGAGTGCCTCGACAAAATGTAAACCGCTGGGGCAGTCAATTATTTCCCAGTGCACATGCTCTGAAATTAAACTGGACCACCTCCAAAAACCCTGTTTCCTCCGCATGGGTTTTCCATGGCCTTAGCCATGAGCTATGGAAAGGGGACTTTCCATTAGGCACACACTTGCCCTCACAAGGGACAAGACACAGAAACTCATTGGAACACAGCGAAAAAAAGGCAGTCTTCTCATTACACAATGCTAATGCTTTGGAATATTTGGAATAGTGAAGCAGAGAGAGAGAGATTGCTGTGTCAAAGTTAGAACATTCCTATAAGATCTTGGGGGACAAAATATTCCCTCTTAAACAACAGTAGCATCCAGTAGCCTAGCTGGGCAGTGGGTTTAATGCCACGAGGCAAACATCTCACAGAATAACTTCTCAGACACAATTAAGTCAGGGAAAATAAGACATTCCAATTGATAGCTATAAATGGAAATGAATGAAAACCACCATTGAAGACTTTGTTCGGAGGTGGCCGTCTATGTGTATATGTGCCTTTAAAAGGCAGCTTGTGTCTGTGTTGCATCTACATTAATGCCACGCTGCCAACTTCAAAACACTGAAGGCTACATTTGTCCTTTGGTTTCTCATCCTGTAAATGAACCCCTCCATCCTAGATCTGCAACAAACACTGGAAAATGGGAACAAAGACAATCATTTTGATTTCAGCGAGGACAAAAGCAAAGCTTTTATCATGGTGCCCATGCTTTTGTGATTTCACCACTAGGCGTTTGCTTTTGGTTCCAAGGCTGCTCTGTCATGAACAAAGTCAGTGATGAAGGGTCTTAGCACAGGGCCAAATACACAGAGCCGTTCGATTATACACTGCAGCACAGCACCAGTCTCCTGCAGCCAAAAAAGGCTCTGAAAAATAAATGTCACAGAAAATAGTTTTTTACATGATCATATACTGTATTGTGTGAATTCTAACTAATGAAATAAAAGAAACTAGCCTGGTCCTACCAGACTCTCATACATTTAATATGTTCAGAGAGTCTGGCCACTCTCCATTAACAAGTGTTGACATCCTTGAAGGGCGGGTACTCTGTTGAAGTTTAAAACTATTGGATCTGCCCAGAGCCACTCTGGATCTGCCATAACCAATCGCTAACGTTTCGCCGTGACGTATGTCATGCGCATGTGCAACAATAAAGGAGACCGACAAGGCTTGTATTTAGCATTAGCCATCTCCTTCACCACTAACGGAGCAAGCTGGAAAACAAAACTTTTCCAAACCCCATGGGGAGGAGGGCCACAACATCATGGCCACCAACACAACTCAGCATAGATTGTTCTTGCTCAAGCTTTAACTTCTGGATATTCGTCAGAGTTGCAACAACGGACAGAATGGCTTCACTCGCATCTTTCTCCGTCATAACGGAACTACAACTCTAGCGCATGGCCTCGACATCATCGTTCCCAGCCTCCCTCTCTGTTCGCTGATTGGACAGACAAAACTTTGGCTGGAGAAAACCTACACTATACACTATACCGCAAACCAAGACAGAGTACTGAAAGGAAATTAAAATTAAGCGTTTACGTAGGAGGGCGGAGCCAGTCTAGAAAGAAACTAGAGAAAAATATCAAAACTAAAGCAATGATATCCTTCCAGGCAATTCAAAATGAGAAATGAGCTGAACATGCAAATTACCAGTTGTATTACTGAATCACATGAAATTATCAAAGTTACACATCATCCATTTTAAAAACGTTCCTTTTGTCGTTTAGGCTATTGTCGTTAGCTGTTATTGACTGTGCCAGAGGATATTATGGTACAGTCCAGAGAGTTTCTGGTAAGGCTAAGGTATTCCAAATGAAACACGAGTGCTAATTGCACAGAAGCATTCAGACTGAAACTGAAAGATGGGGGAACAGAATCTTTTCTTACAGGCAATTGCATTAACAAAGAAAATCGCAATGAGCTCCATGGTTCTTAAACCCGAGCTTTTGCTGGATTGTTCACTTAGCATGGGGATAAAAAGCTGAAGGAGAAAGCGATGCCAAGACAATTCTGCCTGGGGATTTTCTGGTTCAAATTCAGCTTGCTGCTGTTGCCTTCAGGAAAAGGAGCACATTTTCTAATAATACACACAATAGGTTTACTCTCTGCAGTGTACCTGGACCTGGAATTCATTAGTTCCCCAGCTAAGCTCTGTAAAGCTCTGTACAGAATAGGCTTCGTGGAGGAAAAGCACATTTTAAAGCGTCTATCTGTCTAAATGCCCTGCTCTGTCACACTTCTTTTGTCTCTGCACTCTTGATTAAACCTTTACCGTGTTTACACTGTCTAACAGGTATGCAAAAGATACTCACACCTATAGGATGAAGAAAAAAAACATGAAGTGCTTTTGAAAATGAGCATCACAAGACTCATAACACAACACTCAGCTACATTGTCCATCTTCCATATATTGTCCATCTTTCTATATCCTACCCCAAGGGACTTGGGCTAGATAGGAACTAGCTGAGGTGACAAGGCATCATTATCTGTAAGGGATGATATCATCCCTCTTCCTTCAGAGTGTGAGCTGGAGCTACGATGCTGCTGACACACTTGGTGTCAGTCTGTGTGTGAAGGTTTAACCACCAAAGAGGACAGCCTCTGATCTATTTAGCTACCACACCCCACCTCACACTACTTTATTGTGTGTCAAGCAGAATCCTGGTCTCAGGCCAATGCAGATGGCTATAATTTGATGACTGACTGCACTTGTATTTATAATGCTCTGAGGAAGTCTTCCTCTCTTTCACCAGGGCCTGAATGAATTACCCTGTTGTCGTTCTTTCCCTTTCCTCCTCCTCCTACTCTTCTCTATCTTCTTTACGTCCCAATCTAGAGACACATGTCCGGAAAAGCTATGGGGAAGAGAGGCACGCTGACCGCAAGTGCAGGAAGATTGGAAACATTCAGACGTCTTTGTGTCCTGTGACTTGACTGTGCCGATGAGTAAGAGTCATTTTAAATGAGTGTGAAGATGCACAGACAAGAATTTGGATTTTGGGATGCTTTTGTGTTGCTTGTAATGTCATCAAAGGAAATACTACAATTCACAAGCACATTAGCATGTCTAATGGTTTTATCTATCATCATGAGTATACACATTTCTTTCAAATAATGTGATTTACATGTTTAAAATATTATGCAGAGGTTTTGAAGTTGTGTGTTCCTCTACTCCAATTTTGCCATGGTAACACAGCCTGGAATCCAAACAAACCACCTACTTGCGTAAGCTATGGTTAAACCACAGTTAGGTTTACTAGAAATAGTGGCTATGTTGGTCATTTGTTTCCTTTTCTGTTCTGTGTCTGTTACAACAGTACATACTGGCTCTTGGATATAATTATGCAAAGGATAGGGTGTTGTTAACCATAAGTAGAACTGGAGCGCTTTTAAGGGTGTAATGGCATTTACCTCCATATGGCAACGCAGCCATTACCATGATGAGCAATTACATCACTCAGAAGGGTCAATGGCACTTGTGCTTGCAATAAACATTAGTTTTCCACTTATCTTTGCAGATAGCAACCCAGTGGACAATTAGAACATAAATTATGAATAGTCGTGTGTCAGACATCTACTAGGTGCTGGGTCAATTATGAAACGTAATCAACAATTTAGTTATCAACAATTGATTTATTGTCATATTTCAAGCAAAAGTACCAAATATTTGCTTGTTTCAACTTCAAACTTGTCAGAATGCCCAAATTTAGCCAAAGTACTTTTACAGCCTAAACCTAACAATACCTGGGAATCAAGACACCTGTTTTTTTTTCTCTCACCATCCCGACCACCACCCTCTGACTTCCATGCTTTGAAAAAAACCTGAAAAAATGCTGCCACTGTACATCATTCATGTTGTAATTACGTAAGTAGCAAAACAAATGAATAGTATATCTTGGTAACAGAGTTGTCAGAGCATTCCTGTGACCCATTCTCATTCACCAAATACTGACGCTTTGTCAGTGGCTGTCAGCATCAGATACCAATGCAAAAATCACCCTTAAGCGTCTTTATGTGACGCACCGGGCAGAGCAGCAGCTCCTCCGCTGCACAGTAAGATGACGTTGTATTGAGAGCGACAGGGTTCGTATCACTGAAATGTACATTTTGTAACCCCACCCGCGGCCTTTTCTTAACCTAACTGTGTTGTTCTTTTCCCGCGTGTTACTTAAACATACATTTTTTAACCCATCCATGATCTGTTTTACCCTTCGCATTGAAATTGACGCCAAATCGGTCCCAGCCCACAGCGTCAAAAAGTGACACCAAGAGTCCTGACTAAGCACGTTGAAAAATGACTCCAAAGTGGCTACTATAGGTTAGTGTGTCAAAATGTTGTTGATAATTCTTTGATCATTGGAAAACAATTAATTGATGAATGCTTGCCACTTAAGTTTTGGTTTGGTAATCAGCTGTGTGTCAATTCAGATGAATGCAAATTACAATGTACCTACTTTGGACACTGGACAACTAAAAAGCCAACAAAACAACATATATAAATATTCCCACAATGATCACAGCACACTGGCTGCTTTGAAAAGGAGGTGATCATGTTGGTGCAACATGTTTACAGACCTGATTCTGAATAGCAGTCTGTATAAAAAATACTGCTAACTCCAGCACTGTTAAACAGCAGAGAGCAGAGCCACAACTCTGCATACCTTGACAGCGCTGCTTTATAAGGACCCCCTCTTCCCCGCTGACTTTTCAGAAGTCCCCAGGGACACACTTTTACAAGCTTTACAGAGCCATTTCTCAGGCCGGACTATGTCAGTGTGAAAGTTAACACAACATTATGTTGGTCCTTTTTCAAATCCCCGCCTACCTCTGCATCCCTCTGAGACACTCCAGCACTAGCTAGAGTGAAGAGGTACATTAAAAAAACAGGCTTGTGGAGCCTCAGCGGGTGGCCTCCTCTAGGGCAATAATTAACTTTTCAGGCTCCCTTTATGTAAAAATCGCACTTACACAACAGACAAGGGGTGGCAGCAGCAACGAAAAATTATGACCTTTCCTTGTGAAAGGAGAATGGCAGTGTAATGTAATTTCAGTTTAGGAAAATGGACCTGTGAAAAAGGGAGGGAAAGCATGGAAAGGATGTGAAAGACTCAGTGTTGTCTGGGTTTGTGCTGTTAATGTGAGAGGGGCTCTGAAAGGCCAGGTTTCTATACAAAATAAATAGGAAAAGCCCACTTTCTTCAGAGGGACACAGAAAAAAAGAAAGGGCCTTGATCCTCCATAGCAAACTTGTTTTGTTGAGGATGATTGACTTTGTATGTGCTGCCATTTTATTCCTTCATCACAGGATTGCGATGAGATTGAGAAAAGGAAATCAAGGAGGTGGGAGGTTATGGAGGAGTAGCTGAAGACCACACGGCATCCAATCATATCATTGAAAATCACTGTGGAATACTTCAGAAACTTGCCATGAACTCCTCTCTGCGGTCTGTACACTCTCCTGCACAGCTGCCAGAGAAAACATTTCAAATGTTGGCTGCATTTCAGTTTCATGCTAACTTTGCTACACTGTATTTCAAGGCAACAGCGAACAAAGAAATATTGTGCTACTTCAAAACTTCACAATGGGACATACTCAAATTTCCAGGTCTGGCTTCAGCTATAAGGTAAACATCTTTCCTCAAACCCAATATTCCAGCAGAATAAGGCGTGACGAATTCCCAGTTTGTTGGCTCATCACCCTCAACTAACAGACTTGTTGGTCATAATGGATTTGGACTGATGATCTCACTCACCTAACAACATTGTAAGACAAACAGAGCAGTGAACAGAAGCATTGTATTGACTCAGGGCTCTGCTGTAGTTTATGACTGGCTAATACAAACCTGCCTCTGTCAGCCCAGCCGACCTACGGAAGCCATCAACCGCCAAGGTCCCAGTAGGTGGGTCCTGTTAAAATGATCCCCCCGTGACATCAGAGGACTGACCCTCCTTTCATACTGTTTCAAACTATATCCCGCCTCACACCAACTGACCCCCTCCACACCCATTTACACCAACACTTTTCTTTTGCCAAATACTCATGCACTACAAGTATCATTCTAACAAGCGATTGTTTATACATCAAATGTGACGTTCTCTGTTTTCCCTCAGCTAGAACAAGGCTGTTTACAGACTGAGCTGAAGGACATTTAACACTCCGGTAAGGAAATCCAGAGTGAAATCTTACCATGTGGAAAGTGTTTGGAGGGAGAGAACAGGAAGCTAGAAAGTAGTACCAAATAGTGATGGAAATCGCATACAGACTATTAGACTTTTACAATGATATGTTTGTCATCTTGCAGAACACAAAGTGCCCTGTACTACTTAAAGGTCAATGAAGGATTTTCATTATCCTACTGTACTTTATTCTAAAATTGAGAACACTGCATATAACGCATGACTGGCTAGACTGTTCTGGCTTTGTTCCACAGCACTGACCGTCCAAGGTAATTGCAAGAGGAAATTAGACAGCAGTTAAGTACAGCCACTTACATTTTAATATTTAAAATGTCAACACAAAATGGGAGTGCAAAGAGGGTCTGTGTCCTGTTGCTACAGCCACTGATTAGTATGGATAATTAAACTAAATTACTTTAATATTAGTTATTTTAGGCCACCAGTTTGAAGCCCTCATTTTCCTATTTGATGCAACTCGGTTAAGGCCTTTTTCTATTTTTCTAAATTGCATCCGATTTCTACATACATGTACAGTGTCATGTCTTGCATATAAATTGGCGGATGACCATTACATAACTTTTGCTTGGTAGCTTCATAGCAACACTCATTTATTTCTCCATAACATCAGCAGCTAAATACACCACTTTCTTATATGCTATCACTGCCTCATAGCTCCAAGGCTCCACTGGAAGCAACATATTAAACAATATATTGGCAAAGCAATCAATGTTGGGAACATAATGAATGTGAGTTTCAATGTGGATTATACTGCATGCATAGATGTAACATTTATAACATTTGACCCTGTTTACACGTGGTTATAAAATGTGTCTTGAGGAGATTGGATCACAAGTGGACAGCTTTGAATACAAGTGTAAATGACCACCAAACTTGCTGAGATGGTCACCGCCACACATCTTTTCTAGTGTAAACACAATTTTACACAGTGGAGTTAGATTCTCTAACTATTCATTGGAGAAAAATCTTCCAGGCAGAGTAAGCTAAGCGAATAGCCTTCAGGCTTCAACTCCATACATACAGTGCAGACGCGTAAGAATGCTAACTGATCTTCTTACCGATCTTTTGGCAAGAAAGCCATTAAGTGTATTTTGCAAAATGTCAAATGTTTCTGTTAAAAGCAGTGAAGAGAAGACAAATATATACTATTATAGATTTTCAAGTATTCCTTTAGTCCTGAATTTGGGATTTTCCATCTTTGATGTGAGCATGTAACACATTCTCAATGCAGCCTCTGTTCTTGTGTCGTGACTCAAACGCAAGGGGCAGAGAACACTTTACAGCACTATGGTTTGGTCTCATCATTTTCCACCTTAACACTTCTTTGTGGGTATTGAAAAGGTATGTCTACATGTTTGCTTTCATCCTGATTATTTCTAGGTCTAGCTTATTCACCGTTAACAGTCATTTTGAATATACTGTATCAATAGATCCATTCAGCTTTTGCTCAGAGTGCCCTTATGACTGCAGTTATGAGAATGAGTGCAAGCATCAGTCACTACACCACTAATTATCAGCATGACATTGGCTTTTCAGTGGGCTGGAAAACACTTTGCTGAGTAGCAGCACACTGTCATAAATCATTCCACTTGACCGTCAGCACAGGAGAAGAGATTTAAGACCTGGACACGAAAAAACCCCTTTGCTCAGCTGGGGTCCGATGCAGGGGAACTCTTGATAGTGATGTAGTTTAAGTTGGGTTTGGCTGCTGCAGAGGCTTCAAATATTTCCCAGCCAGATCTCATAAATTGACTAAACCTCTCTTTTCCTTTTACCTGTTTTCCTCTATTTTTGTATTTATCTCTCATTAGGGTCTCATTTATCAAAAATGCTAGAAGAATTGTAGATTGTTTTGTAGATTTTGATACTTGTGTTAATAGGAACAGACAGGCCTACTACAAATAGGGACGCACAGATACCGATAACAGTATTGTGTTTCGGGTCCGACACTGTGCTCACTACTAATGTCAGCTAGTTGTACTCATAAAACTACTTTGTGACCAGACCTGATACCACTTCATGCATCACTGCTTGTGACGCTAGTTAGCACTACACAGCAGGCAACGGTAACCTACTGTTGGCTAATAGCTCGCTGAAACACGGTTAAAAAATGTAAAAGCCAAACGGTCTAAAGAGTGGCTGTATTTCACTCAAAAGGGCACATGCAACAGTTTGTAGCTATGACACAGCGTAGCTTTACCCGGTAGCCTACAGATGCACTCTTCCAGACACCATGACCACTGCCAGAGTCGGGGATGATGGAGCAACAACAAAACTGTTAAATCCTCATGCTTCCCTTAAGTCACCCATGGTAACATTTTGCTATTCCCATGTAAACAACCCACCGATGGAACTTATTGTGCATTTAGTTACACCTAAAGTCATGACAAGTTAAAGTGTCCTTGAGCAAAATCCTAACCCCAATGGACAAGTCAGTGCCTTACATGTCAGCTCCACAGCCATAGATGTGTGTGAATAAGAATGAGAGGCAATTTGTGAAGCGCTTTGTCTGCCAAGGTAGTAAAGCAGTCCATTTACAAAAACAACCCCCCCCCACAAATTGACATATGATTTAAATCAGAGTGTTGAATAAGTGTCTGAATGCTATAACCAAGCATTCAATGCAAAGTGTTGCCACATATTTCAGGCAGTTTCACAAAAGTATATTTATATACACACACACTTTTGTTACTTTCAAGTGTCATTGTTACACACTTTTCCATGACCAAATGTGATACTGAGGGCTTTCTATAAATGAGGCCCCTACTCTCGCTGTGCTCCAAGGAGGGAAACTGTGATACAGAAGCTGCAGTGAAGGGGCCTCCCAAAACCCATATCCGGCTTTAACCTGGGTCTGCAAAGTCAGTGTGTGTTTCAGATCAGAGCGTCACATTAGCCCCATAATAAGAACCAGCTGAAGACACACACCACCAGACTGACCCTATCCAGCTTAGACTGACCCCTCCCTCCCCCACCCCTTCTCCCCAAACCCTGGAGACACCTCTCTCTCGCCTAACTCTGCTGTATTTGGGTCGAGATAAATGCTTTATCCAGATGCTTGCTCTCAAACCCTTCCATCATGCAGGGTTACTCCAAACTATTTCAGTGCACACACCCAAAGACAGAAGTACATGGTGCAAACATAACATTCACCCTTGCTGCACAAACACACACACACACACACTCTCCAATATGAGTTTTCGTATTTTTTTACGTCTCCAAATCTGGCTGTCAGTCTACCATGTCCTGCTGAATAAGCCCACCGTCTCTCGTCATTCACACAACTGTTTTCCACCATGCTACTGTTGGGGAGGCCCGCCCTGCTCCACCCAGCCCATCCTGCCACTTTTCACTCAATAACAGCTCAACTCTCATACAGGAGAAGTAAGGAGTGCCCCTCCACCTCTCTTTCTTGTCCCTCTACTCTGTTTGCAATCTTCCTCTACCTGCTACTTCCAACCCCCACAAACCTATAAGATGGAAAGCCCGGGAATGCTGCGAAACGACTTACATATAAACATCACTCTAAAGTTCCAGCTGCAACTTCTATATCCATTAAATTTTTCCACAATTTGCACAGTTTGTTTTCATTATTCAAGTACGGACTTGAAGATGGATAGCTCTGGTTTCAGTGGAAAATGGTCCATGGGTGAATGGGTAAATTTTGAAACAGGCTCCTTTCTCTCTCCTCTTTACCACAAACACATATAATTCTGAGCTGACATAAACAGTTTAGATTTTTTTTTAATTAAGAGAGAAATACTTTATTAACAATTTGTGCTATGTGATTTTGAGCTTCATTTTAGTTTATTTTTGTTGTGACTAAATGGCAAAAGTTTGGGAGCAATGTGAAAATGTTGGACTTTGTTTATTTAACCTTTTTTTTGGAACAGAGTAGATTCACTGAGCATGAATTACTTTTTCCTAGGAACGCCCTATTCCACACAGTTACATACACACATCTTGAAGGTAACAATGGGGGGGGGGGGGGTACGGTTTTGCTCAAGAGCTCCTTATAGTGGGTAATGACAAAGGAAGAAGCGCTGCTCTTTGCTGTCTCTCTCCCACTTTTACTCAGCTGGTCAGGGGATCAAACCGGCAAACTTATGGTCACAAGTTGATTTGCATCTGAATTGCCTCAGTCAAAAAAAGAATAGTAACATCTGTCTTGTGAAGTCATCCCTACCTACACAGGGCATATATGGCTTCAACATAGAATACACATTTAAAGTAAACACTGGACTTGGGCCTAAACACTCATGCCACAACTGTGGTAATGGTTTAAACATGTGGTGACAAACGTGTCCCAGGGGGAAACTCACTCTGCGTCCCTGCCAAATCATCCACTGACAGCAGCCACTCTGCACACCGCAGTGGGCCGGGAGGGATGTCCTGGCAACATGCATCCTCTAACACAAGCCACTGTTTATGGAACATAACTCACGCCCTTTGGCAGCTTGTGCTGTGTACAGATGTAGTCATGAGAAGTCCTACAGTGTAATATATGATGGCTGCACTAACCTTCACCTTGCTGGTAAAAGAAATGAAACTCTTTTTTTAAATGTTTTTTTTTTTTTTTTTTTTTTTTTTTTTACAGCTAAGCACTTTCTTTACTTGTAGTTTGCAACATTTGAGGCAGAATCATTCATCTTGGCCACGAAGGCATAGGATAAAAACCGGCTGCTGCATCCTCCCTAAACTCCAAAGGTGTTATTTGAGACAGGAAGTTGAAGATAATACGTTTTTTTGGTTGTATACAAAGTTACTCTACGTCCCTCTTTGCTACAGACAGCATAGTCATTATTTGCATGACCTGCCAAACACTCATCAGGAAAATGCAAACAGAGATTGTTGTAAGCATTTAAACAAACTACCAACGCTGTCTTTTTCTGGCGAAAATGTAATGTATTAATTCTCAGAGAAAGGGTAACTTGTGACAAGGGTCATGAGTCAGATTTGAAGCCACAGTGCCACGAGTTCATGTGCATCATAGCTTGCTAAACCTCAGGGATGCCTCAAAGGAAGAAAGCACAAAAAAACTTTCAGAAAAAATTTAGAAAGACCAAATGTTCTGAGTGAAAAAATATGATGAAAAAGACGTAGAGTATCTGGGAAGCATGCTTCTCAGAGGCTGGAAAGAAAATCTTGAGAAGTACAAAAAGTGAGTGCAGATAAAAGTAAGAGCTGCAGCTTCATACAGCCTTATTATTTTTCCTGTTTCTGTATATTGGCACAAAACATCAGCAGATAGAAAGACAAGCTCCTTATTACACCCAATTTGCATTTAGATGATAACAAGAGAAGGGAATTTGAATGGGCTGTTGTTCCAACAACTTCAGTATCCAAGAGATGTAATTATGAGTGTGTACCTCATTACCTCTGACTGATTACAGTGTTATTTCTTCATTTTATCTGAGAGAAGTTGCTCATAATCTTCTTTTGTGTTACCCCACAAATGTGCATGGCTGATTCAACTAAAAACTCATCACTGTGTTTGACACAACCATATGTATTGCAGATGACTGTGGAGAAATAAAACTTCCGCCCATATTGTGCCACCCACATCAAGGATGACAGAGGATCAGCACAGATATTGTTAGATGTTGACTACTTCTCAACTATGTGTGTGTCCTTAAAGTGAAACTATTGTAACAGTCACAGATCTGTGAAAAAAAAAAGCCAGAACACTAGATACGAGGATTATTCATCTGTGATAGGGGAATGTAGCCTTCAGGTACTGTATGTTCAGAAGCTATAACACGTATCCCTGTGATCCTAAAGAGGTTGGTTACATGAAGAAGAAGACACTGTGAACATGTTGCACTTATTTATGTTGATCGTCCAATATATTAGGGAAATGGAAATCGTTTTTTTAGGGGTCTAATATTTCTAGACCTAGAAGTGCCATTAATTATCTGCATGGATAATGTTAGGTGTCTGGCAGTTGAAGCACTTCAAAAGCTTGGATGAACTTTGATAAAGTCAAAACGGTACTGTTCAAGTCAGTGTAGTAAAAACATAAAACACCGAGCTAATAAGACTCACCTGGGAAATTTTGGTCAGAGATATCTAACCACCAAAATTCTGTCACTGAAGCTATAGAATGTGCTTTGTAGAAAACTGATAAAACATTCGGATTTTGGGTCTATTACATGCACTCAGCTACTATGGTGCTGGGTTTTTGCAAAAATGAAGCATTTTGAATTTAGATAAGCTGACAAATATTTTGTTCAACAACAACAACAACATACAACAAAAAATATATTCCATGAATCTTAGCCATAAGCTGTTGACATATCATAATTGGTGTTAAGTGCTAACAATAAAATCATTGTTTTATCCTTTTTTACTGCACAGTACAGCAATAAATATCCATTTAGCTTTGAAATGGCTAGAAAAAAACAGGAAGATGTGGGGTGTCCCCACGCCTAAGGGCCGGCGATGCTGTGTTAGAAATGAAAAAAAGAAACCAAAAGCGGCATGTTTCACGGGCATGTTTCATCATTTTGGAAAGACAGCTGATATAAAGCAGCATCAACAAGACTGATTTACAAAAGCTAGTGGAACATAAGCTAATTTAGATGGAAATTTAGTTCTCCACATCTGCTTTTAAAGAACAAATTTGCCATTCTGCAGATTTTGTTTCTCAACTGTCTCAAGACTTTTGTGTCTCAAGGTTGCTTCATCAACAAACTATCATAGCACCCATTAAGATTTACATGGTTTATGTTTCAGGGTTGTTGTTTATTAACTTTGTTGTGTACACTGTGTTTAATGTATCTGATAATCTAAACTGTGTGCCTCTTGTAAGCCATCCATCATCTGTAAGACAATTCTTTAATCTTGCCACAGCAAAATTGAAGGTGCGACATGCCATAGGCACAGATGGCTTGCACAGATTTTGTGCATAATACCCAAATCGCTACACATAGTTTTACATCCAGTGCTAACAGATCCTCGGCTATAATTAGATAATTCAACACACATTTGTTCATCTCATCAAGGTGTTAGATGGCTTGTTGCTGCCTATGTGTGGTGAATATAGACAAGGCTCTCAGACCTTGATTAATCCCGTTGTTAGAAGAACACAGTGTTGAAACATAGTGTGAATGAGAGCAAATGAGAGAGAGAGAGAGAGAGAGAGAGAGAGAGAGAGAGAGAGAGAGATCCATCAAATCCTCAACGAGTGAACTGAGCACCGGTGGAAGCGAATGTGAGGAATGTGTTTTTTATTCACCGCTTAAGGCTGAATCTCCTTTGAGACAGAGTCACTGTCTTGACTGAAGACTAAAACAAAGCCCATGGTGACTAAAATCAATGCCTGCCTTCACAAGACCCTGTAGCCAATAACATAACAGAACCGGATAGAGGCAACCATTGACGTTGTGGAGGAAAACATAAAAACAAACCCCAGAGGGGTTTAAAAGTCTATTCCTTAATCCAGATATTGATTGCATGAAAAGTTTTACTTGTTAAGTGTGAGTCTGTAAGTCAATCTTGTTTCATACACCTCCCTTGCATTGTGTACTGCACGACTTGTCACAAAATGATCTGAACAAAAAACAGTTGGAATCAACAGCATGTTAAGCAAATATGGAGTAAACTCAGAGCTACTACCAATTAACTCTTTGCTTAACACAGACCCCGTAGTTACTGTTGATATGCCAATCAAGCTTTTCACTCCAGCACCACATTTAGCATTTTATAACTACAATGGTGGTAGATTCATCACTCAAAATTCTTGGCAAATCAATAAACAATGTGTCCTTGATTTCAGACAGAAATAGACAAAAGCTGGCATTTCATTTCTAGCTGGTGACCGCATGTGTTTTTTTTGGATGTGATGGCAACGGTTGCTAGAAGATTTGAATCTTGTTTTAAGATAATAATCCTGTAAAATGGTCTTAAATATGCATTTTCTTGGCTACATACATATACTAAAATCAAGTCCTAGGCATAAAAGTCAGCATCCTCACCAGTTAATACATGTAAAAGACGCGGGGAATAAAACAAGTTATCCCTCGTTTTACAGTACAGTATGATAAGGAACATGTAATTTAATGAAGGAGTCTACGTCTCTGCTCCTGCTCACTGTGGATGAGTGAAAGTATGTCATGATGGTGCTATTAAAGATAATGTTCCCTTCTGGAGCAAATGTTCTGTTCTTCACCTTCTTTCTTCTCCATTTCCCTCCTAATGTTTTATGGACATGTGCTTAACATGCTGCCATTTGGCAGACATTGGCACTCTGACCACATGTCATGTTTAACAGACTTGCAGGTCAATTACGCAGTACTGTATGTTCAACAGATCGCCTTTCTGTTAAAACATTTTTTATTTTATATATCGAAAGCTTTATAATGTTGACAGTTGGCTACAAATGGAAGCAACGGGTG
The DNA here is from genome assembly GCA_026937815.1 of Etheostoma perlongum. Classification (NCBI taxonomy): domain Eukaryota; kingdom Metazoa; phylum Chordata; class Actinopteri; order Perciformes; family Percidae; genus Etheostoma; species Etheostoma perlongum. Next base: position 26,404,634 of record CM049378.1, on the reverse strand, counting down.
CTTTAAATGTCAAGATCTAACTTTGGTATTCAGAAATCAGTAAGCTTCAACAACTAGTCTGTGATTGCTTTATATCAAAGGATGGCAAAAAATGATGAAGCGCAGCCAAAGATCTAACGTTTTCTGGACCGACTGTGCATTGCCGTTTCTATTTTGCTCTTAAGTTTCAATCAAGTGACAGCCACCATGAATCTTACAGTGTCTTAAGATGCAGGAAATTAATGAGGACTTTCATGGCGTCTAGTGTGTATCACAATGTCATTGTTTGGAGTTGCTATTTCATCGAGATGACATCAGGATGTGTAGGGAGTATGTTTGCTGGTCGTGTTGACTTGACTGACAGGTCTTCCAGGATTTGACTAAGAACCATGGTAGTTATGTCCTGTTATGACACAAGCTTGAATTCCATCACGGTTCCTTCGTTGTTTCCATCATTTTAATCTTATGAACAATTGTAGTGAGTAAAACGGTGGTTGGTATCACAGTACATCAGAAAGACAGTACAGAAAGGTCCCATACTGTATACCCAACATCATAAATTTTGCTTCTGCAGTTAATGATATTCCCCGCTGTTACAGTCCCACTTTAGTCACATTTGTTCAATAAGAAATTTAAATTGTAATATACAGTGACATCTTGCCTAATGTAGCCTTAAACAATACAGAGATTTCACAGTGAATCACTTTAATCAGTGTCTATTGATGTATGACATTTAACTTCCTCAGCTCACTCATAATCAGTGTGTGTGTTAAGATGTAATACAGAATAAATTATTGTTACAATAAACTTGATTGCCTTTCTATTCCCTCTGCTAGTAGGCAGAGAGAAGCACTTCAACCTGTTTAAGAAAAACTATGATCTCAATTATGGAGACATACATCCAAAAGTCCGGAAAAAGGCGATTATTCCTTTTTAAGGTAAGATTTTTTGGGGGCTTGCTCTTCTTTTGACCTCTTTCAGAAACCCCCCTTGTGCACCTATTTGGAACACTCATTGTGATTCATTAGCTGTTACTCGAATGTTGGCCGCATATAAAACTCCTTGAATTTTTTTCCAAAAAGGGAATTATCATGCTTTATGTTCCATCTGGCGCAGTTGGGAAAAGGATGCATTTGGGAGGATTAAACTTTTCCGTTCTCTTCTTCAACTCATTGAACAAAACATGATATACTTTCATATGTAAAACACGCGGGAAAGTAGGACAGGAGGCCTCTTTCTTACAAACCCAAACATAAGCCATCTGCAGATGTGTTCACTGCCGCTTACACGCTAAGTAAGCAAACGTTGCAGAATGTCAATATGTGTGAGACCTAATGCACCGCATGTTGTGAGCATGCATATATTGCATCTCATATCTCACAGGGAGATCAAATTCCACAGGAGCACATGATAATCATAAATGCGAGGATTAGCTTTTTGAGTATTTTACAGATCTGGATGATCTGTTGAGCTGGCAACAGGCTTCCTGTAAAAAAAAGTCATGGGTCTCTCACAGCCTTAAACAGACAAATGATAAAAACCCAGTTACCAGTGGCAGACATTCATCTAAGACCAATGAAACATGAAAAGACGTCAATCTGTGTAAAATCCAGACTGGATTCAAGTACTCAAAGTCCTTTGACTGGCTAATATAATATGGTAAACATATGATTAAAAGAAGACACCGACATCACCTGTGATGCTGTTGTCTGCTTGTTTACTCTGGTTGGAGTTTGCGTTTGAAATGAAAACAGCTTACAAAATCATTAATTAACCATCCAAACAACACAAGCTAACCCAGTTAAAAGCTATCTGAGTGTAATTAAAATTCCTCTGGATTTAAATACATTCTCGAGTGTGCATGCTAACGGCCCTTTTGGGAGCTCCTTGGACTAATCAGAGTGACTGAGAAGAGTGTTCCTTTTGCTAATGGGTGAACACATGGATTTCGCAGCTCCCAATGCGATTATACTGTTATTAGGGTCAGACATTCATAAAGACTCATTATCGCACCGTTTTTCCCATCATGTGTGTGGGTGATATCATTTCTATCTCTTTTGATGAGTGCAGTCTTCTTGCTTTGATTCCAGTGACTCAGTCCCTTTGAACCAATTTGTAAGTCACAGAGCTTGCACTCAAATATAACCCAAACTTAATAACAAGCAAAAGTCAAAAGCAAAAAGACCAAGGCCAAGAGCCTCTCTTGGCTGGTTTGATGTTGCAAATGTTCAACTGGTTCCATTCAAATTTACTTTGAGCTATGAGATGGTTGAGATAAGATGGTTTCTGACAAATTAAAAACCGCTATTGTTGGACAGACAGCTTGTACACACTGCTGTTTTAGGCAAATAACATGCCAAGCAATATACATGTTGTCAGGATTAAACATAAGGTCGGACATCACCAGCCTCAGTCTGAGGACACCTGGCTTCACTTAACAATTATAGATATTTGTGACAAGAATACCCTTTTTATTTCAGAGAAGTTAACCCTTGTGTTGTCCTCCCGAGTCAAAAACGGATACAAATTTGACATTTTTATCCTTTTTCAGACGTTTTTTAAATTTTCACTATAACCATCTTACTACCACTAGTTTTACACTACTTTTTGGAATTCATGGATAATAACCCTCATTTATATAGAATTATACTTAATATTTGAGTTAAAAAAGCAGAAATTAGGAATTATTTTGACTAATAGTTAAGATCAGAGGAATGTACAGATGAGCCTAGTCAGGAATGAAAGTGATCAATTGTATTTGCACAGAGCGTTGTAAGGACTCCAATCCATTTTTTGTGGTAATTTGGTTCAAAAGAAACCCATATTTCAGATATAGACATTTTTTTAAGGGGTCAAATTTGACCTGAGGACAACAGGAGGGTTAAAGGCAATTCAATGCTGCTTTGTGCTCTCTTTTAAATAAAACTGCTAAAAATAAAGAGCCACACTTCAGAATATTGGCAGCCCACCTGCAGGGATAGTTTACATTCGAGTTAATTGAATAATGTGCAAGTGCTCAGCAATGGCAGGGTAATTAATGGTTAACAAGCCATCACTACAAATAGTTGGTTGCGTATGTGTCTCTCTTTCTCTGACAAATGAGACTGGGTGCTTAAGGCAGTTTGGTCACCAGTTTTTTTTAAAACTGCAAGACATTTAGTTTCCTTTCCTTGAGTCATATGAAGGGTGTGGTCTTTATTTGACTATATTTGTTAACACTGCATGCTGTCAGTGTACCAATTTATAATTTTCATCATCAACACACAGTTAAACTGTCTAAACATTACCAGATATTGATGTGGGGATTTTATTGGCTCTCCCTGGTGTTCGCACAGATAAACTGGTAAAGACAATAGACTGCTTTCACCAAATTGGGAGAAGCTGGTTTGTTATAAAACTTTTTCACAGAACAACATAGGACATAAGTATATAAGTATATAACAACGGAACTGAATAGATTGGCAGCATCAAAAGTGAGAAGCTTGAAATGTATGACTCATCCATCTGTCTTCATGCTTCAGATGTCCACACATGAAAACTCACACATATAAACACACAAGGAGCCCCATTTCCTGCTCTCACCGAATCCTCCCAATGAGCCACAGACACGCTCAATTCAATCCACTCAGGCAAAAACAGGCACAAACACACAGCCTTCGACACAGATAAAGGACCTCCTGATTAAGAGAAAGCAGAAGCATGTACTGCTGGCATGAAGGTTATAGAGGATGGTTTATGACTGCAGGGATGTCAGTTTGAATCCCCAACGAGATGGGGGTTGAGTAATCCTGTTTCCTCCCACTAACAAGTTCCAATGAGGTGCCTTTGAGCAAGAAACGTAAGCCACAGTTAACACTGGTGGCTCCCCAGTGTGAATGTGCCTAATGAGATGATCGTGAAGCCGGGTGTTGATAAATCTTGAACCCCGTCCGTATACACCTGCCGTATGGCGAGGAAATCAACATTATTGTTTCAGCCACATGATAAACAAACATACTGTACATACAGGGTCTGGTGAGCAAACAAAGTGTGAGATTTGCAGCGAGTTGACAGAACCTTTGGAAAACTGAATTGCACACATGGATTTAGTTCACAAACACGCAGCCTTGCAAGCGTAAGCAGCAGTTTTGCGTGGCTAATGACATGGAATGTGTTTGCTCCGTTTTACTGTGTTCGTCCTTTAGCTCTGCCAAGCTTTGAGGTGGTTTTGGATGGAGGAGAAGAAGACTCTTTTTTTTAAACATTTATAAGCTGCAGGGCGACTCTGTCTCAGAAGGGAGGGGCCTTCCAACACAGGCTGCGAATAAAACCGCCTAGCCCCAAAAAAGCAAACAAAACAAATGGCACTGAAAGTTATTTTTCAGATGGCTACTGTAAAAGGAGTCTTTGTATCCTCAAAAATCTACTCCAACCGACACTTGACAAAGTGCAGCAGAGAAAAGTACAAATGGAAAGAAAGATTCAAAGAAAAAAATATGCAGTATACCCAGTGGGAGGAGGGGATTTTCTGGTGAGCAGCAAAAGATCTTTCTGGAAGCTTCTGATCCGCTGTTTCACCATAAGGCCTTGGCGTTGTGACAGGGCGTTGGTCTTGTTTCCAATAGCGTCACTTTCTGTGCGACAGCAGCTTCACAAGACCTTAATAATGTGTTTTATTTTTAACTGCCGCAGTTATCTGATGTGGCAGCGCTAACTGCAACAGTCATGTTCAATGAGAAGCTGTAGTTAAACTGAAACACACACAAACTACAAGTGTGGGTGCATTTTGACAGACAAGTCAATGGAGAAATGTGCTGTACTGTTTGTCCATGGGGAAAAAACCTGAGTACACTGAGCACCTCTCTTTTAGCTTCAGTGCTGAACAACGAATGGACATCGATGCTTTCAGCCGTAGCCACGCGACTACAGAAAAACCCCTTTAAAGCATTTTAGTCATTTACAACTAAATATATACGTGTAACTTCAAGCCTGGTGCTCTGAGCACTTAACAACATGCTCTCAGAGCTATCAGGAACATACTATCAGCCATCCTTCCTCCCAAAGCCTGAAAGCATACACAGACGTGCTGAATCCCCAGTACAGATATCTATTTGAAGATGAATATCATTTTGTAATGACATTTCTTCTTTGCATGCTTGTGAAATCAAAACAAATCTAAATCAAGCCATTGCTGTAACTGTCTTTATTTCATATGCCTCTGTTGATGATGTTTTAATATGTCAGGATCATAGATATTACATTATAATGGATTTGAAATATGTATGTAACTCAGTATATGTGGAAGCTTTTCAAAATTCATGACACTCAACCTGAGAATCCAATGTAAGCGAGTTCTGGCATTTAGCTACTCACATATTCACAGTTGTTTATTAAAATTGAAATTAGGCTGAGGAATTGAATTCCACAGGCCAAATGAAGCAGCCTATATATTTCTGACTACTAATCAACGCTGTTCCGAAATGTATACTGAGTCTTCATAATTCTGCCAAAGGCATCCAATGCCATCCAGCTGGCATTCAGATGTTTTACGAATGCACTAGATTCACCAAGAATAAGGCCCATGGATATTAATGCGTCAAGAAAGCTGCACTGCACAGTATGGAATGTGTGAATTATGCATTCTCATAAACATACTTAGCTGTGTGGTTTCAGTTTGGATATGAGTAACACTGTACAGATACAATAGTATTTTTGTTGTTGAGTGTCTTGGTTCTGCAGGTTTGTGCAAAGTCAAATGAGGTGGCCAATGTTTTCCACATATTTGGTATAATTAATGTTCACTGTGTATATTGTAATGGAAATTACAGAAAAACATATTTAAACACCTATGTTCCAGAATGCAATCTTTCTGGAAAACATCTATACTGTACGTATTTACATGCTCTGGTGAAATTATATAAGGATGTGCTGTTGAACACTAAATTAACTGTACACCGAGAAAGGTGTCCAATAGTGGATTTCAAATGTTAGTTATGCAGGCACTTCTAGGACATAGGCAGAAATAATTTCAGTTAGTTTAGCGGAATGTTATTGGATGAGGCCACAAAACCCCAGACTTTGGGATAAGTCAGATGGAGGGGAAGTGTAGTGAAAAAGCCAAGAGAGAAAAAAGGAGGTAGCTATTATTATGAAAAGTCTGCCTCTTTGAATTGAAAACTTTGTCAAAGCTGTATTTTTTGGTATTTCATCATGTATGTCATAGTTATTATTATCTATAAAATGAAGTCACGACATTCATATTTGTCACCTATATGTTGACTTTCATGGCGTGTGAGGAGGAGAGAAGAGCTGACACAGAAGGGTGAGGCAGGGTGGGGTCCGGGACTGCAGGGCTGCTCCTGTTGGATTTGGCAATAAAATGTCCAGCTCTGCACCACCACAGCATCCACCTCACACAAAATGTGTTCCATGTCTTCACAGTGATTCACTAAAATCATGCCATGTGGCCATATGAGACTTTGGTACGCCTGAGTTTCATCGGTTTAACATATATATATATATATATATATATATATATATATATATATATATATATATATTTTTTTTTTTTTTTTTTTTTACTCAATAAGGCAATGGGGACTTTTTTGTCTAAACAATATATATTTGTAGCTCATGACTCACAGGAAAGACATATCTAATGTCTCTAACACAACACAACTGCTCACAGTTAATTTTAATTTAAATTTTTTAATCTGTTTAAAGGCCACTAAGTTTGTTCGCAAGTGACCTCACCGTGGAGCAATTCAAGAGTCAGCAGTGAGTTCACATGGAGACCACCATCTAGAGTTTATGACTTGCATTTAAAACAGGTCTGAGGAGGTATGTTCTGGTCAAAGTAAAGCATTATGGACTGTGAATGAATTATACATCTGATAGTAAGACTTCACATAACCCTACCACACAGGCCTAAAACCATATGCTTTGGAAAAAAGCTGTTTGATTCCAATCAGCCTCAGCAAATTTTAGCCTGCTAACACAATTAACTAAAATTAATTAATTAATTAATAACTGTTATAGCCACTTAGCATTAGCATGGTATTCTATGTGTAGTATATGGGCAATTCATTTTTACATTCTATCCCATCCATGTCTTCAATAGGTACAAAAGTAAAAACAACAATCAGCATCCACATCAACATGCCAGGGACAATAAGAGCACAAACCATACAGCGCCCAATGAGTCTAAGTAATTAGTGTAATTACGGGTAAATACTTTTGCAACTACTGTTTTGCAGCAAGATAGACTTAAAAACTCTTTTTTCGTTTTTATTTGCCTTTTAAGTTTCAGAAACAGCTGCCTCAATGTTGTGTACAACACAAACTCTTCAGCCAGATGATAATCCTAACTTTACTGACACTTCTATGCAGCTGTTGAAAGTACTTTTGAGCTAATTCCCTGCATCAGCTTCCAAACTCAGCTCAAGCCCAAATTGGCTCAGGAATGCTGGCCTGCATACACCAAGACTGATGTCAGGTAAAGTCTGAACATTTCCTGGCAACAATGCACTATTTCAAATATCCAGAAACAACCACGTCATGTTTTATCATAATGTGGTCTGGATTATACCTTTCAGCACAGCACCATAGGTGTCATGTTGAAAGCAGCCTCTTCTGCAGTGCTATCTGGAGGCCAGCATTCCCAGTAAAAGATTGTGAAGACATTTTTGGGGAGCTGCAATTAGCTGCTCAGCAGAGTGTGTTCAAAAACTCAGTCAGTTATAAGGGAGTTTTCCCATTGAAGGAGAAGGGAAGGTTACAGCGATGCCAACATGAACATACTGTAATTTGTTAGGAGCTGTAAGCAGAAGTGGTAGTCTGAAGTGGTCCTGTTTGTGTTCAGATTGTGCAGCCTCTAATGGGGATGTATGTGATTAAACCTAATCAATCGCCTATTATTTAGGCATATTCTTGATTGTGAGCAATTTGAATCATTGTTATGAAGCTGATTAATTTTACTAGCATAAAATTTTAACTTTTAATTACCAGGATAATTGCAATCCCTGTTGTTTACTTGTCACTTCAATGCATCGGCAAAGCAGAAATACAACACACAACTTTTAAAATAACATAACAGTCTCCTCTTCCTTTGACAACCATGTTTAATTACGTCTAGAAATGAAATCCACAATTTGGCAAGGCAACTGCTGAGCGAGGTAGTGTTAAGACTTCCACCAAGATACACTACATGACAAATTACCAAAAGCAAATCTTTACTTGTGCAGAGATGGGAAAACATCTCGCAGGTTATTTGTAACTTTTTAGATATTTCAGATATTTCTATTTTAAACTGCTGACCTCTCCTTCCCTGTCTGCTACAGTAGAAGCCTGTGTGTGTGTGTGTGTGTGTAAAGCTTTAGACCTACCCTCTTTAAACTTGCTTCCCCATCCATCATGTCTCAATTGAGTCCTAACTTAACCTAACTGAACCTAACAGAATTAAAAGTGTCTCCTTCTCTTCACTAACATCTCCCATTTGAGACAAAATTCAGGATAATTAGTTGACTCAATTAAGGATCATAGCTTTCACTTGGATCCACTGGCTGATGTGGAAAGAGCACATGGTCTTAATATTAAGAGTATATTGACTTTCACAGATGGAAAATAGTAAGTTTAAGTGTTAGTTCAACACCTCATGGATCAAAACCATTTAAAGTATGTAACAGTAAATGCCACACACCAGACATTCCCCTAAATAAACTTTCACTAAATGGCCATACTGTTACATAACATTTTGCTCCCCCCCTCCTCTCCCCTACTGCAAATTAGCTATACAGCCACTGGAGGTTATTAAACAAGGGTTGGGGCACATTTCTGTTATTTTGGAATACCTGAACAGGCTATGTGTAGCATTGGTTTGCTTGAAAATGGGTGTATAAATCTACAGTTCTTATCCCTCTCAGAGAATCTGAGAGAAGAATTTCAATTAAGCTCACCAAATCTAAACTTAACAACAATGTTAAAACCATCTAGAGTGTCTCCTCTTTGGCCACTTATACAATAGAGATTTGTCAGAAGAGAAGCTTGGGAATGCATTTTTGGCTGTAAAGTGACAAGATGCACCGGGGTCACGCATGGTCAACTTCCCTACTCCATATCTTTACATTCCTCAGAGCATATTCCCATGGCCTAGATTGGCACACTATGAAACATCAGATTGCATATTGACCACAAAAATACTAGTTGTTCTCGCTGCACACTCATCTCTTCTGTCATCTGCATTTCTTCTGGTTTGGCTGATTATTTGTTGACTTCAGCTGCTGTTGTCAGTTGCTCAAAGATTCCAATTCTTTTTCTCATTTCCCACAATCTTTATTCCTCTTGCACGATAGTTCACATTATCCATGATTAATCAGGCATGTAATCATTTTTAAGCTTGGTCTCCCCAAATGCCATGATAATGTGAATATTGTCTGGAAATGTAAATATGTGTGTGGAGGCGAGGCACAGAAAATGATGTTTTTTTTTCAAGGAAGAATGTATGAGGCAGACTCAACTAGTGTCCCTCATTCATTCAGGTAGAAGTGTGATGACAAAGCAACTGGTTATTTTTTTGTTTTTAGATAAGCGTGGTGAACGGATGTTTTAGTTTATTAAAGGAACGGAAAGCAGCACATTGAAGAGTGTTTTTATTAGAATTTCTGTGAATCAGTGGTTCAGCACATTTTGTCTCCTTCAAGATAAAAGCCAATAATTGCCTGATTGACATTGTGTTCAACTGGAGTTTCAAATCACAGTGCAATTAACAGAAACAGTCCATAGAGAGGCCATTTAAAGCCCTAAAACATCAATATTTCCAGCTTCTAAGAACTTGCAAAAGGAAAAAATTGAAAAAGTAGGAAACATTTGTATCCTTACTTACAAATTAGTAAATAAGTGTACAAAAGAATAGCTATTAACACTATATTGGCATATGTTGTCCTTCCACAGAATCTAAAATGAATGGATTGCACTAGAGTAATGAGTGTGCTGCTTTCTCCTACTTCATTAAAAGCAATTGTTCAACATTTTGTGCAAGATGCTTTTTTACTTTGTGCTGAGAGTTGGATGAGAAGATTGATACCACAGCAGCTGCTTAGCTTACAGTAGTTTAACACAAAGACAGAAAATGGGCAGAAACAGCTAGCCTGGCATTATCCACCGGTTTTACACTTTGTTCAGAGAAAAAAAGGATTACACAAATGAGATATAGCAAGCAAAGGCAGTTTTTTTTTTTTTTTTTTTTTACCTTTGGGCGGTTTCCAGTGTGTGTGCCTAATTAATCTAACTGGCTACAGTAGCCTTAGCGTTGATATTTTACAGACATGAGAGTTGTTATCAGCCTGCTTGTGTTAGATCAAGAAAGCGAATAAGGGTATTTCTCAAAACTATTCCTTTAATGGCTACCTGTACACCTTAATAGAATATGTTTTTTTTCCTGCGGATTATTTTATGTCCTGTCTCAACACTAACCCTATACATGCCTAAACAGATTCAATTATCTAAGTAAGAAACAGCAGATATAAGATTCTAATAATTTAAATCTCATGTAATTGATGCCCACAACACATCATCTGAATCTGTGCTCACTTCACAATAGTCTATGAAAAATTAATTTTAAGCATCTGTTTTGCCACAACTGTGTGAAAGATTTGGTTGTCTGGCTTGGCAGACCAGTTACTTGGGCTTCAGCTCTACTGTGCAGCTGTTCTCAGTTTCAAGCTACTGCAGCCGGCCGTACAGTCAGTCAAACCAAACTTCATGGGACACATCATTTCCTCTGGTTATTTTAAGCCTTCGGAACCAGCTGGATGACGACATATGCTCGGACTCTCTAACATTGGGATCTGTGTGAACCACAGCACGTACACAATACACACCCTCATATACACACATAAACACACATGAATGAACACAAGCACACACAAATGCCCCGCCCTGGATCCCCTTCCCTCTTTCGTCAACCCCATGTGAAGCAACATACTCTTTTGTTGGTTCTCCCGTCTAGCTATATTTATCTGGTGCAAGCTATTCCAGACTGTCATCTGCCAGATCCCAGGCTTGGTGTTACCCCCAGCCCCCTCGATTCTGTCTGAACCCAGCCTGTAATGAGGCCGCCTGGTGTCAAATTACTGTGAACACTTTATCGTCCCTCTGCGTTGCTGATGAAGATTTTCAACAGAATGGAAGCTGGCGTTGATCAGTGCCAACATGCTGAGAAAATTGGACCTTCTAACTGCAGCCTGCACTGCCATGTTGTGGGAATGATAGAGAAGGAAACTAGCTATTTGGATAAAAACAAAGGGGGATGTTCATATTCTTTATTTTTACTTAGCCAAAAGCATTCTCTTGTGAAATAAAGACAAGGGAGTCATTTTCTTGGTGATGTTAGCTGTCAGGTGTTTGCCAAATCTCAAAGCTTTGTTAGTGTCAAAACTTTGTCTGTGACCAAATGCACTGAGTAGAATTATTTGATTTCTCCCAGCAGATTAACATATCATAGCTCCTTGCGGCTAAAGCTCAAAATCTGATATTGGAACAAAGGCTAATAACATCTTGGAGTTGAGAACTAATTAAAAGCACAAAAATTATTAGTTTGGAGTTAGATGTCTCATGATTAACCACAGCGGCCTTGTGCTTATGAGTCATGTGCCCTCAGGACTGGAGGGAGTCCCCGTTCTCACAGTTGATTTTTCTATATTTAAAATAGTGAGTCATTTTCATGTGCTTAGGTTTCTAAGGGATAGTGCTATGTAGAACGAAACTTACCACATGTAAAATGTGAAATACAACACATTAATATTAAAGATGTTTTACAATTTTGCTCTTTTCCATTTGATGTATTTGAGTCACGACTGTGTGTAGCTTATTGTGTATACAAAGCTGCTAATGAGTATAGGAACCCCTGCTTAAGTGGACTAAAAAGAGGAATAAAAAAATCATCTTTTGGAAATTGATCTTATTGCCTTAATTAAAAAATGAGGAAAATTGGCATGGTTTTAGCTGGTTTGATTTGCATTGAGAGATGATTTTATGCATAGTATCCTGGATCCATGAAATAACTTTAATAATAAAAATCTGCCTGCTTCTATGGGAATTTAACATAGGGGTGTCTCTACTTATGACCCCTGTATTTTAAGGAAGAACATTTATTTATTTACAATACATTATTCATTCACAAAGAAAATTGGTGTCCTTAAAGGTTGGATTTTTCCTCATTTTTTAATTAAGGCATTAAGATCAATTTCCAAAAGATGATTTTTTTTTAATTCCTCTTTTTAGTCAACTTAAGCAGGGGTTCCTATACTCATGAGCAGACCTGTAGAACTTGCTATAAAGAAGGTGTCTGGAGCTAGGATTGCTGAGAGAACAAACATGAAACACATCTGATAAACTGCACTCTTAGTGCCTGTTGTAAGAACTACTTCAGATCTAACACTGATCATTCTTCAGAATTTGGCTAATTGTGGTGCAGTCACATTCTTTCACCGCAGTTGTTTTGTCTATATTAGGTAAAAGAAGCGGAAGGACAATATGATTAAAGCCTCCAGCTTTGGCGTGTTACTAACTGACCAAGCGGACTCCAGATGTTGGAGTGGAAACCTTAGGCTTTTCCTAACCCATCTCAAATGAGTCAGCCCAATACTGGAAACATTTCCCATGATTCACGCTGCTTTTCCAGTGCCTGAGCAGCCTTTTGTTACCGCACTGGCCACATCGGTCTGATTCCACTGATCAGCGAGTTACATATGACGCAGAGGGTTCAACAAAGCAAGTATTGTTCCTGATGTTTATTCATTTATATCATATGATAATGTAAGATGATAATACTAGTTGATAACATTCACGATAAACAGAATGGGTCTTGAGAGCTGATCTTGGGGGATAAACTGACTGAGTAGTTCCAAAAAAGTGCTTTGGGGTGAGGACACATTTAGTTTTTCCTTTTTCCTTTCAATTTATTTTCACTGAATAAGAAAAACAATGCGAGTCAGAATATAACTGATTCCCTCTCTATTCAACCAAAAATGATAAAACAGACTATTTTCTAAAAAAAAGGAAAAAACCCATAGAGGCCACTCATATCGAGACATCTGGTCATGCATAATTCCTGCTTATTGAAAACTTGGCAGTTCTGTGATGATGAGCATTTTCTCTGGAGTTTTCATTTTGGGCACTAAACTCCCCAGCAGCTCTTATCAAAAATAAACATGCACAGTTCAGTTGCTGCAGTGGGGGAGGAATATAAGACTGGGATTATCAGGGTCATAACACACACACACTTTGATTTTTAATGTTCCACTTCATGTCTTGGCTCCTTTATTGTCTGACAGGTATCCTAATGTGCATGATGGTGCAACTGGGTAGGTAATATTTGTCTTTTTGATCTTTTTTTTGCAGCGCTGTTGGTTTATTTAGTTATTATTTTCTTTTATTTCACAGTGTTTATTCTTTATTTTGTTCAGTAATTGACGTTAATCTGATTCTTATCCATATCCTGTTGCCTGCTATTGCAAAGATCCAATATCCTCAAAAACATTGTGAATCAAATCTAATCTACTTTCCAGATTTCCCAGGATATCAAGCTTTTTCAAGGACACAAATGTAATAGCGCTCTGTTTGATTTGTGTATGACTAGAAGTGTCTGTCTGTCTACCACTTTGGTCCTGACAGAAATATCTCAACTACTGGATGGACTTCATGAAATTTTGCACAAACAGTCTTGGTCCCCAATAGATAAATCATATTAATATTGGTGATCCTCTGACTTCATGTTTAGATGAGGCTACATTTGGAGAAACATCTGCATAAACAATGAGATTCCCATCAGTCTCAGCTGTACCCTGTATTAAGTGCTGATCAGAAATTCAAGTATCTTTGTGAGAAGTATGATGAGCATAGAGTAGCTACTTCGGTTCTGTGTCCACACAACAATCTGGCAAATGAAAAAGACAGCTGTTAAACTTTATTATCCTGTTCAGTGGACCAACAAAAACATGAAAAACACTGGCTGGCTCCTGTAACTCTAAAACAAATGTGAAGAGAAAGATTTTTTTTTTACAGTGTAACCCTCTGGGGTAAATGTTGACTATTTTCCTCCTTCGGCCATGCAGCTCTCTAACCCTATGCTGCTACTGCTGTAGGTAGACTGTGTCCTTAGAATTGCCTAAAATTGCATGGCGACAAGGCATTCACAGTTTAACAACAATTTGAAATCCCCAAATAGCCACTTATAGTACACATAGCTCATATCTGGGTGTGGACATTTGTTACTAAATTGCAACAAAAACCCCTTCCACCGTCTTACCTGATTGATGTGGATAGGGTTAAAACAACATGGTAGCACACCATGAGATGGCCTTTAACCTTCCACCTAGGGAGAAAATCTGGGCCTGTGTTTATGTACAGAAAGTCTTTGTGTACACACCCAGGGCTAAATGAGGTCTATGTGTGGGCTTTCTGCCTGCTCTAAGCAGATCATGGCCCTTAAATATAATCCGAGCAGCCTGCCGTTGACAGCCAGCAACCTCAAAGAGAGCAATGTGGGAAAGATCATCTGCCAGGGGACTATAGAGTCCTCAAGGCAAGGGATATGTTTTTACTGTTCTTGCATCACAATGAGAGTAAACTGAGTTGTGATATTTGCTTTTGAAGTCACTAAGTCCTCTGCTTTAACTGTGACAACAATGCCAGTGATACATTCAAAAGGAAGGCAGAATGTCACTTTTATTTTGGAAGGGTTGGGCATCAGGCGCATCTGTAGCCATGTGAAAGACAACTTGCTAGCTTCATCACATGTCTCTGCTGCTATAAATGATTCTTATGATTTTTTACATCTGGAATCTTATTTTCGTAGTTCGGCCCTCATTCCTGTAAGTAATTATTCCATATGACTCTTTAAGTTAATCGTTTAGATCTGGCAGGCTAAAGAAAATTAGAAAAAACATGAGCAGTCTGATAATCAGACTGGCAGGGCAGGACTATGGGAGCCTGGGGTATAAATGTGCTTGTGGGCCCATATCGATCAACACACAATTAACAACACCCAATGAACACAGTTACTTAAAGGTATGATATTATATAACTACAATCCAAACTGAAATAATAAAGGTGTGTAACTGTGATTTTAGCTATTCTCCCAACATCATTACAAAGGCGGCAGGCCAGAGAGGCATCGCGATGCTGGCTGAGCAACCAGCCCCTGCTCGCAGACTCTTGAGCGAGGACGTCTACGTACAGAAGCCGCCATCCAAACGTGCTCGACTGTGGCCACGCTTCTTGGAGCTTTGGCTCTTCGTCGAGGAAGCACTTTCTCTCTTCCCGGGAAGCTGAAGACATTCACCAGGGTTTGCAGCAACACAGAGACGGGCTTCCCATCGGTCCCGTCACTAGAGCAGTGCCTAGCTTCCATCCTGCTGCCGAAAGCCACCGGAAGCCAACACCGCGGTCCCCCCCAGGACCAGGTCTGTGTCCAGGTCACCAACCGCTCGCACCAGTGTGCAGGCCAAGGGATCGCGGCACAGAACAACATTGCTCTGCTAGCGTCTGCCGTCTCCGCCATGGCCACTAGTCCGGGGGCGCTTCCCCCAGTGGTGGTGACGGAGATTGGCAAAGCCATGACTGGCGTTCTGACCCTCATCCACGGTGGCGCTGTCCAGAATCATGGTGTGGCAGACTGTGGCAGAGCGGAACATCTGGCTGCACATGTCTCAGCTACCCGCTGAGGTCAGGCATGAGCTCTTGCACAGCCCAAAGCCCTAGATGGGTTATTTGGGCCTCGCCTTCAAACCGCCACGACCCCACATGCACCAAGCGGCCGAGGGAGCAGAGAGGTTGCCTCAGCCTCGTCACTGGCACCACGGTGGATGCTCTACGCTGCAGATGTGCTGTCTCATGATTCCCCAAACTGTCGGTTGTAAACAACCTATCATAATTTACAGACTATTTTATTAAACAACTTTGACCTACCATACTAGTTGTAACCATGTGCATTCTGGTCTTGTTCACTTTCAGTTTTACCTCCAAATAAAGTTGTTTAGATAATCTTGCTATAATATTGTCTTATTTACTCCCTGTCCGATTGTTAGACCACTGTCATTTTTTATTGTCCTGTGTTGCTTTCTTTTTGTAGAGATGTTACTTAAGTGAGTATTAATAACTGACACAAATGATGGCAAAAACAATGGAAATAAAATGTATTAATAAACTGGAATTATCTTTATTACTGATAAAATGGTCATCAATTCTATCTTTTCTTAGGCACTCTTTTGCATTTTAAATTTCTGGTTTTATTATGTATTATGACATGCTTACAGCAGCTACCCGTGAAAAATATGTGTGTGTGAGTGTCTTGCTTATGGACACCTTGAGGAGGTATTGCTGTTACAGGAGTCAAACCCCTCACATTTCCATTATGGGACCGACCAAGTGTAATCATTGGGCAGACATGCTGCCCACTCTGTTGCTGCAGGTCAGATATAAACTTCTACCTGTAGTAACAAGATGAAGTTATGGAGAGGAAAGGAGTGGGGAGAAGCAGGTTGCCAATACAGCTAACTTTAGATTCTTGCAGTGATGGTTGCCTCGGGCCAGAACCCCCCCAAAATAGTTAATAAACCATGACTCACTGAAACTTTCTCTGTGAAAGTGCCAGGATAAAACATCAGGCAGGCAGAAGTGAGGGAGGTTATATCATATTAGAAGAGTTATCAATAATGATCGTCTTCCATGCTGAGAGAAGTTTTGAGAGTCTCATTTTCATGAAGCCAAGGACAAGCTCGTCAATGTGCAGGATGTCTTCCAGACTTCAAGAATGACGCATGTACTGGACTTACATTAGTGAAGAAATGTACTTGTTCTGCAGCAGAACAAGAGTTTATTCTAGTTTAAAAAAACCAACATATGTTACTTTTGTGCATAATTTTTGCAAGATCACTAAAACTATCTATTATTTTCCAAATTATTTTCATCTTCCTGCTCCTTTTTGAATGTCTAGTTTGTTACAGATTATTCTGGATGTTATGTTGGAAGTGTACCTTGAAGTAATTGAAAATAATATGTATAACTCTCTCCTTAGAAATGTTCACAAAGCTGAAGTGACCACAATTTAGTCACTTTTTGAGGGATTTTCATAGACAGAAGGCAGGCAAAGGAATGCACATTCTTCTCTGCATATATAAACTCAGATTTTCTTGTTTGGATTTACTCCAAATACTCCATTTTTATTCTCTCCTAACATTGCGTTGTGTTTAAACTAAGAGGTGAGGGGAGGGTCACAAAGTGTGTCTGTGGGACCAGAACAAGCAGCAGAACACTAATCTCATCAATTTCTAATTGCAAATATTGGACTTATTAATCTTCTGTGCAGACACTTGTTGTCACACCATTCTGCCTGCCAACTCTCAAGGAACACATGGAGGCCTTGTACACAGACACTTCACAAAGCCCAGGCAAATTTCATATTTATTTCTTCTTGTTACCATAGTAACATTATACTCCAGGGGAGATAGCAGGCTTGTATGCAGTCTTGGGATGCAAATCCTCTCGTTAAGCTTTGCAAATGAAAATGTAAACACATTCAGGAGCAAGACATGTCTAAAACAGTTACAAATATGCATTAACCATTAGACAATGTTTTGTAGAAGTAGTTGTTGGCTTATTATATGTTATTTGAGCCATTTAATTTAAATTTTACGTGGTAATTCAATCAATGCTCTTTTAGCGTCATTTGCATTTTCACATCATACATGACTAGTTCTGCCAACAGAGTCGGACTGAAGTTTTGTTTTCTCTCCAGTTTGTCTGTCTCTTCATCTGTCGGGTATATTTTTATTGTAGAAAACCTCAATAAATTTACAACACAAGACGAAACAAAATAACAAATAGGAGGAAGTGAAAATGTTTGGTAATGGGGCAAGAAAGATATCAATAACTTTTCACACTGTTTGGCCAACACAGAGGAGTGACAGTGGCTGTGGCTTCCTTAGGAACCTCAAGCTTTGTTTGCCATTCAACAGACAGAAAAACAGGAAAAAACCTCTATCACCAAGCCAACCAAACAGCATGTAAGCACTGGAAAGAAATGTATGGTTCGGAAATAACAGCCCTTCCAATTTTTCCCAACCTTGTTAAAGGACAGTCTTACTAATGTCCACTGAAGAAATACAGAGCTGCAGTTGTAAAGACTCTGCACAGTAACATGTCATGTCCAATTTCAGATAGAGCCATGATAAAGTGAGCATCATTTAATGTGGGAAAGAAAAGTGCTCCCATATGGCCACTGAATGCAGAACCCTGCTGGTCATCTACTTTTAATGCCAAAAAGATGTGTCACTGATAAAGTCTATAATAAAGTATTGTCACATACACGTAGCAAAACTCATTCTCTGCATTTAACCCATCCCTCAAGGGAGCAGGCGGCCATTGATCCGCACTCGGGGACCAACTCCAGATCTGAGCCAGTGCCTTGATCAAGGTTATTGAGGCCACAATGTTAACCATCATGCTGCTTGTGTGATAATATTTACTGATATACAGAATCTGAAAGAGTTGTCAGGTGCTCAGTAAGCTTAGCTAGGTGAAAGATGGTGTTCTATCACAGGTGCAAATGTTGAATTTCGGGCCATGACATTACCAGAAGGCTAAAAAGGCTGATCGTCAAGCATCTCACATCTTAGCCTGCTTCCATTTTCTTCTTATATTCTGCATTTAAAGAAACTTAAAGGATTTATTGGTGAGCTCCAGCGTATGTTCACACTGCATCATTATTGTTCTTGAGGCTGTTATGCGGGCAGAAGAAACACAATTGCGGATAACATCAGACTAATGGAAAGTGGTAGGTTGCATCACTGAAGAGCACTTATGGAACAAGTTATTATATGGTAAGGCTCATTGTGGTAATGATTTGGCTCAAACCACTATTGAACAAGACTTTCCTGATGGTAGAGAAATATAATAAGAGTGGGTGCAGGTAGACCACCTAGAGTAATACTTAGAGAACAACTGCATAGTGCCTCTGTAAAGAAAGGTGCCAATGACTCGAAGAACGCCCAGGCATCTGGTTGTCATATGGCGCATAGCCTGTGAAATTTAAAGAAACACAGGGAAGAATAAAACCGTCTGTAAACGTTCTATGTAGCTGGTGGAAGAGTCCCCTGACAGCTTGTGGCAGGCATTTTGTGGAGCGAGGCGGGGGCAAAATCTAATCAGTGACTTGGTACATCTGGTCAACATTAGCAATTAGTTCTCCGGGGTCAGTGGGTGAGTGCTGTTCACACTGAAGCAGTGAGGATTTTGCCAGCAGATAATTAGATGAGGAGAAAGTGTTCCCCCGTACAGTTTTCCTGTTTTATTCTGCCATCTTTTTTTTACAAGAAGAGCATTTGGTTTGTGGGAAACTTCATCTACTGCACCGTTTAGCCAGTCAGTACTAACTATAATGATACTGCATGTATATGTGCATTAAAGGTCCCATGGCATGAAAATTTCACTTTATAATGTACTTTAACATTCATATGTGTTCCCCTGTCTGCCCAGTGGCTAGAAAAGGAAATAGGTGTAAACTGAGCAATGGGTATCCTGCTCTGCCTTTGAGAACATTTTGAAAAAATGGAAGCTCAGATGGGCTGATATGGAATCTTGCCCCTTATGAGGTCATAAGGGGTTAACTCCCCTTTCTCTGCTTTACCCATCCAGAGAATTTGGCCCACCCATGAGAGAGAGACATCATGGCTTTCAAACAAGGCCACACCCCCCTCCACCTTGCCTCCCCACCCCTCCTCCTCTACAGCTACGGAATCAGTAATGGCACATAATAAGGAAAGCTCATTGTGGGACTAACTCTAGTGGCTGTAATTCTGCATCAAGGCTGAATTTTATTATTATTTAGTATTAGGGGACCACTAAGGTCTATTTAAAAGCATCATCAGCAAATGCAATGTGATCATACTCAGAGAGCAGTCACTGTTTGCTCAGTGTACGGCTAATTCTTTAGCAGAGGTGTCACCGTCACACCAGTCAGTGGGGTTTATCTATAAATGAGCAAACAGAAGGGCAGATAACTCTTCTCATGCTCAGGGTGAACAGCTCTCCAGCTGAGCTTTGATTCTGTGCCACTATAACAAAGCAATACTCCCCTGTTCAGATCAAGAGACACTTTTTCACTTTAGCTGCCAATGAGACACTCATGGAGAGGTTTGCCCAAGCTTAATTGAAGTGGAATTTGCAGTGAGAATTTGAAGATGTGACAGCCGGCAGAAGACAATGGGCTCAACAGCTGCTCTAAGTCCAAGGCTGATCCTGCCAACTCGCCATATGTATAATTTTTTTGCTGAGGTAAGTTGGTTAAGCTGTTTCAAATTCCCATCCACATACCGGATTTTCCTCACCCAAACAATGTAGCTCCCACACTAACTATACTCACACTCAGGGGGAATAAGAAGAAGAAGTAGCTGCATCATGTCATACTGAGAAAGGTACATCTGTATCTGACTTTACTCCTGCACTATGGGGCCATTGTATGGGCCTTGGCCTCCCAGCATCCTCCTCTCCAATACACACACACACACACACACACACACACACACACACACACACACACACACACACACACACACACACACACAAACACACACACACACACACACACACACACACACACCTGCCTCTCTCTGTCCTCTACTAGCCCCCTCTCTCTCCCACACTTTCATCTCACCTCTCTGGGTGTATCAGGAGCAGCTCTGCCTGCCACTGTGTACTTCCCTGAAAGAGCCATTCATAGCTGCCGGCAGAGGCACCTCAGCTCACCTCCTATCTACAGAAGGCTTCAAATTCACTACCTCCTGCCTTTTGGCAACACGTCTTCCATGCAAACATTCTCAAGGTAAATGCTATTACACAGTCATCTGGGCACAGACTGAAAGGCAAAGAAAAAACTGCTTCTGATGAGAAACCTACAGATGTTGTCTCAGACCTTGGTCCAGGGTTAGATACTTGAAAAATCTTTTCCCTCATGTATTGAGTTTTATCCAGGAAAAAGAAGGTTTCACTGCTGAACAATACATGGCATTAGGACTGTAAGGGCTGAACAACAAAAAAGTCCAGAAAATAAAATAAAGAACATCTGATTCAGAGTTCACTCAAACTTTTTGCTCTATGAAATATTCGTGCAGGTTAAAGTTTCATTACTTTAAGTTTGATGTATTAACTCGTCAGCTGTCATGCTTTGATTTATGCATTGGGGAAGCCTGAGGGAGGAACAGTGATCTGATATCCTCCTGTGCATCTCTGACAGAGGGGAGAAAGGTAAAAGGGGAGATCAGGACAGAGTGATTTGTAGTGGCACTTACCTCCATGACCGGGACTGGGGAGGCAGAGCAGCAGGGTCAGGAAGGCAACGACCGGGATCAAATGCATGGCTCTAATATTTTCGTGCTGAAAGTTAAGTCCTCCACTCTCACGTTAAAGACACTCCATTTAGAAGGGGACTGAATGAGTTTCCAGTTTTAGGACCGGCTACAGGATACTCCTCCATGGTAAGGGGCAGGGCTGGGGAGGGACCATGAGAGGGACGCCCTCTTTCAAACTCACCCTCTTTAGCACTCTACACACACACACGCACTTACACACGCACTTACAGACACACGCATACACACACATACTCACTCACACAGACAGACATCTTCAATACACACATACACACACACGCACTCACTACACTTCAATACACACATACACACACACGCACTCACTCACACAGACAGACATCTTCAAAGATTGAAAAATAATATTGTGTCTCTCCCTCCTGCTCCTGCTCCTACACTCTGCAATACACACATCACACACATACAAACACATTCATAGACATTCTCTCTCTTTCACACACACACACACAAAATCACTTCTTTCTGTACCATCCCTACAATCAAACTCCCCAATAGCAACACTACCTCTCAGCCTGACCACTCCTGGATTTGTAGAACTCCCACCTTTTGTCTCACTCAGTAATTGGGGTGGCCTTTGGAGACCAGTTGCTGGTTTCTGCAAGGATAAACCTTTTGCTTTTAATTAAAGACAAATCAGGTTGCCCAATTCACTTGGTGCTTTATCTTCCTAGCCTTTCCCTTGATCAGTGTCTCGTTCTCTATGTTTTTGTTTAACAAACCTGCTCCCAAAGCTAATTAAGCTCACATTTTAGTGTGGAATAGAGGTGGTTTGTGTTGGATTTGCATTCACTATCTCTCATCTACTGATAGGACAGGGACAATGGAAAAAACACTCAGAGAGAGTCTTTCATTGTGGTTAGTTTCACTGATTGTTTTCCCTTTGGTTTTCACTTTTATATTTTGGTAATGAACATGCACACACTCCTCACAGGGATTAGAACTTTCTGGTTGGGTGCTAAGATTAAACCTCAAGTTCACTCTCAAAGCCTGAACGTTCAATTTCACCTGTCTCACAGTCAGCTGGTTGGCAAATTATTTCTCGTTCTCTACGACAGCTGAAATGGGAATACAATTAGAATTTTCTAAAGACTTCCTCTCAGGTGTGGAATGACTTTACAACAGTAATTCACTGTTGAGCGCAGCCCATGCAGTTCAATTCAAGTTTTTCCCTTCCAACTGAACAAACCTCAGAAATGATCTTCAAAATAGGTGCATATAAAATATGACAAACCATTTCAAAGCATGAAAATGAGAGGGGCATTTTAAGTAAAAGTGAGAGGTTTTTATCTCAGAAACACACACATCCAAAATATCACATTTTACTGAAACTGATATCCACACAGGAATATGGCTTTCGTCTGATTCCTCTGATCTGTGCAGACAAGTTCTCCCTCATACAAAATGTGAATATGTTTTTTTCTTTGATTCAACAGCACCTCTAGTGGCAAATAACTTAACAGCTCCACGCTGAGGTGGCATTCATTTGTAACAAACAAGATGAAGGAGTCTCATTGCTTTACCCTGCTAAAGTATTTAAGGCTGTAAGCACACCTGTAAAATAACACATGGCTCATGTAACATAACACTATTTATTGCAGGCAACCTTTTCTGACACCATAGCCTCCCTGATTATTTCAGCATGACATGAGCTACAATTAAAACGCTCCCTCTGAACATAAGCCAACCGCTTGCACCGATGACATACTCTGGCCTCTCTGGGGATGCATAAATTGCCCTGGAGGGATGTCACCCACTGATATGAGTGGGCTCCTGCACTATGTGTGAGAGCACAAACTGTCTTATGTAATCCACAACACCAGTGGCCCCCGTAGCACTTCAGATGATGTGTGCGAACCTTTATCAAAGAAAGTTGATGCAATGCATGAGACTTTTTTGAGCTTAATAATGCATGGACATGCTTTGATTAAAGGTGTCCTGTGGAGTCTTTATTGTAAATAAACAGGGGTTTGTTTACATTCAGCTATTCTCACCAAACATATTATATGTATCCTTGAGGCTTAAAAACACGTTGAATTAATTCCCCAACACATGAAACATCTGCAAACCCTTTTTGACTCTTTTACGTCTTTATCTTCTTATCCTCTTTTATAGCTGCATTGCTACATTTTACTGTGAACTTCAAGTTAAGCCCATGCTCACGTTATGCATGTGCATCCTTATTGCGTGTACTCAAGATACGAAAACACTAGTGGTCAAAAACTACAGTACATAAAGTAAGTTTAAAACTGCATTAATAGATTTTGTGGGCCAGTTGGGCAGCAGAACAAGTTAAAAATACATCTGACATTTGAATTTGTTACAAAACTTTTAGCCTACATTTGAATATTTATCCATCCAGCAGACTACATTGGCATTCATTTGGAGTCGCTTTTCCGTCCATCTCAAGAATCCAAGTCCTACATTGCCTACATTTTCTGCTATGCTTTGGTGTCCACCAACTCCTGGATTAAATATCTGGTTTTCAAGTTGCTGAATGCTCTTTCTAAATACATTACTCCCATGCCCATATGAACACGAAAAGAGTTAATGGTCACTGTAATCATTCCTCTTGAAGTGATCCCTTCCCAGCATCGGTTTAATCAAACAGATTGGGGACAACATCCACAGTCCTGTTGCAAACATGGCTTCTAAAATTAAGATGAAGCTAACACAAGGCTTCAGCATTCTAACTTATACATTCAGCGGTGGTATTCTTCAAAATGTTTGATTCTTTTTAGAATGAAATTCCCTCTTTGTTTTGTCTGAAAAAACACCAAGGCAATGTTTTAACTAAATTAATTAGAATTTCCACTTGATTGGACTTACTCAGATTATCCCCCATCTTTTACATGGTCACGTTTCTGTTTTCAAGATAATTTTTTAGCCATTTTTAGGTCTTTATTAATACAGGACAGCTGAAGACTTGAAAGAGGGAATGCAGCAAAGGGCCGCAGGGCAGAGTTGAACGTGCGGATGCTGCGTCAAGGAGTAAACCTCTATATATGGGCGCCTGCACTACCAGGTGAGCTACCCAGGCGCCCCAACATTGTCACGTTTCTTCACAAAAAAAAATCTAAGCCTGTCCTTTAAGTTGAAATATTTGTGCACTTCTTTGTGCAATATACACTATTTGATTCTACCATCCCAGCACATTACCTCGCGGTTATGTCATAGTAACGTTTTCTGAGCTTGGAGGAATTCATATCAGATCTCAGCTCCCTTCCAGTTGATGTACTCTTCACACAGAGCAGTAACGTGGGACATTTTGCCAAAGTATCACCTCTCAAGTCATCTTGGGCAGAGCAAAGAAGCTCAGCTTTCACCACACGGTCTCAGATATCACCTTTGTGTGTTGCTGCAGCCGTCTGGCCAGACCACCGCTATGCCACAGCAAGTATGTCAGTCTTATTCTAAACCTTTTTCTTCCCCCACTGTCAGGATAAGAACTTTAGCCAAATGCCTAATAATCACAGTGGTCTCTTTTGATCACCATGAATTGCTGCTTTTAAAATATGCTGTAATAATCAAGTGGTCCCTGAACAAAGACCTTTGGACCTAATGGGATTGGCAGTAACAAGAAAAAAAACTGAACCGTTTCATTATAAGAGATTCTTAATTTTGTCCAAGAGGTATCACTTTCCTATGCTTTTACAGCTAATGTGAGCCCACTCACTCTTTGTCTCTTTAGTACAGTATAATGGCTCAACTATGGTACAACTACTATAATGGTTTAATTAAATTCATAATACAAATCAGTACTTTTTTTCCTTTCAGTGATAACCTAATTGAGAAGAAAGAAGCCACCTGCATAACATCAGCGCTCCCCGTGCGGTATATGCCTCGAGCACGGTTGCTGGACAGGATTTTATGAGTGGAAAGGTTTTTATTTAAGGAGGTTGCAGCCCTTGTGATTTAACTGTAGAGGTAAACACTTTGATGAGTAGCTGTGAGAGAAAGCAGCACACCAAGAGGCAAAGTTCATGGTGACATCAATTCTAAACAGGGTAAAGAAGGTTACTTTCAAAATGTTATCTGGTAAAGATCAATTATTATTGTAGAATAACATTAACATATGAAGCGGTGAAAGGGGAAACTTCCCCACCATGACAATTTGAGGTTGTTATTGGTATCTACAGCAAGTTTTTTTTGAATTACAAATAGGATTAGCCAGGCAATGGCTTAACAATCACTAACTATGTTGATAACCAAACTATTTTAGTAATTTATCAAGTAAAATGGCAATACATTAGTGATTTGGACTGTTCGTTGGACAAAAGAAGACATTTGAAGATATTACCTTTGCCTCGGGGAAATTGTGATGATTGATGTTTGACTATGTATCAAACATCAAAATGAAAATCAGCAGATGAATCATTAATGATAACCATCAGCTTTATTACAAATTGTGCCAAATCATAGATTATTATATTTCGACAAAATTAATCTCAACCAATAACTTTGACTTTAAAATCATATAATTTTGCACCTGAATCTATGTTATACTATCTTTCTACTCTCACTACTTGTGAGCTCTCTTTTTGTTTGTTTTTTGGGGGCATTTTTAGCCTTTATTTTGATAAGACAGCAGAAGACATGAAAGAGGAGAGAGAGGAGGGAATGACATGAAGCAAAGGTCCGCAGGTCGGAGTTAAACTTGCGCCTGCTGCGTCCAGGACCTCTATACCTCTCTCTAAACCTCTATATATGGGCACCCGCTCTACCAACTGAGCTATCCAAGATTGAATGAATTTTAAGTGTTTGTGTCCAGAAACGAGCTCTGGAGTCCAGAGAGGAATTTGTCACATACAGTAATAAGATAAGATGATCATTCCAGCGTCTGTTTATAATTCTCTATGTGGGCTCACTGCCAAATAGCTAAATATGTCCTATACACTGGAAATGTTAACAGGCTTATATGGAGACATTTTGCTGGAATATATTTCTTCAAATAAGATGGGAGAATGCATGTCCACCCAACCCTCAGAGGTAGAGGTGTTACAGTGTGATTAACAGCCTAACACTGAACCAAAAGGTGCTGATTGAACACAGATTATGAGGTTGAAGGCTTTTTAATGTCAAAAAGGCAAACTAAAGCTACAAGAATTGTTTGAATGAATTATTAAGGGATTTTAATCAACAATTGGTTCAGGATGCATGTACTGTACCCACAGTGATTTTTCTACCGTGACTGACAGTCATTGATGAAGTCAATTCCCTCACAGGACACATTTTTTCAGGACTCCCAATGCCCAACAGCCAACATTTGCAGATAATAAAAAAGCATGGAAAATATCATTTTCCATGCTTCTATTTTGTGCTGCAACATTAACAGACGCTAGTTGTCAGAGTTACTTTCTTCCCGCTGTAAGCCTATTACAGTCCTTCTTTGACAAT
The DNA here is from genome assembly GCA_026937815.1 of Etheostoma perlongum. Lineage (NCBI taxonomy): Eukaryota > Metazoa > Chordata > Actinopteri > Perciformes > Percidae > Etheostoma > Etheostoma perlongum. The sequence continues at coordinate 26,377,842 of CM049378.1, read as the reverse complement.
CCATCAGCAGTGTCAACTTAATTTGTTTTTTTCACCTCAGCTAATGCATGACACCACTGGAAAATGGTTGACTCCTTTGCAATGTTTACACATGTAATGCTGTGTCCCCCGTGTTTATTAATGATGTTAATTCCTGTGACAATATTTGTTTCACCTGCAGTTATTATTATTTTTTTTTAGAAGTTAAATAATCACTTATTTAGAGATGTGTGCTCAAGGAGAGGGGAGGATTAAGCTTGCCAATCACACCACTCCAGATAAATTTAAAGCAATGAAACTTGATAATAAGTGGTTGCAGCCTAAATTGTGTTTTGGCATTTGCTGGAAACATCATTTCAGAGTCTTAATCTCGATTAGCATGTAGTGTTCAAAGGCACAGGGCTCCCTGGCTAAATCCTCAACACATACAGTTTGTTTATCTTTTCCCTGACAGCTTTGTGACTTTGAATCTCCGTCCCTAATGCAATGCTCTGGGGTGCATTGTCTGGTAGATAGATGGGGATCCTCAGGTATTAAATGATGCTTGTGCAGAAAAATACACAGAAATAATTTAAACACATAGATGCATGAAGAACAAAGGAGTTAATGAAAACAGACTTAGAGCTGTCAAAAAAAATAGAAAAAGTACTAAAATATTAGTAATACTTTGATGAAATATTACTCAAGTCCAAGTGAAATTACCTTTCTGAAAAAGTACTCAAGTAAAAGTAATAAGTAGTTTATTTTGTACTTTGAGTAAAAGTTACTTAGTAACTTAAGAAAAACTGTAAAACGGGCCGGGGGGATCTCTCCCATGTAGTGAAACTAGGACAAGGGGTCATAAATCCAAAACAAAAAAATATACAAATGTATAAACATCTATATATATGCATACACATGTCATAACAACATAACACATGAAACACATGACATATTGGCAATTTGCTATTAGTCATGGAAATTTTCCAAGTACCAAGCTACCATTTCCACTGAAACAGTCCAGATCCAGCTCCATCTCGTTCTCAGTCTCCCACAGAAAGACTCGGCGCCTGGTAGGCAGCCTAGATGCTGATTTGTCACTATAGTGGTTCCGGGCGTGATTTGTTTTCTTCCTTCTGGTTTTCGTTGGTTTTACATTACAAGTTACGGGTGGGATTTGTAATGTAGTGAAATACAATACTTCACTCAAAACATAATCAAGTACATTTTAAATTACCGATTTTAAAAACGACTTGAAAAATACAAAACACACAAAAAAACTATTCAATACAGTAACGTGAGTTACTGTATTTCGTTACTTTCCACCTCTGCAAACTAAGCACATACATCCAAAACATCTGACAGTAAACAGGAAGGATTTTGTGTTCCATCTGCTTCGGTACAAAGCTAACTAGCCCAACTAACCAGCAAACGATTTTCCTCACCAGGTTACCATTTGAAGAGGTACACAATTTGCTAGAATTTCAAGGTTAAATTCTAACATATGCCCGCTTTAGACTGGAAAAACCTTTCCAGACTAATTTCTTGACACACACATAATACTTTGAGGCATAACTTCACAGTTGATTGTCTAAGAGTGGATTTTCCCTCCATCAAAGCCAACAGATCATCAGTGTGACAGATTGGGACAGAAATCTTTCTAACAATCAATTGTGTGCCAGTGAGCGTGCACACAAAACTAAATTTTGAATTTCACGCGCCGTTTCACTTGATAAAGAGAGGAATGTCAGCCGTTTGAGATCCTCGCATATAAACTTGCTAAATGGAAGGAAGGATGGGAGGATGGCAAATATTGTTACTGTAACACTGAGTCCCCCTGCTGTGCTCTGAACATCACAATGCTTTAAAGCTACAAAACATGCAGCAGGAAGTAGTCAGAGCATATGAAGCAGCTCGTTCCCTTCGGAGAGAGAGCCAGACAGTGATTGAAACACTCAGAAAAGAACAGTCGAGACACATGAGACTTTTTTTGTTTGAAGTAAAAGGAAACATCCTTTGATTTCTCACAAGAAATCAATAAGTAATGTATTGTGGCACATTCTTGAAACACCATAAACAGGAGAAGACTGCAAGCTGTGCATAAAATGCTTGTTTCTGCTGTGTAAAACTGAATCCATGTGACTAAAACAAATTTAGCTAATTTATCTCAAGTGGTTTTTGTGTTAGGTGTCTCGAGTCTGTATGTTATAATATATTCTACAGCCAACAGCTGGTTCCCTTAGGTTAGCACAAAGACTGAGGTGGAAAGGCAGGTGGAAAGGCTAGCTTGCTATCCAAAGCTAACAAAATATGACAACCAACAAACTTCAAAAGCTTTGTATTTACCCTACAGACATAAGGGTGGTATCGATCTCATCCACATCTATGAGCAAAGAAGAAAAGGCATAAAGATAAAAAATATATGTACAGTATGATTCAGGATGTAAAAAATGTGATCAAAGATATCCAAGATACACTTTCAGACTTAAAATTCATGTTTGAAGCTAAATCTAACCTTGATATGGACTGGCAGTTCTACAGATGTTTTCTCTTTTCAGATTCATTTACTGTTGATTGGATTCCATGTTGAGAAACTTTGTGGATTAGCACATCATTGCTCTCTGCAAGACACCATTCTAAATTTACCTGGACATATTTGTTATTCCATTTTATAAGTTCCAGAATAAAAACCATATTTATATCACATAATGTGAAGTGATAGCGTAGTTTGAATGCCATGATGTGGGCGGGCGAGTCGGTCGAGGGCAGTGCACAGCCTTGGCAATACTAAGCAGTTATACAATTCAAAAATAAATGATTGACAAATTGTCCTTTTTATTTAAATAATACAAAACACTTAAATGCAACAAACTTTTTGAAATATGAAAAAGGCTAGAGATCAAGGGGATCTGTTTTCATTCTTTTCTCATATACCTCTACAAAGTTACTAGTAATACTTCATTAAAGCAGCTTAATAATTTCTCCCACTCGTCATTGGTTCAGGCTCTCCTGCCAAAAAGCAGAAGCTTCATAGTGCTCATAGGAGACTTAATCAACATAATTACTTTCTCTTCTGTAACCTTGATTGAGGATGCCATGTGGAGCCCAAGTATTACCATTTTTTAAACATTTATTGAAAACCTGCTGGGAGCCTTAACAAATGTTAGACTGTCTTTTGTGTTTGGGCGTGGCTTGTTCCGACACAAAAGACATACTCAAACACAAAGCTTAGCACAGTGCGACGAGCCGATTATTAAAACAAGCTCACTTTCTATGCTGAGATGCAGCCGCTGCATCACTGGGGAGTTGAGCAGCGCTCTGAGGTCAAGAGAACACTTAGCACTGCCCTCTGGTGGAGGATCAAATGAGCTTTGATGACCACCCATCAGGCCTCTTTGCCTGCTCTGCACACACTTGAATGTGTAATTACAAGCACTGTAATGACAAGATTGTTTTTTCCTATATTAGAGGCTAATGGATGACTCATCAGAATCTGCTCCATGGGAAGAAAATTTACATTAAATGATTGCAGTTCACACGAGTAGATACTTTTAGTGTGGTCGAGTGACATCAAACCCGCTCCTGGATTGAATCAATGTCAACAAACACTGTGGTGAATAAACAGTAATTTCCTGTGTTTTTCACATGCGAGTCAAACTGAGATGGTCAGAAATGCAATGTCTATCTCTGGGTCCTTGGGAATAATACAGTGAAGGATGCTTGTAAAATGAGTGTATGCATCTCTATGTAATTTAATTAGCTGCAGTCAAAGGTTGTCATGATTGAATGGGAACTGAATGAATCAGAGAAAAAGATCTTGTCTTACATGTGCAGTGTACCTGTGCTGAATGAAATTGTTTTTTTTTGATGATGTTGATTTCTAACTATTTGCAAAGGACAGCTGGTTCCATCCTTAAAATCGTGTTCTTCTAATAATACAGATCTCCTCGCAGTGAACAGTGGGTTTTACAGCAGACAACAAGCACACATTATTTGGTTTTTAATGTATTGATTACTTTCAGTGTACTATAGTTCAAGTCACTTTCACACAAACAAAGCAGTTTCTCCATCATTCATCACTTACATTTTTTGTTGCAATCAGTTGCTTACATTTTCTAAGTAAAGTCAACTAGCGTAGGTGGTGTGTGAAATCAACACTCACTCCCGTGTCCCGCCAGCCTTGTAACTCACCTCTATGAATACACCAATGTTGAGCCAACTTGTTATGTGTTTTTTGACATGTGGTGTTTTTTCCTAGCAGATCTTGATCGTCTCTGTCTCTCTCATTTGCTACATCTCTGTCTTTTTTCTTTCTCTCCGGTCTGTCTCTTTGTCTTACTCCCTCTCCCTCTCTTCCTCCATTTCTCCTGAGTGCACCAGGGCCATTGTAAAACACTGGCCTGAGTCCCAAGCCCTCAGGAGGCTCAGGGGCTCAGGGTTGACTGATCGCTGGATTTCACCACAGGCACCAAGAACGAGGATTGTTCCAGAAGCTTTTCCTTCCCACTGAGACCCCTGTGGATTAAGGATTCCTGGCTTCTATTGCAATAATAAGGCCTCACACACTGCCAAAAGAAAAGACTGCAGTAAAGCACTACACGTTTGATATGTAGATGTGTCTAGTACCTCAAACTGAAAGACTGGATTCAATGAAAAATAACATGTAGAGGCAGTATTTGTAGTTTTATTATTATTAGTAGTAGTATTATTTCTTAGACTGAAACACCTTGAATAAGTAGATGCAGACTGTAAAGATTGTAGACTTACACCCACATGCTGACACCAGGGCCCATGTATATATTAACACATCAGTGGATGCATACATAACATATGAGGGCGCCACGTCATTTCTGGAGCAGTTTAGCAGCTTTGCAGCAGCTGAACTGCTCCAGAAAAGATCCATATGCTCCCCCACGTCCGTCCAAGAACTTTATTACTTACTCACTGTCAGCTGAGTGCCAATAGCTTGAATCAGAAAGCAAAAGTGATTAAAATGCAATATAATTAAACACATCATGAAGCCAATAAATATAGTAAGATGTAGGGAACAAGGCTGGATCTGAGGAAGAAGGAATGTATGAGAAAAATTCAAATGATGATTCTTTTTCTACAGAACTGCAGTACGTGGGCCTAAAGAATGTCTTCAAACATCTGCTTTTTTCCCTTGAGGTTCCTTGAGGAGGTAGGAAGATATGAAGACACTTCCTACCTGCCCCAAGGGGTGCTCCAATGCTCACATGATCAATAACAACATTTCTTTCAGAAAACAAAACTCTTTAAAGGAATCAAAAACTTCACTAAAATGGGAAAGAGATTTCTGTAAAAAGATCCAGCCCAGTCTCATGGCAGTTTGTGAAATGTTCACGTTATTTAATCTATTGATTTGTGTACCATTGTTGTTGCGGGTGTGTAGTGTTTCATTTCCCCGTTGTTGTTAAAAAATTGTGACATGTGCAGAAACAAACACCATCGTCAAATGATAGAAAATAGTGACACTCACTACTATATGCAAATACGTTTGAATAGAAATGATTTCATTGGCTGTGTGCAAACATTATGTCTGTCAATGGCGACAGAAAAAAGGAGCAAACTTGAAAGAGAAAAAAGGGACCGGAGCACACTGATTTGCAGCCTTAAATTGTGCAAACAGACAAACGTTTGAACACTAGTGTGTCTTCATCAGAGTCAAAATGGACAAAGACAAAGTCCTATAAGTCCAGCTTTTTTATGACCTGTCCAAAGTACATAAATCCACTAATAACCCCCCCTCCCTCAGTATTCTTACGGAGCCTCTGTCACAATATGTTAACTACTTTGTGACTTCAATGAATGGCTGCATATCCATCAGTGTGTTCTAGTCCCCTTTTCCCTGTTGGACGTTTGTTGTCCTTGAACACTAGAGTTAATGTCTTGTATAAATCGAGAAAAAAAAGATATGACACAGAGAAAGAGCTGGAGCAACCAAGACCCAGCCACTGCCAGCCGCCTCCACATGGTGGGCTCCTCATGTGATGTTGACTGGCTTAGGTACAGTAGCAGTACTTATTGCTTATGGCATATTCAGGCCGCTGCCATTGGGCTGCAGTTCCAGATGGCTCTCTGCGGTGATTTTGACGCCACAGCATTCTCTGTGCAAATTAGTGGCAAAGGCTGACCAACATTATGGAAGTCAGATTCCATTAACGCCATTGATTACATTATTGTAGAGTGTTCCGAACAGCCATTGTCACCTTATCATGCTGTCCTTCTAGCCCCACAATAAAACAGAAAAAATTATCTGCATCTTGGGCATAGTTATGAATGCTCATATGGAGCCTTCTGGAGCCAGCATTTCAAGCTTGAAATTACTAGTCAATACAAAGAGGTGACATTTAATATAGAGGAGGAAGAATAATAAAAAAGTAATGACAAAGTTGGACTTGAACGACATCAGTATCGCTACTGACGTGACCAGATGCTAAACACTTTAGACTCTCGGAAACTGACACACTGCCAGTTGATTAAATGTAGCCCATGATGGCTACATGACGCCAATACAGCAACTGAGTTTCTCCATGCAAGGCTTTCAGAATGGATTGATTACTTACTGGCCTCCATGAAATGAGCAGTGAAATTCTAATGCAAGCTGGTGTGAATATAACGAGACACCACTCCCGATCGCACAATAGCAAGGATTACAGAAGCCTACTTCTACCGATATCCCTAAGGCCTGAGGAATAATAATTGCTGGACTTTTGCACTTAATCAAACCAAACCAGAGACAAATGGACTTGGTGTCTGCTCAAAGTAACATTTGTCAATAATTCCTCTGTTAGTCTGCTCTCATTGCTTTGAGATTTCTGTAGAAGAACTTCAAAAGCAAACCAAAAATCACCAAAGCACTTTTCCTCTTTGGTGCTCCTACAGGTTGGAAGCGGCATTGTCCCATTATGTCTCATTGGAACTACAGATCCGCTACCCGATCCGGCAAACTTGCATAGTGCGGTCATAGCCGGTAGAGAGCCACAAAGCGAATGCAGACGTGCAGTTCACCCTGTTACGAGTTGATGAACCACTGAAACTATTTTGTAAACATTATTTTAAGGTACAAAAGAATCTTTGGTGTTGCTGTAAGAGGAGAAGGAAAGAGGTGGATCATCATTTCTCTTCTGAGAACAGGGGGAAAGAATCTGCACTCCGTAGTTGTTTTGTGTATTCTTTTAACTGGATTGTTATTTACTTGCCATTCTGCTTTCCACTGTAGACATGTCAAACATCAAACAGCGCTATACAAGTCTCCTGTTTCAACACCTATCCAGATGCAATGACAGTGGAGAACTTATTTTACTTTCTAATGACTGCAAAGTAGTATTGATTGCTTAGTTTTTCTTAAAGTGCTGCCATATTGACTAGACTTATCTTACATCCCTCAAAAGCAGATCTTGTTCGCAGATGGTGATAAAATAGCTGAGGTGAGAATATTTGTTTATGTCTGTGCAGTCATATGTACACAAGCATACACCTATGCAGCCATTCCAAGAGTTTTTCAAAGGCTCTAATGTCTGAATGCCAGTGGGTGCCCTTTAAGAATAAAATGTGATGTTATAAAGGCTTAAGAAGGTTTTTTCCACTCATCTATCTGCACCTTTCTCATCCACCTAGATTTTTACAAAGCGTGTCCTGGCACATTAAATTCAAAGTCACATTAGCTCAAACGATTCTTTTGTAGCTTTGAAAGTGATTGCAGCTCCATCCTTGTCAGCCTGCACCCACAATCCATTACTGCACAATAAATGTTGCTGTAGTTGAAAAGATTTTCTTTTTTCTATTGAGACTGAAAACAAACAGTGAGTCCCCTGCCATGCAGCAGGTGATGAAAAGTATACAGAGGCAGGATACCTTAATTTCACATATGAAGGTTACAGCTACAACAGATATTAGAAGAAAAGAAAAACAATTGTTTAGTCATAAATACAGATAGATTGATGTTACTGACAACGACACATGAATAGATTTCAAATGGTAGCCGTGGTGGCTTGCAATAACCTGATACTAAAGATATTTATAGTCTGGTATTGACGGCATCTCATCTTTTTCAGTTGCAGCCAGTTCTTTTTGCTCTGTACCTCACACACCACTATGGGGATGTGCACACCACTACTACTGCTGCTGTACCTTGATCTTTAAAAAGGCATTTGATTGACAAAACAATACTATTAGACATAGTAGAAGGGACATCTTATGTTGACAGATTTGCCTTTATGATTACAGTCCAACAACCATTTGACCAGTGGTGGAATGCAACTAAGTACATTAACTCAAATGTGAGAGCCTCTGCAGTGCATCGCCATCCAATGACAGCAGCACCTGAGCTGACCTATAGGTTTAGCATCAGCAGCTTATTATTCATGGAGGAGGTGACAGCGATAGTGCATCTTTCATAGGCAGAAATTCTTAAAGAATACGCAGCTATATGACAGATAAATCAATTTGTGTTATGGTGGGCCAGGAGAGGATAAGTACACAATCCCCAATAGTGGCATTCTGACACTTTAAATGTGATTCTGATACTTAGGGTCAAGGTGTCTACGTTCCAATCTCGTATGAAAAATGAAAAAAAAAGATAATGTTCGGGAGAATCATGTTAGAGAGGTGTTCAGAGAGACACAAAACATTCTCAGCTTTTTTTTTAAGATTAGTTTTGTTGGCTATTTTAGGCCTTTAATTCCACAGGACAGATGAAGACATGAAAGGGGAGAGTGAAGGGGAATGACATGGAGCAAAGGGCCGCAGGCCGGAGTCGAACCCGCATTTGAGGAGTAAACCTCTATATATGTGCAGAATGAGAGAGAGACAGAGAGAGAGACAGCGGGGGAGAGAGAGAGAAAGAGAGGAAACAAGACACAAGGAGACAGGAATAAAAGGATGTATGAGGGCAGGTAACGTTGGCAGACTAAAGCATACCAAGTATCTCAGGAGCAGCCAGCTGCTCTGATATCAGGAACTGAAACGATGATTTGATATTTAAAGCTAGTAGGATATGAAATCCATTTAGATCTTCCTTGGCTCATTAAGAATGAAAACAATGAGTGTCAATGTTTATATTAAATGTTAAACACACTTTTTTTATACTCAATAAAGTACAGTGTACCGAGAGGCTTTGCTAATCTTACATCTTTTTACATTTATGTATTTATTATACTGCAATGTTAAAGTTATTCTATTTTTGCCAGATACTCTTGAAACACGCATATTGTCACAGTCCTGCTCTATGGCAATCGGCCTTCAGAAGTTCTGTGTCAGTGTGACAGTATATCTTTAGTTGCCTTTATTCCAGTGTTTATTTATTGAAGGTTTCTTTTCTGTTCATGCTCCTGGTTTCATTCATTGTGTCATGTTGAGTTTTCTGTTATTGCTCTGTGCTCTGTTTCTGTAGCCCTGCCGGCCAGCATGTCTATCTTTGTACACTTGTTTTGTGTCTAGCCTTGTCAGCCGGCCCTTGTGTTGCCAGTCCTCACTGTCTGATTACCCAATCAGTGCTTTCCGCTCTTGTTTGTTGCGTTGCTGCACATGTTCAGCCTGCTCATAAAACAGAATGAAAATATTCAAACCAAATGTCTTATCCTATCCTCATTTTGCAAAATATCCATATAAGAGTTTGGCTAAAAAGAGAAATTTAAACTTGATGTGTGCATTAAGTGGCATTTTTTCTATATAAAAATGCAACTTTTATCTGAGAAAATTTAGAATTTCACTCTGTACTTGATAGCATATTCCAGATGTATTCCAGAGGACATCTACACTAGTTGGTAAGTGTTAAGAGGATTTACACACAAAACTAAAAATCATATGAACTTGAACACAACTACAGTAAAGTAAAACAGGCCCACAATAACAAAAAGAATGAAGACTCAGTCTGCACACAGATTAGCCTCACTGTCTAACACAGTGTGGTCAGTACAGTACAAAGATGTATTATGTGTTCAGATCTCCATGGCTGTCGGCTTTGTTTCAGGAGGGAGAGAATAAAAGTAGAGACAGTCCATATTCCCCCTTAGGGCACGTCTGAACAGTGGAGTTCAATAGTGGTAACACTAATTGGCCTTACTTCCTCCTACATTCTTTGTGACAAATTTTGGAGCTGACCAGGCTCTGAAGGGGAAGCTGTTGCTTAAAGCGCAACACCTGTATGTCATGATCAACAGAGCCACATTCTGGCATTTTATTAGAATACAGCATAGAAAATTAGCTTAGAAATATAGGAAATATTAGAAAAGATAGAACAACACAATGGAATTCTGCTAAATATAATATCACATTCATTATTACTTTCACTTGTTTTCATTTCAAACACATTGTATATGCAAATACAAGACTCAGTCTGCCACTTTTAAAAGAACTTCCAGAATCAGAATTTTGGATAGTCATGATGGAAACATAAATTGGTCATGTGACAAGGGCTGGGAAAATTGGCAGAACAGGCAGCTACTAACACTACTCTGATACAATGGAAATTACATTTGTCAGATTGACAGCACTCTAGCCCAGTGGATTGGGAGGGTTCCACGGGGGGCCAATCATATTTCAGGGGGGGCCTGTGCCACCTCGTGCCTCCCTTCTAGCCCCGCCCTTGGCTGAGCTGAGAGACAGTTTGTCACACCACATCTCATGGGAGCTCACAGACCTCATTTTCAGTCAGACTGTCAGGAGTTTAAGCACTTAACCTGATGGAGAGAGCTCAACAGCTCGACTTTGGCCTCCTTTGTCGATAGCGCATACCTCCTTTTCTGTCACTTGCTTGAATCAGCCCTGTTGCTGAATAGGGGTGGGGAAAAAAATAGATACGGCATAGTATCGCAATATTTTCCATGGCAATACTGTATCGATACACAGACGCCAAGTATCGATCTATTATTGTATATGTGTTGGTCAGTTTGACCATCACATTTTGCAGCAATAAAATTGAAGTGAGATAAACAGAGAAATCTATCATTTTAGATAAAACAAATGTTGACAAAGTTTCCTTTTGGGGTTGGAAACAAGGTGTAAGTATCATGACAGTACTGTATCGTGAAGCCTCTGGTGTTTCCATCCCTACTGTGTCTTTAAGTTATAAATTGAATCTCTGGTTTTCTGTGTGTCTTGTTTGTGAGCTGCAGACATTGTTCTTGCTGTTGTGTCTCCCTCCTTCTTGTATTTTTTCTCTTTGTTTTGGTGTGAAAATATTGGTTGCAGGGAGGGATTGTGCACTGTGCATTCTTCAGTATGTGTAGTGTACTTTTCTGTATATTGTCATCTGGACTTTTGCTTAAATTAAGAAAAGTTTATCGCAAAAAAAAATCACCATCAGCTTCCAATTTTTTCTTATGTGCTGCCTCTTATGCTGCCAATTATGCAGTGATTGAAAACAGGTAAGTGTCCAGAACAAACCAGGACGAGAGGCCAGTTACAAAATATAAATGGAGTTTATTCACATAGTGAAGTCTGCATAGATTAAAAACACTAATAACAAACGGCCAACAGTGCCAACATGGAACTACACAGTAGCGAATTTAAAAAAAGTAAAGTGCTGTGACACAACCGACACAATCACTTGATATGAATAGCAAAATTGCACTGGAATAATTTAGAGGCTATGAATATGCATTATGACCCAATACACACAATAAAAGAAAAACAGAACAAATACCACTGCACACATTAAAACTCACATTAATTACATGCAGGGAATAATAGCAGGCAACACCTCAAACCACACTAGCAAGCAATAAAAGGTCTCTAAAGCTAGTTTTGAGCCTATAACCAGCACTAAAATTGCGCAGCGTCCATCAGCGATATTGCACTTTACCTTTTAATAATAATATTTATAATGAACAAAAACAAACCCAACTAAAAAAGAAAACAAATTGTAGAAATGTAAGCTTCCCAGGAGCTGTCCTGTGGCTCAGCTTGATCTCTGACCTCCATGTGAAAGTAAAGACAACATGCCTAAATGAATAGATTGATGAAAGAACAATAAACCAATAAACAGGAGTCGGCATTGCTCCTGAAGTGACCCAATGACAAAACACATTTTGCAAAAAGTCCTTTTCCAACAGGCAGTGACATTCACATTTAACGATGTATGCTGAGACAGCAGAGCCACTGCTGCTTAACAAAATCACACTGAAACAGATCAACCGTGACATGCAAATGAATATGTAAATGACACATTTTCGAGCCTCTCATCCACTCAGCTGAATTAAATATCTGGTCCCCAAGCATGACAAGTGACTTTTCCTACACGGACCTGGGACTTTCACAGAAGAAATGCTACAGCGAGAACAGTTATTTCCCTGAATCATAATATCTATCATTTACTTAAGGTGGAATACATCAAACCTAGCCATTATTCTGGGTTTTGTTGGTTTAGGAAGTTTACTTGGTTCAGTAGTAGTTGGAAATTGATTTGAAATATAAATACTTATTAGGGTTTCTTTTGAGCATGAGAATAAAACAACACATATGCCGTTTCCCTGACATGACAGGTTTCACAATAATTTAACAAGCTGTAAGGCATCTCATTCCAACAGCTCATTTAAACATTATTAAGTGCCCATATTATGAAAAAAAAAATCACCTTTTCTGGGATCTGGGTGTTATTTTGTGTCTCTGCTTCAGTCTCTGGGTGAGCTGTTCAAAATCTGCACGGCTTTCTACGTCACTAGCCGAGATGAGGTGGCTAACCGTAGCACATGCTAGTGCTAGCATGCTAGCTCATTCTCAATGGCAAAACACTGCTACCACACACACTAGTTCACCATAATCTACAAAAGAACTACTTCAATGTCGCTGTTCTGCAGGTATTCCACAAGTGCGTCCTCGTTTAGAAGAAGTCTCCCAGCTAATCCTGCCTGTGTAAAGTTGGAGAAAGAGTTATCTAGCTGATGTGCTCTTACCTAGCTACTGTGCATGTGTGACTCCCAACAAAGATAGAATAGAAATAAGATGTCTCATTCTGTAACTATAAAACAAGTGAGATATCTCACTCTGTAGCTAAAACAGAGACCTAAACACACAGGGTGAAAACGGGGGATCTGCAGCAATGTGCGGTACAACAAAAATATGGTGTTATTTGAAAATGAAAGCATGTAAACCTATTCTGGTACAACCTCAAAATACAATTATGAACCTGAGAATGAGCATAATATGGGTGTTTAAGCTGTTTCATGGAGAGATTAGTTGAGTATTACATGTTTTTCTGTATGTACCGTACAGTAATAGACAAACTGGCATGACAAAACAGGAGTGGGTGGTTCTTTTTCCTCATTTAAAGATGCCACAAGACATTTTGGAGAAAAGGTTTCAATAAAGTGGAGGTAGGACACCACCAGCACTTCATTGTTGGCAGTTTGTTGGGAGTCAGCTGGATATCAGTGAAACAGATTGCACTTTTCTTTCACAGCTCAAAAAGACTGAAAAAAACAAACAAAAAAGATCTTTTAGTCTCAAGGAGATTGTCCTTTTGAGTCAAAGCCTGATTCTACTGTGTGAACAACAACAAAATGCTGCATCTCCATATTCAGCTCTGTGAAAAAAAGAAGCACACCATTTGAGACACATTTCCATCACATATCTTCAATATTTCTGCTTATAGTTCAACAGGATTCTGGCTTTCTTACCAAAGTTTTACTATTTGACAAACAAGTATTTTTGGGGGGGGCATTTTAGGCCTTTAATTCAACAGGACAGATGAAGCCATGAAAGGGGGATGACATGCAGCAGAGGGCTGCAGTTAATAATTAATTGTAAAGCCAGCAGGGTTGAGGATGACTTTAGATGACCATAATGTGAAGTGATCATGGGTAATGCCATTTTATCTGACATGTTTCAATGTGAAGATATAAAATACAGTCATATTCATGGCTGACAACACTGCTGGAAACCTATCCATCATAGACGCAGGCTGCCATTTAAGTGTCTTCACACAGGGATAAATGCTTGTAAATCCAAGTGTATGAATTATTTTGCTGAAGTTTTGTATTCATTGCTAGATGCAGATTACAACCTTTACTCATCTTGGATCTTTTGTGAGAATCAGTTCAGTTTTGCTTCCATTTTGAGCTGTGTTGGCATTTGTTTATGTAGCCCACTGTATTCAGCAGAGGCCTTTCATTGACCTTTGGCTATTAGTATTTTAGGCTATATAACGAATTAATTGCGTAAAAAAGCAATACAGGGAACCCTCGTTTTTCATGGGGGTTACGTTCCAAAAAGAACCCGTGATAGGCAAAATCCGTGAAGTAGTAACCTTTATTTTTTTTTACAATTATTAAACAATGAAATACTCCATAATACATTGAAACCAAAGAACAACACCTTTTTTACAGGCCCAAGCAGTTGTTTAACAAATAAAAGTACTGTATAAACGTTTTTTTTTTTTTTTTTTTACAAATAACTACTGTACTGTAAAATAATAATTTTAATCATCGATACAAACTGAAGGCTTCAAATTGCGGAGATCAGCACCGCAAGTGCCTTTGTCGGTGCAGAACGTGTTGTCGACATTATGGGTTTTGGAGAAACTTGAAATTGCAAGAGAATTTGCAAACTTAAATTTGGCAAGCTGTTTTACGTACGTGTATAAACCGCAACGTTATTGACACACAGGTAGAGAAGAAGCTGAGAGACTGTTTAGCCAATCAGAATGCAGAACACAATGCACGATGCAAATCCGTGAAGCAGCGAGACCGTGAAAGGTGAACTGCGATATAGCGAGGGTTCGCTGTATATAAAATATGAACACAAAATACAGTAAGATTTGTTGCAACTTGGCCACCGATTGGGCACACCTGTAGTACCAGTCCGCTGGATATGTACAAAGCATTCCTATTTGTGATCACTGCCACTGAGATCTTATGTGCAGTCTCTAAAAATATTATGTGTCTGTTCTTACCAATAGGAAACCTCACTTCAATGAAATATGTAAAGATGGGGTACTTAAGAGATCTGCAATTATTTAAAAATCCAAATAGGGCAAATGCGTACACACTTAAAAAGACAGTGGCAAGAAAGAACATCTATCTGAAAAGGCATGGCATCACTAAGTGTTACTGCTATAAGGGCAATGTTTAAACAATGACTTTTCTTACAAAAAGAATATGTTCTTATTTTCCACACAGTACCCATGGCATATTCCAGTTTTTTTTGCTATTTCATAATAAATCTTGCACAGGTTTGCTTAGTATGTTGGGGTTTTACATTAATATCCATACATATGCCTTGTTTTAACATGCTATTTTTCCTTTTTATTATTTACTAATACTAAAAGTATGGTTTCTACACTACGATACTAAGTTTATGAGAGGCTGCTCATGTCCTTTTTTCCCTGTTGCCATCTGCATATATTCATCTGGTTGAGCTTGTTTTTGCTGCCATTCATTCTTGTACAGTATGAACAGTAACAAAAACAACTTCCACCGGAGTGAACTAATCCATCACAGCAAACACTGAGCCTAAATTTGGGTTTTGGCTGTTTATGTGTGCTGTTTTATTGTGCTCGTGCATTTTTACATCATTGCCCACATTATGTTATGCTCTACTTCCTGTCAAACACCTGATATACACAGGAAGAACTGGAAGCCTGTGCAAGCATGTGGACATAACATACTTTATTAACACATTTATTATTTTGTTATTTGGAGAAGTAGTTCATTTGAATCTAGGTTTAACAACATAAAGTTTGTGGTTAGAAGCTTACACACATAAGTAAATGTCAGTATACTGTATATATTCTTTGATTGCATTTGGCATGCATTGCAAACTGGTAAAAATTCATTCATTCGTAATTCATACTATAGTGTAAAGCAACTATTTTGCTACTTGATTGAAAATCCCCTGGCTTTGACATTTGTAAATATGTGCTGTTTTAATTCCTCTATGGTTGGTATATTAAATAATTTTGACTGTTGGACAGAAAAAACAAGACATTTGAAGACGGGGCTCTGGGAAGTTGTGATCGACAATTTCTGCTATTTTCTGACATTTAATTGATTTATTAACAGATGAATCAATATTAAAACTTGTTATTAGTAGTATATATTTCAAACAGACCATTGACTGTACATAACAGTCTATGGTAAAGACACACGGTAAAAGAATCATTGGGGTGCCTGGGTGGCACCTGTTAGAGCATGCACCCATATACAGAGGTTTACTCCTCGACGCAGCGGCCACGAGTTCCACTTCAACCTGTGGCCATTTGCTGCATGTCATTCCCCATCTCTCTCTCTCTCTGCCCTTTCATGTCTTCAGCTTTCCTATAAATTAACGGCCTAAATGCCCAAAAGATATCTTAAAAAAGAACCATTGTGAGAATCTGATCAGTGCATTGGGTTGCAAATGCACATAAGCCCCTTAGGGTGCCACGAGCAATAGTAATGCTAAAGCTACAATAAAAAAAGAAAGAAGTAATAGCTGAGAAATGTATGTTAATATTTAGAATGTACCTCAGGTTATTATGACTTAGCTTGCTGTAGTTACTATTTCTGTTCCCTTATGAAGGGCAGACTGACTTTATTTGAGGGATTTTTTTTTTACCCTTGACTGAGTTTTATTTCCTTGTTTTACTTGTATGCCATACTGCTTCAAAACACACAGCGGTAGTATATTGCTGTCTGTAAGTCAGATGTCATCTTGAATTGCACATGAGGCCCTGTTGGCCCTGCACGTCTGTAGCTATGAATTATTGTTACACACACCATCATACTTTAATTTAGGTATTGTCATATTTATATGTAAGGTATGACAATGTTTCTTATTTTCAGAGGAAATACATAGGTCTTGTAAGTCATATACATTTACAGGCATTGTACTGCATGTGGCCAGAGAAATCAATTCAGATATGCCAGTGCAGAAGTGACACATTGTGTCAAAAGGATAAAATCTTATTGCGGGAACTATAATTATACTTCATATACATTTAATTCATCCAGGCTACATATTTTAAAGAGAGTACAGTAAAACACAGCACTTCCTTTTCTTTGGGGTTGCTAGCACAGTTTCGATCATAAAGTTCCCTATTAACAAAATCAATACAGGACTTCATCGGGAAATCAACCGTGGTGATTAAAGCTGCCGTGATGATCTGATATGCCCTTGATATAGTTGGGTAATGCTAGTCTGTGTTCAAAAAATGGCTGAATGAGGACTTATCAATGTGAGTGGTACCTGGCTCCACTTTAATCACAGTCATTGTTGAGGGAGGGAAAGCCAGCAAGATATAAGACCAAGCAGGGAAGTACTGTAAGGGAGAATGGAGCAGAAAGATCAGTCTAATGCCTCAGGGAGAAAGACAGATAGAGAGATGGTCAGAACGTTAGAGAGAAATTTAGAAAGCAGAGTCGACACAGAGCCAGAGGAAACCAATTAGGACAGTGATAGGCACTTAAATCAGGCTGTTATTCAATACTGCACAGTGTATGTGGGAGTATTACAATTCCCTGAAGCTTGATGGAGTATTGCTTGTCTCTAGTTGACAAGGGCTTAAAAAGGGGATAATACTGATTTTTATCTTAACTCCAAGAAAACTGTCTGTGCTAGTGAACATTTTCTGTAGCCTCTTACAGTCAGAAGAAAAAACAAACCCTGCCTTGCCGTCTTAACTGCGATGTGACACCTTCTCTATCCACGCTGTACCACACTTTTTAAGAAGAAAAGATACAATAAAACATTTTTTCTATTTTAAACTGCTTTTAGCACAATTTAGTCATAAAATACAACAATGGTGGTGAATTTTCTCAAAATTTGAACAAAAAATGTACTGGTACCTTATTTATTTCAACAATTATTTCAGCAAGCCCAAGTTTAAAGCTACATTTCATAGTTTTGGCCACTAGGGCAGCGGAACAAGGCGGAAACACATTGTTGTCAATATTATGTGATTTTAATAACATAATTACTGTATTGTCAAACAATTGCCTACTAACACATCTGGCAGACACATTTCAATGGAGTTTGTGGTCCTAAAAATTAAAATAAGCCTAAATAATTTTCTACTGAACTTGCAGAGTTTGGTAATAATTCTCTGTGAGTTCATCACTGTGCATGCCAAATCTTTCACATGCATCTAGTCACTTAATCAAGAATATGAACATTTTCATTAGTGTCGCTTTGAAATAATTAGCTGGTTCAGTAAGCGTAAATGTGGATTCAGTTACTTTTTTCACCAACTCATCCAAACCTTAACACTTTTTCAAAGTTACTACACTGCAGTGATAGAAGCTCAAACTGGATGCAAACTAACTATGAACATGTAAGGTGGGACCTTAAAGCAGTATTTAGTTTTTCAGTCTCCTGTGGGCAAGCTGACAACCAAACATGGATCACTTTATAAAGGCGTGGCACATGCAGTACAAACAGTTGCCTTATCACAAATTCAATAGTGAATGGGCTGCACAACTAAATCAGATTTGAAATGCGGCTTCTATAGCAGTGAGATATTTCTGTGTATTATAATACAGTACATTTTGCAGTTAGATACCTATAAATCATATTATCGTAAACTCTCTTTTCATCTAGATAAAGACACAATATTGTATTAAAACACTCAGGTTTGATAATGACATGAGATAAAATGTACTTTATTGCTCCCTGAAGGGAATTTTCCTTGTCTTTCCTAGCTTAAAATAAAGGCACCCACACATACCAAAATCAAAACCACACCAAATATGATCTACTAAAGAGCTAACAAATTAACTGCCTGGACTTGTTATCCATTTAAAACACCAAGGATGTCAGTGGAGGAGTGTTAATCTGTAAACTGATGCAATGGGACATGTTTGTTCAAGCTCTCAAAAACGGTTTAGACTGTCAGATCCGAACAACAACTTAATTAATTTAAGAATATAGGTGATCCCTTCTTTTAATAGGGAACAGTAACTGATTTTTTTTACTAGAAATGAGACAATGACATGCTATTATGAACTGCCAGCTCTACAATTCTCACAGATAATAGCATAAACTCTGTGATATGTTGCAGTCGTAATTACTTTCAACATTGATTTTCCCATTGATTACCGCAGTGCACGCTTCTCGTGATAATACCTCTAATCCCAACTCAAACTTTAATATTTACTGCCATTAACGCTGATGCACCTAATTAAAGGATTCAGTCTTTGTTTGTTCTACACCCCCCCCCCCAGACACACACACACGCGCACACCTTACTTTCCTGCCGCCCTGAGAGATCTTCAGAGTGTAAATAATAAGGTATAAAGAGGGAAGGCTTTATGTACAATCACCTAAGATCTGTGAGATCTGCAATTAAATGGACAAATCTCTGGGATGGAACACAGCCAGCGTCAGTTTTTATGCTTAAGTGACTTGTGTTTGTGGACCTGCCTCTCTCACAACCCTGTCAGATTGATCCGGAGCCAAAATCTGGAAGAAGCAGGGGCCCATTGCCCATTGCCCTATTTCAAAAAGACATCTTCATTTGTATTGATTTGACCGAAGCGTCTGCCAAGAGCCCTCTGCATCCCCTGTCATGCATTCTTAGTCTTGTCCTCAACAGACCCATATTTGGGTACTGGGCGCTTCATTGCATGCTTATAGCGTACATTTCTCAGGGATCAGCATATGGGAAACCGCAAAAAGGGATGCAGGAATTTCATCTGTCTTGCCACTCAGAGGGGCCACAGTTGGTTTGTTAGCAGATGACCCTGGACATACACACACCTAAACACACACAGATCAGTGGCGTCAGTTTCTATAATCTAAGTCAAATTTAGCCTGTCAAGTAGCATGAGCTGAAACAAAGAAATCACTTATAGACATTAAGCAGCGAAGCAGGTTACCTAAAAGTGGTGGTGTTCCCTTCATTCACACTGCAGCCAAATTATAATTCAGCGATGAGCAGACCTTGAGGCTTGTTCCAATCAAAGAAGAGTCCTTTTAACTGGTTTACCATTACATTATATTAATTAGCAATATTTTTCTCATTTATCTCACGACCAATTCTAAATTCCTATTAATTTGCAGCAAAATCTGCAAACTACACCTTTCAGCAATGTTGATTGATTAAAGGTGTTGTAGGTAGGATGGTGAAGATCCAGGACTTAGCCAAAAAATGTGAACATGGACAACTTCTCAGTCCCTCCCCCCTTTCGGCTAAAGCCCAAAATGGTCTCCTAAGTCCTAAATCGAATGTGTGTGCATGAGTAGTGATTGACACGCAGTTAGATACCCCCCGATAGAGGTTGGGGTGGAACCTAGATAGAGGTTGCCCCTGTTTACATGTATTGTTATGTTATTGATATAGCTAATGATGTAGCTCATAGAAACCAAATATAGCTTCCGCGTGGTCTCTACAATAGCATGGGTTGTAGTGTGGGTTTAGGTATCCCACTGCAGCTCATGTTAGCATTGTAAGCCTTTGTTAAAACTGAATATCACACTGAAAACTATGTTTACGAGGTAATCAATCTCAGGATGCAATGGCATTATGATCACATTGTAACAGAGTTTATGATTTCAGTCACTGATGAAAGACATATCAGACATGGTAATCCCACGGGGTAAAGACATCATTATTTCCATTTTAATAGCCCTTATTGTCATTGTCAAGGTTACAGCTGCAGCTATGCTTGCTGACATTTTGTGTTTGCGAGGTGTAGATGATGCACATTCTCCCTTCACTGCACATGGTTATTGGATTCCCGGACCATATTTATGTTTTTAATCCCCTGCGACAAAAGTCACCAGAGGGAACACGCACACATAACCAGCCATATCTGCTGCTAACAACCGGGTCCAGTAAGAATCTGCATCATCTTATCCTCAGATATATAGAGCAATACGACTGGAGGCCTTGAAATAAATAGCTGTACGAGTTTGTTTTGACTTCATGAAACATAGATATACTCAGTTAATTTTAGATTGCCCTGAGTATGGCTGTTTGGCATCACAGGGAATATAACTGTCACTATCTCTAACTGTAAACGGCACAGCACTTGAACTGACAAACTTAAGATATGAGGACTTTGAAGAATCACTCGTCTGGAAAATGAAAGCCTGTAATTTTACCCCCCCAGGGCTTCACTTGTTTCTTACCTGCAAAGCTTTATCCTCTCATGATGTGTTGATAATAGTATGCCAATCACTTTAACATGTTGGGAAGAAATGGAACTATTCAAAGAACAGCTTTGACCTCAATATCAGCAATCTGAGGATGGAGCAATGAGGTGTTAATAATGTAGTTCAAAAAATGGTTTACAGTATTACTTATTATGTTTTCCTCCGAAATTGATAAATTAGGGTGACCATATTTTGATTTCCAAAACAGAGGACACTCGGCCGGCCTCGAAACACAAATTCAGACAGGCTTCTCAGAGGTTAATGAACATGCTTTATTATTCCTCAATGGTATAAATAAGTTATGTAATAAAATAAAATATGTAGCAACCTGTAACAAAATAATAGCTCTTTTCAAATAAATAAATATGAAATAATGTTCTAAATATGACTCATTCTGTGTCAGCTTCAAAATCTAGCTTCAATTAAATATCTCTTAAAACCTCTCAATGTAATAAGATAAGGTTTTTTGGTGTCCATGTGACCTGTGAGATCTCCAGCACCTTTGTTAGACACTGAAACATGTGCTAGCTTTGCACACGGTGCACTCCGCCTCCCACTTGTCCCGACCGGGACAGTACGTGGAAAGTTTTTTTTGGAGTTCAACTGTAAAGCTGCACCTACGCTTTGCATTTTCTGTGCAATGCTGCTCCGCTGTCTGATCTGCTCTCTGTATGTGCTCCCTGTCTGATCTGCTCCTTGTACGTTCGCATCACAGAGCCGCCCGCAAGGTAGCCTCTCTGGAATTATGTCACGCAACAAAGTACTGTAGTGTTGTGTGCAAAGCACCAGTCCAGGGGCGGAGTGGCAATCCAAACAATCGGGACTTTTCCCAGTTGGCCGGCCGGCCAAAGAATTCCCGCTGTCCGACCTACAGATTTTCACAAATGGCCATGAGACATAAGCAGCTGCCCATGGGTCCTTGAAATAGTCATTGTTATTGTATAACAGTCTCAACAAACTCTCAAGGGTTCCCACTATTATTTTGTCTTAAATGTCCAAGCAATATCTATACTTCTTGCTTACTCTTTATATCTCAGTCATGGTTACCCTGCACTGCATTCATCTCTCCTGTCAATTTACTGATGTTTGTGTGGCCTCTCCCATCAATCTTAATTCAATTATTCTTATCCAGGTGTTACAGAACTGAATTGACTGAAAAACAGTTTAGATTATTTGGTAGTGGTTGTCTCCTCATTGCAAGTAACAGCATCTCAAATGAGCTCCAATTTAAGTAACCAGTCTTGGGTTTGAAAACATTTATGGTCAGTTTTATCTAAATAAGTGGCAGTATTGCTATGTGTAATGTCCTCCATTTTTAATTAAGCTATATTCAATGCTAAAACTGATCTGAATGCAGATTTAACCTTATTCTGAAGTAGCAAAATGTTGGTATGGTAATGACTAATTAGTGGGTATATTTTGTTGGGAGGTGGGGTGCATTGTATATGCCCTTCCACGCAGCCTATACTATCAGGGGAAAACACAATTATTATTCAGACTCAGAATTCAGTCACACTCAGCCCAGCCATGATGCGGATCAGACAATGCTATGAGAAGTCATGACTACAAGTATATGATGTTCAACCTACACTATATTGTCAATAAAAAAATAGATTTTGTTTATGTTATTGATAAATGGGGGGTTGGGCCGGTGTCATCAGAATTTTCGCGCTTAATAGTCCCATGAAAAACAGCGAAAACCGGACATTTTCATGAATTTATAACCCCTTCACGGACAGTAAGTAGAAAGTGGACATGTCCGGGCAAAGCAGGACGTTTGGTCACCTTAGCTAAATGTAAAGCTACACCAGGCCAATTCAAACGAGGGTTGCTCCAGTAGAAAACAAGAACTTTAATTCAATCAGGATATGTTTGCAAACATGCAAATGAATTTTATTGTACAGTTCAATAAAATGTACAAAGTCTTTGGCAATTAGACTCCAGCGCTATATGAATATTTCGTATATATCTATATAGGGGTAGAGAACCATCAAATTTTTTAAAGCAGGGTTGTGACTCTGTGATTGGCCCTTGCCATTTGTGTATACTTCTGATTGGTTAAGCAGGAAGGTGAGCGTTGATTTCAGCAGTGATTAAATTAGGACTTCCTGAAAGAATTTATGCTGAGCTATATTTAAATCAGGAGAGACTAGTTGCATATACAGTGGGTACGGAAAGTATTCAGACCCCTTTAAATTTTTCACTCTTTGTTTCATTGCAGCCTTTTTCCAAAAATCAAAAAGTTCATTTTATTTCTCAGTAATGTACACTCAGCAACCCATCTTGACAGAAAAAACAGAAATTTAGAAATTTTTTGCATATTTATTAAAAAACAAAAACTGAAATATCACATGGTCACCCCTTTGCGACCCTCATATGTAACTCAGGTGCTGTCTATTTCTTCTGATCATCCTTGAGATGGTTCTACACCTTCATTGGAGTCCAGCTGTGTTTGATTATACTGATTGGACTTG
The DNA here is from genome assembly GCA_026937815.1 of Etheostoma perlongum. Classification (NCBI taxonomy): domain Eukaryota; kingdom Metazoa; phylum Chordata; class Actinopteri; order Perciformes; family Percidae; genus Etheostoma; species Etheostoma perlongum. The sequence goes on along the minus strand of CM049378.1, from coordinate 26,354,317 downwards.
ATTAGGAAAGCCACACACCTGTCTATATAAGACCTAGTGCATGTCAGAGCAAATGACAATCATGAGGTCAAAGGAACTGCCTGAAGAGCTCAGAGACAGAATTGTGGCAAGGCACAGATCTGGTCAAGGTTAAAAAAATTTCTGCTGCACTTAAGGTTCCTAAGAGCACAGTGGCCTCCATAATCCTCAAATGGAATTCCTAGAGCTGGCCGTCCGGCCAAACTGAGCTATCGGGGAGAAGAGCCTTTGAAGAGGCAAAGAAGAACCCAATGGTCACTGTGGCTAAGCTCCAGAGATGCAGTCGGGAGATGGGAGAAAGTTGTAGTAAGTCAACCATCACTGCAGCAATCCACCAGTCGGGGGCTTTATGGCAGAGTGGCCCCAAAGCCTCCCTCAGTGCAAGACACATGAAAGCCCGCATGGAGTTTAAAAAACAGTTGAAGGAAAGATGGTGATAAATAAAATCCTCTGGTCTGATGAGACCAAGATAGAACTTTTGGCCTTAATTCTAAGCGGTATGTGTGGAGAAAACCAGGCACTGCTCATCACCTGTCCAATACAGTCTCAACAGTGAAGCATGGTGGTGGCAGCATCATGCTGTGGGGGTTTTTTCAGCTGCAGGGACAGGACGACTGGTTGCAATCGAGGGAAAGAATGAACCAGGGATATCCTGGACGTTTTCCAGAGTGCTCTGGACCTCAGACTGGGCCGAAGGTTTACCTTCCAACAAGACAATGACCCTAAGCACACCGCTAAAATAACGAAGGAGTGGCTTCACAACAACTCTGTGGCTGTTCTTGAATGGCCCAGCCAGAGCCCTTTAAACCCAATTGAGCATCTCTGGAGAGACCTGAAAATGACTGTCCACCAACGTTTACCATCCAACCTGACAGAATCTGCAAGGAGGAATGGCAGAGGATACCCAAATCCAGATGTGAGAAACTTGTTGCATCTTTCCCAAAACGACTCATGGCTGTATTAGATCAAAAGGGTGCTTCTACTAAAAACTGAACAAAGGGTCTGAATACTTATGACCATGTGATATTTCAGTTTTTGTTTTTTAATAAATATGCAAAAATTTCTAAATTTCTGTTTTTTTCTGTCAAGATGGGTTGCTGAGTGTACATTACTGAGAAATAAAATGAACTTTTTTGATTTTTGGAAAAAGGCTGCAATGAAACAAAGAGTGAAAAATTTAAAGGGGTCTGAATACTTTCCGTACCCACTGTATGTGACAGTTATATACAGCAAAAAAGTACATTAGGATAACAGCTTAATTGATTTAGGAGTGCACTGATTAATAGTTAGGTCTTCGTGAAAGAAATTAAACTGAGTTACATTAGAGAAATACTTGGTTTTCCTTGGTTTTAATTTCCTGCCAGTGTTCATGGAATCGAATAAGACCTGAAAAATAGTGTCAATCTATAGTCCAAATCAATAAGGATAGGCCACTATTCACCGCTGCAGTGTTTTTTTTAAAGATTTGTGTTGATGAGTAAAAAGAGGAAACACAGCGATGTAGTAGGTAGGTGCTGAAGTATAACAGTATACCCACACCCACACAGAGTGTTCATTTCCTCTGCATTTGTTCAACTTTGGCACATTTGAACCCAACAATAGTTAAAAATAAATAAGACATGATGGGTGCCCTCCTTGTTTTTTGATCTACTTAAGAAGACATGCCTTACAAATTTATATCATGTTAGGTTTCCTTAATGTCATGCGAACATATACAAGTCTGCATAATAGAATTTGCTTTCAGAGAAGGTTGTGAGTTATTGATAGACTGGTAGATTAATCATGATGCAGTCTGGCTCAGTTACAGTCAGTTAGGAATGGAGTACATTGAGCTGTTTCATGGATCATCATCAATCATCAATTTCCTGAATCATCAAGTTCATTGAAGCATTACAGTTATGTCAACACTGAGTGACACTACCTGATACCTTCTTATCATAGCTCTTAAATGCTCATATTGTGCTCTAAGAGGTTCCTGGAGATAGCATCACTACGTTGTGTATGTTGGTGTATAATTTCTATGATACAGTATAACGTATGTTGTCATGCAGATGCTGAGCTTTTAATAGTGTCTGTGGCTCTCAGCCAATGGGCAGCTGGCAGCCAAAGGACTTGTGTGGCTCATGTGGTTGATGCGGGTACAAAACAGATGGTAAAGCAAGTGCCGTGATTCATACCTGCAAACTTTTTAAGGTATGTGATAAAGACTGTTATTAGAATGAGCTTATGTCACTTCCTACTGGGAATGAAATTGCTGAGAAAATGAAGATTCCATTTTTTTCAAGTAAGCAATATAAAATGCAAAATAAGCAAGGACCTCCTGAGTCATATAAATGCACCAAATCTATCCTCATTTAACACCCAAACAGATGTTTTTCCTTTTTTATGCTTACCATCCAGGTCAGGGTTGATTTCACTAGCCTCTGGTGCCTCATTAGAGATGCAATGCATCTGCAATCTATACGACACCTTTGTGCCTTAATTTATATAGCCACAATTGGTAATGTCTATGTTTTTCTGGAACTGCCTTTTGTAAGTTTGAACTCCACTTGCAAGGACCCACAACCCTTCCACACTGCTCTATCCTGCTTTCCAGCGCTGCTAGCAAAATGAAAGTAAAGCTACTTTCTTTGATGTAGATGCTGAGGCCTGTGATCTTACTTAGACTAATTAATTAATGACATTCAAAGCCTTTCAGTTGTCATCCTGGCAGGTTTACTTGGTTTTCCTTTGACATTGCCTTTCTGACTTTTCTTCTCTCTTTTTTACTTTCGCTCCTACACTTCCAGCAGCTAAACCACCAGTTAATCGCTTGCTTCTCCCTACAGTGTGTTGGCTGTTAGGGCATGTCTAAATATCCAAATGTCGTATTTGTCCCGATAGGTGGAATATTAAAGAATGCAGATTTTCAAATGTATTTCATCTATTCTAAGGGTCTTCCACATAAGGGTTAGTTCTGAGGTAATACTGCCCCACAGTTTAAATAGACTGGAATGTGTGAATCTAATTAGAAGTGTCTTCTATAGTAGGAGTAGGTTGAAGATAACACTGTCCCACAGAAATAGGCAGACTGACATGTATGAGAGGTCATTCCGATGTTCAAGAGTCACTCTTGTGCAGACATTTGTGTGTGTGTACAACAGGCGACTCCCTTGCCATGCAAGTTAGTTCACTGTTTGAATAAATACTGGAATTAACCTGAAATCATTAGACTTGTCATCTGTGAAGTCTCCACCATCATTTCCCGATATTATTCCCAGATATCATGTCCTAGAAAACTGATCACTTCAATCAGAATATGTATCTACATTATTCTTGCGAGCCCCCCACTTCTCCACAGTTCTCTGGCACGGGGTTTTTGAACGGAAAGACAGGGCAGCTGTTGTTGACTGGGTGGATGAGACCTAGTTTTGATGTAGCTCTACTCTGTCAAACCTGCCAGGAGAGGGAGATGGACCCTTACCGTGGCAGAAGTTGCATCTGGCTGGGGGTGACGAGGTAAAGCGGGTAGCAGACTGACAGCTGTCATCAATCACTTGCCCCACCAGCCAGATGCAGGTTGACGGGAAGGGCCACGTTGGCTAGAATAGCGATTCCTACACAGTTTACCGGAGATGTCTTTTTGCCAGCCTGTCTCTGGTGGAATGCTGTCTGTCATTAATCCATCCAAGCATATATCAATCAATTACTTGTCCAGGGTCAAGCCTGTATGTGACATGCTCCATTTCACAACGATGTTACGGAGCTGTGGCATTGCTTCATTGATATTTTCTAAGCAAACAGGCTGTATTTGTCTGAGGAAGAAAAAACGCAAGTGTCCAACAAATATCACATCAGACTTTGCAACCAAAAACAAACCACAATCCTGACTTCCCAGACAATACAATAAACCTTTCTTTATGCTTAAGATAGAGAAAAACTTTGAGTAAACGTTGAAACTTTGTCTATTCTTAAGCCTATACAGTGCCATGTGAATTTGGAGACAAGGCATTAGAAATGTGAAAGAATACAAAAGGCAAGTGAAGAGAGAACTGAGGGATAGCCTGTAAGTAGACCAGAAGCTAAACAATGCCAATCCAGGTCAGTTGGATAGACAGGAGAGATACTGCTTTGTCTCGGAGGAGTTTCCATTGGTTAAAGCTCACTGATGCTGAACACTCCAGACAGCTTGAGCTAACTCTCAGCAAATGTAGTTTTCTCAGCATCCACTATATAGGTATTGTTTCCATTTCCCCAGACGACATGTTTTCATGTTTACAGTTGGGCAAACAGCAATGAAACAGATTCATCCAGGGCATGCAAATATTACATGTGAAGGCCTATAGTTTACAGTTTAATACAAAGTTGCATAGTAAATTTTCATAATTGAACATTTTAATATTATAGAACATCTAGAAAACACTCTTTAATAATTAATCATATAGTTTCGACTTAACTGCGTAGCACATCAAAGCCTCATTCCCTTGTGCACTGTGTCATTTTAACCCAAACAATAAACAAGTTATTTTCTCATGATTGTCAGGTCGGTCACAAGATCATTTTTAGAGGAGGCTGAGGGTTGAAGTAGAGCTATCGCATGATTTCATGTCTAGGATCTTAGACAACATCCTTAGTAAGTTGAAGAATCCCCAAAGGCACTGCTTATTCACAGGCCCGTCTCACCCCATGGCAAGGAAATGCAAACATTCCTGCTTCCAGTCTCCGCTCACTGCAGGTGCTTAACAGGGTCGTGTCTGCTCACCATTCCCGCAAATATGCTATTGATCACTTTACCTTGCTTGTGGTTTAATCCATGTGAAGTCAGTGAAACTGCCAGATGATACCCTTAGAGATACTTATCCACAAGCCCTTACTAAACTTAAATTGGCCACACCAGGTGAGGTTCTTTTCATGCTACTTTGCTTAGTAGGATAATGCATGGCATTAACAAGCGCTACATAGCAGGCATGGCAGGGTGAAACAACATCTCATTCAAAGGGCACTGGCGCCTGCAGTTTACCTGAGGAGAAGAAGGTCAACTTCCAGTTTACAAGTTTGGGGTGTATTTATTGGGTTTAAGTGTCACAAAACACTAAGGTGACAAGCACTTTGGGATGTGATCAAGCGCAAATATGATTGGAGTGCAGTGGAGCAGTGATGCTGCTGCCTCTGGGATAGGCTTTGATTATGCCTGGAGCTGGCTGCTAAATCAATAGACCCTGACGCTATCGCTGTCTGCACAACAAACACCCCGAGCTTTCATGTACCTGTCTTTTCTGGAAGCAGAAGATAGTCTGTCGAAACTAACTCACAATTCTCTGAAATGCAATGTCTCTACCAACGCATTTTCAAATTTCTTTGATTCATTTTGGCACAGGCAGCTGGTCACCAGGTTGTTTTCATCTTAAATATCCTGTCGACTGAAGTGGAGGATGCACAAATGAAATAAACAGACTTTAAATGTGCTGTGATTCTGCATAGGCGTTCAGCCATGACCAGGTTCATCAGCTGGCCTGGTGTGTTCGAGCAAAATTTTAATAACGCTGTCAGCTGTTCACAGCTGAATGACGAATTTGATGCCCTTGGGCAAAATGGTGCCGTACACAAAACAACAGCATGGCACAGATCTTTATTACTTTGTCCTGAAGGCAATTAGGAATATTTACAGTCTTTTTCATTTGCTTTTGACAGCAAAAGACAAAGGACAACCTGATGTTGTTTAGGAAAATCTTGGAGCGCTATCCTGCAGAAAATCTAAACCGCACCCTGTGTGGTGTCTTGAATAAAAATAAGTTGTCATCATTTTGTCCTGTTGTCCAGTTGGACTCTTGTACAGTTGCATCCTTACATTCTCAGACATCAGCTCAAGATATTTCTTTTTGATTTACTGTTAGTAGTTGGGTATCCCAATTAAGTTTTTATGGTCCAGATCCCGAAGTCCTTAAGCCTTAAATTAACATTGATCTGCAGGTTTTTTGAGTCTGATCTTGATCTAAATCCTGAAGGTCCTGGTTCAAAAAAACTCTACTTGATGAGCTTGAATTGTTTATATGACATAAATAATGGTTCAACTAGGAGAATACCACTCCTGAAACTAGCGTGACATTGTATGGTTGTACTATGGTGTTACACAGCGGTTTTTCTTCTCTTGCAAAGTACATTTAGCTGAGTACAGACCTGGACTGACTTGCAGAAAGAACAGAAAAAAACAAATTTTGGCCAGCCGTGAAGTTACTTACGGAATTCCTGCTAAGAAACGATGCTTATATGACCTGCCGCTGGGGACGTTTGTCATTTTAACAATTAAAAGCAATGATAGCTAGCTGTTACCTGAATGTCTTTGCTCATCGGAGGTTCTTTTGCCAATCCCGGTGCGCACAAATACATTCACACACACTCTATTCCCACAGAAGGCTCACACTGTAGAGGCTGGCTGTAGTAACCGAGATCGAGACTGCAGCATTTGTGGGATGGTGAGGAGAAAACACAGTGGCGTTTGGTAAGGATCATATTTAGATCGGCTTTATTTTAGCCGATACGATCCTTTTAAAAACCGCCCATATCAGTCCCAATACCGATCTCTAGGTTCGTTCAGAACATCTCTAGTTACTGTGTTTCACTTAACTCTTGAACATAAAAAGTACATTTAAAAAACAAAGCAATCGTTTAAAATGAGATGCATTTTACATATGTAGAATGCACGGGGCAAAAGTTGAAACTACATATATATCAACATCATAGTTTTGCTCTGCAACAGCCATTTTACAGAGATACAGAATATTGCAGAAGTAGGAGAAGTGACTGTTATCTGCCAGTGGGAGAAATAAAAGGAAGCAAAAAGCAATTAAAACAACACAAGGAGAAGAAGAATTCCAGCAAATCTCAGACTGGTGCAGCACTTCTTTTTTACTTCCACCTCTTCTGTTCTATCTTCGCTGACAAATAGGGTTTAGCAATTCAATTTTCACTTCAATCTCTTCTACGTCAACAGTGCTTTCTCTACGCTGTGGGTATGGTCCATATTAGTGTTGTGTGTTTGTGTGTGTATGTCTATGTGCATGAAGAAGATGTCTGCAATATACCTAGTGCTTCAGGAGACGCTTTTAAATGGTCCACAAAGCAAAAAGATTAACTGCAGGAGAAAACATTCGGTTGCACTTTACATAAGAGTGACATGACACTGTCATGAACATGTCATAAACATTATTAACATTATAAAGTCATGAACGTTTATGACATAAGTCTTTTTTTTACAAAGTGTCATTTGGTTTTGTCATGATAAGTTATGGTTATTTTAGGTTTAGGATTAGGGTTCATGTGTTCATGACAGTGTCATGTCACTCTTATGTAGATACCTTCAAGTAAAGTGTTACCAAACATTCTCACTTGATACTATTGCATTTCCAATTGCCTTTGGACTTGTAAAGAGCTTTTTTACTAAGCTACGATCACTTCTTTACTGAATCCTTTAAGAGCACCCCATGGTGTAAGTAAGCCGAGGTGAAAGTTACTTATACCTGCGTTTAATAACTGTGTCAAGGGGATGATGCCAAGACAATTTTCATAAATTATGAAATAGTTACTACAGTATAGTAGGTACATCCTCATGTCCATTTACTGTAGTAGTGATGATGGATTTTTGACCAGCAACTCAGCCGATGATTTTAGTCTACATCTGCTACACGGAGAGATTTGTGGGCAGATTCATCACTGGGCCCAGGTGCGGAGCTCATAGTCATAAAACAACAGGCACAGTGTCTGAGAACTGTGAATAACAACTTGTCATTTCTGCCTCATTTTTTTTTTAACTGGCAGTATCTCCTCTCCTTCATGGCACTGTTTAATAGAATGAGTGCCTCCACTGTGTTTAACGCATCATTTACCTCCTCATTGTGTGTGGGGAGAGGAGAGCGGGGTTATGGGTGGGGGTTGGTGGGGAGGGGGCCCAATGTCCTTGCATTTTATTGCTCAGCTCTCATCCTTCCAGCATGGCTGGTCAGATCAGTGCCCTGGGTACTGCAAATAAGCAAAGGCCATTTTCATGCTAACATTAAACTGAGTCTTTTGTTTTCTGTATGACCAAAACACACACAGGGGTCGACTCTGTTTACAGCAGAGTTTTTTTTATATTTCCTTCTGATGAAATGGCTCAGAGGGATAAGCAGTCAATAATTCAAGAGAAACAAGAATTTGTGAATTTAAGAGTGCAGGATTAGATGTGGTTACTAGGGAGCATTAAAGGAATTAAATGCAGCTTCACGCTTTCTTGGATAAAGAAAGTCATGGAGCTGCTCGGCCAGGTCTGCATCAAGATCACAGCAAATCATGTTCACTTAGCCTGATCAAAAACTGCTACTTGAAAACTTGGTCATGCTCTCTGCAGTGCCTATATTTAATATTTAGACACTCATATCTGGACTGAAATGATGAACCCTCCTTGAACTAAAGTTTCAAGCTGGTTTCTTGTCTTTAATGAGCCATGACTAACTGGTTTTACATTTCACTTTAATTACAGATTGCTAATACGCAATTGCCTGAAATTGTTCATAGCTGGGTAATTTTAATTTTGCCTTCCTAAATTGATTTATTTAAGCTTAATGAAAGTGTTATCTTTTAAATGCACCATCATCGCTATGGCATATCATTATGGCCACACATGAGTGCAGACCAACAGCCTTTTCTAGGAGGGAAAAACAGTAAGTCATAAGGAATATCCTCTAACTGCTTAGTTTAAATATGTCAGTCTTTATTAATTTTATAGCGTTGTTTTCGTTATAATAATTCCAGTACATTCCATCTGCAGGTTTACGTTCATGATGTGCTGGAAAATATTGTTATTACACTGTGTGTTTAGAAGGATGTAAACCCAAGCTCTTTAGATTTGATCACAATCAATTCCTAACTACATCACTAATTACAAGACTTAACAACCACAAGATTAAGTGTGGTTTCAAAAGGTGGAGCTTAATTCATCAGCTTAATTACACACAAGTTTGTCACCCACAATAAAACTAAGATTTTCTAATGCATTTTATTTATTTGCCAAGTCAAATTCATTTATATATCGCTATATCACAAATTACAAATTTTCCTTAAGGAGCTTTACAATCAGTACAGCATACGTACAACACCTTTTGTCCTTACAGCCGGAACACACCTGGTGCGCAAATCGCGGACGTGCCTGATTGTGCTGTCACCTCTCTCTGTCTCTGTCTGTCTCGCTCTCTCTCTCTCTGATAGAAAAAGACAGGATGAGTGGGGAGAACTGGTAATTGTAGCTGGCTGTGTGTGTGTGTGTGTGTGTGTGTGTGTGTCACATTCTCTGTCCGTCCATCTCTCTCTCCCTTTGCCTTCAAGTCTCGCTGCGAGAAGTCAAGACACCCCAAATTACCATGAACTTAGGTGTTTTATTTTGACTGTGTTTTATTTTTCTAAAATATCCGGCTGCACTGCGGTCTTCCGGTATGTGTCCTGGCTTGACACATACGCTAGTATCTTAACTGTTGGGTTTAACCGAGGATCTGTGGACTGCATGCACGGACATGTATTACAATAGAAATATATATGAATATATTTATAAGTCAGTAAGTTCGCTAAATCTAGCGAGAATGTTGCAACAGTGTCCACGTTACTGCTGCAGCTTCCTGATTTTCCAAATGATGGAGCGAAACCACAGACCTGCCTTCATCAGCCGTTAAAAAATGTTGTGGTGTTAAAAGGAATTTGCATTAACTTGTTATTAACTACATTGTATACATACATAAATATCCAACTCTACTAGTATAGGAGTGTAACATTTGACAGAAATCACTGCTTTCAAAAGCCCATATCCAGTGACACCTACTGTAGATTTTATGAGTTGTTGTATTTCATGGACACTGTAGTGTACTGTAGGGTTAAAACAACAATATTATGTTTCACAGTGATTGTATGAATGCACACACATGAATGTATGTATATGTATATATGTTTTTTATTTTATTTTATTTTAAGTTTTACATGTTCAAATAAACTACTGCTACTACTACTACAGTGTGAAGGAATTACCAGGCATTGTGTGCTCTTAGCAAAATGATAGTGGCAAACTGAAGGCCAGGTGTCTACGTCTTAATCTGAGTTCATCAATGTCTCTTCATCATGGCAAGGACAGCTAAGTCATCCTGAACACTCCCCTCAATTTTTCATTTATCTTCTTCCTCTCTCTTCCTCCAATATGATGGACAACTGTGACCTATTACATAAGGCAGTTTAATGGTCTGGAAGATTAGAATGAACAACACCGGACATATGTTCTGTCAATTTGCTTGTGCAAGGCAAGAACTGTACAGTGTAAAATAGCTTGAAGGACTTAATTCTCAGAATTTCTAGGACATGTTCACCTATATTGATACAGTTATATAGCATATCACGGCCAAAATATTAGTCATCCTTTCTGTTTTCATTTTCAAAAACAATTGTTTTGTAATGAGGGAATACATTCTGTTTTTAAGGGTTGATTTCATTGACAGTTGAAGGTTTCACAGGCACAGAGAATGACTGTACAAGACACAAGGTGAAAAAAGCCAGAAACATTGTTTACCATTTTTTCTTGCTGACATCTTTCAAGAAAAGTATGCCCAAAAAAGTAACTCAGAGAGAAAGTGTATTCAGCAGCCCTCCCATATCTGCCTACCAAATCCTGAGTTTGGGGCTAGTTAGGCTGTAAATGTTTTGGCAAAAACAGGCACTGTCAAATAAATCTTTGGGAAAATAACCCCATCAGAAATCCAACGGCTTGTGACAAGCACTCAGCTGACACCTTTGATACAGTAGCGCTCAGCCTTGCTGCCGTCATGGTGGAATTGCTTTTAGTGGAGCTGAGATTTTGAAGGCTACTTTTTATTGAGATGTTTTTCCTCCCCCTTCCTTTCACACCCTCTCTGACAGCAGACACATTGATAAGGACAGACAAATGGAGAGACAGAGGGGCAGAGCAAAGATGGGAGAGGGGGCCAGCCAGTGACGAGGAGGTAATAACTCCACACCTCGTCGGCGGGAGGAGATATCAAAACGCCCACGACTTAAATGGATTCTGACAGACTCTGGTTACAGTCCATCAATATCCACCACCGCCATTAAATCAACATCCAAAAACTGAGCTGGATACCTGTTCATAAAGCCATGGTCTTGTGACAAAGGATTTGGACCCTAACGAGGAAAGCAGGTGACGGATGCACAAACCCTTTGACGGGTAGCTAAGTGACGAGCAGAATCGTTAATGAAAGGGAAGCCTTTTAAATTCCACGCTGCTGCTTGCCAGAGTAGCATTCAAACAGACAGACAAAATGAATACGGGTGCCAGAGCTGTACTGATTAGAAGATTACACAGTAAACATCTGAAAGATCAGTGCTACTTGGCTGTGCTGAAGGACATCGCTGCTCTTATCGTTCAGTCCATGCAACACAAATTTCACTGCTTGGATGACACAAAAGAACTTTAAATGTGAAGATACAACAGCAAAGGCATGTATCAGGGGATTTCATTAATCACTGTTTTTGAGAGTTTATCTCTAAAAAAAAGATGCCATTTCTGAGATAATTTTATTAATTGATGAAGTTTCACAGACTAATAAAAGGGTATTCATTAACAAATGAAAAGTTGTGAGTTACGGTTTCACTGCAACACATCACTCCACTGCCACCCTCCAAAAACTACAAGAACTCAAGAGTTCTGCCCTTGTGAAGACAGGAGGGGGAGGAGGGCTAGGAGAGGCACACGGCAGAATCAGTCACAAAGACAGCCTATGCAGGACCAAGTCTGTAATGTAGATCTATGATGCTGGACAGGGTCAGGGGAGGCAGTGGAGTGTGTTTTAGTGCACCATAACCTCAGACGAATGAGTACGGTGGGGTAGTGTTACGAAAAAAAGAAAAAGGAAGAAAGAAAACACTCTGCTGGAGGCTACGTGACAAAATTAGAATCTTGACTGGCCATCTTTAATTTTCAAAAGCTTTTATTATCCTGTCTATATTGAACTAAAACGGAAAGTGACCAATAGTCATATACAGATGATTACTTGCAGATCAGAATATATAGATGGATTCTAATAATTTGCTTCTTGTTAGTCAATTATAATGCACTCAGTGTCATTTAGGTTGTAGCTCATCTCGCACACTTCCTGCAGCGAAATGGAGAAAACTTAAACTCTCCAATACATCCAGCTGTCCAATAAAGGAGTCATGCTTGCAAGCGTATCATTTCGATTGACAACAGAGGCAGAAGCAATTGAAGTGAACTTAAGTCTACCCCCTGCCCTATAAATAATATTTAATCCCTCTTTGGAAGGGAGAATTGGTAATGAGTCCCAGAGCTTTTTTGATGCATCACATTGCCTTCAGCTACAGCTGACACCAATAGGATATAAACCAGACAGCTTTCTGTGGCCTACAATGGTGAGGTACGACAGCATTTTCAAGATCAGATCAATCAAATAGTTGAAGTCTGGTTAAATCGGGATATTGAGTCTCACTGAGTCTTTTGTCTAAAATGTAGAGAAGAAAATGAGAGTGTGGGAAACACTATAAAGCATTGCTGCCCTTTGAGGTATTATTAAAAAGCATTGGGTGAAAGAGGCATTAGTTCAGACATTTGAACTTTCAGCTAGAAGAAATGGTAGCTAAATTTGAAAATGGCTCACTGTGCAAAAATCCAATAAAGAGAAGGCTAAGTATGTAAGCTCACTTTGTTGCATGCTAATGCCAGTGAAGGCTCTATTCAACCTTGTTTTGTCAGAGCACTTGCTGTATTTGTTGACGCATTTAATGTTTCTGTCTTTCTTTCTTGCATTTAAATGTCTATACAAATACCCAGCATGCTGAACACGTCTTAAACAATAATGCCCTAACAAAACACGTCAGCTGTCTGCTTCCCCTGATTTGAACCAGAGTCCAGACATTAGAAATCCAGTGCATTTATAATTACCACAACTGATACGGTAATATTTGAGTTTTGCATAATTATCATCTAGCCTCCACATACCAGCCAGTATATCTAGACTAGTAACATGCTTATCTGTTATCCAGCTAATAAAACATTTAGCCAAGCTTAATATACTATCCTCCTGTTTCAAACTGATACAGAGTGAGTGCAATATTACCTAAATGGTGAGTAAATAGATTCCATAGAGAATAATAGCTGTCAGCAGTCGGATCCAATAAAGAAGTAAGCAGAGAGAGAGCATGAAGGGAAGATGAATGAATCTTATTAAAGAGTACTAAGCAGGAAAATGAAGAAATAGCCAGACCAGACTACACCTGCAACTAACTGATGAGAGCCTCTGTGCTGTCTTGCTCCAGTTTGCATTTAATCTGGTTATCAGCAAAGGTTTTATTGATTAGAACTCTAAAGAATCAGCTTCAAGATAAAATACACATTGTTTTTTATTGACAGAAACAGCTTAGCATTTCCCTAGGAGCTTAGTTTGTTTAGTCAAAGGCCACACATGTTTACAGTCTGTCACCATTTTACATCAGAGGCTGCTAAGAACAACCTCAATAACATATTCTGGGTTACGACCACTGGGACTGATAAGGACAAATACACCCTAAAACACTTCATGACACAATGTATTTACTATGTATCTCCTATATAGGGTGCATTTAGTACACTAACAAAGGGGGTTCTGTAAGAGACAAAGTCCCTTGTCTAAGACATGAACATTAAACTGAATGTCAAGTTTACTTGTAGTACCTCAGAGTGAAAGGCTTTTTTTGTAGACTCACTCAGTAGACCAGAATGCAATGCAGCCACAAGACAAGTTACATTTTGTGTGAGGCACACAGCTTTCACCAGAGTGCAAAAGCTCATGCTCTCTTGCTTTTTTAATGCTATTGCTATCTTTCTGGCTCTCGCCACCTACATGCTTAACCCACAGCCGAATGCAATATGTTCCTTCCTGTTCTCTGGGGATTTTCCAGTCATTCTGGGCACTGTGGGGAATTGCCTACTGAAGTAGAAGTGGACGAGGTTGAGGCAAAACGCACGTCACAAAAAAAGTAAATTACACCTTATCCGCTGGAAAGAACACCTGGGAATGCACTGAATATCACAAACTGTGTTGTGTAATAATATTAGAGTACCTGATGGTACTGTACATGCCTTGCCCAAAGAAAACTCAGTGTTTGTTGAGGGAGTCTATCTTGTTCAGATTCCTTGTTAATTTCACTCATGTTTACAGTCAGTCCGGACACTTGAACTAGCCACTGGCTGTCTAAAACATTCAACTACTATCTCCATATGAAGGATTGACTTTCATATTATTTGAAGCTTAGGTCTCCATAGGGAGTTTAGGGTTAGGGTTTTCTCATTTGAATAGTATACTGTAAAGGCCAGGAGAGAGCCACATATGGAAATGACACAATACTCACACTGTTCTCAGAAGCTGTTTGAAATCCAAGGCTTACAGAGCCAATGCTCCCTTTCAAATGAGCTTTATTGTTGTCATGTTATTGCCAAGTCACTGAAACACTAAATGCATCTTTGCACCTTGCCTCTTACCTTAGCCTTTTACACCTTTTCACTTCAGATAACTGAGGTGAAAACCTCAACTGTCCTGCTCCGTTTGCAGAGAGCAGCAGTGTCCAATTTGATGGCAATTACCAGTGAATTCAAGCTATGAATGAATATATTCCATTCACCTCAATTCCATTACACCAATATGTGCAAATCCCCAAGAGAAAAAGCGCCAGTTTAGTAAAAAGGCCTCTCTCATCTAAACATGATGTAGTGGGTGGCAGAATATGATTGCGGTTCCTTGCGTTCTCTCGGCGGCCTCTTTTTAATGCCTGCCAGCAGACATACAGACAGACTGTCCAGGTGCACAGTGTGCAGACACCCCTCTGAGAAACCAAACCTTCATTATTTATTAAGCCACAAAATAAAGCTGCAAGAGGGGGGTCAGTCAGCCGTGAAGCTGGCAGGAGGGGATGTTGCTTCCTTGTTTGCCAGGGACGCAGGTTGGAGAACTGGGCATGTGCTGCTAGAAGCTGCACGAGCGGAAGATGTGGGATTCAATTCCACCTACTGCGTTTGACAGGCCAAATTTAGACTGGATCAGATGGAGTTGTTAATTTCAAGATGGCACGGCATCTTAAACCCCCCACCCCCACCCTTGAATCGACCATTTTCTGGCCCTACATTCTTTCTCTTTTTTCTGCCTCTATACTATTGTAATGGCTTAGAGCCGGATCCAGAGTTGATTTTTCTTCTTCTATCTGAGGCATTTTTCTTCGCTTTCATGAGTAAATTTCCATTATCCCTAGCCTAGCCTTATAGGCTCAATAAATGCCATTTGACTTCCTTTCCCCCTGGATTGTGAAAAATGTGAAAAAAGAAAGCTGTTTTCAATAACCCTGCCAGAGAATATGATGATTCTGTTGATTTTTCCTCCTGTTGTACTTGTATTGAAATTGCATTGTTCCCAAACTCTAAATCTTTCCATCTAATAATGCATACCAATAGATGCCTACTATGCAATTCCAACTTGGGAATTTTAATGTGAACATTGAATCATTACTTAATCTCAGTCTCCTCCATGCATAGTAGTCCCCAGAGTGTACAACATCATGGTAGCCATAATTTTGTTCTTTTGTAAAATAATTCATATTCATTTTTTGACCAGAGAGAGACATACGTTACATTCTAATCTCCAGGAGCTCTAGGTGCGATCTTCGCATTACTCACTTTATCCAACCAAAAGATATTTAATTAACCATAATATATACAGTATACTGTATATTTTAAAAAAAATCCTCATATTTGAGAAGCGGAAGAAGGTCAATGTTGGCAATTCTTCTTTGACAAATACTGTAAAATGATGAATCAATTAATCCAAAGTGTTGACTAACTTGCTTATTCATGAAGTCAACTTTTATATTGACTAAATGATTAATTATTTCAGTACTAGAGGCAAGTATAACAAATTTGAAATGGTATGTACTCACTGTAGGATTTAAAGTGATTAGACAAAGACTCATTCACAAAATATATGTAATGTATCCATACTGCATATCCTCATATCACCACAAAAAAGGCAGATATTTACATGAATCACAGTGTGCATGAATACTTGTATCTGCAGAATTTACAGAACGCACATCCTGTACCACTTGAACCTCTTGAACTCCATTTAGCATGGTAGCTGCTACAACCTTTTAGCTCATCCATAATTTCCTACTAAAAAAAACCATAATTCTTTCCTATGAGGTTATTTGTGAAGGACATGAATAAATCGAATGGCAAACACTGTCTCAGAAAATGGCTTTTACTGTATCTAACTGCAACTTTGTATGTTTAGCTCGACCTTGGTGAGGGACAGTATATTCTTATCAACTTTAGCCAAATATTGCGGGGGGGGTGTGGATACCTTTATTATGAATTGGACAAAATAAGTGTTTACGCTTCTTTCTGCTCTGAGTTGTTTATATGATTTATGCTTCTTCTTCATCAGTCTCTTTCACATGACCTTGGTGAAATAAAAGGATGCAGTCAGTTTATGTAAAACTTGTGTGTCACTGCAGTGGTCAAGATAGTAAGATGAAAGGTATCCTTCTGTACTGTATAAGACCAAATAAGGCTAAATCAAATCAAATACCTGGGATAAATAAAATACATCTAAATAATCTCAGCTATTGTAAAGGTCAGGTGTTATAGTATGCTTTGAAATGAACTTGTATTGCAGCAAATATGTTAGGGCTTTAGGAAATTAAATGGAAAAGGAACATTGACAGTAGAAAGCAAGGGCAAATGTGTACGCTCATCCACCATGCTAACCTTCACAACTTCAATGTCAATGTCACCTGTGTTGCCATCAATCCCACCATCATTTGTGGTGTGAAAATGTATTTCTCTCTCTCTGTGCACTCAGGATTTTGCATTTAAGGACAACATGCTCGTATTATAAAATCTCTGAAGAGCAAGCTGAAAAGGAGCGAGAGGAACACGTGATAATGCCAGCAGCCTTTAAAGGAAACATGTTCTCAAAGAGGCCCTACGTGATGGTTTGGCCTTTGATAATAGAGCCATTACAGCATGTATACATCAACGTGACAGCAACTTGCCATGCCGTAGTGCAAATGGACGGTCCCTCCTGAGCACTTCTAACCTTCCTCCTTTATGTCCTCTCAGGTTCCTTTTGTCCTCACTCCCTCGCCTTTTCATCCTCTTTGTCCTGATGTTCACTTTTCCCATTCTCTCACACTCTCCTTTATCCTTACCCTTATCCTCCCTCACAACTTCTGACTTCATTTCTCACCCTCACCTCCCTCACAAGCTCTTGTGCTCTTTCTATCTCATTCCGTCTTATTCTCTCTCTCCCTTTTCAGCCGTCAGTGTGGGAGTAAAAAGGATTAGTCGAAACCAAGAGAGGGAGCAAAGCACTAAATGACGGTATTAAATTCTGGCAAAATAAATGTGGGCTTCTCACGCCAAGTGAGAAGTTAAGTCTCAGACAGTGCGGTTTCTAGCACATTTAACATGATGAAAGTGCATAATGAACTCATTTCAGAATGACAGTAATATTATCAAAGCCTTTAGAACATTCAAGCTACAAAAATAGGGAAATGGAGATCACTGAAAAACACATCTTTTAAAGTGCTCAATGCAAAATATTAGGATCAGTTTCTTATCTAATACACATTTTTGTTCATAATAAGTAGTTGTTGCCGGTCATCTGGTATCTTCAGTTGTTGGACTAGCTGGAATATTGTGAGAACAGGAGAAAATGTTAAATGGAGTTGTTAAAAAAGGACTAGGGTACTTTTAAAAGCACATTTACTGAAATCAATAATGCAAACACTTTTTTAATCATTATTATGTTATTTGCATTGCAGGCTGGTTTAACAACTGGTTTCACAATACAGCAGTATATTAAATCCACAATGAGCTTTGTACATAAGCAAAACTAATCAAAATCACACTTAACATAAAAAAGTAATTGCACAAGCTCTCAATAGTCAGTCGTCCAGCAGCAGAAGATAAGGGTGAGATGCCAAGCCTATTTAAATCTTGGATAAACAAAGCATGGGCAGCCCTTTATTAAGTTTGCCTCAAGATCCTTCATAGTTAGTTTGAATTTGCCAAGAGAGGCCAGCTCTGTCAGTAATATCAGACTGATGGGGCGAATGACAACAACAGTCTGAACTCAGAGCCAGCACTCTCTCTGTGTAAGGTTATGTGCCCAGGTATGACAGGCGTGTAATGAAATTCCTCTCCTCTTAACACTCAGCATCAACGTGCTGTGGAGACCCTGATAGCATCAGCACTGCAGACACACTGTCCTGTGAGAGGTAGAGAGAGGACAGTAACTGCAAAGTCACTAGTTAGACAGTCGCTCATATACCAGCACTGTGTTACTGGTATTACAATCTGCAGTGCCTGCCACTGGGCAAGGCATTTTGGTAAATAAGGCTGTATTGGGGGCTACTTTGTACCTAGAAGAGATGTTATTATAAGGAATAATTGTACAAGTCCTTTAAACCATACAATGATATTGGTCGTATATTCCTACCCGCTTATACGACCCACAGGAGCGTTTCCAAAATAGCACCCCCTAGAGGTGGCAGGAAATTCGACCCATAGAAGCGTTTTTCCGCACTCATTTCTAAACCAGAGAATACAACGATCATGTTTTAAACGCGCCATTGTGAAACATTGTGAAATGGTCCCTGTGTGTTTAGGTTTAGGCACAACTTAGTTAAGTTTAGAAAAAGATTGTAGTGCACTACACTTTACTTTACCCTCATGTTGTCCTCGGGTCAAACTGACCCGTTTTCCTATATCAATGTTCTTTTTAATTACCCCAAATAACATGATTGATTCCACACAACGCTCTTTTCATCTCTACTTTCATTAATTTTGGGGCGTCTCATTCAATTTTATAGCATTTGGAAAACAAATTTTAGTGGTTTCCAAATAGCATTGATTAAAAGTTGACATATTCCAGTCTGTGATTATCCATCAACATCCATTCCTTTCATTTTAGTCTAAATAATTCCTAATTTCTGCTTTTCTAACTCAAACATTAGGTATAATTTCCTATAAATGAGGTTTATTGACCATAAATTCCAAAAAATAACTGCTAAACTAAAGTTAATAAGTTAGTGTTACCTAGTGTTGAAAACGTCAAAAAAAGTGACAAACATTGAAAAAAGCGCCCAAAGTGTTGAAAAAAGGGACAAATATTTAAGAAAAAGTCAAAAACATCGATAAAAAGTGTCAACAAAAGTGTTGATTTTCAATTTTGCCGGTAAGACAACACAAGGGATAATTAAAGTGTGAACGCACTATGAATTAAAAATAGCAAGTGTACTGTAAATACAGAAGTGCACAATTTAAGACAAAGCAATAGATTACAAATGCTTTGAGATTATTGTTTGAGATTGCTTGACAAATGTTACAACTATTCTTTCACATCCATAGGCCAAAGCGGCTATGTGTAGAATATTTTGTGTCATCATTTATGGTTTCCAACAGAATGTGGAGGACTGGCTTTTGTTGCAACGGAAATGCCTCAACAAAAACATGAAGGGAACTGCCTCATTGTGAATGAACAGTGTGAACCTGCTCAAAATGGCAGATGGTGGACCAATTGAAGAAACACTCTCCGAACAGCTGTATCCTTCTCAACAGAATGCAGAACGAAGCTTTTAATGAAGGAGGCAAAATGACTGAAGTGACAGATCCCAGGGGACGACCAGAGCCATTAGTGAGCAGCAGACTTTCTACTGGACAAGGCAGCCATATAGGAATAAGTGTATAATATTTTGTTGCCTAAACCTTTTCCACAGCATTCACAATAATGGATCTTGTACTTCTTACAGAGGTAGCTGATACCTTTGGGATGGTCTTAGTCTAGTCTGCAGTTATGTCTGTTGTGGGTTTTACTGTGGCTTAGTAAACTGATGAACTGCTGAGATTATTAGCTTGCTAGACAGAGGAGTACATTATAAGTTTCTGCCTCATGTTCATAATTTCACTTTCATAGGTTGGTCTCCGTCCACTCAGCAGTTTGGCAACTGAGAACAAACTGATTGAAGTTCAATGTTTTGTATTTAAAAACATTAATTCCAATGTGAAATGTTTGAAAATATATTTAAAGAATATATTAATTAGGCCTATGTCCAGTGAAATTTAAAACCCAGTTCCCTCGATGCATTAGCTCTGTCCATCTGTGGTGCGCCAATGGCAACATCAGATTCAGAAGCACTCAACATGATGCATGTCAAATTCATGCTTAATGAGTTTTGGCCTTATGTCAGACCCTAATTTGAAGACATGCACCATGTTCTTTTCATGTTCAATTTACAAACAATTAAACAAAATTCCTGGAGCAGGGGACAGATGGGTTACATAACCAAGTGCTTGCAAGGTAGAGCTATTTAGCTATTTCTGTTTAGTTCCACCATTAATGATCAGTAAAATGTGGATATTTTTAAATGGTAATTATTTTCACTCCATAGCTCCAGCGTACAGAATATATTTCTCTCAATTGCTTCAGCAAACAGGAATGAAACCCAAACCATTATGGGACTGAACCGTAAGCTGATTCTTGTTACAACTATTTACATTTTTCTTACCATCTGAGTAGTAACTTCAGTCCACATAAACCAAAATGTGCTTGCATGTATGTTTCTCCTTCTGTTGAACCGACTCACTTAACAAATCCTCTCTCCTTGTGTGAGCTCACTGCAGAGGATTCTACAGAAACTAATTGGTGCCACAGGGTCCCTCGCTGCACCAGAAACAAGTGAAAGGTGTGGCTGCAAACAGCTTGCAAGGACGTTGTTACGGTTGCAGGGGTACAATGTGTGATATGTAGGTGTGGCTGTGGAGATGGGCAGTAGGTTGTGGGTGGTGTGTTTGGGTGTTTGCAAGTTGGACAGTCTCCTTACTGAGCGTTCCTACTGCCATTAATGCCAACAGAGTTTTTCATAATTTATTAATTGCCACATTTTTAATGCACATTTGAAAAAAAAAAAAAATCTTTCTTTCCTTGCTAACTATTTTCCTTCCTTGACTGCTCTGTGTGCAGTATTCCCTTATTGATGACTCATGCTCATGTGATGTGCAATGTTGCTGGACTCACTGGCAGATGTTGTTGGAACTATGCAAAGTGATATGTTTTTACATTAAACATGGAAACTTCTGCCTTAGGCAATAGTGGTGCAGGCCTACCTCAGTCTAGGTGGCGGCAACACTAGTTGCACCCCGCCATAAAATAGAAAAAAGAAGAAGAAGCGACCTTGGTGCACTTGTCAGTCGCTGCAGAGTGATAGGTAGATGGCAAGGTAGGGAAAAAAATAAGTCAGAAACTGACAGGTTTGACAACTGAATGTTAATTTTTCTGAAATTCTGCTCAAACTGATTGTAGCTTTAAAAAATGATAGCGTTTTATCAGTGTTTCAGTTTTCTGAGCAGAGGATTATCTCACCTTGTTAAATAGTATTTACAGTTTGTCATATGATCACAATCAGTCCACACTTGCACCCATGGCAACCTTGAAACCCCATCCTCACGATCCTGAATCCTAAATCAACCCCTTTCATTTTTTATTTAGTTACCTCTTGCTTGTTAATGCTCTGTGTGATGTCTGTATATGGACGTGCTTTGCACTCATGTCTCTCTGACACTGCCACCGCCCTAAGTTTAGATCTCCTCATGTTGACAGGAAACCTGCTATCCAGCTTCAGCATCTGAGGATGGAGACAAAAGAAATGGATATTGCGCAGGCATTGTCAACATGTCTGCCTGGCTGTCTCCGTGGATGTATTGTTTTCATTATGTCAGTGTGGCTTATAGATGCAATCTGGAATTTATTTTGCCATTTAATTTTAGCTGTATTCAAATATGACTTTGGCTGAAAAACAGGCTTTTAAGGATTTTATGTAAAAAACCTAATGGGATTTAAGGCTGCAAGATTATGGCCAAAATTACAATCACGATTATTTTGATCACATCACGATTATCTACCACGATTATTATTTGATTTTATGGACAAAATATTTTTTTGCATTTCCATGTTGTATTACAGTCCTAGACTGGGTAAACCCAGCCCGACTTGTCGGTGAGTTGATGTCACCCGGCAGCTTATGCTTGAAACCTGTACATTTATCTATCCTGTTTCCATTACAAATTTGGGAACCAATCACAAACTGGCTTATCCACCTGGCGCTATTGGCAGGTTTAACACAATGGCGATAGAGAAGCGACGGCCAATGAGCAATGGCAAAATCGTTGCAAAATCGGGACTACAATTAATATTCGATTTGTGCAGCCTTAATGGGATGGCAACAGACAATGCCAACAACTTGTTAGATAATGTACTTGATACGTCATATCAGACATGTTAAGTTGTTAGGTGGTAGTTTTACTTAATGATTCTGACTAATAAATGATTTTAATCAAAAAACTTGACCTCAGCCATTCATTAATATGGCATCCAGTGACAATGATTAACATGACCTGCTTAAAACAACCTGATTTCAGATACATGGTGCTAGTGGCAGGTAATGTGTTAAAATGTAACTTACATAAATAAGTCAATGTTAGACTTTGGTTTAACATGGAAGACAAACTTCGGTCTTCTGGGTGAAAGTCCTGAGTTTTTTTCCTCCCTAGGCGGACTTAGACAGAGCCGTGTTGAACCAGGGGATCTGTGTGTCCACCACGACAAAGGATACTAATTGACTTTCCATTTGCTTTGATGCTGCATGTATTGTAGTGTTAGAGATATTTTGTTAATATAAATCCAGCTCTGTGTCATGGGATTGTGTTGAGATGATCGTTGTTTGGCTTACTTCCGTGGTGGCAGTGGCTTCCTACAGTGGGAAGCCAAACACTGTTAATCTAAACACATTGCCCACACAAAAATGACACAGAGCTGAGGCCAGCACACCCACATTATTGCTCTTCAAAAGAGCAGAAATGTAAATAGCATTCAGTTTTGCCCACAACAAATAGGAAGATTTTTTAGCCAATTTGTGATTGTTGGTGTTTTGTTTCTTTGTTCCTTGGTGACTTTGGCCCCATGTCGTATCCACTGAGCTTCTCACAAGGTCATGATTTGGACTGCAATAGTATTAAAATCATTACCACAGTGCAAATATTTTGACTCACTGAGTAATTAGTCTTACTAACACGGTAAACCAGCTGAACATGGGCACTACCCCTGCCTATCACCAGGGGGCCACATTGTGCTTCAATAATTCCCCTTTGTTTTTTTCTTCCCATAAGTTAGACAAACGCAACATGAAAACAGAGCTCATCTCCCATTGACTGCTCTGTAAATGTATAGCTTTGGAATTGGAGAGTGCACGATGGGAAGTGTTGGGGCGGACAAGGTTTGGATGTATAGGTTTCAAAGAGCGGTCTCAGATTTTGCTGGACTCTTGGCAGACTGAGAGACACACGCCTCTGCTGCCTCAAAACACTCATTCTCTAACATGGCATCTCTGTAATGGGAGATTAACATAGAGAAAGGGAGACAGAAAGAAGAATGACAGGAGGAGTGAGTGGAAAAGTGGAAACAGGCAGCAGGGAGTTGCTCTGAGAAAGGAAAGCAGACAAGATCAAGAGACAGGAAATAGACACATTTAGATTTAGGTGACTCCTTTATGACTATATTGTAATCATAGTAGGAGCTAAAGCCAAAAGTACTGCATTAGGATAGCCATAAAGTGCCCAAATCTTAACTTTCCTTACCATTCTTGTACAATCCTTAATATTTAAACTAGTTGAAATTCTAGTCTGAGTGCAAAAGATGCAAAAGCTTCAGGAACTCCTGTCTGTGATGAACAGCAAGGAGAGAGCTGGGAGAGAAAGAGAGGAAGCATGCAGGAGAAACTGCAGAAAAAAAGAAGAAGCAAGAGAGTGAAGTTGCACCGATCGTGAAATTCTGGGCCGATACCAATGTTTAAAATAAAATGTTTGCAGATTGCTGATGTTTTATTGTTGCTATTCATTCATTTTGTTTTTGTTGTTATATATATATATATTCCCCCTTCTGTGCCAGGGAAACAAAAACATCTTCATTATAAAAACAACATCCAAACAGTTTTAAAGTCATTAAGCTTAGCTTAGAGTGAGCACAAATTCAAATTTATGAAAAAACTTTTAATATAACCTTCTTTCAAAAACAAAAAGATTATTTTTTATTGAAAAATAACTTCAAGCCTTTTAGTCTGCTATACAACTACCTACTCAATGAGAGTTGCCAATGGCAGCCGACAAGGTGAATATTGAATTGGTGCATCCCTACTTAAGTGAAGTGGGAGCTAGCTAACGGAAAGACAGAGAGGGGGAGGGAGATGGAGGTGAGAAAGACGGGAAAAAACAGAAGGAACAGTTCTTTGCTTACCCTCTGGTAATGAGACTTCGCGAAAGGCAGATAGAATGACACACAGATAGTGGGAGAGCAAAAGAGGTCAGTGGCTGGGAGAGAAACGAGGATGACAACGGCTGAGAAGAGTAAGAGAGGGAAATAGAGAGACAGTGACAGAAAGAAAGATCTACAGGAGGGAGACAGTTGTTGTTTAAGAGCAGAGAAGCAGGCGGTACAGACACTGAAAAGCAGGTCGGCTGCACAGCTCCAGCAGAACCTCTGTTCATACAAATAAAGCCTGGAGGGCTGTTTGAGCGTCTGTGTCTATGTGTGCTTTTATGCATATACGCTTCTACATTTGTTTGCGTTTGGGGATGCACATGTGCTTGTGTTTCATTTTTGCTTGGTTTTGCATGTGTGTGTGTGTATGGTGAACATTAATGTCCTTGTCATAAGCATGCAGCTGCAGAGTGGTTTGGATGTGTGAGGGGTAGCAGCTGTGTATCTAAAAGGCTGACCCCATGTTGCAATCATGCAAAGCTGGCGACTGTACTCCTGTGCTCCTTTCCCTGGCCTACGGCAAAGAAATACAAAGCTCAGCACCACGGTATTAACTTGTGTGTCTGTGAATGGATTTGTGCATCAAGTGTGGCGAAAATAAGATGTTTTGTGTGAATGAATGCAAGTGGGTATCGGGGGAATAATGCTGCTCTTTTCTGGATGCAACAGGGCTGTATTTAAGCATCCTCTTGTTTATGCCACAGGCGACGTGTTGTCCGTGGAAGAGAGCCCCAGCCAACTTTACTGACGCAAGGTCAAACACACAGGCATGAGCCCCGGGTTGCTTTGAAACAGATGTTACCCCCTCACACACCCCACCCCCTTCTCCATTACACCCAAACTCCCACACAAATCTATTGCCTATGACAGCACTGTGTAGGGTTGAGGTCTGATAAAATTCAAATGACTACACAGATTTCACTCTCTGACCAAAGTACATGCCTCTAGTTGTAAAACCATCCCCTGAATCTTAAAACATGACAGGCTCTAGACCCTCACATGCCCTTCTCTCATTCAGCAGACTGGGTTTAAAAATCAACGGAAAAACTGTTTTCTTTAAAAGCGTTTGGTCAGATCTTTTCATGGTTGTCTAAACAGGGCAAAATCAGAGTGTTGGTCTGTGTTGGTCCTGCATGGTTTAAAGCAACATGAAATGAGTTCAAAGTAATATTTGGACTTGGATTTCTAGCCTAGTGGGTCTGTCAATCCAGATGGATGAAAATCAATCAAAAAAGAGACACATACATTGTTGGGGATGATTTCGTAATGAGGACAAATACATAGGTATATAGAGATTTATTTCAAGGTTTCAGAATTAAAATCAGAAACAAAAACACAAGGACATTGAGATACGGTGCAACTGACGAAACTTGTCTCCCGGTTGGTTCTAGCTCTTTCCTTCTCACTCATGGAGGGGACAGGATGAGGAGGAGGGAGGGGCAAGCTAGTCTCGTTTTGAACTTTGAATGTCAACAAGAAGTAATGTCACCCAACATCGCTTAGAGCATCTTTAATTTCGTGGTTTTTAGATATTTTCAAAGCTCAGTGAATACCACAGTTGTCTTTTGTGATCATTCAGCCACAGAACATGTTAGTTCAACACTGCTAAATTAAATCTCCCCAGCAACAATGTGTCCATTTATTGGCTCAGAAAGTCCTTGTGCAAGGCATTAACCTTGTATCTGCATGCACATTATAGCAAGGCTCAAACTGCAGGCAATGTTAGCAGAGCAATGCAAAGTAGTTGCTGTATAATCTTGTAATATTTTTTAATTAAGTATACACCTACGTACAGTATCTGTCACTTCCTTAAATGTTATTGCTTTAATTTAATACCGAGCAATTTAATTTTGCAGCTAACTGGTTTAAGGACACATTTGGCAAGAGCATTTAACTATCCCATATTTTTGATAGTTATTAATTCTCTTCATGCAAGTGAACATATGTCAGATTTTAATAAGATACAAATTCAGATCACTCACTGCCTATGTGCTACCAATTTTAATAGTACCTTGTCATTCCTTTAGATTTCCATCTCTGCAGCCAACACATTCAGAAGAAATAAATCACATGAAGAAGTTGGAATTAGGCCATCCTCTCAATTTACCAAATCATCATTCCATCACTCATATCAATCAATACATCAATATCAATATGATGAAGTTAAGAAGGGTGGATGAGAAATGGGCTCTGAGGCACAAAAATGAAATGAGGCTATGCCTCGACCCCAAGAAATTATTGATGGATAAAATCCCTGCCAAATGTTTGCCATTCCCAACAAATTTCAATTCAATCCCCTGTCACCTGCAGAGGTGCGGAGGAAGCCCTGGCAATGCAAGACTAGCCATTTGCTGATCATGATTATAAATACAGCCACCATTGACGCTGTCACACAAATAAAAAACGGAGACAAAAACAACTTGGTTCAAGCTACTAGTTACATTTCCACTTTAACCGCCACAGCAAGCGTTCTTCTTGAGACACTTACATGGCTGTGACTTACTTCATGAAAAATGCAGATAGTAAAGTTTGTTTGCTGTTTAACAAATGTTATAATGGGTATGGCATGTTATCTAAATGATATAGAAGGTAGTTTAATCGTTGGTGCCAGACACCGTTAGCAGTCATCACAGAAAGTGGCTAATCTCCGGGGGCTTGCGTGCACCACATTGTTTACTGGCACAACAAAAACTGTGATGTTGAGTCAGTGAGGACCAAGATCACTAAACATTTCCAGCACCTTGTTGATTGCACGCCTGAAAGCACTGAGAAGGTTGTAAAAGCATAAAAGGGCCCACCGAGGTGGATAACACTTTTTGGTCCAATAGTTTCGTAATACTTAGTAGAGCAGCAAAAAGGAACTGGTGTGCAGCTGTGAATACATTCCTGGAGAGGACTGTGGAATTTGGTATTAATAATAAGATAAATGGCGACAGCTTTCAATTGCCCCACTGATAATTAATTCCAATTCATATTTGGCATAGCCTAGAGTCTTATTCTGTGCACAGCAGGGATTTTTGCATGCTCAGCTACATGTTGAAAAAATCCTATGTGGTGGAGAATTACAGGCATTGTACTGTAGTTCAACAGATACGAAGACTCTATTCTCCAATTCTAAATCAAAGCTTCTATTTGTGGATTTTTGGAGTGTAATTAAAGCAATTTTCTTCTTCTTTTTTGATGCTACCATTAGAAGTTGCCATGATAAAATTTCTCAAATCCAATAAATATGAGCTTTAATATTTACTCGGGTTTATATGGATTTCTGCCAGTTTTTCTAATTACTAAGATTAGAGCATTTTCCTTTCTTGAATATTCACTCCTCTCCTGTTTCTTATGAATTTTTTCTTAACTCTCCTATAAACTCAAACTTATGGATCGAAACAGATCCATGGAGTGGCCCAGGGGATTTTATCAGAATACAGGATGGAAAATCTGGTGAGAAATATAAGAAATATTTGATCGGATAGGACACAAGCGGATTTTGCTAAAAACAAAAAAAAAACACAAAAAACATTAATTATTCATTACAATTTTATATGGGCTCTTAAGGCGAAAAAA
The DNA here is from genome assembly GCA_026937815.1 of Etheostoma perlongum. NCBI lineage: Eukaryota > Metazoa > Chordata > Actinopteri > Perciformes > Percidae > Etheostoma > Etheostoma perlongum. Next base: position 26,326,343 of record CM049378.1, on the reverse strand, counting down.
TTAAATCTTTTTTTTTTTTTTTTTTTTTTTTGGGGGGGTCAGGCACCCTGTCCAGACCTGCACCTGGATTTGATTAAAAAAAATGTTTTTGTTGTATCTTGTAATCCATTATCGAATAGAATGCTTTGTTTGAAGCAAAAAAGCCAAATAGTGTTTGTATGTTGCTAACCATCCCAGTTTGGGCATTATTTCCCAAGAGGCCATGTGTGTTATGGAGAGCTCTCTGAAAAAAGCTTTTGTACTCACTGAGCTGTATTCTGCTATCTCATAAATGAATAGATAAATGGATGGATTGAAATACATTTATGAAAACTCTTGAGCCAGGCATTGTGCTTTAATAATTCTGAGTTAGAAAAGACATGTGCACAATGTGCAAATTAGAGATTGGTTTTCAAAATGAAGTATGATTCAATTGAAAAGCTGGCTGAGGCCGGAGTTTCTCAAGTACACATGGTATCTTGTCATATAATAAAAGTATGTAAAATGTGTCCTACTCTTGAATAGAACCAATGCTTTTCTGTGTCTTTCTTCTTGTCATTTAGACAGTAAATTCATAGAAAGTTTTCAGATAAACAACGTCTGTTACTGAATGCCAGTCAGTTTTAGCATTTTCTGCCTGTAAACACACCCATTTTGTGTGCTCTGTTTTAAACCAAGACCCTGATGAATGTCATTATTGGAAAGCAAACACCCACAACAAGTTTAAATACAATCCAGAATTGTACACTGTATCACTGTGCTTAGTTTAAAGCAGTTAATCTCACCTGGTGGGCCGCGACCCAAAAGTAACAGCTGGTCAGTAAATAAATACATAATGTTTAAAACACATTTGATTTTAGACTTGACTTTCATTTTTCTAAAACATATTTTGACAGACATGCTTCAGAGCTGTGCACCAGTCAGAGCCGTGCAGCAGTCTATCGCTGTAGCCATGGTAAAAATACATCAATAACAATACAGTATTTAGAATGTGGAACTTTTGTACATTGAGGATAAAAAGGGACAGAAATGACAGGTTAGGTAAAAACATCTAATTTTGTGGGCCGTTATTTAAAAAAAAATTTGGGCAGTTTTTTTAGTCACTTTTGTCAACGCAGTTGTCATGTTCATTCTCAGTTTCTTATTAATGTGCTCAGAATTGCACTTTGCACAAGTAAATATGTGTATTTATGTTAAAAAAAAAACAAGAAGTACGTGTCTTTTCAAAAGCCATATTTTTGAAAAATAAATTAGCTTGGTTTGAATTCTATTAAAGTGGGTCGCGACTTAATGACCATGGGAAACAGGGTGAGACTAGTTTACAACCCCTGGTTTAAAGCTCATATTACTCAGACATTTCGGTGTACATTGCAAAATGACATCACAGATTAGACCCTGGAATGATGAAAGATTTAAACTTTAACAAATATCACATTTAATCAATTCTACAGTTTCTTTGTTTCTATTATGTCACTGCACATTTGAAATGTAACACAAAGTTGAACTTTCCAGTGGTTGTATGTTGTAAGTGTACCAAACCGCATCTGATTTAAGTCGACTCGCAGGCGGGGATCAACGCCGCGGGGTGCAACGTGAACTCGCGCCATGGAGGAAAGCCAAACACCATTCATCTACACAGTGCCTACAAAGATGACACAAAGCTGGTTTAAAATCAGTATCCCTTTAAGTCATACTGTGTACTGTGGTGTAATTATTAAATCCGTGCCTTAAGGTAGGTGGACTTTCCTTTGTACCAGTATAGCGCTATGGAGTACTGTTTTTATGAGTGGATCCCTGTTTGGTTTGCATGCAAGTCCTGCGTGTGTGTGATGCAATCAGTGGTGTAGTCTAGTCTATTGTAGTGGGTATACTGTACCACACACAAATATTTATATTTGGGGGGCATAAGATTTTGGTCTGGGTGTCCTCCCCCAGGGTTATTTTGAGTGTCAAAGACTTCATTTCTTGTATTATGATACAATTTTATGCATCAATTTATGGTGGTAATACCTTTATTTATCCTATGAGAAGGAAAACACAAATGGCATTCAAAATATATCAAAAATATAATGGAATATATGGAACTCAAGCCTGGATCAAAAAACTTGACCCCAAAGCAACGAGGACAAAATAAAATAGGCTACTTATGTGCGGTGAAGGGAGTTTACTGGTGTATGTGTAGGCGGAGCATTTGGGCACGTTCGCTATGCACACACTACGCACTGCGCTCAGCGGGTCGATGAAAGAGGAGAAAACGCTCTGTGCATGTTCTGCATTGTTAGTTTAATTTGCTGTCACATTACCCAACCATATATTTGTGAATACAAATATATCTGAAGTGAAATATCTGTCACAAAATTATATTGTTGCGTATTGCATTTTTAAGTGGGTTTATGGAAATCCTGGGGATTTTCTTAGTGGGTATACTGCGTATTCCTGCGTATCACGTAGACTACACTGCTGCATGCAATACACAATTCTCCCGCCACTATTACGCTGATTGACTGTTGGAGGCAGTGACGTAACAATAATGCAGCAATGCAAAGGAAAGAAGACAAGCTAGCAAACATGGATTTGAAGAATTGCCTTTGCAAACGTTTTGTGAGAAAGGAAATGACTGTAACATGTTGTTTTTGTTAAACCTCAAGGACACACAATGCATTTGGGCAAAAAAACACCACATTTTAACAGAATCTTTGTTTGTTTACAATAAATACCGAGAATCAGAAGACATGGAAGTGTGGGATCTAATCCCAGCGCAGATGTTGATGGAAAAAACCCAGAAGCACAAATCTCTTATAAATAAATAAATACAATTTATTCCCAATTATTAAATAAATAAATATTTTTTACATTTCATAGTTTTTTCAAGCTGAAAATGTATTATTGGAATGGTTGGTTGATTTTTTAAACCCTACACTAGTTTAAAAGGAGACAATATGATTCATAAAGAGAATGACTCATCTCCCAAATGTGTGTGTGTGTGTGTGGGGGGCCTGCCAGATGTAGCTGCACATGAAGCATAAACAAATGCACCAAATAACTCTGCATATGGGAGTGAAACCTTAATCCTATTTCTAGTCTGGTTGATGCTGTAGACACACAGGGAATGGCCATGCCTGTCTCTTTGCTGCTCACTGCCACTAACCTGAGCCTCAGTCAGTGGAAATCACTAAACCAGGCAAAATGCACTGTAGCCCCATTATGTCACTTCTCTTTTCAGTATAATGTATTCATGCTACACAATGTTTTCTCCTTCCAAGCTCCTGTCTGATATTGTGTACAACACCTACAGTACTAAACACGGCTTGATGCAAAAGGTTTTTGAGTGGTGGCATCAAATAAAAGCATGAGTCAAACAGGGACGTGTCTGTATCCCAAGTCCAGTTAACACTTACTGTCACAGAAACGATTCTGCTGTCACTTTCAACCTGTAGTGTTTTTCTGTTACAGAACAGTGTGGCTCCGCCTCTTACCAACTATAAGATAAGATAGAACTTTATTTATCCCCAGGGGGACATTTTGTAGCAGGAGGAATAGGGACATAGTCAACATGGTCTTAATCCCTTTCTATTACTTACTCAAAACCAACAACAATTTACTCTGCAGTGGCTTTGCAGGAGATTCACGTCCATATTTTCCTCTTTATTGTTGTTGCTCAGATTATGTTGCACAGCATACAATTCAAGAATGCTGCCACCATACATGTTTTTCCATTCCATCTGTGTGAAATGCTTTCAATGTTTTGAATTAGTTTTGATGCAGTTAATACTAATCTTTCAGTCATTTGTTTGGCATTTCATCTTTAAACTGAACACTTGCACGCCTGTCTGCTAGCCATTGTGTCAGCATGGATGCACAACATTACGATTTCAAAATGGCAAAACCGTCATGTGATAAAAACCTGAATTAAGATGATACTTGAAAAAATAATGTAAGTATCTATTCAGTGTAGTGCCTTAGTGCACGGACTCTTTAGATTTGTCAGCTCATGAAATCTGAAAACCGGCCAGTTTAGTGTCCTTGAAAAAAGAAGCATACAATGGGCACATCATGAAAACTATTATATACAATTCTGAGGCTCAAATTTAGCTTAGAGTATTCTATATAGTCTATACACACAATGGCCCGGTTTTCACCTGGCATTAACATCCGTCCTGAGTGTCCTGAACAAGAGCTGGAATTCTGCTTGTTAACTCTGTCACAGAACGTGGTCTAAAAGCAAGTATAACACTTGTATAACACTTTGCTAGCTTGTTTTTGTGGTTGATAGTAAAATTGCCCAACAGTTTTGTTAGAGAGCTGATGCAGAATCTAGAGAAAAGCTTGGCACCTGTCAGAAACCTGCCTCTTGACAGGTGTAAAAGTGGCCATTTTCACTCTTGATTGACAAGTCCATTGACAAGAGATAGGACACACAGCTTGTGCTCTCATTTACGGTTTTGGGGAGCAGGGAGCATGAAGTTTATTGATGCTGTTCTGTGCCACGTGACAAGTGGGGACATCTTTTAAACACTGAGGGCCCTATCTTGCACCCGGCGCAGTGAGGCGCAAAGCCCAATAGAAGAATCTTTGCTATTTTAAGACAGGCGCAGTTGTTAATTTCCCACATCATTTAAATAGCAAATACACCTGCTACCACCTTTGCTGGTCTTGAGGCAGCAGTAAGTGATCACGCCATTGACCAACAAAAACCTGGTCTAAAGTCAATAGTGCAGCATTTCATTGAATTTAAACATAAATCCTCCATCGTAATAGAAATGCGGCAAGATACAAGGCGCCTGACTTTTAAAGGGAATGGAAGATGACACTGATTGGTTTATTGCATGTTACGCCAAAAACACACCTATGAATTAATGAAGACACTACGTACAACCTTTTAAACCATGCGCCCGGCACACGGACCCTTTCAAACTATCAAAAGGGGATTTGGACGTGCCCTAAACGCAGCTGCGCCATGCGCTTCACGCCGTGCACTTCGATCGTTAAAATAGGGCCCTGAGTGCATTTACATGCACACTAATATTCCAAGGTAAGGCTATGTTCAAAATTGGCCTCTTTTTTTAAGCTGCCAGCCTCTGTTTTACATTATAGTCCTATAGGTTTTTCCCCAAAAAATCCTGAGCGCTTTTTTACGTTCCACTGCGACTTCTATTTTGCAGCTCGGTGCGTCTTTTGAAGTTGAAAAAGTTATACTTTTCTGAAAAAAATGCCCTATGTTAAGCGCTTTTTTGACAGTCAACCAATGCAAATGAGTAGTCAGACCTGTCGTTTTCATAACAACAAGAAAAAATTTAATTGGTATGACATATACACAGCGTAGTCAGAATATTGTCTTTGGGCAAAAACCGGAATATGTGCATGTAAACATAGTCAGTCAGTGCCTCACTCAGCTGTCTGATTGTATGTGCATTATATATGTGTATTAGCTAGGCTAAATGTATATCACTGTTGATGTGTACAGTATGTTACAGTGGGAAAGTACTGTTTTGTACAGGGCTGTTTTGACTTCCACTCAGTAAAGCTGACTATGAGTTGGAAATTTCACTGGCCAGGAAAATATACAGTGATCAGGACTGACATGCACTTGCTGCACTGCTGGAATGTAAAGTGAACACTAATAGCCAATGCTGCAGAAACATTTAATGGTCACTCCAGAAATGCTGAAGAGTAGAAAGCAGGCTGCATGTTCCTGCAGCACAGCACTGAGGGCTAATTGAGACAAACATACACAGGACGTGAATTTACACTCAATTTAAATATCAAGACTTATATATTATTATATTGGTCAGAACACCATACAGCAAAGTAAAATTTGTTCCAAGGAAAACGATGGTTACGTAACTCTAGATTCTAAGAGTACTGGGTTTATCCCTTCGCGCACGTGCCGTCGTGAACATTTTCTTTCCCGCCATTGCGTCCAGCATGGGCTTCAACTACGTCCGACGATACTGTATATGAACAGAGTGGACCCGTTGCTCAGCTCCCAACATCAGCTTTTTATTCAGGTTAATGTTCTAGGAGTAGATACTATATAATATAATAGTAAACGCCTATACAAATAGAATCTGGAGTTACAATACATAACTATCATTCTATTTTGTATTGGCTTTGCTCTCTAAGAGCTACGCTATTGGGTTAGTGCGAAGCTGATGAAGTCCCACCTGTGACACAGGGCCCACAAGCAGAACATAGACTAAATTTCTCCCAATGCACTTTGCAGGGCTTGTATCAGTCGTTATTCTGACAAAAGTTTGCCATAGTAACGACATGGCCTAGGTGGATTACAAGGCTCAGTCATATTAGTGAATGATTAGTGGAAAAATGTCCATGATTGACACTTTTAATGATATGCCTGGTTTTCTCTAAGCCCTCCTGTGAGCAGGGGGAGGGGGAAAGATTGCAGGCGAAACACATGCAATGACATGACGTTATTTGAGGTGTGCATGTGACATGATTTGACAATGTGTGGGAAAACCCTGCGTCCCACCTTGAACCTAACAGAAGAGGTGAGGACAGCAGAAATACACAAATGCAACGACGCCTTATACCATAATTATAGGCATGCATGAGATAGAAAACTATTGGGCATCCACTTCCCTTCCCACACGCCAAGATAAACTATCAAATGCGTGGGGACTAGAGAGAGAGAGAGAGAGAGAAATTTTCGGCAGTTTATGGCGAAACCCAATGCTTGCAGGTACAGTGCTTGCAAACTTGAGCCGCCTGCTCCTTCCAAGGGGCCAGGATGAGCAGATTGTCCAGATAAGAGGACTCTGATGCCTTTCGTCCACAGCGGCTGAAGCGCCATTTCCATGCCTTTGGAAAAGGTGCAGGGGGCTAGTGAGTACCCAATTGGCAGCCAGTTTTGCTGGAAATGGGCCCCTTGGAAGGAGAAACGCAGGAATTTCCTGTGCCTGGGAATAATCAGGATGTGAAAGTATGAATCTTTCAGATCCAAAGATGTAAGCCACTCGTGGCGTCACACACTCTCACACGTGCCTGACGGTCAGCATGTGTAATGGGCGCTCTGTGATGTATCGGTTGAATTGTGACAGGTTGAGGATGGGGCGCAGCCCGCCTGTCTTCTTTGGTGTGAGAAAATAGCGGGAGTAAAATCCCTCGTTCCCCTCTCCTCTAGCTCCTCTAGCTCTGACTACAACACAATTTAGCACACAACCTCAACATCATTGTTCTCAGCCACTCCCTCTGTTCGTTGATTGGGCCGTTAAAGAGTTGGCAGGAGAAAACCCAAGAATATACCACAAACCCAGATGGTGTACTGAAGGAAAATGAAAATTGAGCAAAAGTACATAGGGGGGCGGAGCAAGGCTAGAGCAAGCCCTTAACAAAACAACACAACAAATCATTGGTCAATCATGTTTTCATTTCCTGACAAGCGACCTCTTGCTGTTTTACTGTTAAGGACTTTAGACAGCACTTGAAATTTGTCAAAATTACATACATATATAAATGTGCAGGAACATGTGAAACAGAGTGCTGCAGAAAGGGCAGAAAACAGGGTATATTCGATGGGTGGGCCAACTTACTTTGACCTGAGTTTACATCTCAGCTTTTTAGCTTCACGATCTTTCCCTAAATTTAACTAAAAGTACTTGTTGTCGCCAACTAAACTGCATGTCATCCTGCAAGCCAATGCTTTTTTTTAAACTCTCACATGGGTTGTTATAGAAATGACACTTATCTTGTTGCTTAGGTATGAGAATGTGTTATTATCGACTCAGGGTGGCTTGGATGGAGGCATAGTTTGGTATGGTGGGGCGGGAGCCCGAGGGTCTGGAGTTTGAAGTCTGACTGACATTAAGAAAGATACGGTGGAACAGCTTCTAGTAGCCATGTAGACTTTTATGTCATGCATTTTTTTGTCTATCAGCAATCAACAAGAAAGACCTATTTTATTTCCAGTCAGAACCATTGCAAGCTGCATTTACAACTTACAAAGCAGGAAACAGGAGCTTGCCTCTATTATTAATGGCTGTAATAGTGTTTGAATGGTTTCCAGAATTTTTAGCAACGTCATGCACTTTGAATTTCGGAATTTCAAAGCCAGTGTATAGACTTTAATGAGATGTGTGTCCTAAGTTGTGTTGGCTGTTGTATGGCCACACCACCGAGATTGAAAGGTTTAATTAAAACTAATTAAACACAAATTTTACCCCACCCACTGCCAGCCATTACTTTTCTTAGTAGTACTTGCTGTGTGTTGTATTATGGCTTTGCTATGGTTCCTTTTTTAGTAATTGTTAGCCATGTTTGACTATTTACTCTTCCTCTGCGGACTACCTGGCTGATTGACTGACTTTGCCCTAGTCTTAATTTGCTTTGACGGCTGGAGCTTGCTGCAGCTAGTCCTGCACATGCATGAGGATGAGCAGCCTAACCTTTATAGGCCCATGACAACTTGACAAATGACTCATCCACGTTATCAACATTATAGCCTAAACTTGACTCGCTCTTAGCAGTTTTTGGTCTAGGATCCATAACAGGACTCATTTGTCAGCAGTGCCCTAAGGAACAGACAGGAGTAATTAGAAGTGCTTGTGTGGTGTCTACCCTGACTTTACTGACATGTTATCAGCCTCCTTGACTATAACCATCACTAACAGGGTCAATGCTCTGGAGGTTGACTCAACAATTTCGGCCCAAGGCAGGTGTAAACAAGAGTCCGAAGATAAAGAACCTTCTTGTTTCAACCAGACTTTTTTAGTATAAATATAGATGCCATAAATTAAACTGTCAGACACATTCCTATCCAATTCATCATATTTAAGAAGTTGTGCATTAGCTGTATATAATTTGCTGGTTATGTTGTTTCCCAATTTGCACCTCTTTTGGAGGAAGTCGCTCATAATCAAGTCAAAGCCCTGAGCATGAGTAATTTATTATGCAGCACCAGAATCATTCTGATGGTTGATGGCTGAATGATTTTTTCCTGAAAGGGCACGGACAAAATATATATTTTCTTTGCACCTGTTTTTAGTATGCAAGGCAATTACTGAATCTCAAATCGGTGATTTGCTACTTGAGTCACGGCTTGAAAAAAAATGCAATTACCTGTGATTATGACATTGATAGCTACATATGGTTAGCGAGAAAAGAACGGGGCTGTCTATAGATGACATTCAAGGTCATATTGATTATGAAACAAGTCCCCCAAACCTTACGATGATGTGGGTCGTTTACTCCTACACTCTATTAGCACCCACAGGAGCATATCTAAACCAGAAATTGTAACAGTCGTGGTAAAATTGTGAAACAGTCACATTTTGGTGATGTTTGGCACAAAAATACTTACATTATTTTTAGGCACGTAGTTAAATTTAGAAAAAGATTGCAGTTGGGTTCAAATTAGACGTTACTTTACTTCCGGTTACACACGTGACACTGAACATGACTATGTTTGTTTCGTAAAGCAAAAAAGTCTCTTGGATGAAAGTCCTGTATTTGGTGAACCCATCCACCAACCCAACCTGCCTCCTACGCTCTTCACACTTTCTGCTTTGTTCACTTCATAATTACTATGGCCACTGGAGGGCATAACTAAATGTAAAGAAGTGTCGTAATTGCTGCTTGAATAGTCTCGCATTGCCAGACCTTCCTTCACAGCGCTGCGGAGGCTCTGGCTAGTCCATACAGCATGGCATTTTTGGCACCAATCACAATTGTCAGGGGCAGTGCTAAGCACGGGACGTTACCCCCGGTGCCGCTGCAAAATAGCATTGGGAAGGAACTTGTTTTGGTGGAACGCATGTACGTTAAAAAGTTGTTTTAGTCGTGGAACAGAACTCTCATATCCGACAGATAGTCTAGCTAGCTGTCTAATTGTCTTTAACAAATAACCTTTGGGAGTGTTTTTCAGGGGAGAACAGTCTCTTGTGAAATGAAAGCACAAAGCATTCTCAATGGCCACCACAGCGGAGTAATGGACAATTTATTAGACATATTAGTTACGGTACGTACGTAAAAGATTTAACTGTTTTTAATAGCTAGAGTGATTCAAAGGAAAATGATTTCCTGCATGAGGCCTGCTTTATTGTGTATGTCACTATCAGCTGTTGGTGACTCATCTGCACTTGTTTTTGTATAACCTGACATGCCTTCTCAAGAGTTTACTGTCATCACAACTTGACCTTAAAAGCATTACAACCACGTACAGATTGGACATGTCTGCTGCTCTCGGCTTTGGCCGTCTTGTTTGCCAGCATCTTTTTGACAATGTCACTGAATCCATTGTTGCAGTCTATGCAGTCTAATTGCTGTTCTGCTTTAGGTTGATGAAGAACTTGCCCTGCCATTGAGTCGACTTGACCATAACAACCCCATGAGAGGGACAGCAGCAGTAATGGTCTCAACATGTGTGAGAGCGCAGGGAAAGCTACAGTACACACACTGTCCTTTTCATATGGTAGCACTGCTGACTTGTTCTTGCACTGTCAGCCCAGATAACTTCATTGTCATTGTCATGCAGAACTGCTCATCTCTGTTTGCCTCCCATTTAGTCTGACATTGGGGGAGGGAGAGGATTCTTTTTTTGGTCTTAGAAGGTCAGGCTAAAATGCAGATTTTTGTTGGTTCTGCACTCTCCACTATTGAAGATTTAAACATATAAATAGAACATGTGGCCTGCAATTAATTATATTTAAACACAGAAGAACTGTGATCTAAACGAAGATGAACTGAACCCTATAGATGGGTAGAAGATCAACATACAGTTGTTTCTATAACTGTATAAAACACAAAAGTTATGTTCATTATTCTAAGATGATACAATATGATAAGCCTTTATTGCAGGGGTATTCAACTTTTATAGGCCAAGTACCCCTTAACTGAGAGAGGGACAACCTACTACATTGTATAAAATGAATATTTGCATATTCAACTGGGCCTTCAATAATGTGTGGGCAGCTCAGACGCGTAACTATCGGTAAGCAGGCTACACTGTTGCTTACGGGCCCGTACCAATCAGGGGCCTCAATGACTGGAAGATATTGATTGACAGCCGGGGCCCCCTATCATTTTCATTACGTGACAATCACAGCTGTCCCATGTGCACTAAGAGAGCCACTGGCTAAGCGGGAGTGAAATTCATTTCCTTGTTTCTGCTACTACTGGAACATTTAACAACAAACTATACAGCAAAAGACCATGCAAAACATTTCAGACCTTCCTGCCAACCTGTATACATTTTAACATCAACGTACACTGTAACAATTTGCTGAAGCTGCTGCTCTTTCAATCCTGTTGGCTCTCTGCAGCGGGCTGGGCTGCTGCTCCCTTCCCCCCTGCGCCTCATGTATGCTGAGTCCTTGGCAGCGGTCCAGGTTCGAATCTTACCTGCGGCCCTCTGCTGCGTGTCATACTCCCCCCCCCTCTCTCTCTCTCTATCTCTTTCAACCTATCCTTTCTAAACACATACACACCAAGAATTACGTATAAGTAAGTAAGTAAGTAAGTAAACTTTATTTATATAGCACCTTTCACAGACAAGAAGGGTCACAAAGTGCTTTACAGTAAAAACAAATAAAACAGCAACACATAAAATACTAAGCCATAGATGTTTTTTAAAAGTTTCCACAGAATCCAAAGCTCTCAAGGCTAAAGGGAGAGAGTTCCAGAGCCTTGGAGCCACCACTGAAAAGGCTCAATCACCTCTGGTTTTAAACCTCAGAGAGCAACCAGAAGTGTGGGCAATAGATCCTGGATGTAAGTACTCTAAAATATTGTAGAAATGCAACGATTAATTGATTAATCAATTAATTGTCAACTATTAAATGAATCACCAACTATTTTGATAATAGACCAACGGTTTGAATCATTATTTAGAAAATAAATAAATTCTCTGATTCCAGCTTCTTAAATGTGAAAAATGTCTTGTTTTGTCACTCCTCTGTGACAGCAAACTGAATATTTTTGAGTTCTGGACAAAAGAAGACATTTGAGAACAGGGCTTTTTCTGACATTTTATAGACCAAACAACTAATTAATTAATTGACAATGAAAAAATTGTTAGTTGCAGCCCTACTCCAATAAATTGCACAAATGTTACTTGCGTCAAGGGGAGCTTCTGTGCTTTTAACCCATGCCCACTTGTTGATGTTTTGAGACACACTTGTTCATTTCTTACTATACCTGTAGCGTTAACTTTATGTAGTCTGTGTTACCGTCACCACTGCTTCTAGCTGCAGCTTTCACAGGAATGTGTAACGTAAGCTAGCCAGAGCTAAAGAGCTGACGGATGTCTATAAAAGGTAGCATGTGATAAAAGGCAAGGATGACAATGATAGTACTGGTTTCCAACAACTTGCTTTATTTTTAAGTACTGAAAATGTCCAAAATGAAGCTATCACTACATTGTTGAAATTTGTTTCCCCCCCCCCGTGCTGCCCATGTATCCTTGATTGTTTGCTAACAGTAAGAAGGATACGTATCACCCTGAGGAAATTCACTGAATTACAGCAACACAACAGGTAGTTCCGCAGCACTGGAGGAGCCATTTGGCTCTCTAGCCAGGTTAATCTGATTTAGCTCCGACTGCTCTTTACGTTCAGTGTGTCTGCCACCGGTGCCTGTCGAGAACATGTATCACATTGAGCAAGAAACAAGTCGAGTCACTGACACGACACCATCTGTACATGCAGGTAGCAATCTGTGCTGTCCTTTTCCTGTCCTGGCCTGCCATCAGTGTCTCCACCACACTGCTTATTGTTTCAGATCTACTTTCTGAAGAAGCTAGCAGTTAAACGGCTAGAGACTTGCTGTTTCTTTCTATAAATTGCAGAGAGGCATGCCAGGAAAAAGTGATGGTGAAAATGTAATTAATCAATTATGGGTTTATGGATTATCAAAATAATGTATACCATAGTAGTACAGTTTGACCAACAATTCAAATCCCAAAGATATTCACTTTACAATCCCCAAGAAAGAAGAACCCCGGCAAAAAAACACAACTCTACTATTACAGTTTACTATTACAATATGATAAACAAAATAACATAAATAATCCAATTAGCAATTAAGTTTATACCACTTTATGACTGTTATCTTATCCACTATATCTGTAGATCAAAAACCACAATAAGTAATTTAGTTAAATTTGTTAATACATAATTAATCGTAACTTCAGTTTGTAGAATTATTACATATGAGTGTGTCGACATGACAAACACTAACACCGAATTGTTGAATTAAATCATTCAGGCATCAAGCTTTAAAGTGTGTCTTGCTTAAATAAACGTTATAGAACAGATGCTTTGCTCTTTCTGTTGTAATTGTTAATTTCACTGGTGGGATGTACTACTATAAATCGTGAGGAAGTTATAGTTTTAGTTACAACTGTGCAACAACAGCTTTGCATACCTTCTGTAAAAAGCAGCTATGCTGGGGATCAAGATATTTGGAGCTCTTAGATGCGAGAAGACACTAATTGATGCCACCTGGGTAAAACCAATAAGCCGAGTACTTTAGCTGGTATTGAACCCAACACATTAAGCCCGAGGAGGAGGCCATCTGTGAGGCTGCACGTGTGACTGGCATGCGTTACATGAATCCTAGATGCTTTCCCAGGAGATACACTTCAAATGGCCTTGGTGAGCAAGTTCTGCACGACTACCCAGCAGAACACAGCCAGAGTGCATGAAAGTGGTGTGAGGCGGGCAACTTAATATCTTTCGCTCTGGCAAGCCACTTTAATAGAAGCAGTCCATCCCAAGGAGAACAAGAGACAGAAAACAACAACACATGCTTTGTGGTCTATTTTAACCATTGTCACATTTTGACTGTTTATATTTACATACATGTACACTAAAGAGTCTCTTGAATGCTTTGCTGGGGGCAAACAAAGGTCACCAATCCAAGACATGTCATGACGCAGGAGTAAACTGACTGTGTTGTCTCTGTAGAATCAAATTTCCATATAAGCAGAAATAGCTTTGGTAATGGACATGGTTGTACCTACATGTCCAATAAAATCCCCTGTAGGCTTTGCTCTAAAATATGAATGACTTTTCTAATGTGCAATATGATTTAATGTTACAGGGAGCACAAAGTGAAATTAATGATTATTGTTTTAAGCTAAGACTGTTCTTCTGACCTTCATAGCAGTAAATTAAACATCATGGCCGGGTAAGAGACAAACAGAGGTGACATCACAACACATCACTCAGGCGGGCTCCATCATTCCCAACTTTCACTTCTTCACTGGAGGAGATCAAAGACATGTTTTAGTCTTGGCAACCGAATCTGTGGCAAAGACGAGGCATTATTGCAGTTTGTACGCCATGTTATATTAACACATGTAACACAGGCTTTAAGACATGGCAGTATTATATGTATTACAGTATTACAGTTTTATGTGGCATCTAGTCTCCCATTGCCAGACCTTCCTCCACAGCGCTGCAGAGGAAGGTCTGGCTATCCTTCCCTCAGTTAGAGCATTGAAGATGGGTCGAGGCTGGGTCTTCCAACATGACAATGACCCGAAGCACACAGCCAGGATAACCAAGGAGTGGCTCTGTAAGAAGCATATCAAGGTTCTGGTGTGGCCTAGCCAGTCTCCAGACCTAAACCCAATAGAGAATCTTTGGAGGGAGCTCAAACTCCGTGTTTCTCATCCTACCCTTGAGTAATTTTATTAACGATGACCCTGCCTTTACCCTATCCCAACGGGACTAGTGTTACCTGGGGACCTCTAGTAATTTGTAATTGCGTAGGTTGTCTGTGATGTAAATCCCATTCAAATCTGCCATTTCTGTAATTTGTCAATTGAGAATTCCACCGCAAATGACCTACCAGATTTTGACAAACACAGAGGTTGTGTAATAATATTAGTTCTTTGCAAATCTGCATCTCTGTGATTTGGGGATATATTGGCTGTGTTGGCAATTATATACATGAATGTTTTGACATAGCCTTGACAGCATATGTGGTGGATGATGTCAGTAAATTTGAGTGAAATACATACTCGGTGCGAATGTGCTGCACAGAACAAATTTCTAAATCACATAAAGTCCCATGGTAATACTAGTCTTGTGCGTATAGGACTTTATTCAGCATCGTTGATTGGGGGGCATTGCTTTTCCGGTGTGGCGGAAACCAGGCCCACATGTTTTTAATATGATTTGCTGATATCATTAAATTCATTTAACAATGAAAATGTTTTACTTTGGATTGTATACAATGACATACAGTATGTCCTTTTTCAATGAATAAGTGAGGGCTGGCTTAGCTGCAAATTTATCTTAAAAACAATGGCCTACTTCATATATGGTTGAATGAAAGTACTGTTGTTGTAACTAATCTGTTCTGGACAAAAAGGCTAATGGACTCAAAATTGTGTTCGAATTCAAGAAGCACTTGTCCTCAGCCTGCTCTGACTAGGCACAATAGCCTCGGTTTTCATGGCCTTCTTCACAAGCGGGCGATATTAGTTGTCTGAGTTTTGATATAAACTATGAAATGGAGAAAGTGTTTTGTTTGTTAGGTGCCAGTGCATCATAATACCATCATACATTAACAATAGAGTCAGAAAGCACTAATGTCATCTTGGAGTGCTTATGGGTTTGTTTTGGAACACTGACAAATTACCTCTTTTTTCGTCTAGGTTAAGTGCTTGTTGGTCATGTTGTGATGGGCCAAGCATTTTCTAATCCTCTCACTGAAGGAATCGACACTTGCTTTCCATTGTCTTGCTCTGGGGTTAAGAGCCATTCGGATTCCCCTTCAATTTGATGCAATTCCCTTTTCCTTTTGGTCGCCAGTATTCCTACAGATTGTTGCGCTGGCCTCTTCAGGACAGTTAAGGTGAGTCTAATGTATTGTGGAGTCTGTGCCATTTAAGATTGTATCAAAGTCTGTACACATATTATCCTGTTTCTCTCTGCTCGAGAACAAAACAAAGTGCAGAGTCATCATGGTGAGAATTAGGGAGCGACAAAGAGAGAGAGCGGGACATGCAGTACAAATGCTGAGGGGTTGTTGCTTTTATTCACTTTGATTCACTTTCAGTATTTTGAAGTGACAGATGACTGTCTATCACATACAGATGGACCAGTGTTCAAACTGGCTGGACACAGAGAGACAGGTTGCAGTTGCAAACGTGCTTCAGGGAAAGACAGCTAGACTTGACCTGTATAGTTTTGTGACTGCACTTTAAAATGTCCTGATGGGAGGCCTTACCACATAGACAATACAAAATGTCATTATTGTTTGCATTGTAAATCACAAAGTCAAAAAGAATGTGAAGTGATATTTCTCTTTGGTAGGCCATTTTGTATTTAACAGAGTGCACATGTAGAAGTTGGGGTTGTGTCAACCTCAAACTAAAGCTTCCTTCCCTCTTTTATTATCTCTGACATTCTGATATTCTTCCTTAGCTCTTAAAATTGGCAAGTGTCAAATAGTGAGATTACTTATTGAACGGGTGCGATTCAGGAGACTGAATTAAATGGTATTGACTGAGTGTACTTTTTGTACTGACTCTGAGTTCTTAGAATGATCTGGTTTTGAAAGTACATTCGTGAATATGGAGCTGGTTTTGTCCAATGTGGGTTTTGTCCATGAGTGAAAATCAAACAAAAAGAAAATCAATACAGCTATACAGCTATACTGAAACTGTGATTTGTATGCCTCCGTGCCGGTGACAACTGTGGCAAGAAGCATTATGTTTTCAAGTTGTCAGTCCTTATTTCAACACGATATCTCAGGACCCCTTTGGGGGAAGTGGCGCCGGCAGGATTGTATTTTATAGTATGCGTATAGTATGAGAGGTAAACACATTTTCTGGGCTAAAAATGGACCAATGTCCAGTGCGCTGGAAAACTTTGGATTGGGCGACCCATTTACACACAATTCTCTATACATATGCTCACTGTAATGTTCTACTATGAGTCAGAGACAAAAAATACAGTTGTATTAACCAGTTCATTAAACCACTCAAAACAGTCAAGAGAAGTCTTGTACTGTCTCGCAGAAAACAGCGCTCTCACTGAACAGCCCCTGTAACAACAAAACAGAGATTTGAAAGAAATGTATGCATGCTGTGTACAGTTTTACGGCTGCAGGTGCCTCTGCTGGAGGGAATTCACATTTACAATATACAAATATTCACTTGGACTCAAAGGTTAAGGTCACTGTGATCTTACAGTACGTCTGTCTCATTTTCATGCACGTGATATCACAATTAAGCATTGAGGATGTCTGAGACTTTGGCAAAAACATCTTCTTGGACTCAAGGAGGAACTGATTAGATTTTGGAGGTCAAAGGTCAGGGTAAACATACCTTCACTATACATGTTTTTGGCCATAACTTTAAGAATTTCTACCCTAATTCTACAAAGTGATGACATTTCATTTTTGTATCCACCTTCACAGTGATATTATAATGTTATATGTTATATGTTATATGTATTATTCAACACCAAACCTCAGGAACAGAAGGGGAGACAGTCGGTAGGATGCTGAATTGGTGAGACTAATCTTGACGATTGACTGGAGATGATTGTTTTAGATCTACTGTGATGTGTGTGAAGCTTCGATGTTTGTGAAGCATTCATGTTTTTCCAAAAACCAACATGTAATACTACACCTTTTATTAAATTGCTTTAAAGTCTTCACTACATTCAGTGCATTATATCTGAGTCTAGAGAGACATGGATGTAAACCTTTTTTAAATTACATTTTAAGAGGATAGAATTCCTGTCTTGACTTAATTTCCTGAGGATGTTTTTTTTAGTTTAGGAAGTGCTACATTTATGCACTGCATGCTTGTCATCACAAGGTGGTTAGGGTAGATGATGAGCGTACAAAGTACAATGTGATGGTGAGGCAGGAATGAGGACCCAAAAGCAGAGCACGGGGAGGCAGGCAGGAGCAGGTAAACGCAGGTTTATTGAACAAACAAAGGTCAAAGGGGAGAACACAGGCCAAGTCCCAGAAAAACAAAATTCAAAAGGTCCAAAAACAAAAAGATCCAAAAACAGGTCAGAGGGGGAGGCAAGGCATAACAGGATGACTAGTGCAGGGGAAAACTCACGGGGAGAATCTGGAGCTCACAGGAAGCCCGCAGACTTGATAAGTCCCAACAATACTTTTTCTATATTTAACCAAGTCCACAGTCTTTCCCTAACCTTACCCAAACAGTGCAGGTGTCTAAATATAAAAATGTTATATCATGCTTTAGTTGCTCGAGTAGATATTGCAAGGGTGGATGCTTTAAGGAAAACAAAATGTGTACATTATATAGCAATGCTTGGCATTATGTTGATAGAAAACGTAATTTGTGCAATTACATTTCTTAAAAAATGTATATAAATGAAAAACTCCTACAGTTCTTAAAGGAACACACACACACACATGTGGAACAAACTAGATACGATATCTGGGTAATGTTAATATAAGTATATCAGTATTGTAATAACATGATAATGATGGGGTAATATATGTAGGAGTAACTGCAGGAGCTTTACACCCTGGGATTTAGTCAGGAAGTTGAGTGTGCACAGGAAGACTCATGGTTTGTGTTATGTCTCCATACTATCCGCTTCAATCTTTGATGTTATATTATATGTATATTTTTGATGATGATTGATAGCTCATATTAGACTGACGGTATGCTTCAGAAAGCTTGTTTGCCACTTTTATCTTGGGTTGTGCCATATGTAAGTATATTTTAATTTAGATAAACAATATAGGTTATACTATGCACACTGTAAACCATTACATTACGTATTTCCTTTATTTCATCTTGCATGTTAGCTAGCCTACTGTATATACTACCGCATTACAATGTTGTGTAGTTATGTTGTTTTTACAGTTATCATTGTATAATGTCTGTGACTCATTAATATCTAATTAACTAATCATTGTGTTTCATGTCCCAGTTTCACCCTTTGGAAGTCATATAAACTGAGTTTCAATGATCCCAGTCTCCAGTGCTTGATGGTGGAAGGTGTTTAGCTGCTGGTCAGATTGCACAGGGTTACGTGCGTGCAGGACAAGACACATTTCATGGTAATTTTAGAATAACAGAGGTGAAGAGATTACCTGGAAACTACCAGAAGCATTTCCAGTTAATCTCTGGACCTCTGTTATTGTAATATTACCATGTAATTAAATAGAAACAGGCAGTTTAGCGTTTTGCACTACTGATTCATGGTTGTTACACAGAAACTACCAGACGTGTTTCCAGGTAAGAAGTCACAAAAATAAACATATAATTTGTAAAGTATTACCTTGAAACAAAAGGAAACTATTTGGAACATAAAGGGTGGATACATTTCAGCATTATAATATGGTAATTACCAATTTTAAATTCCAAGAAGTTTTATCTAATTTGGAAGGTATTACGCTGATAGTAGCCTACAATACTGTGAAAACATCAACATATATTACCCCATTATTATCATGTTATTACAATATTAATATAACTATATAGCCTCTACCTTGATATACATATGGTTATCAAACCCATTCGTAGTTATTACCTTAGTAATTGCATATTATTACATCTGTTACCTTATCATCACCTTATATGGTGTGTTTAGGGAACACACCATATAAGTGATCCAAAAGGCTAAAGCTGATTTAGAATGAAATCATGTGTTAACGTCTTTGAATGTCATATCCATGACAAGCTGTTGTGATTAGACCTGATAACAATTTATTTGTAGTGAAGACTTCAGAAAGCTACATTTTGCAATTGAAGCTTATGATTGCAAAAGTTCCAAGAGATGTTTCTGGTGTTATGATGTATAATAGATCACTATCAAAAACATTAAAGGATAATTGCGTTTTTGATCTTATTTCTACAGTTTTGCCATCTTTCCGATAAACTATGATAGGAACCAGAAAAAATAACCTTATAATAATCTTAATGAAAGCATGGCTCGACAGTAAAGGTTTTGGGGGTGTCTGGTTGCCCCCTTTGGCACACTCTAAAAAATAATTCATAGGATTGGTAAGTAAAGCTTAAAATGATGATCTTTTACAGCATAAAGAATTTGTTACATATACTGTACATGTTTTAGTAAGGTGATAACTTTTTTTAAGAAGCAGATCAAAATGAAAATAATAAAAAGAAGATTAAACACTTTTACCTTTTCTTAACAAAAAGAAAAAGATCTTTTTAATCTTTTATCTTTTAAAAGCTGAGTCCAGTACTGAACTTGCCAGACATATTTTGCTGCTTGACCATGCCTTAACGAGACAAAGGAAGAGCAGGAGAAATGGGAGTTTGTAAGAAAAGTGTTTTGGTGAGAATCTTTCTTTGTGTCATTTGCAACATGTACTAATTGTATCAGCATACAAAATTGTTTTCACAAAGTAAAATTGAAGTTGTAGCTTGTCCTAACCTAATTCAACAACTGTTGAGTTAGCATACTTTTAGTTAGCTTGTGTCTTAAGCCCACCATGCTTCAGAGCAGTCTTTTGTTTGCAGTGGTAGCTTAACGATGTTAATTGGCACTGTACTGCCATTAATGTTTGCATTCTGAAAAAGCATGGCGTAAGAAAAAAAGCCAAGAAATGCAAGCAGATTTCTTAGTTTTAAAATTTTACAGATACAGACACAATACAGATTGGTACAGTCCAAATATTATAAACCTCATTCTTTGGTATTTTTTCCTAGTGACGTAATTATTAAAAACCGAAATTCATAGAGGAGCGGTTTAGCATATTTTTCCTATTTCACAGGATGAGTCTGTGAAAAAAAAATAAAGAGGTTTCTATCCATGGCTTAATGGTGAATCTCAAAATAAAGGATGAGGATCTTTTTAAAGATAAGTTGGTAGGTAAATAAGACATTTAAGTTCAGACACACTGTACTTTGTACACTTCTTGATTTTAAATATGATGATTAAAACACTGACATTGATTCTGACCTACTTATGCCAGGATGGTGGGGATATTGTCACACAATGAAGATTGTCATATGCAGAGGTGCCACCATGTCTGATCCAACCAGCGCTAGGATCTTTATTGAGGGAACAGAAGTCCTGCAAGACTTGGACGTACCCAGAGCATGTGCCTCGCTAATTAGGCTGGTATATGGACTCAACCTCAGCTACCAAAAATAACTGAAAAATACATTAAACATATTTCAAAAGATATTCCTTGAACTGGATGGGCTGAAAGCCAGTCCAAAGGTAGTGTAAACTGCTGTGCTAAAAATGTGAAGAATTTGACTGTCCTCAAATTCAACAGGATATGTTGCACTGTAAGGTTTGTAAAGTTTTGTTATGCAAGAAACAGCACCTGTACTGTTGACAGTTGGCATTTTGTATACCTACTTACAATGCTTAGTGTTCTTGCCAGTTTTTTGGAAGTGTTATTATGTATCAAACACTATTTTCCCTTGGAAAACATGCCTCTATATTTGCCATGGAGAATACATGTAGCTGTTTAAAATGTTTTTTCCAACACCAGCAACATTTAATTTATGTATTCCTTTTCACATGGTGCATGGTGTTTTTTTATTGTATTCTTTAACATGCACAGAGAATGAAGCACTGGATTCAGGGAATTGGTCCTCCAAAATCAACGTTAATAATTTGAGCATGTTCCTTTTTTTAAGGGCAACTTTCTTGTAAAAGCCTGCAAGTATTTGACTTAGAAGATCCCAAACACACTTTTATAGGGGAACTTCGGTATTTTTAACCTGGGCCCTATTTCCCTGTATGTGTGTGCCAGACTGATGGGGAGAAGAATATCTTTAATTGGTTCAGTATTGACGGAGAGCTCATCAGCTTGCAGCCGCAAAACAAGCTAGAATGTAGTTCTTAGGAGACTTGGTTTTACACAGCCAAAAAGAGTGAAGGGTAAGGGAAATGCTTTCCATACTTTTGTCAGGACTTAAGAGTAACCACCTGAGCCTGTTCTAGGGGAAAAAAAGAGCATATTTACCTCTTAGAACTATGTTTTAGCTCATTTTGTGGCCACGGGCAGATGCGCTCTCCCTCAATACTGGATAAAGATAGATAAAGATATTACACTATGTACAGAGTAACCTTTGTACAGGGGGGAGTGACAGGCTGCAACTGGAAATCGGAAGGACTGGAAATAGTTTGTTAATAATAGTTAGCTCGTTCTGGTTGGCGTCGCGAGTTATAGGAGCTTAGCTGGGAGCTTACTGGATACAGATAAAGTTAATGTTAGCTGTCCTACATCTGTTAGAGTTACTTTGAACTTCATATATTACCTTCCAACAGTGGTATTCTCAGTAACGTGACAATCTGCAAGAAACAAGTTGCTTTTAAATCACTAAAATAGTAGTGGCAGGTTAGTTCTCAATGCCGTTAGCATTGTGGCTAACGCTATTGTTACTTAGTTTATAACAAACCGTTTCAGCTGTTCTTTCTAATATGATGTCATTGTGCTAACCGAGCAATGTTTGTCTTTACAACAGAGCCGCTTAACTACACATGTTAGATAATGTTTCATTACAGAGTTCTCTACGGACTTGGGTTTGTCGCTGTTTGTGTGGTGGAAAATAATGTAATGCAATGTGCCATGACGTAGATCTCCTTCAAGGGCTAATGTCCCTCTAGTGGACAGAACGTGTAACAACAACCACACACTTATAGTGGCAATGTATAAGCCTGATTAGAGTAGTACATATTTATAATAGGCTGCATTTGAATATTAAAAAATAACAAATTAAATTTGAATGGTATTATAGAGGAAGACTAACACCTCTAAACGCTAGTATCATGGTTAGGGTAAGGGAAGATCGTAGGTTAGGTTAAAACTTTGTCAAAGATAGGGTACCGTCCTCATCATGACCGCAGCCATGGGTAATGTCAAAACATTGGGTTTTGGTTGAAAACTGTAAACCATGTGCTCTTACATGTTTAATCTGACATTTTGTTGACCAATACCCATCCCAAACTCCTTCCTCTCCCACTGTACGGCTCTACAAAAACATTAATTCTGCCTTTGCCCCTGATGTTCATAATTACTATGGGCTTTGGAGGGTTTATCACTTGAACATAACATGTTTTGGCATTAATGTATGACATCTCTTATTTATTTGAGTTGTTTCTAATTTACAAAACCATTGTAGTCATATTTTTACACCAAGCAAAGCTACTGTATCAGATCAGAACATGTTTGGAGATACATAGTTTAACATAAAAGGATGTTGGGAGATAAGATAAATCCCCATGCAAAGTGTTGAGAACGAACAAACACGGCCTTTGTAGCGATAGCTGCTTTTAGATTCAGCATGTGTAAACATCTCCAGAGATGTGAAAGCTTGTGAAACGTTCACAAAGCTGAACAAAAAGCCAAATTCAGAATTCAAGACTTGTTCATTGAAACTGATAAGGTTTTTTACTCCAAGTCATAATCCTAATGGAAAGTCATGCCTGTCAACTTGCAGATGG
This sequence comes from Etheostoma perlongum, assembly GCA_026937815.1. Classification (NCBI taxonomy): domain Eukaryota; kingdom Metazoa; phylum Chordata; class Actinopteri; order Perciformes; family Percidae; genus Etheostoma; species Etheostoma perlongum. The sequence goes on along the minus strand of CM049378.1, from coordinate 26,302,968 downwards.
TGAATGTGTTACACCTGTCCCGTTTATGTATTAACTATTATTGTTAACAGTGCTTGCTTGAAAGTACCATTCTTGCCTAACTTATGATATGGCTTAGATGTAAAAGTATAAGAATACATTATCACATGTAAAGATCCCCTTTATAATTATTTTCAAGTTAATCACAGAACATTAACTAGGCGTCCAATTACATACCCCCTGAAGGACTTCTTAAATGATCCCTCTAGGGGTTGAGTTAACCTGCAGTCAACCATCCATATCACAATCTCAATACATTACTCAGGCATCCCATGAGAATACAACCATTAATAGCTGCAGATTAATCAAGGTGTTTGTGCTCCGAGGGGAACCTTGAGGGCTTTTTATAATTATGACTCCACATCAGCAAAGCCTATCATTTGGGGCCATGTATTCTGTGTTTGAGACTTCATGAGAATGGCATCTGCAAAGTACATTGTGTTATAAAAATCACATTACCATGACATGTCTTCATGTTTGGGGGTTAAATTTAACTGAAATGCAAATTGTACATTTAAAAAATGACGTATTTGACTAAACTTGTTCTGAGATGAAGGGCAAGCGAAAATGTTAAAAATTAACAGTGTCGCCTTTAGCCAGCTGACCTTACATTCTTCTGTCATGGCTGTAATTAACATAACCCAGTCTATTCACTTGAAAATGTGAGATTCTTTTTTTAATTTTAATGTAAGGACATTTGCAAACAAACTATATAAGCGATATAAAAATGAACTGTAATGTGCAAAAAATATTGTCAACTAGAATTTCCCAGACTTCTTTATATCGTATATAGTTATTAGGAACACCATACTAATACTGTGTTTGACCCCCTTTCGCCTTCAGAACTGCCTTAATTCTACGTGGCATTGATTCAACAAGGTTCTGAAAGCATTCTTTAGAAATGTTGGCCCATATTGATAGGATAGCATCTTGCAGTTGATGGAGATTTGTGGGATGCACATCCAGGGCACGAAGCTCCCGTTCCACCACATCCCAAAGATGCTCTATTGGGTTGAGATCTGGTGACTGTGGGGGCCATTTTAGTACAGTGAACTAATTGTCATGTTCAAGAAACCAATTTGAAATGATTCGAGCTTTGTGACATGGTGCATTATCCTGCTGGAAGTAGCCATCAGAGGATGGGTACACGGTGGCCATAAAGGGATGGACATGGTCAGAAACAATGCTCAGGTAGGCCATGGCATTTAAACGATGCCCAATTGGCACTAAGGGGCCTAAAGTGTGCCAAGAAAACATCCCCCACACCATTACACCACCACCACCAGCCTGCACAGTGGTAACAAGGCATGATGGATCCATCCATTCTGTTTACGCCAAATTCTGACTCTACCATCTGAATGTCTCAACAGAACTCAAGACTCAACAGACCAGGCAACATTTTTCCAGTCTTCAACTGTCCAATTTTGGTGAGCCCTTGCAAATTGTAGCCTCTTTTCCTATCTGTAGTGGAGATGAGTGGTACCCGGTGGGGTCTTCTGCTGTTGTAGCCCATCCGCCTCAAAGTTGTGCGTGTTGTGGCTTCACAAATGCTTTGCTGCATACCTCGGTTATTTCAGTCAAAGTTGCTCTTCTATCAGCTTGAATCAGTCGGCCCATTCTCCTCTGACCGCTAGCATCAACAAGGCATTTTCGCCCACAGGACTGCCGCATACTGGATGTTTTCCCTTTTCACACCATTCTTTGTAAACCCTAGAAATGGTTGTGCGTGAAAATCCCAGTAACTGAGCAGATTGTGAAATACTCAGACCGGCCCGTCTGGCACCAACAACCATGCCACGCTCAAAATTGCTTAAATCACCTTTCTTTCCTATTCTGATATTCAGTTTGGAGTTCAGGAGATTGTCTTGACTGGAACCACACCCCTAAATGCATTAAAGCAACTGCCATGTGATTGGTTGATTAGATAATTGCATTAATGAGAAATTGAACAGGTGTTCTAATAATCTTTTAGGTGAGTGTATAGTCTAGCAAGGTAATAGTCATTGAGACTGCTTTCAGTTCAACATAATTTAATTAAAGCTTTTTTTAGGTCATTGAACACATAGTTCAGATGGCTAGTTATGAAGTGCTTGAATAGAACTGTGACCATGGTTATCGCAGCCTTTCTGACATGGCATTATGCAAGGCAAGCATCCACAGAGCACACAGGGACCAGCGGCGACTGACAATGTATTCCATCTGCTCGTCTCTGCAGAACTTTTGAACCCTTTTCAAACAAGGGTCCCCTCACAGCTTTTTCTCTCTTGTCACCTTTGTTTATTGGCTCCAACCCTGGAGGCCAGTTTAAATGCCATGGACCGGACTGCAAGATGAGGTCTATGTTGGGGTCACTGTCATCGCCTCAAGAAACTTTGGCTCAAGAAATGAAAGTTGAGTGTACGCAAAAACTGCAGCCAGCGATGGTCAACCAGATAAAGACTTCGAAGGATGGAGAAATGTCACATTTGTGACACAGGACATAGGAAAGCTTATTAGGGGAGAGAAGATAATGTGAAAAAAATGTTTGTGTGCTTTTCTTTCATTGCAAATCCCACTCAAAGAGGGTTTATATCTATACGAGTAAAAGAATAAATACATGAATGACTTTAAGTGCTTTTTACAGACCACAACCTTTTATTTCTTTTGGCAAAATATAAATGTCAGCCTCTTTCTTTTACCTCTGTTTTTTTAACAGAGAGCAGTAATATAAAAATGCAATGTTTCAAATCGTGAACATTATGACCAGTGTCAAGGCAGGCAAAATTAAAGGCCTCTGGACAAAACCTTAAAAATAAAAAACCTTGTTGATGAACAAGTATTGAAAAAGTGTTCTGAGTAATGTGATAGAAGTGGGCATAAATGGGGATTGTGGACGAGTCGGTGGAAAATTGAAATACAATAGCTGATTTTTCAATGGAACAACATTCTGTGACAACATATTCATTGACATACAGTGTAGAGTATATATATATTTATAGAGTAAAACAGCTAAAAGGTTCCAATCAAAAGCACTCATCTTGGTATGTAGAGATGTGCATCTGTCCAACTGTCAGACTATTTTTTTTTTTTATTTAACTCATGAATGACAAATTTAAATTAAGTGTGTTTAGGATTAAATAGGATTTAAATGGATTTGCATCTGCTGTTTTCCATATTTTATGCTGCTAAAACTCTGACAAACTGACAATCACCTACAAATGGGCAGTTAATGTTCATGCCCCCCAACCGATTGCTGGAGGCCCATATAGTGCAAAAAAACTAAAAAACATACAGAATCATTGCTGTGCCATCCTGAAAAAAGATCCAAAGAGGGTCGCTTATGTCAGCTTTGCATATACAGTGCCAATGTCAACGGCATTGTTGAATTAATGCAATAGAGTGCGATTAAAATGAGATGTTAAACTTAAATAACAAAAAGTTCAAGGTACGATCAAAAGCTTTGTTCATCAGAAAATTGAGTGTGCAGATTGTGACCATCACCTCACCTAAAGGTTTTTAGGAAAGCAAAGTTATGAAACACAGAACATGTTAAGACACTGTTAGATTTAGTTCAAGTGGTTAAATACAATCAGTTGTTCTATGCAAATGAACTGGATTACCTTGTACATTAAACAACATAGAAAAAGCATTGAGGGTTTAAATGGAAATTCATATAAAGTCATGAAAGCTGGATTTGACCTTTAAAGAATCTTTGAATGAAGAGCCATGGTTTTTCCTCTCGCCACAGCTGTCTGCTGGAATGCCAGCCAGTGACTGAGAGGAGACAGATAGCTGCCGGTTTCCACCGGAGATGAGGAGAAAAACGGTAGGAGAGGATAGCTCCGTCCAATCTGTCTTGCCCTTAAGACCTCTCCAGTTCCTGCTGATGAATTTAGCCACTATCAAAGGTGAGAGGTCTGCTGAGAGAGGTCTTAAATGAGGGTCGGGGGAGGAGAGATTGGGGGTTAGGTGGCCAATATTTGGAGCTGGAGGGAAATAAAACGCTGGCAGAGCAGCCACGCCCAGATAATCTTATTCCAATAATTGGATTTCCTGGAGGGGAGTTCTCAGTGAAGAAGAAAGAAAGAAGAAGATGTAAATGTAAGCTATTTATTATCACTGAATAAGACATCACTTTTGACATTTCAGTCAAATGTGTAGGGAGTTTCTTTGCAATCATTCACCTTACTGGTTTTGTCATTAATGTTATTTTATTTAAAGCATCCACCTTGTGAAACCTAAACAAAGTTCACTTGATTCATTCACAGCCGTTACCATTCTTGACTGTTCAACACCTTCCTATTCTCAAGGAATCACTCCTCTTGTACTATTATTATACAATATGTTTTTCCCTCCACTGGCAATATTGTAGAATCCGTTCCATGCTGCTTGTTTCAGTATGAAAACAATGGTGAAGGCTGGCACAGGCGGTTAATCCCTTGTTATCATCTCCTAATCCGGATGGCAATGGCAATATTTCACTCCCTGCTGACCTTTCAGGTGACTGACTAACCCAAAAGAACTGAGATTTCATAAAAGTAATTTTCTTTATTTTGCTTGTGAGCCGTGGCTATTGTTTTAAATAAGTTTATAGCTACTGCTGGTTTCTGCACATTTATCCTTATACACGGATGCACATATACCCACACTGATTATCTTCTTGAATAATAACACTATTGTTAAAGTAAGCAGTGTGTCATAATTTTTTTATTGTGCCTAACTCTTCTTTTGCTCCTATTACTGGGGGTCCACTACAATGTATTTATTCTTTGTTTACTTTTTTTATTGAGATTTTAGTCATGGATCCTTTGTGGGTTTGGCTGTGGTTTGAATGATGTAACATTTTGCATGTCAGAGGAGAAACATGACTGGTGCTCGCAAACAAGATAGATAGCTAGATAGCTAGATAGGACATTTATTGTCCTCTGTTAGAGGAAATGTGTTTCCACAGCCTGTGGACACATAAGAACAATTAGAGAATATGACTGCATTCAGTTTTATTGCCTTAGTTTGTTGAGGGCAGTGAAGGCAGAGGGCAAAAAGGTCTTGCTGTAGTGTGCTTTATTCAGTTCAGAGAGCTGTATCTGTGGCTGGGTGGGAGTAGAGTGAAGCATGAGTTCAGGGCGTGGCTGGGGTTGTGCGCTATGGTGAGTGCTTTGTGTGTGGTGGCTCTGTCAGTGAGGGCTGGAAGGTTGGAAATAGGGAGACCAATGATTTTAGAGGTGTTGTGTGTGTTTGAGGATCAAACCGTCATTGTGTGGGATTTAAAAAAAATCTGACTTTGGTTCCTACCAGTGGTAGTCTCCCAGACACACTTTCGAATATGACCGGTTCCGAACTGGGTACCCGCTGAATTGCCTTCTTAGTATCGAGTATCGAAAAATGCAATGTCATTCAATACCAAATTTTAATACCTAAGCGATAAATTTAGTCCTGCTGTGAGATATTGTAATGCACACTGTTCCTCCATTATTCTCCCATGTTGGGCTGAAAGCAACTACAGAGACTGCACCAATTCCTTAATTTATTTCTAAAAACAAACTTATAAGATCTTAAAAACGCATAGAAATTTTTTACATATAGTGAATAATAAGCGAGTACATGATTTCAACTTAATATAATAGTCTATGACTGAAGTAAATTAAAATCTTTCATTTTCCCTCACACATAACTCATTCATACATACATCAACTTCCCACCCACACTCGCACACAGGTCTGAGTAAATCAGTTCCACACCTACACAGGTGATGGCATGGCTCTGCTCACTTAATCCTACTAAAGATTTGGGCTGCTAATCAGTGTGTGTGTTTCATCAAATCAGCAGTTAATATTGTCCCTGGTGGGTGGCTGGTGTTGTAATTCACATCAGCAAGATGCACTGCTGCATGTTTGTCCATAAAGATCTGTAGGGTGATGGTGGGGTGATCTATGGTCCAGTCCTTAGCACTCAGTTTTAGGAAACTTCTCTAATGTACCTTTCCACCCCCTCCACCTGTTTTTGTTGTTGAATAATTCACCTTGGAGAGAGAGGGGAGATCGAGCGAGAGCAATAGGTGGAGAGAGAGCATGATTCACGGGTCATGGCAGGGCTTGTCTTTCCTGTCATATTTCATAGCCTTTGCAGGTGAACTAGACACCACACAACACGCACAGGCTAGATAAAGAGTTATAGGTTCACACAAGGTTTTTGTTTCAACAAACAAGCTCTTCAGGTCATGCTCATTTATCCTGATTATTTACCCTGTCATCATCAATAATATAACAGCATTACTGTAGAGAAAATATAATCACTGACCAAATTCTGTGTTCAAATATCTATTAGATGAGGGCCAACATACTGTATTCTTGGTTTTGATCTATTCATTAGACTTATTGTCAATAAGAAAATATAAAATAGCACTAATGTGGTTCTTTTAATTGTTTTCTCACAAGATGTGTAGCTGTGAAGCTTTGTAGAATGTCATGATTTGATGTATTTACTTTACAATGGATGCATGATACAGACAAAGTAGAAGTAGTGTTTAACGTATTATGGCAGGGATGTGACTATAATTAACTATGTTTGGAAAGAAAACAGTGATTTATTCGTACATGCGTGTCTTATGCTGGCTAGTATGCAAGCTTACATATCGAACAATAGCTATTTTGACATATGTTGTATGTGGACAATGTACAGTATTTTGCTGTTTTGGTTCATGGAATTGACATTTAGGGTTGGCAAGTATTACATAATTTAGGACAATAGAGGAGTAATATGTAGTTTAAACTATCTTGCACCTGGCGCAGTGCAAAGCCTGACGGAAGTGGTTTTGCTTGTTTAAGACCGACGCAGTTGTAAATTTTCCCGTCCAGCGCCCACGTTGTTTAAATAGCAAATGCACTTGAGCCCATCTTTGCTAGTCTTACAGGGTGGTGTTTCAGCAGCAGGAAGTGATCGCGGCATTGACCAAAAAAACCCCGGTCTAAAGTCAATAGCGCAGTATTTTATTGTTATTTTGACAGCACATTAGTAAAATGCACATAGGCTTATGCACAGCGCACACACACTATGCTTGTAACACGCACATAAGTAAGTGGAGCAGCACACAAATATGCAAAAGATTGCATAAAAAATATTACGTTGAAAATCCGCCATCATAATAGCAATGCGCCAAGGTACAAACACGCCTGGTTTTTAAAGGGAATGGGAGATGACACATGTTACGCCCAAAACACACAATAAATGAAGACACTAAGTACAGCCTTTTTGAACCATATGCCTGACACACGGACCCTTTTTTCCACCATCAAACTAGCAAAAGTTTTAGTTGATAGATTTACAAAAAATAAACATTCCATCAGCTTGATTTAAATACATGTCTAATTGAATTTAGTCTATATCCACAACGTTCCACTTCCAGGATTGCTGAAGGGTTGTCGCAAATTCACCCGGATGTCACTCTTTTTGGACGGATGTCTGCTACCTTTCTGTCACGATTTACTAGATTTAAATCCAGAAGCAGACAAGGATAAGGTAGGTGGATTAAAGGTGAGTATTTATTTGGTGATTTGAATGTGAAGGCAGGGGAATCTAGATGACGGGGTAGAGAGTGAAAGCGAGTTGGCTAGAGGGAATGAGCAGAGCGGATGTTTCTGGAGAAGCAGACAGCCAGGCAGAGGTGGAGTGAATTTCCTGGGAGAACAACTGCAGACAAAGGAAAAGGAGGCGGATTAGCAACAGGCAGAAATGACTGGACAGCAGATCAAAGCTGATAAGCAGGCACAACATATTGGTTTGGCTATTGATCCGGCACGCAATGGTTTTGCTGATGACACGCAAGTGTAAGTAGTAGTAGAATCTCCCGCCATGTAGCTAGGCAACCAGACTGGGTGCCTTAAGGAAACTCAGGCAAAACAGACTCCAGGGCGGAATTCAGGAAACTCAGGCAGAAAAACAGACTCAAGAGGCGGGGTTTATGACACTTCGGCTTTCTTTGTGTTGGCATTTTGCACTCCTGACAATTCATGAGGACTAGGGTTAACGGCACCTCAGATCTCTGCAAGGTGAATCGAGAAAGCTAGCTAGACTATCTGTCCAATCTATGTTTTCTCTTGCACGACTAAAACAACTTTTGAACGTACACATGTTCCACTAAAATAAGTTCCTTCCGAGACTATTTTGCAGCAGCACCAGCACTTAGCTCCATCCATGATGATTGTGATTGTAAAGAACTAAACCAGAGCACGTTTTTCTCCCATCAACAAATGCTGTGTGGACTAGCCAGCCTGCTGTGGAGGAAGGTCTGGCAAAGTGAGATTTAATTCAATCAAACATATGGTATTTCTAAAAGTGTCGTTGAAACCCATCATACCTGTCTTAAAATAATGCCATTTAGTAATACTAATGTCAGTGGTAACCATTCTTAACCACATCAGCTTGTAAACATGGCGAGTTAATAAACATGAACCAGCAGCCAGGGCCACACAGGTGTAAAGTCATTGATGCACCGAGATCATTTATTCAGCACAAGCCACAGCTAACTAATCCTGCAGCTGACATTTATGGCGTACTGTTATCCAAACACAGACATCCCAAAGGATCTGCTAAACTGCCACCTACCAACACTCAGGCATTAAAGCGAATGCCTGAGTAGAAGTGGTGATAACAGAACAACAGGCCTCTGACTTATCATGAGGCATGAAGTAAAGTAGGATGTTGCTGCTTGTAATTATTAAATGCTGTGATCCTGAGTAAAAAAAATGGATGGAACACATGGATGGTGAGACCCTTGATAGGCCTTTTAGGGTTTTTGCCTCCTTTGCATTCTGTTATTTATATTGCTCTGTTAATGTTCTTTTTTATCTGCTGCTTAATAAAAGAATATGTATAAGGTCTTAAATTGTATTCATTGTGTTTGACAATGAAATGTAACTTGTCCTTGATCCTGTAGTATGATTATTTTTAACATCATTTCATCTACTTTTTTCTGTAACATTGATATAAGAACAAGTGTAAACAGTAGGCAGGGTTTAAAACCCCCCACAAATAGACGATCGAATCCTTTCCCATTGCCAGTAGACGAGCCTGTCTGATTTTTCTGATGTGTCACGTTTGACATCACTAACAGATGTTATCTTTTGGTAAAGCTTTTCAATACAGTGCATACAACTGCAAACACTGCTGTATATTCATGTGACACTTTGCTAATAAACTTGGGTTAAGATGGACAACATTTGTGGCCAAGATGACACAAGTTACCGATGGAGGTGACATTTTCCTGTCAATGTCCTTATAACTCATGTGTGATAACGGCATTGAAGGCTTAGATACCAAGATGGTGAGCAAGATGGAGGCAGAATCTAAAGCTCCTTGCTTGACATTCTCTACAATCGCCTCCATCGCTCGGCCCCTCCTCTCCAATCCTACTCTCAGTTGATGGAGGGCATCTCTCTACTTCCTTAGCAACCTCAATGGCTGCCGCCTGCCTGTTTTCTAATTCTGCTCACGCTATGTGTAAAGCCATGGCTTAGTATTTTAGTGTGCCTCTCTGAGACAGATGTTGGCATCCTACACAGGTATTCCCTGAGGTGCAATTCAGAATAACAATCCCAAAATTTAGTTACCACACCCACAACTTCCGCAGATGGACTGCATCACCATTTACTCACAATAGTTCCTTCAGTTCTATAGCTGTACCATGTAAACTAGGTAGGCCAGGTGATGTGCTTGGGGGGCAGCCAGATGAATTATAGCACAAGCATCAGCGCATTATTGAAGGCATCCATGACTGTGTTGCGTAAACATGACCATTTTTATGGCGTAAGGATTATATCACATCTTGCAAGTGCGATAAAACATGCTCACTAACAAATTACATAATTTCACACGCAAATATATTAGCTTACACTTGCACCAATTCAACAATCAAGAGTTGTACAGGCAGCTGTGAATGTGAAAGAAAACAGAAGCGGAGGGAAAGAATGAAACCTGTGTGTATAAGCAGCACACACACAGAGCAGCCATCACGTGTCCGCGAGTGTGGCTTTGCAAGCACTGCAGGCATACACGCTCTCGCAGGTAAACTTTGCTCTTGAAGTTGATTTCTGCTTGCGGAAAGAAACTGACTTTTGAAATTTTGCGGTTGGAAACCAGAGGAGGCACTGGTCTTTTTGGTGTGTGGCATTTTAGGCCTTTATTATTGATAGGACAGCTTAGACCTGAAAGGGGAAAGAAAAGGAGAATGACGTGCAGCAAAGGGTTGCAGGTCGGAACGGAACCCGCGACAGCTGCGTCAAGTACAGAGCCTCTACATATGGGTGAGCTAGCCAGGCATGCCGGCACTGGCTCTTCTATGATTGGTCACTTTCAGGGTGATTTACAGTACATACACATTAAGGAATGAGCGCAGACCATGGCAATCACCCTAGATAGTCACTTTGGCAATTAAGAGATACAGTACAAAACACTAAAGACTACAGACCTCCATCATATCTCGGTCTTATCGGTCGCTCCAGTGCTCAGCTACGGTGCTACGCGCGCTCTGTTTCGTCGTCCTATGAGCGATAGTTAGTGGTCAACCTGAGAATAGGTGACTGTGACCCGGGTATATATATGTACAGTATATACTGTGTACATACAGTACACAGTTTCCTCTATGTTTGCCTACTCTTGCAACAGTGACATATTTGTAAACTGTTGAACATATCGGACATAATAGTACACATTTTGAAATCTGCAACACACTTTTGTGTTTCTGTCTGTGTAGATGCAGGTAGAAGGGAATGAAAGCAGCATAATAAATACATGTTCTTTTTTGAAACTATTTTAAATTTGTATTAATAATCATCTGTAGAAAGTGCAAAGTGGTGCAAAAATATCTGATGCTTCTGTACAAGTCATTTTCATATTTTAGTTAGTCAAAGGAGAAATAAACAATCATTTAACAACATAACACAACAATTTAAGCATGATAATCTGTGTGCTATGATCACTAAGTGGTGTTTCTTTATTTACCTAAGCAAACACAAAAGCTGTGTTCTGCAGTTAGCACACCCCTGTGCTCAATTAATGAAACAATTTGCATTTTAATGGACAATTGAAATGTACTTAGTTAAGCAAAGCGCTCAAAGCAAATTGTGATTACCTATTTAACCCCTTGCTTTTGAATCAAAACATTATGACAAAGGAAAGAATTCATTCAGTTGTGGATGCACCTGACAGGTGTATAAGCATTTGGTCTTACTGACGGCACCTCTACTCTGGGGTCTATTAATTGTACACGAGATTGCAAGCCATGCGATATACCACTTCTTATCCATCACAATGATTCAGCGGAAAATACCTTTTTGGCTTTTTCTTGATAATTTGGGCAAATGTGTCCACATTGTAAAAGCAGATTTCTAAAGAATAGAAAGTAGTATTGAGAGAGACAGTGTGCAGGACCAACAATCAACTAACTTACTGAGTGAATGCAATTAATTTAGTGACTGAGGTCTAGAGGAGACTGAGACAGATGGACAAAATGACATACACAATCAAGGTAAAGTATTTTGACAACCTGTTAATGAAATGTCGGTTTGGATTTGGATCAAGGCTTGTAGGGCTCTGCAAAGGAAAGTGTCGGCTGATATTTAGTGGCTCACGCTGGCCGGCTGGAGAGGCTTGAAGTTCTGTTGTTTTTATATGCCGAACCATCCAGATGCTTAAAGGCAACAAAACAAGCTGAACAGAAAACACAGTGGCGTCTGCACTGCCTGCAGAGGTGAGATGGTGGTCTATTGCAGTGGTTCGCAAACGTTTTTCAATAATGTACCCTTTGTGAATAATTCTCTGTGCCAAGTACCCCCTGACCAGCGCAAAGAATTTTTTTTGGAAACAAATCCTGTATAAAGAGGTACATTACACCCCTGTCCCATTGACTAAACAACCATTTTGTAACTGGAAAACATTTAAATGCTACTTCAAATGTTTAAATGTTAAATCCATTCCTTATTTAATTTACTAGTATAGTTTGATGTTTCAGGGAAGGATGCATGCATTAACATATTTTAAGAAAATCTTACGTACCCCCTGCAGTGCACCAAAGTACCGCTAGGGGTATGCAAATCCCCATTTGAGAAACACTGGTCCATAGTGTTGGTTAAGTATCGGATTTCACCTGTTGATAGCACTTACCAGATGGATTTGTTTTATTCTATTCCACACAGTGACTACAAAGGCACTCAGAGGGAACAGACCTCTGTCGAGGCCAAAAGTCAATTCAATTCACTTTTATTTATAGTGTCAAATCATAACAGACGTTATCTTAGAAACTTTACAGAGTAGGTTTAGACCATACTCAAGACACTTAACCTCTAGTTCCTCCAAGCATGCAATATCTGACATATATAGAAATTGTAATTTGATTTGGATAAAACCATCAGCTAAATGACATGGAATATGCAAATGTGCTAATGCAGCCTGTACTGTATGTCTGGATATATTTCCAAAACTATGAGAATCAGCGGTCAGGACCACTTTTAAACTTATTACATAGTGCACAATTTGAGGGTGATGCTGTGTAATACTATAAATATACAATAAATTGAGCGTTAGTGTCAGTTCTGGCAGGCCAAGTAGTCAAGATGCTGCTAATCGATATTGTCCGTCAATACGGTCTCATCAGCTGATCTGCATCAGCACATCAGCTGGTCAACTCCCCTTGCTGCTAAATGACTACACTCAAACAGGGCGCTCTACTTAAAGCTGATTTAGTTTGCCCATAACTGCTTGCTGCTTGGATCTGTATACTACCCACCTTCTCCCCTCTTCCTCATTGTCATTTATAACGTGGCATTTCCTTCTATACCATCATTGCTGCTCTGTTCATATGGGGGAATAGTTTAGCTCTCCCAGTCTTAAGCTGTGTGAGCTTCCCCTAATGCTACTGCTGCTGTCCCTTGATTCCCTGCTCTTTCATGGTGGTAATGAAAGGTCAGGGGACTCCTCTGTACAGCGCCATACCGCCAAATTTAATTAGTACTTTATTCAATAAAATTTATTGAAGCTTTTTATTGTATGTGTTCTTTCTTGACTTAAGGAACCTGACAGAACTTCACCTCATCATCTAAACATCGCCGACAGTGTCTGTCTTTGGCATCCCGGCTCACAGCTGCAAATATAACAGAGACAGCCGCAATACACAAAGCTACCTATAAAGCTGTAGCCTCACAGTGGAGAAATCACGCCACACCACTTGTTATAATGCCCATGAAAAATATGTTGTGTTGCACATGTTTGGATTCTCTCGGAAAACTGAAGCACAGCTGTTTTCTGCTCAACTATGTAAAACCACCTAAAAGAAACGGGTGAAACATTAGCTTCGCTATTCAACATGACTTTAACAAGCTATTAAGAAAATGAAAAAGAAAAAAGAAAATGACTAGCTTGGTTGTGGCAACAGGAAAAAAATAACCCCTGAATCAGAGCTGTGTATGTAAATGATGTGGTAAATGCTAAACACACCCGCAGGGTCAGGTTTGTGAGAGACAGCCTGCCTGCTGAGGAAGGAGCCTGTACAGTCAAGAGGAACAGGGTGCTACTGTATTTACATTCCTCCATGTACTTTGTGATAGAAAAATGGTGAGACGTTTCTCCTTGTCTTTTACTATAGGAGACTACAAACGTCATTTTTCAACTCACGTAGAATCTTATTAAGGATTGTTTTGACTTGCTCTAGATGTGTGCTGCTTAGAAGTAGCATATTACTTTCTCTAAATTTCATAATGTTGTCTTTATTTTCTTTATTTTTTGATGATTTATTGAGGTTGTATGGCCTTTAATTGATAGGATAGCTTGAAAACAGTAAAGGAGAGAGAGATAGGTGGAACGGCATGCAGCAAAGGGATGCGGGTCAACATGGGGTGCACACTGTACTGGGTGAGCTAGAGGTCACCCCAATGTGGAACCCAAGATGACAAATGACTTTGTTCGTCATAGCGGTAGCCTCGATGTGTACTTATATTTTTCGCTATACAGTAACCCGTTAATGCACCAGTATAAATCCCCCTTTACAGATACACCCACATACAGTATGAACTACCACTACTACTTCTAAGGGCTCGTTACTGCAGCTTCCCCAGGAGTTGATATTAAAAATTGTAAATTGTAAATTTTGTGAAGTTCAGGGCACTGAAGCCATAAGTCATTAGCACCCATACAGTTGTATATCTGTCAGAAAAGATTCATTCCAAAAACATAAAAAACCACAATCGTAATTCCCTGAAATAAAACATTCTCTCGTCAGTCCTTTTCAGCATCTTTCAGGTCTAGTCCTTATCCCAAAGTCATGACTGTTGTGTGACTCACAGGCTTTGCAGGGGGACAATGACTGCCCGCATTATTATTCTAGCCTTCTGCCTGTGCCTTGCTTGTTTTTGTGTTTGCCTCTGTGCCACAGTCTTTCTCCTTCTTCTCCTCTTCTTCTTTCCCCGTCATCTCTCATTCTCCCCTTTTTTAGTTACAAACGCTAACTCAGCTAGATTATTTGCGCAGCCCTTTTAAACGAAAGCTTGCTTCATTCCTTGTGACAAGTCATTTGTTTTGTTTTTTGCAGTTGCACAAATGCTGATGCTCTACTTCTGGGCCCAGCCACCCAACAGTGTAGTATTCTAAGCAGCCTGTTTTTAACGCCTGGTGTGGAGACTTAATTAAGGTTTTAATTAACTCTCCATTTAGGTCATGTGTGAGTTAGAGCGACGCACAGATTGAGCCGTGCCTGATGGGGCCAACATTTGTGTTACTCTGCTTGGTGGAATAAGATGAAATAATGCGGTCTAATCTAATAGCACACTTGTTTTCTACGTTGTGTTTACCATATGCAAATTTACATCATACATTCAGATTAATGTCTGCCTTGTGTGTAGGGATTTAGTTGTGATGAAAGAAGTAAAAATGATCTGATTTGCCATAAGTAGAGAGAACACCTGTACAAGCAGCTGGCCTTGTGTAAGTGATGTCAATTGAGTTTCACCTGTCTCATCTCATCCCATCCATAACACTCAGACAGATACACCTCCAGTAGATTGCAAAAGCTATTCAGGCTACCTCCTCACTCTGTGTCTGAGGTATTTGCAATTCTGATGGTTCACAGCCTCCCCCCCAGTCTTTTGTACTCAACTGAATTTAAAATTCTGCTTTCTGTTACTGCCTTCCACAGGGAGGTCACAGGTCAGAACGGCCTCACTGGAGCTGAAAGGGATTCTGAATCTGCTCAAGGACACTTCAGCAGGGAGCTTTAGAGTTTTAGTGATAGTTTTCCTATTTACCCCCTGCAGTAGGAAGCAACTGATGCTGTCAAAGTAAGTAGCGACTTGTTTTGCCCAAAGCACACAGATTACTGGTCCCTATGACCTATCCCTATGGTCCACCTTAAGAATATATCAAGGGTTAAAGGACTCATGTGTCAACAGGATTTGGAAAAACTTGTCCATGCTTTTATCTTCAGTAGACTTGACTACTGTAACGGGGTTTTTACAGGTCTCACTAAAAAATCAATCAGACAGCTGCAGCTGATTCAGAACGCTGCTGCTCAGGTCCTCGCTAAGACAAAGAGACTGGATCACATCACTCCAGTCCTGAAGTCTTTACACTGGCTTCCTGTGTCTCAAAGAATTGATTTCAAAGTACTTTTGCTAGTTTATAAATCACTAAATCGTTTAGGGCCAAAATACATTTCTGATCTGCTACTACACTACAACCCCCCCAGACCTCTCAGGTCATCTAGGACAGGTCTGCTTTCTGTCCCCAGAGTCAGAACTAAACAGGGTGAAGCAGCATTCAGTTTCTATGCTCCTCATATCTGGAATAAACTCCCAGAAACCTGCAGATCCGCTGCTACTCTCAGTTCTTTTAAATCAAAGCTGAAGACCTTTCTTTTTGATGTTGCATTTCTTTAAATTATGTTAATTTCTTAATTTCTTATACTGCACTGTAACTTTTATTCTTATGTTTTATCTGTTTTTATTTTTTATTTTTAACTGTTTATTCTTGTGTTTTATCTGTTTTTATTTTTTAACTGTTTTTGTGTAAAGCACTTTGAATTGCCCTGTTGCTGAAATGTGCTATACAAATAAAGCTGCCTTGCCTATGAAAAAACACCATCCATATTGTCTTTAATAATCAAAATGTATAGCATTTAGTAAAGATTGTGACACTGATGACACACCATTTTTGCTGCCTTGAAAAACAAAGAATCCCTCCGTTCATCTGTAATGTATTTAAAATTTTAGGTAATCTGTTTCGCTGCTCTTTGTGTTGGGTACTCAGTTGACACCTGTTAAGGAAAAACAATACATTTACACTTATTAATGAAAGTAGATACCTATACTAAAAAGAAGTATGGAAGTCTGACTAACACAAACAACAACCTTATAAGTCAGACGAATAGACAATAATTTGGTCCTTTAGTTATACCCATTTATCCCTCAGGGTCTCTCGCAGAGCCCAGCTAACACTGGCCGAGAGAGGCGGGAACCCCCTGGATGGTCATTTAATAGCAACTTACCAATTGACCTAACTTGGGAGAACATGCAATCTCCTCACAGAAAGGCCCTTGCTGGCCAACAGGTTCAAACCCAGAACCTTCTTGCTGTGAAGGGAGTGGTCACTACTGCACCATCTAATAAATACCTGGCTGAGGCATACAGCAACTATACTGTATATGTCTTCCCATTAAAATACATTACTTCAAAATTTGTAATCAAAACACAAAAATAATGACATCAACCTGTACACGAATCAGTAGATTAGATAACGTGACCATTTCACAAACTGCCATGAGACTGGGCTGGCTGACGTGGAACCCACATTGCAGGAGGAAGAGAAGGAGACCGAGAACCACCTGGAGAAGAACCACAGAACAGGAGATGAAGAAAGAAGGCCTGACGTGGCAACATCTGGAGCAGAGGGCCGAAGATCGGAGAGGATGGAAGAGCTTGGTCGATGGCCTGTTTTCCTATTGGAATTTAAAGGCCTAAGTAAGTAAGAACAAAAGAACCATAGAGGTTACTATAATCTGCTTGTTGCAGAACATCAGTTAGTAGGTATGTTTCTCAGTAATTCTATTAACACTTATCTACAGTTTGATTTATTTATTGTTTATTGTGTTTTATTTGACATTTGGAGCATTTCATCACGCTTTGATTTGAGATTACCAAGGTTGACCCTGGGGCAACATAACATTGGATGGATCCATGGCTGTACATCGTCCTAAATTCTCTTCCTCCCTCTCTCCAGTTGTGTGTCTGTGCAGCTGAGATGATAGTTGACAATTTAATTGAAGAATTGCTAAGGGAAGAGAATAGGAAATATATATGTTTGCTTCTGTGGCTTGTTTTTTCACCAAATGCCTTTTGCGCAGCCTCAGACAAACTTTGTATTCTTTAGACCTCTGATTGGTTGACTATTAGATTGTCCTTTATGGTCCGTCCTACATGCAAATGGGAATCTCTCGTGACAAGTTATCAGGCCTCAAATGATGTCTGTAATGGCAGATTAGCCGTTGACACGGCATTTCATGAACAGCAGAGAAGGGACCGGCATTGTATTTAATGAAAGATTGTATCTGCAGCTTTACTGCGGTTGCTCGCTGTGACGTAACTCAGACTTTAAGAAGCAGCCATCAAACTGTCATAAATATCTTATTACGACCTGTGATTTAGCATTTAGATGGGGGAGTTGCAGTTTTTATCGCTGTCTGCATGTTTCACAGGCTTTATCTAAACAGCCTCATTTGACATTGATCTTAAAGCTGCAGATCTTTATGGCATCTTCATTAGTTGAAATGAGCAGCTACTGCAAAACATTTAAATGGTGATTATAATGCTTCCATAAAAAGCACATATCATCATGTATTATCAAAAGACCTACTGTTGCTGAGTTGGACATAGTGTTGATTTTGCCATCTATTTTTAAATTTAGTCTCAGTCTTATGCCAAATGTCCTTGTTAGTTTTAGTCATATTTAGTGATTCATGGTTTTTTTCTCGTTTTTTACGTTTTAGTCGACTAAAAGTCTTGTCATTTTAGTCTAGTTTAAGTCAAAAGAAAACTCAATATATGTTAGTCAAGTTTTAGTCAAAACTAATTATTTATGAGATTATCTCAACTAACCATTTTGGTCAAATAGTTATGACACATTCAGATTTTTTATCATTGTACGTAAAATGCAACCAAATATTGATTGTCTTCCTTATTTCACCAGAAAAGTCCTGTTAAAGAACAAAAACAACCACTGGATGGGAAAAGGGTATTTTACAATAACTATGAATGCAGCACAAGGATAGCGAGGCAAGTTTCAAGTGAGCGCAACATCTGTTATGTTTTTCAGACAACGGCAGCTACAAACTGTTGTGCGTCCCGGTGTTGAAATCTTCTACAGTGAAATATAGACAAACTTTTACACTGTTTAGCTGTCAGCATTGTAATGTTGAATCCAGTTACTAGCTAAGATTAGGCTAACGCTACCCACTGCCAAGTTTAGTGTTAACTAGAGTGACATGCCGCAATGTTTTGGTTGCCTCTAACGTCCGTTTAGGAACATCAGAGAGAAGCACAGGCATTTAAGTGGCACCAAAATGAGGCACCAAAATTCGTGGTGCGGTTTAGTAGATAACGGTTGTTAAGGCACCACTGCCGTATTAGCACCAGGTCTCAGTATCCAACCCTAGTAACAGATGAATATTCCATCTCAGGATGAAAAAAGTAGACAATTGTAGGCAAAAATTAAGAAAGATTTCATTTAAGTTTTTATTTTATGCAAAACATTTTAGTATTGTCTTAATTTGTCAACAATTATGCATGTTAATTTAGTCTCAGTCAGCGTTTTTGGACATTGGTGCAGTCTCGTCATCATCTCGTCTTTGTCATTTAAAAAAGGTCGTTCATATTTACTCTTATCTGAGGAAATAAACACTAGTTGGACAACTTTCTTTCAACAATATCCGGCGTCCATTCTGTAGAGCACCTACTGCAGTGTAATAGCCTGTAATTTGTGAGACAGTAGCCGACAGCAAGGGCTTTGGTGCTCCATTAAAGGATTTATTCAAGATGGAAGAATCCCATCTGCAAAATGGAGACAAAAAATGACTAAAGGCAAAGTCATTCTGCAACAAGAGAAAAGCTCATGAAATAGAGACAGAGGATGATGATAAGTTAGCATTTCTCCTCAACTGCTGGGTAGCATTAAGTTTTAATGTCATACTTAAAGGAATAGTTTTTCATTTTTGGACATATGCTTATTGCTTTCTTGACAAGACTCCAGGCAGTCAGTGCTTTTACCCAAAACATAGTTTGGAATATAACCCCCCACAACATGTCCTTTAAACACTTTAGTTTTGTACAGATTTAACAAACAAGATATATCAACTAGTGAGCTTTAGAGGTGCTTTTGTCCCCTTTGGACGGATGCCAGGCTAGCTGTTTCCAACTGGTTCCAGTCTTTATGCTAAACTAATCTATCTGGCTGCTGGCTCCAGCTTCACATACAACAGACAGTGATTAGAGAGGTATCAATCTTATCTGACTCTCAGCAATAAAACGAATAAGTGCACTCACCATTTTAGCTACAAAAATTAATAGTATAAGTACAAGCCCCAATGGGGCTTTAGGCATCAGTGCACAATGAATATTCTTCTGATGTGCTTATTGCAGCTCAGGTAGTCATTTGAATAAACTGAGATACAAATAGAAGGCTTGCATACAGATCAGACCAACATAGTAGTATGTACAGTATAGACAATGAGAACATTATAAATAGTTTTTGTCTTTTATATTTTGTTTAGATTATAATGTTAGGTCTGTAATGGTTTTGATGTTGAGCTGACATTTTCTTGACATTTTATTTAAACTCTTTTTGTGGAAATGAGAGACACCCACTGGGAAAGTTGTCCAAGGTTGTCCGAGATCTTGCTCAGTCGTGATTGGAGCAGTGTGAAAAGGTAATAGAAATGTAAAAAGGTTAACGTCTAAATTCCCTTGGGTTAACATATTTAATATTATGTGAGTAAAACTTCTCAAATGCATTGCAAGGACATTGTAAAATGTTCTTTAAACAGACTCATGTTTTAGTTGATATTAGTAGTGTACTAAAACTTATACCACATGTAAATGTAAATGTAAATAACTTTAATTTCTATGAATAGCTGTAGTAGTTTTGTGGTGCCCCTTAATGCTAAATCAGTTCTGGTATTGGAGTTCTATTTTGGTCAATGAATCAGACAGAGCCACAACCAACTCTTTACACTTTTAAATAGTCCTGTATATTCTATTCTAGTCTTGCCTTGAAGACCAAATGCATATTTGCTTAGCTGGTTTTGTGGCACAATCCACTGCACTTCTGAGGTGCAATTTATAAACAGCATGTTTATTGTTGTCCAGGGAACAGTTTACTTGACACCAGACATTGCACCCAGGTTGCAATAGGACACAGCTTGACATTTTATCTTCCTTGTATATTCTCAAGAAATAGTCCCTGCCAGAAGACCCTGGCAGCTGGAAAACTGTCTCTAAAGGCATCTAGGTCCTTAATCAAGATCTCTCATTCCATTCTGGTCCCTCCCTTCCTCTCTTTCCCTCTCTCTCCTTTTCTCTTTTTATATATGCTTTTGTTGAACAGGTTATGGGAACTTTTCAATGATTGCTGGCGGAATGGCTCAATTAACTGTAAAGTTCTGTCTGACTTCTGAAATCTGTGCAGGGATTTTTTGATGTCTGAGAAATACTGTAGTTCTGTGAGGAACAGATCCTCTTTGACGCAAAGCGAGGTACAGAATCTGCGGGTGGTAACTATAAAAACATGGAAAATCTGAGTGTTCCGTAATCACCCCCAACTATGTAGAGATTGTTGCCTATGTTCAACTTCACACATTTATCTTCACAGTCATACAATCCCAAATGCATCCTTCACAGCATTAATGTCACATTGTGCAGTCAAATGCATTGAAGCACTGATTGGTAGGAGGCAGCAGTTGACAATGTATGAGCAACAAAATTGTTCATACATATGACCCTCCCTCCACTACTCTGTGTTGTTACTGGCTCACTGCTCTTTTTATGGAATACTTATGAGCCAGTTGATAGAAATGTATTAACATTAGACAGCATCACTTTTTTCTGGGACCTAATCCCTGCCTTGCTGAAAGCTGTTTATATAATTACCCATTTTCTCTTAAAGATGGGATGAGGGAGCCCTGCGCCTATATGGGAAAGAGGGGGAGAGTCTGTGTGTATGTGTGTGTGTGTGTGTGTGTGTGTGAGAGAGAGAGGGGACGTGGTTTAAACAGAAGAGTTAAATATATAGTATCAAACAGACAGACCGCCGGCAGCAAGAGACCAAAGTTAATGGTATTTTATGCCACTGGGTATCTCAGATTGCAATGATAGTGAAAAAGGGAAAAGAAAACAAAGCTGTATAACTGCTGAGCATAATTTAATAATGCAGTATAATAAATATTTGAGGAAAGTTATTCTGTCACCATTTAAATTGCGGATTGGAACATTATTACACTATCAGTGATGAATATGCTTTAGTGACTTTATGGGAACGCAGTGATAGAAATTCATGTTGAATTGCATAATGCAATTTCAGAAGTAGCAAATTTAGTGCACAATATATATAAATCAATGATTATATTAAGAATTAGTTGTTACATCATTTATGACTTTAATATTAATGAATATATTTTTTTTTCATGTATATGTCCAGTGCATTGACCTAAAGCTTTTTACAACACTGGCTTTGTTTCTCTCTTGATATTTATCATTTATTTGATGTCATACTTAAAGGTTGAGGACTACACATTGGGGTCAATTTTGGTAAAAGATGTGTTCATAATGTCTCTTTTAAATATAATTATTATCTTGATATTGTGTCCAAAAACAAAACCACATTTGTTACAGCCTGACTGTTGATGTGCATTCTCGATAGAAGTACAAGTATATTTTGTATATGTATAAGATTATCTTTATTTTTTCAGGTATTTTTTTGTGCCTTTAAGGCTTTTTTTTTTTACACTGGAAATGTGGCCACCAGGGCACTCAGTTTTCAGATAATTTGAAAGATAATAACCTAATACCAACATATAAAAATATGCTAATACTAGTAGTCTATTCATAACAATATAAGCAAATAGACATGTTCATTAATGCTATCTGTCACTGTAAGGATGGCTTTTTTGCATTTGGTCAAATACTTTGGTCCAGAGTAAAATATGTTGACTGTTGGATGAATTTGCAAATAAACGAGATACAGATTTTAACGAATGCTTTGGTGACTTTGGTGATCCCCTGATTCTCCTCTATGCTTCGCAGTTTTCACCCAATCATACCAATGGGTCAGATTGTATTACTTATTCAACACTTCAATTAATAACAATGTACCTCAAAAGCTAACTTTAACGGTAGCACATTATCATAATTATCACCTATGATTATCACCTATGGCTAAAAATGGACAGGTTAGACTAATAAGTTGACCCGAGTCTTACATATGTAGAGCTGAATCAGACAAGCTGAGTCTGTACAGAGGTCAAACTCTTTTATATTGGTAGTCTCGCTTTGCCAGACCATCCACACACTGCTGAGTGGGGGTGGATCTGGGTAGTCCACAAAGCATTCTGGGATGGGAGAAAAAAGTGTTCTTGTTTGTTGGCATTTCCATAAACCAATCACAATCGCCACGGGCTGTGCTACGCTCCACACTGAGCCGCTGCAAAATAGTTGTGCGAGAGAAAACTCAGATTGGACAGATAGTCTAGCTAGCTGTCTTAATTGACCATGCAGAGATCTGAGGAGCAGTCAACCACAGTCCTTAGAAATCCACCGTCAAAGGTAAAGACTATTATATTGATAACAACATGGCCTTTCCTCTGCCGGTAATCTCAGTGCAATTTTCTTTTCAGTTAATGAGCATTAGAGCCCATTACCAAAGCTTAGAATTACTTTTGTTTCACTTCAGGATACCCTGTTGCTCCACAGCACTTTCATGGAACTTGATTTTCCAGATCTAGTTGTGTGGAGATCTTCTTTAGGTGACCACTTAAGAATGGGCTTATTTCAAGGCATGGCATGTTGGTGAATAATTTTTCTATTATCAGGAAACTGTAAAAAAAAAAAAACAGCCACCATGAGCCTACTGCCAGCAGAAACAGTTGATATTAAATATTAATCATTTACAATCTGATCATATTGTAGAATAATATCTGTATTTAACAGAATTGTGTCCTCCAGAAAATCAGTATATAATAGAATGTTCTCTACAGCACTGGATGCAAGATCTTTTAGTGAAAAGAAGAAATGTCAGGATCACACAAAGGAACACCCAGATCACATGACGGGTTAATGTGGACATAATCAAAGTGACCGGCCAGGCAAACAAACACAATCCTTTGATGTAAGGCTGACTTTCTTTTTACCACTGCCATTAAGATTAAGGGAAATGAGATTTCTTTCATGCCTTTGCAAATATCTTCATGTTAGGAATTAATTTTCCCTTGGCCCAAGATGCAATGAATAATAAATTGGCAGAAAAGTTCCCCATCTGTGAAGATGGGTATGAAGCATGAGTCTCTTGAGGGAAAACTTTAAGACCATGAAGTCTTACCGACTTGATATCTGCAAACTCTATATTTCAGAATATTAACTAAAACTTGTTTGATAGTGGATAAGTTTAAAGTGCTCATAATATGCTCAATTTCAGTTTTGTAATTGTATTTAGAGGTTGTACCAGAATAGGGTTATGTGGTTTTTCAAAAAACACCATATTTTGTTGTACTGAACATTGTTGCTGCTCCTCTTTTCACCGTGTGTGTTAAGTTAGGGTGTGCCACACTAGCAGCGAGGCGAGCATTATAACGTGTGTTACAAAGTGATCCACATTTGTAACTGAAGTAAAGACTGGACTACAATAGAGCTGTTTGGAGCAGTTTGTGAACAGTGTTTTCTCAGATCAGTGATTTAAACATTCATGTTGACAACCCCCCAGCACAGAGGGACCAATGGACTGTGTTGTGTTTTTGAGAACTATGGACTGACTCAGCATGTGACAGAGCCCACGCAGAATAAGGGGAATACTCTTGACTTGATTGTCTCCAAGGGTCTGAACATTTCCAAGGTTGTGGTGACTGACGTTGCTCTCTCTGATCATTCCTGTGTTTTCTTTAACGGCACTATCTCTGTGCCCAAAAGTGTCCAAACAAAGATAATTAGAAAACAGTACATCACTGAAAACACCAGTGAAACATTTATTCAGCTTTTCTTCTCCACACCTGAACTCTCTGGGCTCTCAGTCATTGAGCTTGTAGATAATTTCAACTGTAAAATTACAAATGTTATTGATATCATTGCTCCCACTAAGGTGAAAGTTGTCTCTGGTAAGAAAAGATCTCCATGGAGAAATGTCCTACTGGTCATAACAGAAAAAAGAGAGTGTCGAAAAGCTGAACAAAGTTGGCAAAAAACAAATCTCCTTATCCATTATAAAGAGACACCTATAAAGAGAGACTTTGCATTTATAATTTGGAACTGAGGAATGCAAGGAGGTCCTTCTTCTCTGACATTATTGCTAGAAACAATAATAATTCATGCATTTTGTTTGCTACTGTCAATAGGTTAACAATCCCTCCAGTACCAGTAGCATCTGAACTTTTATCCACCAAGGCCTGCAATGATTTTGCCTCCTTCTTCAAAGACAAAATTCAAAAGATTAGACAGTCAGTGCCTCCATATCAAGTACAGGATATGTGTTGTCACAGTGTTCAAGCACAACTAGTTCCAATATGATTGAATTTCAAACGATCAACCATAAAAACCTGGAAGACATTATACAACTGAACATCTGAAAACCTCCGCCTGTTGCCTTGATATTCTACCAACTATTTTTTTTTTAAATGTTTCAAATTGTTTGGCTTCTGATCTTCTACAGATTGTGAACATGTCTCTTCTTTCAGGTATCTTTCCACAGGCCCTGAAAACTGCAGTGATCAAGCCACTCTTCAAAAAGAACAACCTAAACACATCACTAATGAGCAACTTTAGGCCGATATTAAACCTTCCGGTTTTAAGTAAAATCATTGAAAAAGCGTTTTTTCAACAACTCAACCATTTCTTGTCACTAAACAACAGTTTTGATACCTTTTAGTCGGGTGTCCGACCACACCACAGCACTGAGACGGCTCTTGTCAAAGTCTTTAATGACATCCACCTTAACACAGATAGTTGCCAAATTTCAGTCTTAGTATTACTTGATCTCAGTGCTGCATTTGACACGGTCAATCATGACATATTACTAGACCGAGTGGAAAACTGTGTTGGCCTTTCTGGCTCAGTACTAAACTGGTTTGAATCCTACTTAAAGAATAGGGACTACTTTGTGTCAATAGGTAATTATACATCTGAGCATACAAATATGACGTGCGGAGTTCCCCAAGGCTCTTTTCTGGGGCCTCTTCTGTTTAACATCTACATGCTTCTACTGGCTCAGATTATGGAAAACAACAAAATATATTACCATAGTTATGCGGACGCACAACACAAATTTACATAACCTTATAGCCAGGGGACTATAGTCCAACACAAAAACTGACTAAGTGCATTGAACAAATTAATGGCTGGATGTGCCAGAACTTTCTGAAATTAAATGAAGGAAAAATTGAGGTAGTTGTTTTTGGGGCAAAAGATGAACGATTAAAAGTCTGCGCTCAGCTTCAAACAACAATGTTAAAGACAACAGACAAAGCCAGATATCTTGGTGTAGTCATGGACTCTGACCTGAATTTTAACAGCCACATTAAGACAATTACAAAGTCAGGCTATTATCACCTTAAGAATATATCAAAGGTTAAAGGACTTATGTGTCAACAGGACTTGTCCATGCTTTCATTTTCAGTTGTCTTAACTACTGTAACAGTGTCTTTACAGGTCTCCCTAAAAAATCAATCAGACAGCTGCAGCTGATTCAGAACGCTGCTGCTCTGGTCCTCGCTAAGACCAAGAGAGTGGATCACATCACTCCAGTTCTGAAGTCTTTAAACTAGCTTCCTGTGCCTCAAAGAATTGATTTTCAAACTTTTGCTAGTTTATAAATTACTAAACGGTTTAGGGCCTAAATACATTTTCTGATCTTCTACTACACTATGAACCACCCATACCTCTCAGGTCATCTGGGACAGGTCTGCTTTCTGCCCCCAGAGTCAGAACTAAACAGGGTGAAGCAGCGTTCAGTTTCTATGCTCCTCATATCTGGAACAAACTTCCAGAAAACTGCAGAGCCACTGCTACTCTCAGTTCTTTTAAATCAAGGCTGAAGACCTTTCTTTTTGATGTTGCCTTTCTTTAAATGACTGTTCATTTCTTTAATTTCTTATACTGCACTGTAACTTTTATTCTTGTGTTGTATCTGTTTTTATTTTTTACTGTTTATTAAGTGTTTTTTGTAAAGTACTTTGAATTGCCCTTTTCCTGAAATGTGCTATACAAAGAAAGCTGCCTTGCCTTGCCTTGCCTTCAGTCGGAGATGGTAAGTCCCTTTGGGGTGGACATTGGACTTTATCACGTTGTAAGCCTATAACATGAACAAAAAGATATATAACACAATAAAGGAAAGGGAAAAAGCCAAAAAGCATAATATGAACACTTTAAAAGGTGTGTGCTGTATTACCTGTTGATTAAGCTAAACAATTATCAAGAGGCATCATATGAATCCCTTTCAGCAGCACACTAGAAATGTTAGTAGATATCTAACAATGTCAGATGTCGACACTGTCTGTACATACTAGTTGAGCTGAAGAACACAATGGAAAAATGCATTTTTACTGTTTCATTGAATTGTTATATTTCTCAGGATGATGCAAATTATCCCGTGAATCGTTTCTATATACAAGCTGGATTATGCTGGCCCTCGTAGGCTTGTTAAGTAGGTCTGGTGGTCAAATGGATTTCACATTTTAATGGGCTTATAAATCCACTGGGCAGTTTGTTTTCCCACAGTAACCCGTTGTAAATGCTAACTGAGATGCCACTTTACAACACACTTTTCATAATAGTGTATAATCACCCCAAATAAGAGAGTGATCTCCTGTGGTTTTTGTACTTTGTTGCTAATAGGACCCATTATAACTATTGTGTGAGAAAGAAGAGGGCACAATACATGTATTATGTATTATAGAAGAAGATCACCTTTTAACAACTATAATAATTACTCTGTTAAAATACTTTATCCTTCAACTTGTCCTGAACTGTCACCCATGCTGAAGTAAAATGACTGTATAATAAGAGAAAACCTTTGCTATGTAGTTACTTGCTGAGCATTTAAAGATAAACTATTAATGTTCCATTGTGCACAGATGCAGATGACAGTAGGCATAGTAAACAAAGGAACTGCCATGTCACGCAAATATGGGAAACACCATCACACTGTAAAAGATTGGTTAAAGAGGGTTATTCACAATTTAATATTTTTTATAAACATATAAAACTGATATTTATATTTTCTCTGAAACAGAATGTACCTGTGATTTTTTTTTTAAATCTTCACTGTGGGATTTAGAGAAGAAAGAAATGTTTGGCTGGAGTGAGATATGAGGTCACATCTTTTCAAATGTCAGAAGCTTTGTAGAGTCAGCAGAGTGAGCACAGCCTAGGAATACATTTTGTAGCTCAGAGAAGAGATTTCGGCTACCTCTATTCTATCTATACAGAAGAGATTGTTTTCCTATCAAGTGGTAAACATGTTTGGGACCATAGCCATGGGCATTTGATATGTCATTCATAATGTCAGTGTGCAGTGTTCCATTTTTAAATTGTGTCCCTGCAACATTGTTGTTTTGTAAACTAAAATACACCAAAAAGTAAAAATAATAAAATAAGAAGAATACCAGACAGGCAGACTGTGGTAATGTAATACTTTATGGTCTGATACACATTTGTGGACTTACCCTATTTTGCATATGTGTCTGTTGTAAATATCCAATTGCAGTAATTGCCTCATTGATTGATCACAAGTCTCAGGTAAGCTAGCTGTGAACTAAACACCAGCATGTAGAGGGCATTTTATTAATTATGACTTAGGATTTATGGGCATTCAACAACTGGAATTACCTTTAGCTCTGTGGAAGAGTTTCTATGAGTTTGATCTGCAGCGAGTAATTCTCAGTTTCTGTGTCGGAGCGCTGCTGGGCGTGACATGAGAGAGCCAAACATCTGTGGCATCCATCAGTGTTCCTGACATGACTTTGTGTCTGAGTGCAGTTTAATCATTGCAATCCCCTACCCCCTACCCTGCAGTGACTCATCCTGCTTGACTGAGACCTTCTCTCCACCCAAATTATAGCACTACACTACCATGTAATTCCCTCTTGCAAAAGGCAGATCAAAATGTTTTTTGCTGTATGTTATTTTTATCCACCAACCAGCCTGAGTGTTAATTATAGAAAGTATTCATAAATTAAAGTAAAACCTTCTGGAAATTGGCAATGAGCAGCAGACATCACTCTTTGACACAACAGTAATCACAGTGGTATTACGTCCACATGTGTGTTCCCACTGAAGCCATTATCCAGAAAATGGGAGTAATCAGGATTTCAGAGGTTGATAAGCATGGTGGAGCTTCATATTTAACTCTGGGTGTACAACACATTAATGGCAGTATAGAGTAACTGAAACAGATCAGCAACTGCTAAATAGTGAGATGGGGATAAGAAAATTGATTGATTGGTTGACTGATTCATTGCAGAAATAGGGCGGCTAATTAAAATCCCAGGAGGGAATGCTGCACTGCCTGCCTACCTTGTTAAACTGATAAATATGCAATAATGTCTAAAATGAAAATCTTGTTAAGTACTGTACATTAATACCGACTTGTATTTTTCCCTACAGAAACCAAAGGTAAAGCTCAAGATGACGGAGATGTTATTCTCTGTTCCTGCCCAGGGGCTACAGATTACTTTATAGCTAACTCTGGTACTGCTAAGGAGCTGTGAATTGTCCCTGTCCAATAAAATAAAATAAAAAAGTGGTGTCAGGTGAAGTTAAATTAGCAAAAGAGCCCATGAAGAGTGCCATTCCATTTTGCCATCACCTCCTAATGCTGGGCTAAAACTCATTGAAAATCAAAAGACTGGAGTTAAGTTCTGGGCTACAATAAAATGTTAGTACTCTGCATCAATGATTTTACAGCAGAGATTAAACAGGGACAGGTGGGTGACACCTGCTGAGAATTCTTGCTAAGTAATTGTTTTTAGTTTTTCCATCAGTGAGGAGCATTTTACAAGATGGTGGTGGTTGGGCTTGGTAAAATTACAACAACAACAGCTATGCTAGCGGCTTATGGGGATGCACTCCTGCACAGCTTTGTTTTAAACTAAATGCTGACGTTACAATGCTAACATGCTCACAATGACAATGTAACATTCTGATCTTAACCAGCATTTGGTCATAAACCAAAGCACCGAATATGTTTTTGTTTCATTTGTTCATATTCAGGGGAACATGATTGTCTGGGCCAAATATCATGGTAATCCATTCAACAGATGTTGAGACATTTCACTAAAAAAACAAACCGCTTTGTCTGTAAGGATTCATCCTCAGGGGGCCGTGAATGTTTGTAAAAAATTGTATGGCAATTCATAAGATAGTCGTCGAGTTAGTGCAGTCTGGTCTCAGTGGTGGACACACCGACTAACCAACATTTCCATCCCTAAATCCACAACGCTAGCATGGCCAGGGTGGAAATCAAAGAAAATATTTTGTCTTTTAATCAGTAAGGAGCTTTAAATAAGATGATGGTGGAGGGATAGGTGAGCGGGGGTTAGATGCGAGGAAATGGGAATTTTTAATCTACACCTAAGGGTTCGAGATTTATAGATCTGACAGTAAAATCCCGGTGTAGATTGTACATTGTGCCGGCTGTTTGGACTGCGCCACAATGGCTGCATACTCAAACATGAATAACAATGTCAAGAAGCAGCTCATTAGAACTTCAGACTGGACAGCAGCTATTTTAATCGCTCATAATTGCAGAGTGGAATCACTGTGAAACATACCAAGTGGAGGGAAAAGATAAGGATTGCAATTAGTGTACAGTGAAGAAGCCTGACGTCTCCTGTACAAAGCAATTTATCCACATCTGTCAATCCACCACTAATTGCTGGCAGATTGTTTATTGAGCAGCTAATCCTCCTCCTTCTTGCCTCAGGCCATAGAAGAAAGGGGAACTTCATCAATGTCCCATTGCTATTCTTTAGTTTAAACCACACATGTTTAAAAAGGGTATCCATAAATCAGTTGCGATTGTGCCAAGTCACACAAATTCAACCAATCATGTGACTTTGGTTTGACTCGCAAATTTGACCAATAACGGGAGTTTCCCACAACGTCAACCAACCACAGGAGTCCAGAATTTGTTCGGTCTTTGACTCTGAGAGCCAATGAACAAGCGGGAATGAGAACGTGATGACGTTACACATAGGTGGCCGTATTCATTTCTGACGAGACGCATGTGAGTTGAACATCTCACATTTACAAACAAAACGTACAGCAATAGACTGTGGAAAACATTCCAGACCGCCCTGCCTACATGTATACATTTTAACATCAGAGTCAGCTGTAATGATTTTTTTCACTCTGAAGTTTCTGAAAGCGGCTGCTGTTTCATTCCTGTCGGCTCTCTGCAGCGGGCGGGGCTGCTGTACCCCCCCGCAACTGATGTGCGCACACACAAACACACACAGTAGATGAAGGAAAAATCGTATATGAGACGTACACAATGACCAAAATGGAGGACAGCTACGCTTGTTATTGCAAGTGCAATGAAAAGTCCAATACATGCTTTATCAAACTGTATGAATGTGTCCCAGGCCAGGATAGGAAAGTAACTAACAAGGTAAAGATCAACAAGTCACTGGCACATTTGTTCAAATTTGATTAATTCAATAAATATTTTTTGTCTTAAATCCACCAGCCATTTTCTACATCTACATCTTGAGCCTTTGTGGTAAGGTTACTAGGAAAACTCAGCCCAGAGTAATTTTATTCTTTCTAAAACAAGTTTCCATTTAATTTTTAAAGAACTATAAAACAACAACAACAAAATCACAACTTTTTTTGCATCTTTCTCTGTCTCCCGCAACTTCATTGCAACAAACATACAAAAAACATTGCAACTTTTATTGCAATTTAAAGCTCCTGCAATATCAGGCATTTTGGGCTACAACAATCTCAAAAAAGGCTGCGAAATCCTGGAGGGACTGGCTAATCAATCCCATCAACATGTAGGGGGTTTGTGACATTGAAACAACGTGGGATATGCTGCGCACAGAATGAGGTACTTTAAGCAATTCTCTTTGAAGTTCTATTCTGTGTGTACGTTTCTGTCTCATCTGTGAATGAAATATTAACCTCCAGACCGTTGGCTAAGTGTTTCATAAATATTGCATGGTGTGGAAGCAGTAATTGGTTCTAGCATCTATAATGGCTGTCACCCTGGCCTGCAGAAATGTGAATGGCAGTGCAGTACATGGCAGAAAGGCTCAGAATAGAATTTCACATAACTCTCCTGCATTCTGAATTATATTTTCAGAAAGGCACTCACTGGCTGCTAGTTTGTAGCCAGTGTCGAGTTAATATCCAAAGTGCATCATATCCATTTCAGGGAAAAATTATCACCTGTAATCTGACATCTGAGGATTTTCCCTAACATCATTCCAAATATCACAGTGAATAATTTAATTATTTGTTTTTAGTCACTTTGTCTGAGAAAATAGCCACTTTTTTAACTTTTAAAATTCAGGATAAAGCAGATTATGTTAGAATTAAAAAAGGATGTGCTTCTGGCTTAGCCTAGATCTCCAAATCTGGGAAATGTGTTCCCGTCACTGGCCCAGTTACACTAACTGGTCTATTCAATAGCTCAGATCAATAATTCTAATGTAAGTGGCGTCTCAATTATATCGTGGCTTGAAAAATCGTTCTTTAACAGGTTTTCTCTTCATCTACTGTATATCTTTACCTTCAATGAACGGAACTGAAAAGATAAGATTGCAGAAGGATTAGAGAGCTTGACACCTGATACAGTATTTGTAACTTCTTTTGAACAAAACTTATTCATGTTTAATTGTAGAGATGCTTGTCCTGCAAAGGGCTGAAAATGGTGTCTGAAGCTACATCGGCAAGCTTAAAGTGACCTTGACGTTTCTTTCTTTCTTTTTTTTATTTTATTGTTTACAAAAGGGGGACAATACATATTAATGAACATTTTCGCAAATGTAAATATGCCAGATTATAGCCTTAGGCTAATTTCCATCTGCAGACCCCCTGGCAGGTTGGTGGTACACAAAAACAAACAAAAAAAAATAAATAAATACACTATACACAGGGAAACAATTTTATACAGACCACAATTTTTACGTTTATGTTTTCTTTCTTTTTTTTCTGGGGCTTTTGGGCGTTACATGTTTGTGGATGGTTCTATTAATCAGGAGGGACTCATTTTAAAAAGTTGCCAAATAAATGAATGAAACATAGTTGTGACAAAGTCAATTAACAGCTAGAGAGCCAGTATATAAAGACTTTCTGGCGATTGGGTTAGGACCTCATAAAGTAGCAGAAGATTTCTCATGATTGAGTCTTGGTTGAGACAAGACAATCCCAACGCGCTCATGGGACTGGACCCCCAGCATGTGTCACCCCAGGCTGACTCTAATGAACACCGCAGGTGGAGGGTTGGAAGTAGGTTAAGTCAATCAGACACTGTAATTCCAGCTGACAGCACCCATGGAGGAAATCCTTGAAGCAACAAGATAATTGGTTAACTCAGAATTGGTCAAAGAATTGGTTAAAGAAAATTTGGAAAGAGACCACAGTCAAATGTGCGATTTGAAAATGGTGGCGACAAACACAGTAGAAAGAGAAAGCATTTGAAAAGTAATTGTTCTGATTTCTTTTATGCAAAGCTTCATCTGATCAGTATGAAAATGACACTTTTTGTTGGGACTTTAATGACTATTTGGTCATAAAATAAAACAAAATACATTTTGCAAGAATAGATAATGAGAGCCACTGCCTGAATTCACTCTGAACTCATCACACTGTAAGCTATTTTTAAATAATATATTTGAAGCTGTACTTGAAAAATGGCTGTTAAAATTCGTCTTGTGGACTAAGAGCAACACTCCAAAAAAAGAAGCATTGTTATGATATTATGCTCTGAATCTGCTATCTTCTTCCTGATTATCAAAACGGCATCAGCATAGCAGCATTGGGACAACATGTGCAAACTCTGCAGTTTTGTAACCAGTAGACGAAGGCCTGAACTTTTGGATGGAGGGGATTATAGAGCTGGGCTCAAATTTCTGTCGGAAGAAAGTCTCATCGGTGTCAAGCCGTACGCAATCGAGAGCTGGCATAAGAGCTCATCCTTCTGTGGAGAATTTGGGATTCAGTTCTGTCTTTTATCTTCCCGCATGCAGATGCCTCTGTCAACATGAGGATGGCTATCTGGGACTTGGTTCCAGTACAATTTGGGGTCTCACTTCCAGGCTTTGTATTTACTGTATGTGTGAATGTGTGACTTGTCACGAATAGCTGCACACATCATGGGCTACTAGTAATAACATCCTGGCTACTGCTCTACAGTACGGTTCTACTAGGCCAATCTAACGTGTTTAAATGCAAACCTGATTTCACAGAAGATGACAATAATGACAAATGATTTTCAGATTAAAATAACAGAATAATAATTATGGCTTGTTTTTTGTTATAATATAAATTGTTAACATTTTATACCCTTAGGAAGGATTTTTTTTTTTTAATCTGGCTACATTACAAAATCACTCAAGTTGTTTGGTTTCCTGTCCCACGCAGTGCATTAGATTTGATGTGACTGACAGAATGTATATAGGGACAATGCTGTATCAATCAATCTATTGCTAAATGATACGGTAAATCCTCTGTGTGGGGATGAACTGCAGAGTACACATCTAATAAACAACTCGCTGCCCTTTTCCTCACAGATTGTGGTCTGTCCCTTCTCAGGAATGTCATTTGTTTTCTGTTACATGTCACCATCTTTTATTCATGTGCAGCATGGTTTCAGTTCGGACTGACCTCTGGGGCAGTGGAATCAGTGAATTGCTACCATGTGTTTCTGACTGCATGTGGATATTTTCATAGCTAAAAGAATCATTAAATCTGAAAGTCTATATCAATTGATCCCAGCGTTTGGCTGTGCTATATTACAAAGCAAATCAGATGAATTTGATGTGTGTTAGTGTGTGCTTGAGTGGAATGTTATTTGTTTTGGCTTGAAACTGTAGCCCAAACCACTTAATCCCTTTCCTCACAACTTGAGTCTCATAAGGTATGAATGAAGAGCTGCAAAAGCAGCTTCCCACTCACTGTTCCAGTGTGCTCCAGGGCAAACCCTTCCTTTCTCATGTGACAGAAAATATCTTTACAGATATTTATCGTTTAAGTAAGACTTCCCCGCTTGAGATTTCCCAGAAATCCCTGCAGCTTCCATAAATGCAGACTGAGGATGTGATTTCTAAGAAGAAAAAAAAAGACTCTTTCTCTTCCTTTGATTACTTGTATTATTAGGTACTACAGCTATTTATACATGTTTTTACACATGGCTCCTAAAATATGATAAAAAAATAATTTGTGTTAAAATGAATGGATGAACAGGGTAAATTTGATAATAATGTGTAAATGTGTTTTTTAAGCTTTTAAATAAAATGTGTTTATGAATTACAATTTCATCTGTACAACTTAACATCACAAATAATGAACATTATGTTTGTATTTTTACATTAAAAAGGTAGCCCACATGATGTGTCTTAATTCCATGCAAAAAGCGGCCAATTTTAGATTATTTTATCGACTTCTAGTTTCAAAGACCAAGACAGAAAAGAAAATTACGGTATAAAGAGTGTATTAATTATCATTAGGATAGTGTCTTATTAAGTTTGCAAAACGCCCCCCTTTAAAAAGATTGAACCATTCATGGCATAATGAGGATAGAATTATTAGGAAGAAAATTAGGTACAGTTTCTGAAAAGATTTAGAAGTGCCTCCAGCTCCACCATCTAATATTTCTAAATGTGCCAGGGTCTTTGATCATTTGCATCAAAAATACCTTTAGTTTCCTTTCATAGATTACATAAGTTCATACCAATAAAAGTGAGCTTTTCTATCTTGGCTATAAAGTACGTATGTATTGTGTTTTTATTGAAAATTAATTGAATTACAATTCAAGTTGGCAAAATGTACATAATCAATGAACATAATGTGTCTGGGTTTTGAATGCTCAAGGTTCACTATAGAAGTGCACTATGGGAAGGCTTTTCACAAGATTTTGCAACGTGGCTGCAGGGAGTTTGTTGCCATTGAGCCACAAAGGCACAAGTAGGGGGTGGGGTGTAGAGCGGTAAGGCCTGGCTCACAGTCGACGTTCCAGTTCACCTCAAAGTTGTTTGATGGGGTTAGATCAGAAAAAAAATGTGAGTGTACTGTATGCACCACAAAAAACTACCCTAGAGCAAAAGCACACAAAACTAAAAAGTGTGCTGACATCCCCTTCCAATGTGAGATCTGACACTCACCATGCTAGCACATTTCTATCAATGCCATAACCTGCCTAACCAGCATGCTAACACTGTAAGAGCGCTAATTGAAACAGACTCCGGCCTCATGCTTATCTGATGAGCATGTGGTGCATGTTTAACTGATTAATAATCTGCAGAGCCATTGGGGATAATAATGGATTAATTTCTCCTGACCATCACATATTCCACCACTTTCCCTACAACCACCAACACCATCCTGAACACCAGCAGCCTCCCTGATGTCTCCAAGGAGACAGATGAGTATGGGATTGGGAACATAATCCTTGCTTGTCAGATGACACACATTTCCAATTTTATAGATATTACCACATATGCAAAATCAAGCTGATATGTTTTTATCTTGCCTCTCATCTGTGGATGATGCTTCAGGCGTTATTGGATGTTATCCATGCTGTTTACTGTCAGAATGAATGAACACAATATAATCTACATTCAATTTGGATGCTCTCAAGCGTCTGGCCTGAGTATTTCACTTCCGCCTCCTACTTATCACTCAACAGTAGGCTATAGTGTATGTCTATAAATCTATAGATAGGACAAATATGGATAGAAAATAGGGCTGTGATGGTAACTGCATCCAATATCCTGCCTTTTTTAGTTCTTTTTTTTTGCTGGTGAAAGTTACAGGAGAGCATATGTTGTGTGATATAAAATATAAAAAACATAACAATCATTTTTTAGTTATCATCATTGACTGTCTTTTATCTTATTTCCAAGGGATTCTGGAGAAAAACAACTTAAGTTGCTTGCACTTTAGCTTTGCACAAAGTCCATTACATGAATGGGGGATTTCTGTTGTGTCCGATTTATTATTTCTATGCTTGAGTACTTGCGATATCTACAGATAAGGTTCAATTGAACTTGTCACTTTATTAACGGGGCCTTTTTTTATGAATGAAGTGCTAAATTTATGTACCACACTGGACTTGCGTATGAAGGTAAATATGGTGCAAAATGTGAGAGCGCGTAGATGCGATGTGAGCACTTGTAGAATATGATTTGATCTTTTGGCTCAGAGCTCCACAGACTAAGTCCACAGGTACAAATTAGTTTTGCACAAAATGTATTGCAAGAAGTGTGGCAAAAGTCGAGGGCGCAGACATCGCTGTGTGATGCGAGAGAGCACACTGCAGTGACAGATTTGAGAGGTTGTAATCACTGAGTTGTGGTTGTACTGGAAAAGTGACTGAAGTTAGTTTAGATTTTTTCTACAAGCTCTCAAATCATATTCTACAAGTGCCCACATCGCATCTACGTGCTCTCACATTTTGCACCATATTTACCTTCATAGTTGCGGTACATAAAGGATAACTTTGTGGCTCCCTCTCACATCACGAAGCACAAACATTGCCATCTGTACACAAAACAATGGGAAATCTGTCAGTACTGTAGATGAACTCGGACATTATCCCAACTGAAAAGATCCATAAGTGATGCAAATAATCTGGAATATATAACATATAAGGAACACTGTAGCTTGTAGCTTCTGATTGCTTTAAGAGGAGCATTGTGATTCACTTATACTAAAAGATACATCACCCTCACAAAACACTCTGAAATACTGGCACGCAATTAGTAACTGAGTGAATATGACAGTCAATAAACCAGTGCTGTTAAATTATAAGTTGTTGAGCACTTTTTCAACATCAGAAAAAAATATCAGATTGCTTCATTGTAGAAAAATTGGATCACGGTGTTGTCAAAAATAAACAAAGATATCATATTGATGCTATGTTTACACGTGGCCAGCTATTTTCATAAACGGACATATCAACCTCTCTGTTTTCAAAAATAACATTGTGCACCTGTTAGTTTTCAGAAAAGTGTTCAGTTACACATACTTGTGCACATATGCTGTCAATGCTGTCTACTATAAAGTAGGTGCACACTATAGCTCTAAAATAACCAAAAAGAAACTATGTTAAAAAGTACTTTTTACCTTATTGTGCTTTCATAGTCCATACTTTAGGTTTGTGATTTCACAAACGTTCATTCTTAACTGGTTTTCAGTGCTGATATGTCTTTTATTGCTAAGTGTACTGTAGCGTACTTCATGTTAGTGGACACTGGGGACATTTTTTATACACAGTTCAACCTTCCTGTCTCTGCTCTTTGGACTGTGTGGGTGACTGCTCTATTAAAAATGACTTTATTGTTTTGAAGAGTGATAACCCACTGGGATCTGAGGAGAAAATAGCAGAGACTCCTTTATACAGGGCTTCGCTCATTATAATCTGCCTTTGAGAAAGTCACATTGTGTTTGATTTTCTCTGAAGAGCATTTGGGGAATACAGGCTTTTTTTTAATGTGTCAAGCATATGCTGTTGAAAATGTCAGATGAATAATCATTCAAGATGAATGAACTGCTGGGCACAGTTATAAAGGTAACTACTGTATACCTTGAGGGAAAAACTTGAAAATGTAAATCCAGTTTTCATATACTTGTTATATTTTTATAGTGATTTCAACCAAATCTCAAAGCTTCATGTACCCTGTAAAGGGATTGTGCTTGTGTACCATAGTAATTTGAAATTCCAAAAAGCAAGGAACACAATAATGAGTCATCAAATTGTAGACATAAAAAAAATATATAAATTGCTTCGTCCAAACTTATCACTGAGTGCAGCTCTAACAATAAATCAAAGAAGGGGTTACCTCTCAAAGGAAAATCTCTATCTATGTATTTTTCATCTAACTGCGCCATAATGTGGACAATAGAAACTTCCCAACATGATCTTGCATGATTAACCATTTATTTCACTCTTCTCGCTGCCTCTCGATCAAATATGTATAGGCTATATGATGTAACTTTAATAGCAGTGAGTTCCAAACTGTATCACAATTATGTGCTGGAAGGCATTTTTACACATTACGCTGCTTCTCATGTACTGCATAAATTCCACTGAATTTATAGCAAAACATAGGGTGTAACAAAGTGTGTCCAAAGGCAAAATATCTGAATATATACAGATTTTTCAACTCTCAGATATTATCAACGTCAGGGTTCAGTATTAGACTTCAGTGGATATATTCAGCTCTCATTTATTATTGAAAAGAATCACTGGGTAATTTAATTTAAGCCTTTAGGGAATTTATCACACTACTATTGTGTGCGAACAGGTACTGCTAATATCAGAAAAGACTAATAACAGCTTATTGAATTATGCATTTTAGACACATGTCCAAAATGTTTAAAGTGTTTTTAGTTCTATCTCTTTTTATATTCACTCTCTAGATCTGTGACCTCACAGATTTAGAC
Organism: Etheostoma perlongum; assembly: GCA_026937815.1. Classification (NCBI taxonomy): domain Eukaryota; kingdom Metazoa; phylum Chordata; class Actinopteri; order Perciformes; family Percidae; genus Etheostoma; species Etheostoma perlongum. The sequence goes on along the minus strand of CM049378.1, from coordinate 26,264,077 downwards.
ACATTTTTTCCTTCCTTTTCTGACAGCAGGAGTCAACAGGGATTGTTACATATTGCAGATGCAATGCACCTAGAGCATTTGAAAATATCTGTAGAGCGTGAAAATTGAACGTTATTCCCCTTGACTTAAGGTTAGAATTTGCCTATCTTTGTATTTTGTTGGACATGTCTTAATAGGCAGAAATCTTCATCCCAGGAGCACATCCAGCAGGAGAGTGCTTACCCCAGCACTCATATTAGTGTGCAAAGAGAGAGAAATATGGATAAATGAGGGTTAGAGTTGTACTTTAGGCAGACATGTCAACATTGAATAGCTTTTATTGCAAAAAAAACTGATCTAATGCTGTACATCAGATCAGAATGTTCTCCTCAAGACTTCGCCGTGAGCAAACAGCACATGAGTACATGGTATGTTGTATCTCTGATGGATCAGTCGAATTTAGTCCACTACTTTCATGTACTGTACATAGCAAATTCCTTGTAGAACCTGAGTGCCTGGTTTACTGTAAATTCTCGGCCACTGAGTGTATCCAGCTACCCTTTCAATCGACAGGGTGGTTTACAGCAATGTGCTATGGGTCTGGGCTGCATCCACAGGGCGGTTTGTGAAACACATGAGATGTTCGTATTTTAACCGAGTAAACAGTTTTGATGCTCCATTGCACTGACAAACTTGTAGATTATGCTTTTATAGTAGTATAATTAGTAGTACATTTCTTTTGACAGAATGGGAATGAAATCCAACATCTTTTAACAGTTAAACCATTGCTTTCCTTTTGGAACACTCTGGACCACTGGTCCATGCATTGCCAAATTTAATAAACCACTACCATCAGTTGTTTTAGCTGCTAGCTTTATTAGCTACAGTACTTTATTTTGATATGTGTAGTAATGATAGCAACACCAATAGTGCACCTTAATATATAGTTGGATTTTCTGAAGGAAGTCTGTTGTTTGAATTAATTTTTCTTTCAGATAACAGCAGCTGTAACAATCACTCTAAATCCTCCCAATCCCTTTCTTTGTAGCCCCTCGTAATCCTGAATGTCATGTTCATTTTGGAAAGCAAAGTCGTCTATTTTATCGACCACAAGCTCTCAAATACATAGCACTACTTGAGCACAAGTACCACCAAGTCACTGCTTACCCCCCAATGTAAAAAGAGAATTTAATTAGGTGCTTGAATATTTAATAACCCCTCTCATTACTTAAACCAAGAGCCACTTTGTATGGATTTGACAAAGAGCCAGGGCACACAGTGCATGCCTGGTAGTTGAAGATAGTAGAGAGTCTCTACCATTCAACCAAGACACTGAGGACAGGAGGCAATACACCAGAGAGACAGGCAGTTCCATACTAATGAACCATGAATTTAGAATTAAACAAGGTCTTCCTTGTTAATTTTACAGAAAGTGATGTCAAAGATGTTGCAACTACATTCTAAAGTTGTTTCATCACCCTTGCACATCAACTGACATGGTGAAATCTAAATGTGCAGTCCATCATTAATTAGGGGTCCAAGCCCAAGGGGTTGGGAACGGCAGTAAGAAAGTGATGATTGTTTTGGCATGCTGCCCGGAGGCTCTCTACCAAATTTGTTAAAGATTGGCCATTAGGGGGAGCTATAATCAGCGTAGATCATTTTGGCCCATTTTTCCCTTCTGAGGTCAAGTGCGTTGTATATGATGCCAAACGGCACTTCTGATTCATAACTTTGTAACTTAATATATAACTAGTAGAAACGTACTGTCTTTTAGAGCTAAGAACTATTAGTCGCCCCGTTCTGCTGATGTCTGTTTTCTTCCTATCCCTTACAGAGGGTTTTGTATCCAGCCTAGAAACCGAGAGTTTTTTGGGGTCATTGTACAATTAATCCATACTGTTACATGCACCTCTCAATATTTCCTGACATTTGCCTCCCCACCATTTCGCTTTGGGTTCCGCTTTTGCGCACTCCCCGGGTCGTCAGGGCCGACTTGCACAGGGAGGCTTGGACCCCGTTGTAACTGCTTGCAGTTCTAGTTATGTTTGGTCCATCAGTTTTGACAGATATCTGAATTTCAGTCATTGAAGGACATCAAAGTTAAAGAAAGTGTCATAATTTATTCAAAGAGAAGGTTCTTTCGCCCATTTGTGTAGGTCATTTGCATTATGTGCTAAATGAAGAAAAAGGAGATATGGGAGCCATTGCCCTACATAAAGCAGATGCGACCTGCAAACCTCTAAAGTCTGGCTGTCATCACCATCAAGGCACTGTGGAATTTTTGACCACCAGTGGCACTATGGAGTGATATGAGTCATTTGTTTTCAATTGTACAAGAATGCTGATGTATAGGCAGAGTCACATGGGTAAAGAGATGCATACTTCTGTGGGTGGCTGTGACTCAGGAGGGAGACCAATTGGTAGGGTGGTGGTTCAATCTGTATCCAAAATATAAGGGTGTAAATGCCGAATGAGAAAGGAAATGGGTTCAACATGCTTGTTAAGCTTCAATGATACACCCAATGTCCTTTGGTGAGAAATATTGATTTGAAAAATAAATATGAGAGTTCAGAAGTAAACCCTATATGGAAACTGTATGACATATACTGTACAGTATGTACAGGAACATGTCTTTGAAAAATAATCAGATGTGTAATCTGACATGATATCACTCCATAAAGGCACAATGTGTTATTTCTGTGCTCTCTTTACATTAAAGTAGTGTCTGGTGTTATTTTCACTTTTAGTTTCCAATGTCCACCTGTCTCACCACATACCAAATACCAGCTATTGTAAGAAATATAAAGCATCAAACAAGAACACATACAGAGCGGCCTGCTGACCCCCATATATAGATAGGAATAGATTCCACCTTAGCATTGCATGGCAGAATTGCTAGTCTTCATAGTATTACTGAGGTGTTGATTGTTCATTGTCAGGAAGGAATTTTGTTAGGAGGAAACTGAAGCACTGGCTGTTTCTTTAATTTCTTCAAAATTAGGTGTAGTTTCAATGCATGTCATCAACATTCTGAAAGTCAAGAGACTTTGACAGAGCTCTAGATTGACCTGTTGTTAAAATTCCTCTGAAGGCTGCATTAAATGCTAAATCTTAATTTCCTATACTTTGCATGCCTGTGGAATATATCTTTTGAGAATATAAGGTGGTACACCATACCTGCAGAGCCATTTTATAGGACAGCATCCTTCAACAAGCCCCCAGCCCTCAGAGTCCACATAAAATAAAATAATAATATCTTGTTGGCTAAGTATGTTCTGTCAGTATGTATATTAAATGTTGTTTTTCTTTTTCAGAATTTTACCCCTTGCTTGCATGCGTCAAATCTCTGAAATGGTAAGACCTTTTCTGGGGCTATTAGCATTTTGAAGAAAGTGCCTATTATGCAATGTGTTTACGCTCAGGGGGGCTTCTCCCCATATCCTCTGAGTTTTCATTACCTTGGAGGCGGCCAGAAGAATATAAGAATGTTCTGAACAGTGAATACTTCTCACTGAGTTTGATGGCCAGGAGCTTATACTTTCCTCAAGTAGCCAAGCTGATATTTCCATTTTGTTTCAAATTTATGGCCTGGGCACGTTGGAGAAAACAAGCCACCAGGTTGGAAATGGTTTGGAATCTCAGGCTCAACATTAATCTTAATCCTGTCACAGGCTTAATTAAATGTTTTTTATGACTATTTGTTTATAACACACATTCTCAGTGATACTTCTTACTCCCCAAATAATTCGGTAGATGATACACGCAATGTTTATTTTGTGGTTAAAAGTTGTCAACGTTTCTGAAGTTTAAATCATTTTTTTCAGCCACTCAACATGCTTTCTTGGTTAAATTACACTGGATTTTATGCTGCAATCTAATTCCTATACAATCTATCTATAGTTTGTCTAGCTAATCACATGGTCAAAATATAACCATACTGATAGATACACTGCCAAAGGATTAAATATTTTAAGTATGTAAACTAAATGTTTTCTGATTAATTTTGCATCAATCTACAAATCAAGACACAATAAATGGTTGGGTGGGCTAAATATATATATATATATATATATATATATATATATATATATATATATATATATATATATATATATATATATACACTACCGGTAAAAAGTTTGGGGTCACATAGAAATTCCCATTGCACTCCATTGTAGACAGAATGCCAGCTGAGATCAGTTGCATTGTTTTTTTAACCAGGGCAGCCGTTTTCAGATTACATTATGTGCTTACATAATAGTAAAATGGTTCTCCAATGTTTTTCTAGTTTTTTATTTTTGAATGATAGATTAGTACACAGAATGTGACTTTGGAACATTGGATGAATGGTTGCTGATAATGGGCAATGTAGATATTGCATTAAAGATCAGCCCCCCCACCCAAATTAGCAGGTATTCTGTCTAAAGTATAATGGAGTGGTATGGAAATGTATAAGTGACCCCAAACTTTTGACCTGTAGTGTATATATATATATTTTTTTTTTAAATGTCTTGTTTTAAAGGTGGGCGTAAATGGTACAGTGAGCTAAGAAGCTGCTAGCGCAAGCCAACTTTGAATTGATAATTCTGAAAGTTTGGCAACAGATGGATAACTATGATGGCAAGTTCACGGCATATTTAGGCTCAAGGCATAGCTTTATGAATTTATTTCATTTTGGTGTGATCATCTTTATTTTCCCGGTAGTCACTGTAGAACCATTTAAGCCCAGCATGTTCCATTTAAGCCCATCTCATGTGTTTCAATAGTAAATTCCTGAAATTATGAGTTTAAGGGGTGTCACAATACCAACAATTCAGTAGTTGGTGCCAAAACCAGTGAAATAACACGATTCTCGATACCGATATCTGATGGCACATATGACCTTGCAGCTGTCAGTTCAAAACCTCAAAACATTTACAACATAGATGAAACAGGGTTTGTCACAGACCCAGCCACAAGCTATATCCTGGCTTGAAAGGGAAGCAAAATGTTTACCAAGTAAACAAGTACAGGTGGCAGTGGGAAAGAGCAAGTTACTGTCTGCATTACAGGAAATGCTGCTGGGCACTGCCTGTCGCCATTCATTGTGTACAAGAGAAGGTTGAGGATATTGAATGGAGGTTCCTCCTTTGCTGGGCTAACCTGCAGGGTGCTGGCCCTTTTCACTTGGAAAACCACCAAGAAATCAAAATGCTGTACAAAAAGAAACTTAACGCAATGAAAGCAAGCTAGCCTCTTCTTTATGAGCTTTTTTGCAAGTAATGTAATAACTAAAGCAATAACTGAACCTCAGAACCAATTGAAACCATAACCAGATTTAATGTCTATACACAATTTATCCAGGTCTTGTTGTAAGTATGCATTCTGACCTTTTGGGTTTGTGTAATGCATTCACTTTTTCTGTTGCATGTGCAACACCTGCAAAGAATATGTATGTAATTGTTAAATATTTTATGCACAACCACAAATGCATTTGAAAATGACATGTGGTGGTGAAATCCATTCATTACAATGAATGATTGGCCTTTAGTCCTTTATTTGGAGGACATGAGCTTAACCAGTCAAGGGCCAATGCATTATTGCATTATAACATGGCCACACTACCCTAACAATGCCTTTATTGTTTAAGTTAGATTAAACAAGTTGTATTACTTTGGGAAAGAAAAGTCTTAAAGGCAGTACAATCTTCATTTCAACCAGAAGCAAACAGGGGCACCAACCTCATTTTTGCTACCACTAAGCTCTCTGACCCTTTGGGAGGGTAGGGCACAATAGCTAATTCATCCGTTTCCTCTGATACACATCCCCTATCCCATCACATCACTGGCCCTTCCTGCACCATCACCACTGCACAACATAGAACCTGTCCCTTAACCTGTTTAAATGCCCACTCCCTCCCTTTTACCAGTGAAAATATGTTTCTTACTGGTATTTAACCATTTAACCTGTCACCTGCTGCTACACAGTTAATCATCCTTGGAAATATGCTTACTTGTTTTCTTTTAGAGATGGCTTTCATGTATGTGTGTTCAGTCTGATAACAGAGTTAGGACATGGCTTGCTTACATAAAAGCAGGGGAAACAGAGCTAACCAAGCTCAGTCCAAAGTTAAGAAACTTACGGCTATGGACATCTCTCAAACACTAGAATTAACAGAGTATATCTTGCTTGTTTTATCCATACTAAACCAGTAATGCAAAAACAACAATTTAAGGTTTTATGAAGAGTTGTGTATTGTAACTATTTACTTGTGAACAAAAATTGTTAACAGTGACTATAGCACAGCATTAGGAATTCTTGTCATCATAGTAAGTTTGCCAAGGTTTGTTCTGTTGTGGATCTGGATCAATACACAAGTATATCTGGCAACCTGTGCTATAACACAATAGTACATAATGGACGAATTAAATTATTTCTGTCTAATCTAAGTGTGGCAGTAACAGTGGCCTGATTCTACCAGATACAAGATTGATACTGACCTCATCTAAAGATGGTGAAACACCAGGCAGATGCCAAATTTGGTGAAGAACTTGTGGCAAAGAGGTTACCTCACATTGCCTGTGTCTTGGCCAATGATTTCACATAGACCAGTCAAGGACCAAAGAACAAGGTGACTTAGGAAAAGATCGTGGACAGGGTTACAAAATGTATGTTTAAGTGACACACGGGTCACAAACCCCAGTCTCCTGGGTGAAAGTCCTGTGTGGTTTGACCCATCCACCACCTCAACCTACCTTTTTAAGCAGATTTTCTGTATATCATACTACTCATACTATGTCGCTTTTAACACTGCATCATCTTACAGCGCCGCGGTCAAGATACTGCTCTGCCTGGTGCGTCCCGTCAGATGCTAGACGCCTGACTTACATCAACTGCGTAACGGCTGCGGCGGTTTCCATTAAAGTCAATGTGTGTGTTTTCACTGACTGCGGAACAGCTGCATTCCGACTCTATCCTAGCTCCGGTGATCTTCAGCCCTCTGGAGCAGATACACAGAGCTTCTATTTTTGATAGATGCCGGAGAGCTCCACAGAAAGTCAGCACACGGCAGATTGTGCGGGACAGGAATTCGAGCACAGAAACAAAATAAAACATCCAGTTAATTTTCAAAATAAAATACACTGTGCTCATAGTTTCCCTGCACTACAACTTGAAAATGTCATAATCATAATTTTCACCAATTGTGGAGCCGATCCACAGCCGTTAAGCAGTTAGTGGAAATCAGGGGTAAGTGAGATTTTTGAGTCGCCATCTGACCTTGAGAGCCACTGACCAAGCATCAGTATGTGATGAGTCGGGATTCCTCTCACTAACAGCTCCAACGCCGATTAAACATGTTGAATCAGCCGGAAAAAACCTGACGTGGGATGACTAGTGTGTGGTGACTGTGTGGGACACAAAAAACTAGGGCGACGGAGAGCGGTCTCCGCGGTGTGTCCCCACCATTATACTCAGAAAGAAAGCTAACGAGTATTACCATAAACTATTTCTTGAAATAACATTTCTCTCCAGATGGTGTTATATCAGTAAAAAGAAGACATATCATTTTTCCTGCTAATTGGAAATGATACAAGATGAAATTATTGCTGTTACACATTGCACCGTCATTGATTTTAAGGGATAGGTTTCTCATCATACACCATTTTGATGACATTATAGTAGTTAAGCTGCACTGTAGGTTTAAGCACTGGTGCAGAAATAGGAATATTAATGCTTATTAAGCACTGTGATCTCCTTAGGCCTGTACAGCATATAAAGCAGATATACTGTACCTTTGCTCTTTTCCTCTGCACACAAAAAGATATTATTGTGTAATTCTACATCAAGGATCCTTGTCTTGTTCTCAGTGGTTGGAAATACAGACGTGTTAATGCATAAACCTATATTAACATATCAAAACATACTGATGTGCAGTGAAAATATTTAGACTGAATTCTTCACAAATTAATCTAAGCTCAATTGAATTTGAAACACATCTAGTTTACACATAGTTAAAAAAAGATATGTTTCATTTTAAATGACCACCAAGTGGTATGTTCATGCCACAGTTCTATGCAGCTAAGCATGAAGAAATGCCTTTAGTTACATTTCCTTAGAGTCAAAACTCTCACAGCCCATCTAATATTGACTAGGCTTTATGTCTGCATTATTTATTTTGCCATTGAGAAAAGTAAATCATATGTATAGTCAACCTTAATATGGTAAGATGCATTCATTTGATTGTTTCCCATTATGAAATTACTTTTTCTGCAAATTATGTTTTATATACTGTACTGTTTTCTATGCCTTCATTGTACAGATCATGTTAAGCACCATTTTAACACGTATGTAATTTGCAGAATGCTATGACCAACCGGTGCCACAGTAAACTGACTCACTTGACACACAAGTAGTCCTTATTTTAAATTTCTTTCTTTTTAAACAGTTTGAAGTAAATTTGAAAAATGACATTATTATAATATTATGTCACTCAAAGAAATTCATTAGTCACACTTCATCAGAACACACTAAAAGAGAAACCTAGCAACGAGGACATTTGAAAAAAATAGACAGACGGTAAGTTGCTGTCCTTCAAACAAAATGACAAAATTGGACAAATGTTATTGCCTTAAACTCTAGCATTACTGTTTTCTGATCTGATAGGTTCAGTTTGGATTGCCAACTAAACTACTTGTTCATTCTGTTGTACCTGCCTTTGCTTCTGAAAGACAAGCCAGTTATCCAAATGCTTTCCAATGTGAGAAAAGCCTTACGTTATTCCTACCTTTATTTATGAAAGGTTTGAGATTTTGAACAAAAACATTGGCTTCTGCCATTCATTTTAAATTAAGCCTTCCAATTGAAATTGTAATATTTTGAACAAGTAGCTAGTTTAGAGCTAGTTTATTTTGTGACTACAGCAGTTTTGTTATGCATGCCATTATTATATTCTATTTTTTCTTCTGTAGTAAAATAGACAATACTATTTCTTTGCTCCACAGTCCTCAGTATTTGTCAGTGTCCACTGAAGCGACAGTCATGCATAGCAGGTAGAAACTGAAAGTGACCTCATTCTTGTTCTCCAAATACCATTGGGGCGGCCCCCGTCTTGGCCCGGTAAAACATTTGCAGGGTGTCGCCCTGGTGAGTCTTTAAGTGACAGAATCTAATTCTCAGCACATCAGTCAAGAGCAGCTCAGGAGGAAACCCACCGTGCTCCCTACACCAGTGCCTGCCCCTGGTGTAGGGAGCACAATTAGTGGAAGAGGTCTGATTTTTCCTGTGTCTTTGTCCTCATGGCCTTGTCTTGCCCTGGCACTCGATTTCCACGCAGGTCAGAGTTCAGCTCTGTGAAATGTGTGCCAATGGGCTGTGAGAGTCTCCAGGGGAAGACATGACGTTTCTTTCATGAATGCAAGGCTAGCCTTTACTCCAGTCTGCAGTGAACAGTTCTTACATGTTCACTGTTTGTTTTTAAATTTAGTTTTAAAAATCAGGTTGGAAAGCCAATTGCTCTTGTTGCTCCTCGTCTCTCTTTGTTTTATACATTGTTTTCTCTAAAATGTTTTTCCTTTCTCCTATAAAAGGCTATGCTAATTGTGTTGCTATGTACATAAGATGCTTTCTTGCTTATCGGTCTATGAGTTTGTCTTCAACTACCACCACAAGGAGTGTCGCGTGAAAAGCAAGCAGCAACCCAAGCCTGTAGTAAATGACTCCTTCTGAAAATACGTACACAAAAAGACAATCCCCCCCACAATAGCTGAATTGGCAGTGAAGATGCTGACTTATGCCAGGCCCATCTATTTACTTTGCATACTGAATCTGATCACAAGCAGAACATTCATGTATACCTTGTGTAATGCAAAGGTTTTGTGATCAGGTGTCATTGCCCAGATAATGTATCCAGACACAGACAACATGTTATCCGCTGTAAAGGGGGTCTATGTCATTCATAATTAATTGGGAAGAACTCAACAGAGCCAGAGTCTGAGGGGATAGTCTCGGAGAAGGAACTTGTTTTGGGGAAACATTTGCACCCCACAAAAGAAAACACCATATACAATATTAAATGAGGTTAACTGTTCACACAATACAGTAACATAAGCTCTTTATATTAGCTTGATACATGGTTAAATGTAATTTGCTCTTACCAGTGTTTCGTTACATGTGCTTCGTCCATAGCAATCCCGCTAATTGGTCCCAAAATGTCCCAGTAAGAAAATAAATGCCAAAAACGTATTATTTGTAAATCTTTACAATTATCCACCCTAAGAACCAAGCAGGCCTGTATTATTGCACAATTCGAATTTTCATTTTCAGCAACGTTAACGTTAGCTTACTAGCTCGGAGGTTGTTCTTGTTGTTTTTCCCTAGCGAAGAGATTTTAACACACAGATAGCATCTGGGGAGGGCTTATCCTTTTCAATGTACTTCCGTTGACCCAGACTACTATTTGGCCACACATTTGATTAAAAGGTGGACTTCCTGGGTTTAAAGAAATGTCTTAGAAATCTAAGAATGACCTGTTCCTTGTTGCCCTGGTTTGTTTCTCATCAGACCAAACAACAGGATTTTAAGTGGTGCATTTATTTTCTTTGCAAAACCCCATGAGGTATTTCTTTAAATCAAACATCCTACAAAGAGACTAAAATTGTTTTATGCAGCAACAAAATCATTTCCCCAAATATAAAGAGGCAATTGTTGCTGAACACCGCAAAAATAATACATTTCTCTAGATGAATCATTTTTTAATCTTGCAAAGTGGCAATGGTATAAACAAGATAAAAACCTCTGAGGTCTTCTGTCGTTGAATAAATAATGCTCTCCTTGGAGGCAAAGAACTCCTTCCTATGCCTCTGTGTCAAGTGGACACCTCTGAGGATGTTATCGTCTGCCACACAAGGAGTGGAAAACAGGACTTACTTGATCTCAATGCAGACACCTTAAAACGGCTATAAACTGAACAAAACACACCACACCACCAAGATTCTGAGTTAAATAAAAAAACATGAACAACTGGTCTCAAATTAATTTCCTAGCAAACCTGACTAAGTGTTGTCACATGTATTTGCTTATTAGCACGGTGCAAACAAAACTCTTATCCCTGCCACCTTCTTTTGTTTCCAGACGTGCAAAAGTGATAAAAACAGAGGAGAAGAGGGTTTTATAACAATGATAAATGTGCATCATCACTTGCAATGAGATGCAGTGGGTGAGGCACAGACAAGCTTCTTGAGATCCGTCTCAGCTGGTATTAAGGCCTTCGAATGAATACAGATCAGAGGTTGAAACAGATCTGACAGGTGTCTGAAGGAGCAGCTGGTGCCACCAATTGTCTTTTGCAGCCTCTAAATCCATAAACAGTGATTACAGTGGAATTAGGATGACCTAAATTATTTGTTTCTGAGTAGTTCATGAGAGCTTGAAGTCTATGAGACTCCAGAAAAATGTCAAGATAAAAGTGAATACTTTTGATAAACAAAACAAATTAATTCAGTTCCAATGTTACCAAATACAAGACTTGTGATAGGGCCTTCAAAGTGAAAATAAAAAGAAACTCTTCAATCACAGGGCACATGTGAAGGAATCAATATCTGAGAAAATAAACCCCAAAAGAGTAGCCACATGCAACCTAACATCTGCTGTGCTAACAGCCAGAGAGACACGTGCTACTGAAGAAAATAACTTTACTACCCACATTCCTTCGTGTTCCACTTCAAATGGAACCAATTACTTGAGTGTTTGCTTTCTGGTGTACAAAGTGGTATAAGATAACATACCTTACCACATTGTTTTCCTCTGCTTACCTAAAACTGCAGTATATAACTTTAGAGCAAGGATTTGAAAGTTTAAAAAAAGAAAAAAAATCCAAATCCCCTAGATTTCTTAAACTCCATCTCCATGCCGGGTTCAAGCGTTTGCATGGGGTAAACTTATATAAATGTAATTAATTCAGAATCTTCTATGCACAATGCAGCTCTGCTTGCTCAAACTTTTACAAAAAACATTAATTAGCTAAATTAATTTAGCTTTTTTTTTCAGAACTAATTTACCTGACGCAGCAACAAACATCAAGTTAGTGTTGCTCCATTAGCATTAGGCACACCAAAAGTAAAACTTAATAACAAATCTTATATGTAAAAATTAAAAAGTTGTGAGTTCATTCTATTTGTCAATGATATATTCACCAGAAAAAAATATTGGATGAAATAAATGTACTGGATTGTGAGGCAAGTTCAGGGTTATTGCAATTCATCCTCAGCAGAACATGAATGGTTATATCAAACCAAATGAACCTCTTTGAGGTACCTTTCCGATTGTGATTGCGGGCTATATAAACAACACTGACTTTACATGTATAGAGTAATTACAGGGGACTAATATTAATCCTTGTAGGACCTACTGTATTTGGGGACTTGATTTCAAAGCAATGGCAGCCAATGTATAATGACAGAAATCCTTTACTTGTAAAGTACCAGCCACAATTAAGTAACCCCTGTGCTGGTCGACAGAAATGGCCTTAATATTAAGATATGGTTGAGTTTTTAAAGCAAGATGTATTTTAAGGAGTATTTCTTGGATTAGATTTATGTTTCTTTCTGCACAATTGACCAAGTAGTGAATGCAATAAGATGGCTCTAACATTAAAACACTCAAGTGTTTTAGTGAACTTCACTGATACATCTGGGCCATGACGGGACTCTGAATAATCCTTCTATAAGAGAGAGATTATTGCCTTACAACTTAAAATGCAAATACATTCAAGTATAAAAAATGTGCCTTGCAGCTATCAGCTATGATCACATCAATTAAGTATTTGTGTCAGAGCTTTCATTATCTGGCATCAGTGACAGTTCAGCATCTGCAATTGCCTTCACCATCATCCAGCAGCATGCTTCTGGAGATATTTTCTCCCTGAAAGATGCTCCTTCCTTTGAGAAAGAAATGCATCATATCAACATACTTTGATTTGTGGATAAACAATACTTAGCATGAAGGACAGAAGCACCAAAACATATGAATATGTGAAGACTACACAACTTTTTTAGGATTGATATTGGAGGGTGCCCCTTTTATGGAGTTGCATTGACTTTCATATGCATATTCAACTGTAAAAAGCCCTACATTTGTTGCAAATTAACATTACTTTCAAACTAGATAAACATTCCCATGTCTGGCATAATGTCTCAGAAAAAAATATTGTAGCATCACAAATGATCATGTGTATTGCTGTCTTACTTTCAACTCAATAAATAGATGAAAATCTAGTTCTTTTTGGACTGCTCTTGTCTAATTAAGGGGCCTTATTGACTCCTGCCTGCCTTCATGTTTTCGATCAACAGTGTTTGTTTAGAATCATCCATATTGAAAGGAATCATATGCATGTCACCAGGCCTGATTACTGAAGATCTATATTTTATGTAGGATCATTAATTAAAATTTGTCTCTGCCTCTGGTCTGTGTTGCTTAAAACACTGAATTGTATTGTATTTGTATTGTTACATTAATTAATTTCTTATTTTCTTCCTGGAGTCAAACTGTAATGCACAGGATGCCTTTTACAGTGCTAGCAGTAATTTGGCTTTAATAATTTAAAAATTATGGGTCCAGGGTCCACTTGGCAACTACATTATAGCTAAGGTTAGGGAAGGATAGCAGTTATTGTAAAATAGGCAACTTAACCTGAGTAATGTAAGGTCAGACTGTGGTTACAGTTAATAAAACAAAATGCCCGTTGGCATCAATGGCAGAAGACATCTGTGAAGACATAAGGACTCCTGTCTCCTGCATTTAGTTCTGGCATGCTAGGCAACGTCCATCAACCACCTTTACTATCCTCCTCCTGTATTGGCATTGGACATACATTTCAAGAGGCAGAATTATCCAAAATAAATGTAATTCCTAAGCATACTGGGCTGGCATGCAGATGTAATACCCTATTATTGTATGTATACCCCTAATACCCTAAATTATTCACAAATCTCACAAAGTTTAATTCTTTTAATTCCTATATTGGACTTCTGACCGATTGGTCAGCCAAACTCTGGATTTCAAACCAAACCTTTTATGTTGAACATATCCCCAAAATGATAATAGCCAATACATTTTGCAAGATGTGTTCATACGGACCTGCCATATACTTTGCAACATACCTGGTGGACACACAATGTTTACTGTCAACTTTAAGAAATTTTCTATGTGCATGAAATAAGTTATAAGTTATAGTATAACAAGGTATATGATTAGGGTTTAGGCAACTAAAACCACTACGTTACAATTAGGGAAATGCAATGGTTAAATCCCCTGATATACAATATACATATTCCCATGGTAAAGTAGCCAATAGCGGAGTGACAGTGTTTTAGCTGGAACGAATGACTGCAAATACAGACTGAGACTTTAAGTAATTTGCACATTGCAGCTGAATAGTCACATGGGTCAGCACTTAAATGCTGACTGAACAGTATTTCAGTCTGCACTTAGAGTTTGGCCCCTTAGGAAAAATAAAAATCATCCTCCTCAGCTGAGAAGTTTCATCAAAGTTCAGTGGCAGGCGTGTCCCTTGTTTTAAATCCATTTCCCCGCTTTGTAAGATGCTCTCTGTTGCTCAGGAACAGAATCTGGCTGGTGCAGAATAAGGACATTCTAATGAATATTTATAGTATATTAAAAAAAGTTGATATGCGTACAGTTACAGTTGATACAGTTTCACTATTCATGGTCCAGGATGAAATTTGGGACATATTTTTGCGAACTTTAGAAAGAGTCAAGCTCATTAACTGCTAATCTAAGAAAGTGCACAGTAATGTATTGGGAGACTGACAGTTTAAGATTCATGAGGTTGAATAATTGCTGGGTTATTAAACATTCAAAAGGAGCTATGTGATACAAACAAAATGGAGACACGTCGGAGATGTTTTTCAATCTTAAAATGATTAAGAGTGATAAACACTTGGGGACAGTTAAGCAGGATTTTTCCTTATGAGCTGATATATTGTAAGTCATAATCTAATTTTTGGTTGTAAATTTGGGCTAAAAATCTCATTTTCAACAGCCTGATATAAAGTTGTGTGCAACAGGCGTATCTTAAAATGCAAATATAGAGATATAGATGAAATAACTAATATGCCTAACGTAAAAATGGTGCATTGGTGAACAAAAAGGCTTTTTCATTTCTTTTTATAATAGCTGTACCTTCCCTCAACCATAAAGTGTTTTACTAACCTTGCCCATGTTCAATTTCTATTATTTTTATGTCATTTAGCACCTTAATCCTTTTTTGATTGCATATACAGGTTTTATTGACTTTACTGTCAATGTACCCAATGATCTGACCTCAATTTCTACATGATAAGGTGTTCTTCATAAGGTGTTCTTATGTATGTAGGTTTCATTACTCAGTCATTTTGATCTTATTTTTGATCATATATTTTTTTTTTGTTTAGTCGGAACGGAATAATTTCACTGCACATGGTACTGTATATAGTCCTGCTTTGCCAGACCTTCCTCCACAGCGCTGCAAAAGAGGTTCTGGCTAGCCAATCACAATCATCGTGGGTGGTGCTAAGCACCTGACGGAGCCACGGTGCCACAGCAAAATAGCCTCGGGAAGGAACTTGTTTTGGTGGAACATCTATGTTCAAAGGTTGTTTTAGTTGTGCCGAAAACAGAGATTTGACAGATTGTCTACCTAGCTGTCTCAGTTTACCCTGCAGACATCTGAGGAGCAGTTAACCATAGTCCTCATAAATCTACCACAGTTTAGAATTACAACACAAAGAAAGTGGAAGGTAGCAGACATTCGTGCCAACTGAGCGTGATCCGGTAGAATATCCGGCAGCACCGAAGCAATCCCGGAAGTGGAACGCTGTGGATGTAGACTATACTGTGTATAAATGTGTATATGATAAACATGTTGATCAAAAACATTTTTTAATAAACTAACTCACCACATGCTTCCGTCTGTGAGCCAGATATGGTGTATTCCTAAGGCAGTGGTTTGAGCTGCCTCTGTGGACAAGGGTGGACTGGCCATCTGGCATACGTGCTTTTTGGGCCGACTGCCGACACTTTTTCACTTTTTTGTCTGGCCCATGAACCGGCCAATAAAAGTGGTAGGCCTAGATCAGCGGCCCATTGTTTTTTTCAATTGACACTGGGTTGGCCCAAAACATTTTAATCATAAATATCACATTGGCTAGGTTTTTTCTATGACAGATGCGGCCCATTAAAACAAGTAACTTAGCAGCCCATTGGTTGTTTTCTTAATTGACTGGCCCAATCATATTTTCTTTTTTGAAAGATTATTTTTTGGGTCTTTTCTCTTTATGATAGTGACAATGGATAGACATGAAAGGGGTATAGAGATGGGGGGATGACACACAGCAAAGGGCTGCAGGTCGGATCCGAACCCGGGCCACTGCAGGACTCAGCCAACATGGGGTGAACGTTCTTACTGGGTGAGCTAGAGGACGCCCCACCCAATCATATCTTTGAACAGCACCCTCTTTGGGATGCTGTTTCAGTGTCCATCTGCCAGGCTAGAATAGTGATAGAGATCATGGAGGAGAAATGCAAAGGAGGTGCAGAGAAGCTGTGTAAAAAAAAGAAACCAGCCCTTCAGGCAGATGCTGCCAAATGTGTCAAATTGACAGACATGTTTTTGGCAGTAGCAGGACCTTCATCATCTCCCGTGGCTGATGATAGTGGTGGTGGTGTCGGTGTCGGTGGCAGTGGCATGCACAGTGAGAAGGAGACTTAGGAGGAGAGGGACAGAGATGAGGGAGTGAGGGTAGAACCTGCGGTAAGCAGAACTCCCTTTAAAACACTTTTCCCCTTGATAAAACTGAGCCAAAAAAAGTGGTGGACAACCTGTTAATGATAACACTACAAGTGATGGGAATAATGGTGTTATGAATAACGGCAATACTTTTTCCAGTAACGAGTAATCTAAGTTATTACTCTTCCCATGTTAATAACGCTGTTACCGTTAACCAAAAAATGTGGCGAGTTACTATATTTGAAGCTGTTTTTTTTCATCAGACTAACTAGATCTCTGAGCCGAGACGCAAAGACTTTTTTACTGTTCTTAGTGGGCAGTTCACGGCACAAGTGCATAAGTGCTGACGATTGGCTGATATTGAGTAAACATTTTCTGGTAAGCCAATCAGAGGTAGAGTTTGGCAGGTGTTCAAAAGCACGCATAGTCAGACACACAACTTACAACACTAGTGAGTCAGTCAACGAGACCCAATGAGGGGCAATAAATATCAAATGTTACAAAACATCTATTGTGTTATTTGTATTGGTCCAATATATAAATATAATATCATATATACATGGCATTTGATTGGAGGTGTCCCACACAACATTAAAATAGTTTAAATGTATGTACATTGTTGGTTAATGTTATATTGTATTAAGTGTCCATTTCATTATAATATTCAGATTTATCATAAATAATTGAACATGCACATGTATTTTAAGTTCCGTTAAAGAGGGGTGGAGGTGGGTTCACATTTGAGCATTTAAAAAATGTACTCGAAAGTAACGCATAGCTACTTTCTGAATACTTACTTTTATAATTTGTAACTGTAACTAATTTAGTTACTTTTGGAGGCAGTAACTAGTAACTGTAACTAATTACTTGTTTAAAGTAACTTGCCCAACACTGCTATACTGTATGATTGCATTCGTTTGGCTAAGTGTGCGGGTGTAGGGTGGGCTGGTCTGGGCCAAAATGCCAGGGCCGATTTTTGGTCCCAGTCCGCCCCTGTCTGTGGAGCGTGGAGGTCAACAATTACACAGGTCTTCTTTGAACAAGGAGACTGTGTCGCATGTGTTCTCCAAAAAAAGGCCAACATTCTGTCAGGGAATTGGGATATTTCCAATTATATGCCATACCCACTGTGGCTCTGGTGGGAATCTGTTGTCTCGTTGTCACCGGGAGAAATCAGTGTTTTTCTGCCTCCCCAGTCACTTGCAGGTTTGAGGCTGTGGCTAATGAGGCTTAGCTGTTATATAGGCCAAGTCAGTCTCAGTCTCAGCTCAGCACTGCTGATTGCAGGGGCCCGCACAGCCAGAATCAGACAATAATTCATTCCTTTATGCAGTAATCAAAAAATGTGCCTATTTTTGCAGCATAGCATTTGAGAGATCTTTGTAAATAACACCTCTGTATTATGTCTCTAGTGCAATGTTTGGTGCCAGTGTTGATGTCCCTTGTCTCAGGCCAGGACATTAGAGGTTCCAGTGTCTCAATCTCATCAGTTGCTTACAGCTAGAGCAAGATACTCAATATGTGTGAAGCACAAGGATTTCTGCCATAATAATTCTTTTACACAACAAGATGTCAATATTAAACTGAACATAAGATGATATGTGATTCTCAGCTGTGACTTATGTTTTTCTTATGGAAAAAGGAAGGAGCCCAGTCTTGAGCATTTAAAATTATCCAGGGTACATTGATGAATAATCAATCAGCATTCATAACAGCTTCATTTTACGATTCTGAAACATAAGAAATAACATGTTTGAGAACGAAGATCCTTCAAAGTGAGACAGTGTTTCTGTATTTAATTTCCATCTCCCTTCTCCACATTGTGCCACTTACTGTAGTTGCATGAGGTTATTAAATGAAAACAGGTGGTTGACAGGTAAAATGTTCTTGTATGTGACACACTTGGCCAATGGGCCGTGAAAATGTTGACAACTAAAGATCCATTGACTCAAGTCGGCTAATCAGTCAAAGCAGCAGTTGAAGAAATATGACATTCATGTTCTGAAACTCAGGCCAAGAGGGGGCTTTGTATTAGAGGTTAATGAGATCATGCTTTTTGCACATACTAAAACCTTCCTAAGCAAGTTAAAATATCCCATTGAGAAACAGTTTAGGAAAATCACATGATGCAATGTTCATCCTTGCCCTTCCATCCATCTATAAACCATTTATGTTACAGGAAGAAATATTGCTGAAAAAACAATTTAATTAAAACCCCAAATTCTCTAGTTGCTTATGGCTTTTGTCCATGACATGGTACCTGCTCGACTCCACTCACCTTTTTGGTTTTTTCCATTATGAAAAAAGTAAATGGTACCTACTAACAGGTACTTTTTTGTAGTACTACCGCCGTCGAGGTTCCAAGAGAGCTAAGGCGATACCAAAAGGTGACGTGAGAACCATCAGACTACCGATTGGTCGGAGACGATCGTCACTATTACTGCGTCATCATGGCTAGCGACAGACGGGGGTGTCCTGAACAAACCCACCATTTTTAAATAGTTTAGCCAGCTGCATCTGTGTGTGTGTTTTTTTTTTTTTAGCTGCCTCCAGTTTATTTCAAAACAAAATAATAATAAGTTATCAAGCTGGTCTGTACAAATGTGTAACCCTAACTCATCAAATAAAGAAAAAAATGACAAATTATTAGTAACTTTTGGCTATATTAAGGGACGCCCCCCCACCTTGTGTCTTTTGCTTTTATTCTGCTTGATCATGTTAATATATGCTCTACTCCTTCATTAGCTAGTGCAATAGATATCTACTCAACACTGGAACAGTATGGGGTATGGGCGAGTACAAAGGCACAGGCCCTGTGGGCAGCTATGAGGGGTCATGCATAATTCAGTAAATACTGTAGTAAATCCTGAGTTAGTGCAGCTGTGAATGAGGCTGATATGTGTGTGTTCATGTGACAGTGGATATCATAACGTTAATTTGACAAAAAAGTTGTTTACTACATCTCTGAAAAGGGAACTCGACTCGAGTTTGCTAAGCAGCTAAGGGGAATTCTTTGTAGTTACCGGAGGCCTTGCGTTTGTGGACTGTGTGAATGTCTGTTTTGTGCTAGACCTTATATGAATAATGTGTTATGGTCATTCACATTTTATGCACTGTTATTTGAATAAGAGTTACACTATAGTAGGAATAAACACTGTAGTAAATCCTGAGTTAGTGCAGCCGTAAATGAGGCTGATAAGTACGGAGCCCTGGAGGTGACCTGCATCTCTACTGCAGCCTTGTTGGCTAGTTGGTTTGTGTACAACAACCAGCAACACACAGAGCTGATTGTGAGCCTTAAAAAGGCAAGAGGCCGTAAACTGCGGTTAAAAAAACAGATTGAGATGCATATTCTGACTGCAAGTCCAAAGAATGCCACTAAAACCCGAATAATACCGGCATGCCCTACATGTCTTAATCGGAAAACGCTAAACATGTGAAAAGGCCTTATTCGGAATATGCAAACGGAATATACTGTTTACATGACCTGTGTCAAATTCGGAATATTGTCATATTCAGAATAATAGTGGATTATTGGTGTGTATGTAAACATGCTCCCCGTCTGAAATAAATCAAAAAATAACTACTGAGGTGTTTCAGTCTTCATAACAGCAATTTACCGCAATTAACAATGTAAATACTCAGACCCAAAAGAGAACAGTGGAAATAATTAATTTCATTTTTGCAATCCAGTTTTTGTCAAAAATTGTGAGCTGTTATAAAGGTCCAAGCCTACTACTACTGCTGGAGGAACAGTGGGCTGTCAGTTTGGAAGTAGTTCAAAGTAGAGGAGCCAGGTGTACTTCTACTAGGGCTGATGCCTGCTATGCCTGCGAGTGTCACAGGCAACCTGAGGCCAGGTACCTCCATGGAGTCACCCCAAATGTCACGGTAGATCAGTGCAAAATGCTCTCACTGCTTCTCAACTGCAATTTACACAGTTTGTTATTGCGGGAATGCTAATGCACAATATGAATGATAATCTATCTAAATTGTTTGGCATCTATGGGCATTTAAACAATAACACTGTTATCAGCCTGATTCACATGTTTGGTGCGAACAAAAGCATCACACCTAGTTGAAAGCATCACTGTGTGGCAACAACTGTTATTCATTTTTCAGTTTTAGGTTAATTTTACATCCAGTGATTACAATTAAAACAATAGATCAAGATCATTACTCTATACTATTTTTATTATATATATATCATATTTTTTTCCCAAGTTATCAAAGTATTGCTTTAATCAAGGAAAGGGGACTGAGGCTGAGATTACCCACTATTCAGTAAGTACAGAAGAAAAAAAACTACTACACATCCCACCCAATCATTTGTTACATTGCACACACAGATTTATCCAAAGTTTATATCTGCTCTGTTTAGCAACAGAACATTCTTCTGGTCATTTTGTTTCATTGTATCTCTCATGGAGTAAGGAGAGGGGCTATCCTTATCAGCACATTTGCAAGCCCAGCTATAGTCATCTCCCTAACCTTTCTTATCCTTACACATATGAACAAACAGTACATCATTCCTGTCATATGTACAATCTCACTTTTTCTGCCATTTGTTAAACCATGCCCTCTCTGACTGCATTTATTTAAATGTATTTTTCTTACACGGTCAAAAGACCAAACCTCGAATAACTACTTCTTATAAACATTCATTAACACTCATGAGTCATTGGGCCCTATTTTAACGATCCAAGCCCACGATGTGAAGCGCATGGCACAGGTGCGATTAGTGTGTGTCCAAATCCCCTTTTGCTACTTATTCTGCAACTGAAATACAGTCGCAGAAGAAGTGTTATCAACGAGACCAAGAATTGAAATGACATGACATTTGAAAATCCTCATCACTGAAATGAAATCAGAAGCGAGGGGGTGGATTATAAAGGACGCACATTCATATTTTGGCGAGAAGTTGAACCCTCACAATGGATGCTTCTAATTTAGCAACACACCACGCCACTCAAAGTCTCATCATTCACTTTCAACTCTCACTGTCCGCGTTACGGAACTGTGCTTTCACACCAATGTAAGGCTGAAGAAATTCCTTGATTTTAAAAACACTGACATACAGTATACTGACATACGGTATATACGGCCTCATCAAAATCGTTCCGGTTCAGTCATAAAGTCCGTGGATTCAGGTCTGAGTACTGAGGAAAGATTAAAGATCTGAAACCTCAGGCAATCAGGCCACAGATTCTGATTCCAATTGCCTTACACTTTAACCTATCCCTCTTATTCATCACAACCGGTGGACTGAAATAAATTATTGAGATGATATAATAACGTTAATACTTCTTTAGTAACAGCATGCAGGCCTACATGTGGGCCACAACTGCCTCCCAGTTTTGCGCAATGTTTCACAAAAGTCCAAATCCTTTATACTCTCTGGGCTGTCCCTCTATGTGTCTCACACATTCCTATGGGCTGTAGCTAACCTGTCCCACAGACACACACATTACCATGGTATACTTTAACCTTAACATACTATATGACTCATCTAGGTAAAATACATGTCTAAATAATAGAAATATCTTAACAGTACGGTAATTAGGAATTAATCATTTCTCTGTGTATCCGGATTTAGACATCTGAACGGGCCTTGTGATAACCACCCACGGAGTTTTGGCCAGCTTCTAATTGCATTTTCGAGTCAAAGGCGTCAGATCAATGAATGTCTTACCGTGTCCTTCACTGAGAAATACACCAAGGAGGCTGATAACGGTGAGATAAAATCAGACGGGGTTGGGGATGTCCCCACACTGCATCATCGTGTGGTGCCATAATAAAACCTGCAGACAGATATTGAATTAGCTCGCTGGAGCTTACTGCTCAGTAGGCACACTGGGCAGTTTATGTCATATTGAGACTACAACCCATTATTCACACATTTATTCTCCATGGTTATGTTATCTGTAAAATGTTCACACGCAATGTTGACTTTTAAATAAAGGTATCACACTGACTTCAGTCATATTATAATGGATATCTTGTGAGCAAAATGTCTACATTTTTCTATGAAAATAAATGTTAATGTTAAATGTTAAATGCAGCTTGAATAAATATACTTTTGTCTCCTAGTTATGTTGGTATAGTTCTAGACTGCCGGGGGTTTCCTTCCTTCCTTTGACACACTGAGCTGCTCTCTCCTCTCCCTTTCCATTTGAGTGCATCCTGTCCCAGGAATGTTGTTACTAAGCTATTTCTGAGGAGTTTACTCCCCTGAGTCCTTAAATTTTCTTTTCTCCCAGCATATTTCCTTGGATTAGGATGGCAAGAAGGTATAGGCAGTTGTCGCTGTGGTCCTGCTGCACTCCCTGCTACACCCTGCTACACTCTGCGATGCCCTGCAGTGTCCCGCTGAATGACACACTTCTTTAAATCACTGTAACTTCTTCAGCCCTGATAGTTAATCTGATAGTCGGATAATTCAAGCTTGTCAAATAATAAGGAAGCCGCAAAAAAAGACAGAAGTTTGTTCCCGCTGATGCTTGGACAAATAGGATACTATGTAAAACAAAACAAAAAAAACATCAAACTACTGCACAAATATCTTTTGTTTGTGGAGAATAAACAAGGAATTTTACATTACAATGCAGCATATGTGACACTCTTATACAAAGCAACCTACAGTGAGTATGAATTATAAGCTTGTGTGTATTTGTAACAAGCAGTGCAAGGGTGAAAGCTGTGTTTTCCTTTACTGTCATTACGCTGAGTGAGTTTTGAGACATCAGTTTTTTTGTTGTTTTTATCTTGATGCCAGTCTGAGAAATGTTATCATATGTATTTTTGTTATGGGAAAGGATAATGAAAACTAAATGCAGACAGTGAAAGTGGTCAGGTTTTTCAGGTGAGGGTGATTAATCACCTTCTGCAATAAAAAAAGTAAAAAAAAGCAATATTGCAGAACCTCCATCATTCCATTACAACATTCAATGACATCATCAAAATGTCCAGGGCCTTCAGCTGAGCCAGGCATAAACAGCTCAACGAAAACTAAAGGGGAGATAAAAAAAGGGGCATTTCCTCCAGGTTAAGACAAAGCTTTAGACAAAGAGTTAATCATATTGATATAACAAGTAACTGTGCAATCTTTAAACGTAGGCTATATTAAATACTTAAGTTAAAAATGTCTAAGAAGGGCAAACATTGCAAGGATAGAAATACATACTTGTATTTACTCAGACTTTCTAACAGACATTTTTTTCCATTTACATGTATGCAAATTAAAAACCTTGTGCGTGCATTTGTGTATGCCTCGGTGAACATTTTTGTGTTTGCGTCAATGTATGATTGCTATGCAGGCATGCTGTGATTGTTTGTGTGTGAAAACAACAGACTCTATTTTTCTTCTACTGGCTTGTTTACTTCCACTGCTTTCTGCTCCAGAGGTGAGAAGTGTTAATGAGGGTGCACCAGCCCTTGCCACCCGATAACAAATACTAGTTCACAGAACCCATCAATACCGTGATAGTGGGTGCGCACAGATTTGTGTTAATTATGCCCTTCGGATGTTTCTGAATCCACCCCCCCCAATCCCCCAACAACCCAGCAATATGCTGCCCATCCTCTGGTCCCCCCCAATTGGAGAAGTAAAGCCACTGAGAGCCTGAGTATTGTAGCTGGACCAATTAGAGGCAGAAATACACAGCACAAGAGACTGCTCTTAGATCAGCCAAGTAGGGTATTGCCAGACTCCCAAGGAGAAGGTTATTGGTGTGTCAGCTTGAAGAGAAAAGACCACTGCCTACTTGCAGCTTGTTGAGGACATTTTTCTTTCAAGTTCTACTGAACCTTGATAACAAGAAGCCATAATGACTGCTGAGCTGCTTTTTTTTTTTTTATGTTCTGCTCACATCAGTTCGGTGCTGCAGTTGTTCTCGGGAGGTCAGAAGACAACTACATTGGCATCTTTCTGAAGAGGCCATTAGCAGTGTTAAGAGTAACAGAAAGGTTTCATAAACGGGGCAAAAATCACACCTCATGACTGAACATCTACTGTTTGTCACTGCTAGCGTCAGGCCAATTTAGTGAGGTGACCTCCACACCAACCAATTAGTGTGCTCTGGTGGGACAGCAAGGTGAGAAAAAATCCTTGTTGGCAGTGAGAAAGGCGTCGTTGCCACAACCATCTCCTCCTCCTCCTCTTCCTCCTCTTCTCCCACAGGACACGTGCTGGTGGCAAAGTGGCAGAGCTGTTGTCATGGCAACCTCCTTTTTTTTTTTAACCATCCCTGGCAGATTCTGAAAGATGTGTTAAGCTTGGAATCTGGTGGCCAGTTGGAATCGAAAGGATTGGCCCTTTGTCGCTGTTCTTTTTCTTTTGGAAGGCTCAGTGAAGAAAGAGGGAGTCAGAAAGAGACAGGAAGTGGAAGACCGTTAGCAAGAGAAAGCAAACATGATCAGTAACCTCCTTTCTGGTCTTCCCTGCTGTATGATCAACGTGACATTGCAGGTGGAAAGCTCTGGGAGCTTTCTTTGCTAACAGGCCCTGGGGCAAGCTGCAGGGATCGGTGGCTGACAGAGAAACCCCAGCTAAGGGACTTGTGATGTTCTCGCTCAGTCCATATCAGTCTCACACAGTCCGCAGCATGAACCCAACTCCTCTGCCATTCCTCGGATTACTTCCAATAAACAGCCTTTCTAGTCAGCGCTGTCAGAGCCAGGAAGAGAATATCAATTCTGTCATAGGAAATGCACACAAATGCATTTTTTGTGTTTATCCTTCGCTCACTTGAATTTGAGAGTTGACATGGTTATTTACAGTTTCATGTACCTCAGCCTCAGTTGTTTAAGGGACCGGTTTACAGCTTGGGAGGGAAAAAGGAAACCAAAAATTGAATAATCTGTAAATGTAAATGCCAATTGTTTAATAATTTCTTGAGGGTACCTCAGCTGTTTAATCTGTCACAGTTATTGGAACTCCACCACTGGTACTGATGATGGAAAGACGACAGCCAAAAGAAAATGTCAAGGGCCAGTGGAAAACATAACCCAGCCTTTGAATACTGGCAAACAAAGATGATTTTCTTAGTTTTTAGATTACAACAAATTCAATATTATTGGGTTTTGGCCTGTTGTTTAAAACTTGGGCCCTGAGGAAAAAAAATCATCATTATGAAAAATGATCTGTACTTGCAGTGCCAATGTAAATTGGTCTTCAATAATCATCTCTTTGGACTTGATTGATGCATCAAACGTTTCCCTCTCTCTTCCCTGAGTCATAACTCAGTCACATCAAAACACACAGACACACACTGCTGGACTCAACTTACTCTCTTCAGTGACAGCGATATCTTCAAAGACGATTAAGGATGTTTTATAACTTCCGATATTGCCTAGTAATCATTATACTTTGACGTTTTCTTGTGTATCAAAAGTAATATAAAAGATTGCTGAGCGTACATTTATGGCAATGCCACAATAGTGTATTGGGAGCGGCTTTGTGTCTAAAGCTCAACTTTGTATCATTTGTTTTACCAGTTTTCATTTTTCGCAAATATAAATTGTCATTGAATACTATCAAATGGTATTCATGACACACACAATTGTGTTGGGAGTTACATTCTTCATACATGACCTCTGAAAGTTAGATTTGTGCATGTATAATAATAAGTGAGTCTTTTCCATATTCCTAATAAAAACACATTTTTCAGACACGTAGTTTAGCTGCTGCTATATTAACTGAGAAACATGCAGAAGACACTGTGTACTTCAGTCATTCTCTGCCATGCAACAAAAATGAGGTTAGACTGAATATAATCTCCAATACAAAAACTAGAACATCAGCTGGAAGCCAAACATGCTAGATAGTTTGATTTGGTGAGCTTGTCACTAACACATTCAAGGTTCAAACACTTAGCACTCTGCTATTTTATGGCACTTTGGATTAAAAGCACCTACTGAATGGCATCTGCTCTGTTACAAAGTACAAACTCAGAGGGAGTGTAGAGCGTAAAGTGGGAGCGATTAGGTTTTGATCTACATAATACAAAGCATAATTGTTTGAAAATAGAATTTTCCACCGAAATGCTAAACGCACCTTGATATGCTGACAGCCCAGGTATGAAAACAAATTGATGACTCTGGTGTGGAAAAAAGGAGGTAGCACATATTGAATACACATTGTTACACATGGTGGGTTACAGACTACAGTGTTTACACTGCATTCTAAAGAAGTGTTGATCTAAAAAAAGAAGTCATGTGTTCCAAGATCTCGATGCATTGCTTCTGCCCCATTTCTCCAGGCAAAGAGGAATGGTGTCCGCCTTTTGCATCTGTTGTTGTTCGACTGATTGAGTTGGGCGATTCAACATGCTGACTTAGGTCGACATTACAATGCGCAGCTTGTAGTGGCTGCTGCCGTGCTAATGCAGATTTGATGCAGAATACAGTAGGTGCCTGATCTGGAGTCTATACTGGTAACAAGAATCACAAGATTCTGCTAGTCTTATTAGCATTCACTGGCATTGCCCGAAAATGTGTTTGCCAGTGCAAAGCGCACTTGATTAGAGTCCAAGAAATGTGAAGGAAGATGTCCTCAATGCTTTTTCTTTGGCAGGCTGAATTTCTGAACTTATTTTCACACAGGGAATTCTGTATACATGATGGAACCAACAAAAAAATATAGTACACAGGAAATATACCAGACTGTCTACCACCAATACAGCCTCATTACCCCAACTGAATGTAACATCGAGTGACTGTCAATGTGTCATTGCATATTGAACTAACTGCTGCAATAAAAATGTTGCCAACTGCAGCCAAACAGATGAAATGTGTAGGTACAGATATCAAAATCCTGTCCTCTCACTTTTTGCTGCTCTTTTTAGATTTTGACTTGCCTGGTGTCAGATGCTGGGCAGATGTCCATATGTTTCAATTTGTCAGCTACCTCTTAACCCCATTGGATGTGACATAGCACATCACACACCCTGATTTCAACAATGCATCTTGTTTTTTTTTTGCCAAAGGTCACAACTGATGTACGTGCCAAAACCTCTGCCAGTGACTGTGTCTGTGTCAACATATCCTCATTGATGTCTCTTCACCAGACACAAAGCAGCACCAACCGAACAAATCTCCCCCCGCTCCTATCTCAGGGGACTGCTGCTGTGTTTGTTGATGTGTGTCTCACTGCAAAGGTCTAATTATAGTGTAAAAGCAACTGAGACAGGGTTCTCTGCATCATTGTGCAGACGGATATGAAGAATTCAAAACATTTTTAGATGTTATTATTCAAAAGGGTCCAAATAAGGCCGTTGTAAGTTTGTAAGTGTCATAACTATGTCATCAACATAGATTAAACTTTATGATTGTTTATGGATGTCATTTCATCTTCTTACTGTAGGTTTTATGAAGCTTCAAGACTCAACCACTTTGCTTGAGGTAACATATATTAATTATGCAAGCATTTGAGGGTAATAAAGTTTATTACTGTATTTAAAGCCAACCATGGCATGTTTATGACAGCTTATATCCCTGTGGCTAATGTCAAATTGTCATGATAAACCTCTAAAGCGGTGTCAACATGCCACTGAACTGAAATGTAAGAGCAAACAGCACTTTATAGATTACATGTTATAAAGTTTAAATCATCTTAATCTGGCTCACTTGTGAGGTGCATTCAGACCACCACAGTTCCAAACTAAAAATGTAAGATCACCCATTATCAAAAAAGCTGTGTTCTAAATGAAAGTAGATGTGGAAAAGCAACTTGCTACCTTTTACTTCATTAAATCCTAACAATAGTGCATCCAAAATGAAGTACCTCAACACACAGAACAAAAACAGACGAGACTGTAACACAATAGGGGGAGCAAGACAAGGGGCGGGGGAAGGGGGGGGGGGGGTCAGGGGGATGACAACACTCAAGGTAGGTCTGTGTTCAAGATTGGGCTCGGGGCAACAAAAAGGAACAGCAACCCAGAGTTACCTGGTTGCAACAACAAATGGTTCCACACTACATTAACTTTAAAATAAACCCATTTCTCGTCAACACAGGAAAAAGAACCTAGTAGTGGTCTAATTAACCTATGGATAGTAGGCTACATTAAACAAGACAGATGTGTCATTCAAAAACACAGTCTCTGTAATCATAGTAGATAACAATGCAATAAAACTAGGACACAAAAAGAGATTAAGACAAACCAAGAGTCCATGTATATCAGGTAGTTCTGGATTCTGATCAAAAGGGTAGGTACTCGTTTTCAGAAGGGTAGTTACCTTTTTTGAAAAAGGGTAACTGCCCATCTGAAAAAGGGTAATTAATCATTCGTTACCCTTCTGAAAAACAGTAACTATCCTTCTATAAAAAGGGTAACTAATCATTTGTTACCCTTTCAAAAACAGAAACAACCTTTTTTTGTATACCTTATTGTACAGCGTTGTTCTTTAGAGTACATACAGTATGTAGAGATTCTTTCAACATGAAACATTGCATAATGTTTTATTATGACTATTTTAACTGCAACCAGGTGTTAGTTTTAGTTATGTTAGTCAGTTGATCATCAGCAGTTATCTCAGAGTCTTAGAGGGTGTTGTATGTTGAACAGATTGTAAAACACTGATTTTGGGTTATGTAAATATTATTTACTTAGCAAAGTGTGACTCCAGCCCCCACTACAAATGGGAAAAGGTTTTCTTTTTTTAAATGCTGATCGATAAACATCTGCAATACAGTTGTGCCTGTGGAATAATCTTGAATCCCTCAGATCTCATGAGCCCATCATCTTTATTCTGCTGTGTTAACAGGTATACAGCTTAATAAGCACAATGACTGACATTGAAAATTTCAGTTTCTTCCAAAATGTTTTTTGGTTGTTTTTTTTGGATTACAGTCTTGGCATATCCTTATGCACATGCTGGATGAAAGCGGAAGGATAGATCAGACAAAAGTGGGAAAGACACCCCTTTTTCCACAAAAGCACATAGTGGAACATGTATATTTCTTGGTTTGTGATAATTATTTGTTAATTGGTTGATTTCAGTAGCCTCAGTTGCTTTTCCTTTTTGGTCAATTATTTGGACGCTTATGGGTCAGCAGTTTGGAAAGTAAGAGTTTTAGCTTTGAATCAGTTAAATCTTATGTATGTTAAAAAAACAAAGGCTGCAGCTTTTATGAAGTAATACTCAAGAATAGTGTAGTAAAGTTAGATTTAAAAAAGCTAATAGCCAGCCTTTCCTCATGTTTTCTCTCTCACTTCTTTATTCTATTTTGTTTTCTTTAATTTTAGCTTCCTTTGCACATCATTTGTTCTTGAAATTAAGGAAATATAAACATTTGTAAAGGGCAACTTACCAGTTAAGTGATGAAAAAATAAAACCATCCTTGTGCCAGCAGCAGATAAATGGCTAATAGCCTGCTATTCAAATCTAATCTTGGTTGCCTCTGTCTGTCCTTTTTGCAGTTGACGTACACCCTTCCTTTCACCGTCCAGACATCAAGCATCACTTGGGTTAGACCCAACATACTGCAGGGATGCCTTGCAAAAAAAAACAAAAACTGAATTGTCTTAATGTATGTTGTTTTAGCAACATACAGTACATT
Organism: Etheostoma perlongum; assembly: GCA_026937815.1. NCBI lineage: Eukaryota > Metazoa > Chordata > Actinopteri > Perciformes > Percidae > Etheostoma > Etheostoma perlongum. The sequence goes on along the minus strand of CM049378.1, from coordinate 26,233,772 downwards.
AATAACTTTGAGGCTGTGAAGATTCTGCATTAGAACTTAGAAAAGTCCAAACAAACTTCAGATTTCCCAGAACTATATGAATATATATTCTAAATTCATATGGACAAATAAACTGCAGACTCAAAAACGTCAACAAAAACGCATGTTAAATGCATAGTGAACTGTTTATCATTTTTACCAAGTGGGACGCTGAGCACTGTCCATATATTACATTCACCAGACAGCAGAAGAAACTCAATGCTCCATCAACCATTCTTATAAGCTTTCTTTGAAAGACATGAGCAACTTCATCATTGGCAACTGTTGCACTCATGATCTATGTTCATGTGTCCATCTCTGTCAGGGTGGTAAACTGTACATCAAGAAAGTTGGCAGTTAAATTATAGATTCAGGGCAACGAATAGGATTTTCCTACAAAAGCATGTATAAAAAATCCCTCTTAATCATCCCTCATGATCCACTAGTGTGTTGCAGTGTCTGCATCTGCAGAGACCATGCCCTCTGCCTGTATTTTCTCTTTTCTCGCCTTTTGCTGTGTTCAGGTGGTTTCCGGGCGCAAACCTTTGTAAAAAAATTTAACAATCGGGTGCAAGATTGTAAACACACATTCAAGAGGAAAGTACAACGATGGCGGATGCAGCCTGGGGTTGGCTTTAACCCACTGTCGAGCGGCATAGCCCTGGTTAAGCAGGGAAATACGGGCCAACTTTGAATGTTGTGGCTACAGAGTGCAACAAATCCTACTCATTATGCCTTTAATCTATTAATTACTGTTGTAGTTGTTGTTTTTGCTAAAGACTGCTGCAACTGTATAGTATCATTTAAATCACGACTCAGAATAGTAAATTGCCACAGTGTGAAACAGACAGAGTTGGAATCTGAGGTGTTGAGTGGATTTGCTGAAGCGAGAAAATAGTTCCAGAAGAACGGATAAAGACAACAAAGTGGAAAAGAGATGTGACTTGTATAAAGTATTATCACAATACTTAGACAAGCAGATGTATGACAAGTCCCTGTGGAACACTTTGTTTTTTGACATCTTTCTTTGGCCTGACTAAAGGCGGACTACACTATTCCAAACTGCAAGGCCAAGCGGAGCAATGCTCAGCAGTGGGGAGGCTGAATTGTGACTGCTGTGAATACTGCTGTGCCAGTGTTTGTCAATGATGTATTGTGTGTAAAATGAGGCAGCGGCTTGGGGGTAGATTACTTTCCTAAACAAGGCAATGGTATTAAAGGGTGAGTTACTGCTGTGGCTATTGGTTTCTCTTCCTGGACCCCTTGACAGCAGTAGTATCTTCATACTGGCTATTGACCAAGGCGGCAGATATCCTGCCAAGTAGCAGCCGCATGGCTAGTCTGTATTACTACAGCAGAGAAGCCAGACATAGAATACTGTCAGACACAGCTCTGTGGGAGACAAATCTCAATCTAATATGAGTTCCACAACATACTTGAACTAGAGCTGTTCCATATGTCAGGCTTTAGAATATCATAAACAGAACAACTTTGTCAGTAGTGGGGACAACCAACCTACTGGCTGGCGACCGTCTGAACAAACATTTAGAAATGTCATTCCTGATGGAAACCAGCACAGCTTCTAGAAACCACAAATCCTCTTCCTATGAGACAAAGAAAAACCACTCTCCACTTAAACACATATTGACCGATAATCCATTCCGTGGTGAAATAATTGATCACCTTATGGAAATTCAACCATCCTTACTCTTCAAGAAACACTTTTCATTAGGATAAATTATTAGTTTCTTACTTTTAGTTTTGCTCATCTGTCAACCCAAACATATCCAAGAGGATGGAGACAATTTAGATTTTTATACCAGAGTCATTGGCATGAGCCACTAGGAAATATTGGCACCCCAAAACAAGCAGACAAACACACAACTCTGACATACAGTATTATCTTCTTATTAGGTTGTCGGAGTACAGTAGCAACCAATTGCCTACAACACATCCAGCATCGACTTTATCAACTAAAGTTATGTCAATTTACTACTTAATGCTTTTTGCCAGAGAAAAAATAATTGCATAATTGATTGAAAGCAGCATCAGCGTTGTAATGCATGCAGAAAACAACCATATGGGTTGATTAAACAAGCAGCTCATAATGACTGATAATTACGTTGTTTTGTTAGGTAGTGACCTCTCATAACATAAAATATTTCAAGAGCAAATGAGGAAGTGAGGTGACAAAGTGTAGGAGGGCCAAATATCACATAAGGAGGTAGGTTGTGGTGGTGGATGGGACAAACAAACAGGACTTTCATTTAGGAGGCCAGGGTTCGTATCCTTTACTAAAAGTAATGTGTCATTTTGACCTTAGCCTGTGATGCAATGAAGTCTGTGATGTTACTAATGTACTGCATTTAAGTAGTTTTACGTGACTGAATCCAAGCCAGTCCCTGATGTCTTATTAACCCTAACTAAGTCGTTTTTCCAAGAGTGCTGTGTCAGTAATGGAGCATGGTCTGGCTACACACCCTATCCATTCTCGGATAGAAGAAAAAACGCTCTGGCTTGTTTGCATTTCTGGGTGACGGTAAGCCCCAAAGGTGGAGATAGCAAAAAGGGAGGGACATTCGGGGTGTCTCAGGCTGTATCCCAGCAATGTACCTCCACCGAGAGAGAAATCTGATTATACTTGTTGTGGTCTGCTGTCCTCCCCCCTACCGTTGGCCTACTTTTCCTGTTTTGCTGTGTCTATCTGGCTGGCTGTGAGGGTGTACCTGCCTAGGGGGCGTGGTTACCATCACCTGTTCCATCATCTGCTCGGCTGTTACCCATCATCTCATCACCTCCTGACGTAAAGCCCGGGCTACCCACCACGTCGGCGCCAGATCGTTACTTACTCATTCGTGGTAACTTGGCTCTCAGTTTCCGTTATCTTGATCACGCCAGCATTTACTCTCGTGTTTGTTTCATGTTCTCGTGTTTACCGTGTCTTTTCTGCCTCTCCGAACAGATTCCCCCAAGCTGCTTTCCGCCATCCCTCCGACCTGCCACCTGTTTATTTGGACTTGCCACTACAAACATTAAAACCACTTTTCCGTTATCCTGTCGTTGTATCTCTGTGTTCTGGGTCTCACCTCACACAACAGAACGATCTGGCCAACATGGACTCCACAGGGATACCGCCAGTTACGGAGAACACCGACGCCCAGCAGGCAATCCAGGCTCAGGGTGCATTATTGGGACAACACGACCAACTGATTCGGTCACTCCTGGAGAACAATCAACAACTAATCAATCAAGTAACCCAGCTGACGGCTCAAGTCGCTAAGCTGTCTGTTGTTCCCTCACCTTCTCTCTCTACTCCCTCTGTCTCCCCGTCTGTTCCCACAGGTATGGCGGCCGCCACACCCCTCCGTGAGCCCCCCATCACCTCACCGGAACCTTTCTCTGGTGACCTGGATAAATGTCGCGGATTTTTGCTCCAATGCGGACTTATCTTCAGACAACGACCGTTGTCTTTTTCTACCGATGCCGCTAAAGTCCATTACGCCCTGGGGCTGCTCAGGGGACGAGCCCTGGCGTGGGTTGAGGCGGTTTGCGCTAATCGCCTGCCCTCAGGTATAACTTTTGCCTCTTTTTCTTCGGATTTACGTACTGTTTTTGATCATCCTGATCATGTGGGGGGTGCCTCGAGGCGGCTGCTAGCGCTCAGGCAGGGGACTGGAGGTGTGGCGAATTACTCGGTTGACTTCTGGACGCTGGCAGCGGACTCAAAGTGGAACGATGAGGCGTTACGGGGTGCATTTATTAACGGTTTGAGTGATGTACTGTCTGTTCGGGATGAACCTGCCACCCTTGACGAACTTGTGTCTCTTGCTATCCGTATAGACATCAGGATGAGGGAGAGGAAACAAGCGAGGAGTCGCCGATCTCTTCCCCCCTGACCGAGCTGCGATGTTGTCGGGGTCCCGGACACCCGTCTCCCCGCTGTCGCCCTCAGTCACCCCGGTGTACGCCACCAGGGAGGAGGATGAGGCGATGCAGCTGGGTCGTGCCCGGCTGTCCCCTGCTGAACGACAACGCCGTATGCGGGCCGGTGAGTGTCTGTACTGCAGCGATCCTTCCCACCGTGTCGCCAACTGCCCGACCCGGCCAAAAGACGTGACTCGCTAACTAACGTGGGCGTGTTAGCGAGTCCTGAGGTTGACGTTTTGCCCACTGTGCCCCGGTTACTGGTCCCTGCCACATTACAATACCAGACACTTTCCCTTTCCCTCTCCGCTCTTATTGATTCCGGTGCGGAGGACAATTTTATCGACTGCGGTCTTGCCACCCAAGCCGGCATTCCCGTAGTGCCTATAACAAGTCCCGTTCGGGTCACGGCTGTTAACGGCCATACACTCGCCCGAGTTACTCAACAAACTGTACCATTCTTTAATATTGTCAGGAAATCACCGTGAAGTTATCCAGTTCAAAATCATGTCCGCGTCTACTACTCCACTGATTCTCGGCTTCCCCCTGGTTGAAACTGCATAATCCCCATATTGACTGGCAGCGTTATGCTGTTCACAGCTGGAGTGATCGCTGTCACGGCCCGAGAGAGAAACTATGGAACGTTACATCGGTGACTCTCTCGCTGCTGGCATTATCCGCCCGTCCTCGTCTCCTTTGGGGGCGGGGTTTTTCTTCGTGGAAAAGAAAGATAAATCACTGCGCCCTTGTATCGATTTCCGCGGACTAAATAACATTACGGTGAAGAACACGTACCCCCTGCCGCTCATGAACTCCACGTTCGAGCCTTTACAAGGCGCGACGGTTTTTTCCAAGTTGGATCTTCGCAACGCCTACCACCTGGTCCGCATTCGGCAGGGGGACGAGTGGAAGATTGCTTTCAATACTCCGTTAGGTCACTTCGAGTATCTGGTTATGCCATTCGGCCTAACCAATGCCCCAGCGGTTTTCCAAGGTATGGTTAACGACGTGTTGAGGGACTTCCTCAACCGATTTGTAGTTGTTTACCTTGACGATATTCTGGTGTTTTCATCCTCATTTACCGACCATGTGTCCCATGTACGCCAGGTCCTCCAACGGCTGTTAGAGAACAAACTCTTCGTCAAAGCCGAAAAATGTGAATTCCACCGCCAGTCGGTTCCGTTTCTGGGATTCATTGTTGAGAGCGGTCAGGTTTCGGCGGACCCTGCTAAGATTAAGGCTGTTGCTGAATGGCCCACACCCACTACGCCGGTTCATTGCCAATTTTAGTCAGGTGGTGGCTCCCCTTACTAGGCTTACGTCCCCCGGCCGCTGGTCAGGCCATGGAACGTCTTAAGGCTCTGTTCACATCCCCGCCTGTGCTGAAACACCCTGACCTCTCGCTCCAGTTCGTCGTGGAGGTGGATGCCTCCGCGTCGGGGGTGGGTGCCGTCCTGTCCCAACGCTCCCCCTCCGACCGGAAGCTCCACCCTTGTGCTTTTCTCTCTCTAAGAAATTGTCTCCGGCCGAAAGGAACTATGATGTGGGCAACCGGGAGCTTCTGGCGGTCAAGGTGGCGCTGGAGGAGTGGCGCCATTGTTTGGAGGGGGCTGAGCAGCCGTTTGTGGTATGGACCGACCACAAGAACCTGGCTTACATCCAGTCCACCAAGAGGCTGACTTCCCGGCAAGCCAGGTGGGCCCTGTTTTTTAGTAGATTCGACTTTACTCTCACCTACCGTCCGGGGTCACGGAACGTGAAGCCGGATGCACTGTCTCGGCAATTTGACAACCCGGAGGATGGTGCCGAGCCCGAGACGGTGCTGCCACCCACCTGTGTCGTCGCTGCAGTTCGCTGGGAGATTGAAGCGCAGGTTACGGCTGCCCAGGGCCTGGATCCCGGACCTGGTGGCGGTCCTGCTGACCGGCTCTACGTGCCTGCACCGGTGCGGTCCCAAGTGCTGCAGTGGGTCCATACCGCCCACTTTGCCTGTCATCCTGGGATGCACCGTACATCTACGCTGGTGAAACGACACTTCTGGTGGCCAGCCATGGATGCCGATGTTCGGGCCTATGTTGCTGCCTGCTCTGTCTGTGCGCGGGGTAAGGCCTCTCATCGGCAACCTGCTGGCCTGCTGCTGCCGCTGCCTGTTCCCGGCCGCCCTTGGTCCCATGTGGCTCTGGACTTTGTCACCGGCTTGCCCATGTCCAGAGGTAATGATACTATATTGACTGTTGTGGACAGGTTCTCTAAATCTGTCCACTATATAGCTTTACCTAAATTACCCACAGCTGGTGAGACGGCTGACCTCCTAGTCCAACATGTATTCCGTCTCCATGGAATACCTGTGGATATCGTTTCAGATAGAGGTCCACAGTTCATATCCCGTGTTTGGAAGGAATTTTGTACTGCGCTGGGTGCTTCTGTCAGTCTGTCCTCAGGTTACCATCCGCAGTCCAACGGTCAGACGGAGAGGGCCAATCAAGATCTGGAGACATCCCTCCGCTGTGTGGCGGCCCAGAATCCCGCCACCTGGGCTGACCACTTGCTTTGGATAGAGTATGCACACAATGCCTTGGTTACGTCCGCCACGGGGCTCTCGCCCTTTGAGGTGGCCCAGGGTTACCAACCCCCCCCTGTTTCCGGCGCAGGAGAAGGACCTGTCTGTGCCGTCTGTCCAGGACAACCTTCGACGCTGTCACCGGGTGTGGACGGAGGCCCGGGACTCCCTTCTTCGGACTGCTGAACGGAATAAGAGGGGGGCTGACAAGCATAGGAACCCGGCCCCTACGTTCCTGCCTGGCCAGCAGGTATGGCTTTCCTCTAGGAACATTCCTCTGCACACCGAGGCGCGGAAGCTCTCCCCTCGGTACCTGGGACCTTTTGTGATTGAAGCGGTGGTGAACCCTGCGGCTGTCCGGCTGAAGCTGCCGGCCGCCATGTGGGTACACCCCACGTTCCACGTTTCGCAACTGAAGCCGGTGTCCTCCAGCCCCCTCTGTCCTCCGGTGGATCCACCCCCGCCGGTACGCCTGATTGACGACCACCCGGCCTACACTGTCAGTCGGCTCCTGGATGCCCGGCGGCGTGGTAGGGGGCTGCAGTATCTGGTGGACTGGGAAGGCTATGGGCCAGAAGAGCGGTCGTGGATCCCCCGGGGGTTTATCCTGGACCCTCAGCTGGTCGCTGACTTTCATCGGGACCATCCCGACAAGCCTGGTGGGGCGCGTGGGGGCGCCCGTTGAGGGGGGGGTACTGTTGTGGTCTGCTGTCCTCCCCCCTACCGTTGGCCTACTTTTCCTGTTTTGCTGTGTCTATCTGGCTGGCTGTGAGGGCGTACCTGCCTAGGGGGCGTGGTTACCATCACCTGTTCCATCATCTGCTCGGCTGTTACCCATCATCTCATCACCTCCTGACGTACTTAAGCCCGGGCTACCCACCACGTCGGCGCCAGATCGTTACTTACTCATTCGTGGTAACTTGGCTCTCAGTTTCCGTTATCTTGATCACGCCAGCATTTACTCTCGTGTTTGTTTCATGTTCTCGTGTTTACCGTGTCTTTTCTGCCTCTCCGCACAGATTCCCCCCAAGCTGCTTTCCGCCATCCCTCCGACCTGCCACCTGTTTATTTGGACTTGCCACTACAAACATTAAAACCACTTTTCCATTATCCTGTCGTTGTATCTCTGTGTTCTGGGTCTCACCTCACACAACAATACTCACATGATAAATGCAGAAACAAGAAACTATAATTCCATCACAAAGAGTACATGCACATGTTGTTTTCTTTTCCATAGCTGGTATATAATTAGAGCTGGTTTTGTATGGAACGTTTATCACACAAACTTGATGGTGACATTCAGCAATATTAAATTTCTCGCCCTCAGCTTTTCTCATATTCCTACATTTCTTGCTTGGCAGACTTACCTCACCCTAATATAAATTTGCAGTATTTATTTGTTTATTTTGGCTTGAAATAAATGGTTCCTAATGCCAAACCTACTCTCCTTTCTTAGCTTAGGCATCCATGTGACAATCTATTCTCCCATAGGCTTGCACGTGGCCATGATGAATTAGCTCAATGCCGTGCAAATATTAATCACATTGTCACCACAGCTGAGCAGGGAAGCAGTTTAGTACTGCAGCCGCCACACAGCCTCATTTATCAAACCCCGGAGCTCTCCTCCTATGCTAACCCTCCTGCTTGCTGTCTCCAAAACACAAGCTGTTCCCACCCAGTTTTCTACTGCCAGAACTGCCTTCAACCGATTCATGATTGCCACGGTTTGCTTAGGTGTAATACTGCTGCCTCAAAAACTCATCCACATCTGCAAACACTGCCATCTGAAGTTTGAAATCAGCCTGTATTGGAGGAATATCCGCAACAAGATTTTTTCATGTATACACTCATATGGATTTCATCAAAGACCGATGCAGATAAAATCCAATTAAAAATAAGTGGAGGTAGAGTAAATGCAAACTAGAAATTGTGTTTAGGTTGTTTGAACATTAGCATAACATTCTGACAAATACTTTCTCCAACATTCAGTTGATTCTGCCATCTCATTTTTGTCTCACAGCACTTGCATTTAACTTTTCCAAATGAAAACTGGCAGACAGATTGAGATTTGTCTCACAGTAGCTGTCAAAAGATCCCTATTAACTATTCCCCACCTGTCCTTAGAGCCATTGGGTCATACAACTTTGCAGTAGTTCTTTTTGTTAGGTATGCCCCCAGCTCACCCCACTGTGCTTGTGAAAGGTAACGTCAACTTGTAAAATAGTAAGATATTCACAAAGTCAGCACTCACAAATGATGAATGCAGCCATGTACTTTAAATGTGGCGAGAATAACTCAGTCACCACCAGTAGAAGATGTGCTAATGTAGTACATGCATTTAAATGTAGACCTTGACAAATTACACTGAACATCATGCCTCAACCTCCATAAGTAAATTTTTTAGTTGGTCTTATGGTAAGCAAGCTATAGTAAAAACCTAGCAAAAATAACATTGCCTTCTTGCCAGGAACATTCTGGATGGCAGCAAAGTGGTCGACCTAGCATGGTGCCATTGGTTGTGTGAGGGCTGTATAAACTTCTAGATAAAAGTCATTAAATAAATGTAAAGGGCATGTCTTGTATGATGTTTTCTTGAGTTGCTTTTATTGATTACCAACACTATATAATGCAAAAGCAGTTGAGGAATAACATTTAGTTTCTTTGCTCATTTCAAATGTGTGGGTGCCATTGTCGGTTGTTGGGCATTACAGTAATATGATTACTTTTTTTTAGTAGTGTAGGTATTATAATTTTAAATTTAATTATTACATTACAGTTACTAATCCCAGTAATGGCCTGTTACTTTGTCAATTTGGGGGTTGACTTGTTGAGTGTTGAGTTAACAGTAAGCCTAATTTTATTGTATTTAGATGTAGGCTAATTTGTGTATGTTGAGGCTTTGAAGTTGTTTTAAAGGCACCAACAGAGCTGCACTGAGTGAAAAATGTAAATTAATGAGTAAATAATTACTTTAGCTGTTGGGTAATTAGTAAAAAATGAATTACTTTTTCAATGAGTAATATGTAAATCTTATTTTTAAGTACCTTGACCAACGTTGGTGGGGTCTTAAAGAGTACCCTGCAATACAGTAATTACTCTAAAACCATACAGGTGGATGGCGCTCTGATAAATACACTGTTGCTACTGCAGCCTCCAAAATGACCATAAAGTGTAATTAACACGTCTTTAGTTTCAACAATAAACAGAACATTATACTGTAGCCTTAATGAGAGTTGAATGTATTACAGGGTCAATGTATCAGACGCGATTAGTTTTACTGGGACTGTGCTTCAAAATAAACAGTAAGCAAGCAAATACGTAATGTACAGGCTTACTCCCTACATTTTCAACAGTAAAGACTCCCCTCTTTTTTCCCTGTCTCCATGTCTATGCCTTTTTGTAATTATTTTGGCTAGATTTTGGACACAATGTTTTGGCAATGTGTGCAACATTGCCTTTGGCTGTTTACTTAACTGGCAAATTATTTTGGATTCACTACCCACAATGTGTGTTGGATTAAAACCCCTGTTTTCCATTTACGTTTTGACCCCCCTTAGCCTTCAGTGTCATTGTAATCACTGGGAACACTTTTCAACTGCCATTTCTTAGGTTTGCTGTTGTTGTTGAACAAATACAGCTGCATGAGATTTAATGGTTTCAATAGGAGGCTTAATACATACAGGACATGCACTGTTTAGGCTTTAGTTCTTCATGTAATGATGTTTTGTACAGTGGTATAGCACATTGACCTTGTTGAAACGAAAAGTCAGTGGTAATCTTCAGAATATATTGCAGCACAAGAAATCAACCTATAACTTCTTTTCCCCCAGGCTTCCTCCGGATTCCTGCTAATTTTGCTTCATTGTAAGAAATCACTGTTCTAGAACATGGACTTATTCAGTTGCACATTGGGGAGTGCTTTACCATTTAGTGGGCAGCACAGTGACCTTCAGACAGTCCATCTATTACCCTTTTGTTTCTTGGACTCTTCCCTTAGTAATGGAACGAGGTGCCAAAATGAATAAAGCTTGCCAGTTCTTGTTCATGCTTGGGATGTATGAAAAATCTGGACAAATAATAAGAAATTGCATTATACAGTGAACTAATAAACTACCTGCCATCGGTATGGAGTTATATTCCTATCTTTATTTAAGAGCACATTGTTTCAATTTTAGACCATTTCTCTCTGATATTACGTTCAGATATTGTAATAATTTCCCTCAAAACCTTGCTCTCACATTCAAAGTCACTGAACGCTTGGATTTGCTCTGCTTGTGCTCAAACTTTCTCCTCAGACTCAGGCTGCTTCTGTACGCTTGCAAATCTTCTGCTCTCGGGTTTTTCCTGCGCTCTCGGATTGTTTGCACTACAACAAATTTAAATTCCCAACCCACAGAATGCCAGCTGTAGTGTTGACCAATGAAATGATCCCTGCCCCGTTGAGGGTGCATTCGCTTTATGTTAGAACGTCTGTTGCGTGCCGTTGCTCTGTAAATGAGTTTATTTACCCTCGCGTCGTCCATTGCTTTACTATTAGTATATGTCAACAGTGTGCACAGAAGGGTCGACGCACTTTCATCTGCACTCACCAGGAATCTGGAGAAAGCTTTGAAGTGGATTGTATGAAGTTATGTCCACAACTACAAGGGTGAGTAAGTTGAGGTGAGTTAATATAACATAAGCACCTAGCATATGGCGGTAGCATACAGCCTAGCTTGCTGTGCTTAACCCTCATGTTGTCCTTGGGTCAAATTGACCCATTTTCAGTTATTTATTTTTGTTATTGTCACCAAAAATAGGCCGTCGAAATAAGCGCTGAAGACGTCAACAGGAAAAAAAAATCAAAAAACTTTGGAAAAAACACCAAAAACATTAAAAAATCACCCACAACATTGAAAAAGTGACAAAAATGTGGGAAGAAGCAATAATAATGTTGAATGTTTTTTTCATGGTTGACGGGAAGACAACACAAGGGATAAACAAATAGATTCTCTTTATTGTTTAGCTAGATTGAAGGACAAATGATGGTGAACGGTTCATAGTGAGACATTGGAGTGCCCATCTCACGGGTTTGGGGAATGCTACTCAGCATTCACACAGGTCGAGAACAAAACCCTTAGCGGTGAACAGAGAGCCCGCCCTCTGCGGAGGAGAAAAGGCTGCTAGTGCAGTGCTCCCCTTCTGGAACGGAGACAGCTGAGTGGTGGGGCTCCATAATCCTGCTGTTTTGAGCTCCAGTTTGTCCGACGGGGAGGAGGGAGAGCCGGCAAGAGAACCGCCTTTGAGGGTATTGAGTCAGCGGACTCGTGCCCACCAAAGAGGTCCCCTTCCGGGCTGTCTGGGTGCTACTGCTGGTGGTATCCATACCTTACCTGACTGTCCAGCCGGCTGCCATCATCTGCCACTTCGGTTGCTCCGTCGGTAAGCAGGTACAGAACTGCTGGCGGCGGGCAGGGTGCCCAGCGAACGGGGCTGGGGCACGCCTCACAGCAGGAAGATCTGGCCGCAGGATGTAGCTGGTCTGTCAGTCGGTATATGGGCGGACATTGCTGTTCTTCTGAAGTCTTCTGAAAAAAAATAGGCAGCAGATCTATGGTCGTGCAGCTGTGATATACAGTAACTGCGGACATGATAGAGGCCCGTGCAGGGCACAAAGGTGTGTCAGAAATCTACACAACTGCGCATGTGCAAAGGGATAAACCCAATAGCAACAGCTCTTCGAGGGCGAAGCCTATACAAAATAGAACTTACTAACACAGATTGGTACAGGTTGTTTGGGGCCGCCAACTACAAACTACAGTCTGAGAGAAGACAGCTGCATCCCTCAGAGAGAGGGCGATGATATGTGACAACACACCATAATGCAAGAGATGTAAACCTTTGTGACTGCTGAACATAATTAGTTGTATGTATCAAGCAAAATACTAAAGAAGAGGTGAAAATAAATGTCTACTACAGTCTCATGACTTTACAAGGTGCTAGGTCAATGATGGTGTTATCCCAAATGGAAGAACAAAAAAAAAAAATGCAGTCCATCATTAACTGCATCAAACGACGATTACAGATATTTAATCAAATTAGCCTGAAGATAAATCACTTAATCTTAATACATTTGCTTTGTCAGTATGTTTTGTTTATGCACCACTCACAGGGAAGGGAATTGCTTATGCATTTACCAACATGCTGATTAATCTCTACTCTCGCAGCACGGCAAATCTCGATAGGTTTCAATTCGCAGCAGGTAGGACAAAGACGTTCACAATAAAACAATCATGGCAGGTTGCAGCTTCCCGCATCTGCTTGTCCTTTGCATGTCTGTGTATCAATATTCATTAATTGGTTTGGAGATGGAGAGATAGATGCCTTAGATTAGGCTCCATCTCACCACTTCACCTCTCCCTTGTGTTTCACCCTTGCTCTCCCCTCCTCCATTACTGAACTTTCCACAAGCAAATTGAGTCAGGGCCTCTTAATTAGATTGTTTCTCAGTGCATTTCTAATATGTGACTAATTAAGGGAAGACAAAAAGAAGAGGAAATTGCCAGCCTTGCAACAGAGGTGAATCTGAGGATTTATTAAAGAGACAGTCAGTGGATCGGTCAGCAGTAACTGAGAGGAAGACTTTCTTACAGGCTTAGCTCATCTATATGGAAAAGCATGATTTAGCGTTTATAAGGACTTTAGATACAGTACATACATAAATAATCTTGATAATTAATTAAACTAATAAATCAAACAATGCTATGCAATCCAAAATATTAATATTTCTCAGATTTAATGATGCGCTATTAGTTAATATTATTGCTGTGTGGCAGCACTACTTCTGCCACTAATCACCTAACTAAATAAACAAACACAACAACAACAATTAATGTATAAGTCAGTTATTCCCATTAAATACTGTAACACTGATAGAAAGAGCATGACTGGAGCATGTTTTGACATTTAGTGTAAGATGTTAAAGATTATTTTAAGATGATTAACATAACTTCCATTCCCCCCTATCCAAGCCAAAATGGTGGAAAATGGAGTATTTCTAATGTGAAATAAATAAAATATTTCAGGATAAATATTTAGGATTACCAAGGGCAAAAAGTCGCCATAGAGGCACTTCACTCACAGTATTTAGGCTGAATCATTTAAAATACTATGTGCCATCCCCATGTTAAAACATCAAGTCAAAGAGATCCCTAACCGACCAATTAGTATCCATCGCTATGCTCATCAAGGCCAATTAATTATGGAGGCTGGAACGAAAACAACGATACACAGTGGGCCTGCCGGAATAGCATGTGATGCAGCCCTGATGCACTTAGAGCCTTAATAAAAGCTAGCGGTGATGGGGTGAAGACTGGGTCAGTCAAGGTGAAGGCTTCGTAAGCTCAGGGTTTTGGGTGGAATGACAACCCACTGATTCAGAGGCTCCCCCAAGATAATCAGCACCATCAGAGCTCCCTTAGGCTATAAGGGCTACAGAAAAAGCAGGAGGGAAAAAATCAATACAACCTCCACCATGAGAAGCAGACCACACATGCTAATGATTTCCCTAACTAATGCAGAACCTCAGTCAAAACTACTATAAATTCACTCATTCTTTGTTGCTTCAGGGGAAAATATTGATACAGCATTTTCCTTCCTACTAAAATGCTTGACAATCAAAAATATAAAAGAATATCCAAAACAAAAGATAACAAAGCTGTTTGTTTGGCTTGTTGAAAAATGAGATGGAGATAATTTATTCTGGTAAACATGCAATTTGGATGTTCTTGCTTGTCTTAAAACAGGGAGGCAGTAGTTTGTAATTTTTGACAGATTTGCTTGTGAGATCAGCAAGTAATGGAATGATTGTAATAAATTGTCGAGAGTTTTCTTACAACAAAAACAACAGCATTGGTCATTTGTTCAAATTACAAAAAAACTATGTTGCTGTTTTTCCAACAAGTGACCTCTTGTGGTTGTGCAAATAATGATGTGAAGTGGTGTGATGTTGTTAAACAGTTCAGATGAGGTTGGGGTGGAGGGTTAAGAGCATAAAGTAAGGGCCTCTGACATCACCATCTGTGATCTGAGTCCCCTCCTCTCCTGCTGTACCACAGCCAAGTCTCTCAAAAACATAAGACTGAATGTACTACCAATTTGCAACGCCAACTCCCAATAATATCTTCTTTTGTAATACAATATCTATTTATAGCAACTAGAGGATGTGGGCTATGTTGCTTACAAACAGTTGGTTATTGGTTGATGTGTTGGTTTATTTGAAAGCGCCCATATTTTGCTCATTTTCAGGTACATAATTGTACTTTGAGGTTGTACCAGAATAGGTTTCATTTTCAAAAAACACTATATTTATTCAGGTCTCTGTTTTAGCTACAGAGTGAGACATCTCACTTCTGTACCATCTTTGTTGGGAGTCGCACATGCACAGTAGCTAGGTAAGGATCGCATCAGCCAGCTAGCTGTTTCTCTAACCTTGGTCAGTACAAGGCAGGATTAGGCAGGAGACTTCTTCTAAATGAGGGCGCACTTCTAACTTTGAGTGGAATACCTGCAGAACAGGGACATGTTGTAGTTCTTTCATATATTATGGTGAACTTGTGTGTGTTGTAGCAGTGTTTTGCCATTGAGAACGAGGGGGATAACCGGTCTAGGTTCAGCGGTTAGCCCCCTCGTTTCAGCAAGTGGCATAGACGGCCTTGCAGATTTTGAACAGCTCACCCTCCAGGAACATGGCCATGTCTTAAAGCAACCATGGGCTTAGCATCCAACGGTGGAATTGCACCCCTGATCCCACAGACTTTGCATGGCGAAAGAAAATTCTAGGCTATAATGTATATTCTTTTTGTGGGTACATCAACTTACCAGTCCAGTGGTGTAGTCTACGTGATACGCAGGTATACACAGTATTACCATTAAGAAAGCTCCAGGATTTCCATATACCCACTTAAAAATGCTCAATGACATGTAGTAACATAAAGTACTTTGCATTATTATTTTGAGTTGTCATCTGTTTATTTTTCTTCGCATTGGCTAATTTAAGGTATTTCCACTATAAATTGGTGCATTAAAGTGTGTCAGAAAGCAGGAAATGAAGTATTTGACACTCAAAACACCCAGACCCCCCACTATGAAATGGCCTCCCATCCTGGCCCATACATATACAGTACAGTATACACACTATACTACACCACTGCACCAGTCCGAACACTAGGTAGCGATGTCACACCTTTTTATGTCACATACAGCCAACATCTCCTCAATATCTGCTAGCTGCCTGTCACTTGAAAACACTGTAGACATCCCAGGGTCTACAAACAGCAACAAAACAAACTGTGCCAACCTGCACCACTAACCATAACAAACAGTGTTCCAGCCTATAACCGACAAGAAGGAGTTGGTTGAGTCATGAATGTCTTCTATACAATCAGACTTCACCATGTTGGTTAATGTAGTGTTGCCAGCGTCTTGCCACATAATTTACTGTTTTAAAGCATTGTTTATATAAGTGTTGTTTCCTTCACGGAACAATATATAGTTTACTGAACATAAGCTGATTTAAAAGCTCTAAATCATGCATACTAAACTATAATCTTTGGGATTGTTTGCTGTTAGCATATTGTAGCATATGGTCATAGCATTCTGATGATCTGACATTGCCCCCCCGCCTCCCGTCTGTTCATCTGTCCATAATCTAGCCTTCATATTGCTACTGTACTAAAATAAATGAGAGGGAAGGCATTTTGTGTGGCAGCAGTGGACAGATGTTGCCCAGTGTGATACTGACACTTTGCAGTATCCAGAGGCAGCACATTTTAGTTGGTGCTGAGTCAGATGGCTGTGAGCTGCAAGTTTTCTCTGGGTTGGAGGCTTAATAAATATGCCTAGTGATTCTTTTATTGTTTAGGCTATGGGAATGGAAAACACGATGTTGACAAGAATTGTTTGTCAATTTGTGAGAGAGACAGACAGACAAACAGTTTTTAAAGTATTTGCAAATATGAGGATTGCTCTGATTTCAAATAACATAGAAAATATGTATGTCCAATACATAAATAAACCATGGTCAGTCACTACTTTTTTAATGTGCATGTTTTGGCAAGTTTCTCGCAGGTTGTCACAATAATGAGAATATACCGTAGCTATTAGGCCTAGAAGGTATTACATAAAATGGAAGCGGACTCTGATATCTGAAGGGTAGCTAACAATAACATCAGCTTTCTTCAAGAAGCTCCCAACTTAACTCCTGTTACCCCAGATGCAGTTAGGAAACAAGAACGAGCTAATTAATGATAACATAAGCATTTTGACTCAGTGGATTTCAATTTTCCTTTCATGTTAAAACAACATTTCCCATCCATTTTTTGATTCCCAGCCACAGCCTGTTACTTCCTCTACTCAGTCTTTACATAAGATCTCACAATGCTATGTGGTGCTCACTCAACGTGACAAAAGCATGCTGCTTTCCCATACGTTTAGGCCAAGGCGAGACAGGTGAGATCGCTAATGATAGCAACAGATTTGTGAAACAAACATAGTTGTAATCAAATAGTAATTAGCATTCTTTTTTAACTTTGGTTTTGAATTATATTCATCTCCCAAAATTTGTTCCAACAGCCATGGTGCAAACGTCAAAGTTCCAAAAAAGCTAAGTGGATCGTGAGTTGCGATCTTTCTGTAACACACACTGGTTCCAAGTGTAAAAAATGAAGATCCATGCTTGTGATGGATGATATTCTTGATTTTGTATACCTTTAGGTCCCTTCTTACTGAAATTAGTCATTTAGTTCCCATGTGCACCCGAAAATGTCCTTGGTAACTCCTGAAATCTTACTATTTCTGTTTCTTTACCAACTCAACAAATATCTCCTGTCTTCCATTCTACTCATTCAAAAAATGTAGGTGCATAGCTTATCCATGAAGAAAGCTGTGTGAGTGTGCCAACAAGCAGGATGGCAAGACACAAATCATTAGTTACTATTGCAGTAATCACAGCAATGGTATCACTGTAATTATTGATGTAATAAGTACAAATCATAACCAAATGTACAATTTCCCTCTCAGGAAACAATACAACCATGCTGTGCTATGCAATTCCAAGGATTGAGAGCTATTTCTGCACAGTAGCAACTGTAATAACATATAATTAATCCGTACCAAACATTCTAAAGTGGATGATAAATAAAGAGACAACAGATGATAAAATATAAACACATTGTGTGTTTCCATAACCACAACATTTTGAAAGGTTAGGAATTGAGTTGTGATTGGTATTGTCACTTCTGAGGTTGATTAATTAAAGGTAGGTTGTGGTATGGGCGGCTGGAGAATGGCGGACCCAAATACAGATGCTGAAATTGAGGACAGTGATGATGATTTAATGAAAAACTCAAAAATGCACAAAAACCAAAGGAGTCCAGGAAACAAGCGTGGCAAAAACGGGTAATACAAAAACCAGAAAACTACACATAGAAATGTATAAATCTGCAGTTTGTACGTTCAAAAACTGTAAAAAAATTCACCTTCACTTCCATTGTCAGTTGATGTCTGAAATGCATCATATGTCCACAGTCAGAGGGTCTATAGTATGCACTGGGAAAAAATCTGTGTTAATCTCATGGCTTATTTACTGACAGACTCTCTCCCTGGCCTGGGCTTTGAACTGTTTTTTATGTGTCTCACAAAACCAGGACACTCCCTGTGGATATGGACTTTAAATGGGAAATATTGCAGAAGATCCTTCAGTGAATCCAGGTTCTCACTAAGTGATAAGACAGACGTTAATTACTTTGAATATAATTAAGTTCATGGACAAAACATAATAGTAAATGTTAAATTTCCAGCTTCACAAATCTTTATTTAATTTCCAAAACAACTACGACATACGTGTTAACATAATTTTGAATATTGTTGCAATACCATCAATCATGATATATTAAGTTATTTCTTAATTTCTAAACATTAAAATATGCATTATATAAAATATGCATTCTGTAAATATATGTAAGATAGCTTCCTTTTTTTAACACGGTTGCGGTCATATAGTGTTTCTTTTTCTCTCCAAGTGCTTACACCAACATATGATTGAACCTGCAATCATTTAAAAAATATATAATAGGTAATAAGTAATAGGCCATTAATGTAAAAAATGGATATATGTCAAGGAAGCTTAAAGCCAGTTCCGGTTTTTGCTTTGTTGATGGAGAATAAATGGCAGCTAGTGTGTCTTTGACTAGCCTGTCTTCCAAAGTTCACCAGCACTGATGTGGTGAAGAGTGTAGCAATACATTTGTCCACTAAAGAGAACAAACTGGACAAGGGATATACATTCTTCAATAAAGAGTTTACCCACAAATACCAAGGTAAGTAAAGAAGAAAATACTATAGCTAGCTTTAGCCATATCACCGGTTATAACTCTATTAACATTAACTGTAAAGTAAGCAATGTTAAATCTTAGGTGTTGTAATGAAAGGTGTACCATATTGCAGTGAAGATGTGTGTATGTTTAAGTGAGATGGCATGAGATAACATAACAACCAGGAATTTGGTGAAGCTGTACTAGGTAAATTTGAAATGTTACTGACAATGTGTTGTGACTTAACATTAACATTACAAAGTAAAGTTGTGTATTTCTATGTGAGATAACACTTAATGTTTTCTTGTTGCATGCGGTTATTGTATCATATATACTCCAGAGACAGGTTGTTGTGAGAGGCAGATGCTTCAGGTAAATGAGGAAGAGCAAGGAGCCTCACAAACTGGAGGTGTGACTAAAGACAGAATGCCCGGGTGGAAAAGATTCAAAAAGTTATTGTGTGTTCACTCTTCTTGCTGCGGTTGCGGCACTTTCTTCACTTACTACTTCTTTACTGAAAGTTGGGTGACCAGACGTGCTCTTTTTCCCATGAATGGTCTCTTTTTGATACCTACATATTGGGTCCGGCAGCAATTTCAAAATAGTCTGGGATTTTAGCAGTGGACATGGACTGAACTATTGTGTCCCAGTACAATCTCAAGTCCAGGTTGAACTGAATTGCTTGCAAAGTACTTATCACACAGATATAATAAAATAACATTGAACTCATTGAACTCATTGAAAATCATATTTGCATTCTGAATACAGCTCTGCACACCCATTACTCTCGATGAAATATCTCACAAACTCTTCACTTCTCATTTTTTACCAACTCAAATCTGGTCATCTTACTGAAAGTTATAGTTTCATGTTATTATGAACATTGATGTAACAGCATAAGTATGACTTCAGTGTAACCTATTTAATTTGTTATTGGGTCTTGATATCTCTTGAAGTAGTAAATGCCAACCTGAAAGATTTTTCCTGCAGTTGTGCGGCTGCTAAAGGATTCTGCAATCTCATAGTTGCCATCCTGTACCAGGCCGCACATTATTCATAGCTGGGTCTGCAGGCTGTTCCACCCTCCCTCTCTGTCTTCAAAAAAGTCATGAAGACGCATGTCTTCCAAGGATACCTCCTCTCACTCTTTTTGACAACCTGACATACATGACGCACACTTACCATGCTCTCCCTTCTTTTCCCTCCCTCCTCTCCACCTCAATCTCTTCCCTCCTCTACCACTTTCTCATCCTACCACACTTTGACTAGTACTTATAATGTAGACACTCCATTCTCTAGTATTAGCATTGACAGATAAAACGTAAATGTAGTGTAATGTAGCACTCATGTCTAACTTTTCTTTTCTCTTCCTTTTTCCCGGTTGAGGTGAAGAGCAGTACAAAAAAATGATCCATCTCAGGTTGCTCACCTCAAGGTGCAGGAAGGCCACGCCAGTCTGAGCCGTTCACGTAAGTACTACTGGCAGGTTCAGGTCCAACTGGCAATCACAGGAGTGATATGGTGTGACTTTGTTACCAATACCCTATCAAATTTAACTGTGGAAAGAATGTGGCATGATGACTCATTCATAACGGAAATGAAAGAGAAATTATATATACATATTATGGCACATATATACATGAATGCGTACCTTCATTCAAATCAAATCAGGTTAGTGCTTTAAAAAAAAATGTAACAAACAAACACCCCCCACCTCATCCTCTACATACATTTCACGCTCTCTTTTCTCTCTCCCAAACACTCTCCCACCCACATATACAACACATGTATTTTGGGATACAAGCAATTGACCGACACCCTCCCACTCCTCCCAGACAACTATCCCACACACATACACTATGTGTAAAACAGAAGCAGGTTTCAGCATTTCCGATAATCTTGTCTTTACCAATCAGTTTTGCCTTCTGTCTTACTGTTGATTAGAGGTGCAATGATGAATTGATGAATCGATCAGTTGTCAGCTCTTAAATTAATTGTCAACTATTTTGATAATCAATTAATCCGTTTTTCATTAAAAGAAATGATTTCTCTGATGTCAGCTTATTGTATCTTTGAGTTTTGGAGAAAACAAGACATTTGAGGACGTCATCTTAAGCTTTTGGGAAACACTGATCCACATTTTCACCATGTTTTGACATTTTTTTAATAGTTTGAACAACTAATTGATTAATCAAGAACATAATCAACGGATTAATTGACTATGAAAATAATCGTTAGCTGCAGCCCTACTGTTGATGAACTGTAATGTTATTTTTTATTAAAAAATGTTTGATGTTATTTATTAAATAGTTGTTAATACCAAAAATTTAGGGATGCATCATTTTGACCAAAATTGTTTTAATTGTTCATTTGGGGTGGGAGTCCGTAGGTAGTTGGGTTGGGAACCAGAAGGGTCGCTGGTTCAAATCCACATACTGAACTGGTAGCGGGAGAGATGCCAGTTTACCTCTTGGGCACTGCCAAGGTGCTCTTGGGCAAGACACCAAACCCACAACTGCTCTGGGCACCTTTCCATGGGCAGCCCCCTCACTCCGACATCTCTCCATTAGTGCATGTATAGGTACTGAGCATGTGTGTGTACTTCAGGCATGTGTGTAATGTGTGTAATAACAACAGAGTGTACATTGTTATTTCCCCTTGTGGGACTGATAAACTTTATTATTATGTCTATTTTTATTTAAAGTTTTAGTGAAATGAAAGTCACATTTCAACAGAAACAATATTAAGACTATAACAATTATATTTAATTTGATGTTTAAGAATATGTGGAACACTAAATGTACATACTATTTACACATTATACATTATTTACATACAAAACATTAATTCATTCACTCTTCAAAACAAAAAGATCCTTAATAATTTGCTACAACACAGCAGTTAAGCCAGATCTGATTCATGCTGCCAATCCATGTGATTGGCACAGGAGAGTCCCAGATCTGAAATGACTTTACCCTACCGCTCACTCTCTCCACTATAATTCTGAGGCAGGCAATGGCTTGAGTCTTTTCCGTTTCCTCGCACATAAAAGGTGGAATGATGAGCTTAGCTCCAACATCAGCAACAAAGGTCTTGAATGTGGAACCCTTTGTCCGCTATGACATAGTCTCCTGGCTCCAGCAAGGGAAGGACTCCACTGATCCTGGTGATCTACTTAAGTGAGATGCACCCAGTGCACAGGGGTAAGACAAAGTCACCAAACCATCGGGAGCAACTCCAATCAGCCCTTTCAATGTCGTCCTGTTTTTGTTGTTTGAAAATGTTTCTGACTGTATGGTCAGGGATGAGGCTGTCTCCAGGGCAATTTCTGGGCAATCCAGTATCACTCTGACATTGGGACAGTACCTCTTGACTTTAAGAGATATAGTGGACTTAACATTTTCCCTGCTTATCCAGATCAGCATCATAAAATGATAATTGGCCCAGGTGATGGTAACCCTGCTGACCATGGCAATACTCACATTAAACATGTCAGCAATGAGCTGCTCTTTCATGCTAACAGCAAACCGCATGGAGTGCATCAAGAACTCGTCTATTAACGGCATGATGCGTGGTGGGCTGGCATCTGGGCAGCCTTCCTCACCTTCCCTCTTTGCTTTGGTCCAGTACACCAGTCTAAGGGCAGATGGTGCAATCGACTCCCAAAAAATAGTAAAAACACTCTTGGATGGAAATTTTGTGTAGAAACAAATTTTGGTCGTGCGATGAACAGTATCGGCTAAAGAGAGTAGGGCGTGGCAGGTCAGTGTTTTGCAACATGGCTTCTAAGTCATGGATGTGATCCAAAGCCTCATCCAGAGCATGTGTAAACATAAAGAAATTAAAAAACAGTCTTAACATATTTATGCTACCTTTCAACACAACACAGAACAGTAATCATGTCATGTCAACTCTTAAATGACATCACTACAGAAAGAATGCCATTCAGACCATGCCCCCCTTTCAGCTAGACAGCATGATTGACACAGGAGGGAGCGAGAGACACACAGAAACTCACACCAGGCGCGTAGTCAGTAACGGGCCAGGACGGCACTGGCCCGCCCACTTTATTTACTGGCCCGTCCAGCCTAGTCTCATC
Organism: Etheostoma perlongum; assembly: GCA_026937815.1. Classification (NCBI taxonomy): domain Eukaryota; kingdom Metazoa; phylum Chordata; class Actinopteri; order Perciformes; family Percidae; genus Etheostoma; species Etheostoma perlongum. Next base: position 26,210,821 of record CM049378.1, on the reverse strand, counting down.
AAAAATACGTTTTGTTATAAAAAATATTGAAATGTATGTTAAAAAAAGAAATAGTTACATGACTACCTTTGTGTATTTGATGCGCCTTCTCTCCTGATTAAAACAAAACTGTTTAACCCATAGAATAAGGATCAAACTATTAGAAAGCCTTCAGAACATAGGTGGTTACTATGGTAACAGCCTTTCTGCAGCATATGCAGACATTTCCCCAACAGAGGATGCCCTCACAGAGGTAGCATTAAGTCAAACGGGTTTCATGCTTGTTGTAACCTAGTAACCTTCCTATTTAGTAAGAAATGGTGAACACCGATGATGGCTTCTAGCTGAAATGCGTTTATTTTGCCTACATTAAATAAGAAGATAACTTATCTGTGAGTGACGTAGTTTTTAGTTTTTTTTATCCTATCACTGCCATGGACTTGATGTCTAAGATTTGGTGCCTTGCTGGCCACTTTTCATCATCTCTTTCATAATTCAAACAATGCTTGGCTGAAGTTTTCTTTTTCTTTTACAGCTGCTAGCACATTTGATCCGAACATAGTCCTGAAGCAACAATGCTGTTATGAATGCACAAAGGATATATTACATGTGCGATTCCTGTCTGATGTAAGCTATATGTCATGCAGTATGTAAACGCCTTCTCTGTTGTTTGGGTTCATGTTTAGTTTCCACTTTGTGCAATTAAATGTTTAATTTAATATATATATATTTTTTTTAATACAGCGCTGTGTACAACCCCTTTAAACTGAGCTTTGTTGGTTTAGCACATTGTAGACAGTAGCCTACTGCTATTGCCATTGTAATGCAGTATGTGTTGGAAGGTAAAATTGTTGTTGTTTTTATCAGTTTGTCCTTTTTTTTACTTCTATGTCTTTATGAAAATGGCCACTCACTATTGTACTGGTACTACTACCCAAAATACTATTTCTGCCTACACCACCAATGTAATCATCCGGCTACAAACAGGTGCAACCTCTTTTTATATTAAAACGGTTCCCTTCTTCTCTTCGGATTGCCTGTATCCATTTGGGTTTCAGATTTGGATCCACAGGAAAAGAATGAAATGAAACGTAGGGCTGTTTTTGGGCTGAAAACAAACAGCCTGGAACACAACAGAAACTGCAACTGTTTGACTTTGCCATTTTTTTGTATCTGCTGCTGCGATAACAGGAAGTTCAAACACACTTCATTGACGTATTTCTGGTCAAAAAATGCAAAAGTGCGTATATTTTTTTTTTTTAAATCTTAACACCCTGTTCAAGCAAGTGTATTATGTTTCAGAAGTTAGACAAACAAATTCTGCTATTTTGTGTTGTATGGCTCACATACAGTGCAGCTTATAGCATTTTTCTTTTGCTACTCATTTGTTAGGCCTGCTGCATGCTTCAGTAAGAATCATTTGGTTCTGATTAATGGCATCTAGACACTCAATACTTTTGAGACTCAAAGCACAACACACTAGGCCGAAGACACTCTTTCATCCAATTAGACTCAAAAATATTGTGTGGCATTTTCTTGGCCTCCTCAGGTTCTCATGGTTCATTTATTGCAGAGAACAATATTCTGTATTGTGGCTCACAAGGACTCTGTACATGGGTTATGAACTTGAACATGGAATGTATGCATTAACATGACAGCCTTTGCCGTCCAGTGAAGCAGGACTCCATGTCTCTAGATGTAGAATCCCCCCTGAGCACATCAGTTTCTCTGGAGATATAGCTTAATGGGCTACAGTCTAAATTCTTCTTTTCTTTTTTTTGTGTCTGTGCATTGCCAGGGTTTATCCACAGACCAGCAGAGTAACCGATCATAGAAGCACCAGATAGGACGGTCTAATGAATCTAAATTCTGTGTGACCCCATTCAAAACACATTTGATAGATTTCAAAGTAGAACACAGAGGTTGGGATTTACTTCATGGACATGTATACACATGTTGCAAATAAACACGTCCAAATAAATGTCTATCCAGGTACAATATTACCCATTTTAAAAAATAGATGAGGGTCGTAGAGATACTTTGACCTGACTTATTTGCTACGAGTTGTCAGACCTGTCCCAGAACAAAAATGCATCATCGTCTGCTCTTGTTAAATAAAATAGAAGGGCATTGTCTGTGTTTCTTGATGGACTGATGAAAATATGGTTGAGAGGCTCAGATGGTGTTGTTTATTTTTATATTTATCCTAAGTGTAAAATACTATACTATGACCCAATCCACCCATGCTGATATGTAGTAAACACTGAGATACTTCTATGATTCTAACCCTCAGCTATCTAAATTCATTGATGATTTTAATAGCCATGTGTTTAGTCTATTATTCTTCTCAATCAGGACAGGAAACTAAACATATACAGTCTAATTGTGTGATACTGCATCACAATATCCAACCTGAAAATTGCTGGAACATTCTGAGGATGGTTTCAACTATTACATTTAGTTTGCTTGAATCAAACTAGAGTTTGTTTGTCCCGCTGGTGTAGTTTGTTTGAGCAGGTGAGAACGCGACAATCAAACTCTGCGGACCAAACCTCCTTGAAGAGGTGGTCTCGGTATGCTTTCAATCAAACTTGGGAGCGGTGGTGTGAACGTGATCCGTACTCAAACCGCACCAACTATACATAGTCTAAGTCTAAGCTAATGTCTCCTGTAGTCAGGAGTGTTTAGCAATCTTTGAGGCAGCTGAGCAGCAAACCGTAACAGCTTGCAGTGTTTCTATCACAGAAATAGACTGTGGTCAAACTTGCTGTACATAACTCGTATCTCCGTGGTCAAACCAGCTGCCGCTAAAATTGGAGACAGGCGCTGGCAGAGCAGAGCGAAGTCTCAGTAACCAGAGCAGATGTAGTATCGTCTGTTGCAAAACAAAGTCTGATAATTTTAATGAAATTAATGGATTGGACCAAAACACCAGAACACAGGACCTTCTTCCTGTATTTACTTTCGTGCTCCTGCCCCCAGACATATCCGACCAATAAGAGGGCTGGACGTTCTTGCCTGATTTGTAATGACACAATTTGGTATGCTTGGATTTTTCCTTCTTTTTCTTTAAAGATTATTTTTGGGGGCTTTTCCCCCTTTAATGGACAGGACAGCTAGGTGAGAAAGTGGGAAGATAAGCAGGAAAGTGTCACAGCTCAGACTCATTCCCTGGACCTCAGTGTCGAGGCATAAACCTCTAATTATATGTTTGCCTGCTCTACCAACTGAGCCAAACCGGCCACACGCTTGGATTTTTCCAGGTGTCAAACCATACCAAACCGACCGAGGGCAACTCACTCTAAGTTTATAACTCACCAACTGATTCGGACCAAAGCAAACAAACTACAAGTGTGAAAACACTAAGTGTGAATCTCCCACTTTGAGAACCAGTCAGAATATTTTTAGCTGCATGTTGGCTGATGTGTGCTTGTGTGTCTCAAACACAGAACATTTCAGTCTTAAGGTGTTGTCAACATGTGGGGCACGGCTTATGACTGAGGCTGCACAGTATCCAGCGACCCTGAGTGCTTCTCTGCTGTCAGTTCTGCAGCTCTTCCTGCAGGCTGTCTGGAGAGTCTTACTATACTCTAAAGCTCAACTGTGCTCCCCTGCTAAAACATAGTGCACAGGTCACTAATTCGTGATCTTTGCCACTTTTGTCTTGATCCTGCTGTCCTATTCATTTGTGGGTCTTTATACAGGGCCAGATGGATATTACCTTGCATCCATACCTGCTTTCTTTTAGTAATGAACACTGTATGTTCTTTTTTTAGCTTGTCATAGATGAAAGAGATCAGAAGTCCTCAAAACAGTAATTGGCTTCTTCTGTCGGCAAGAAAAAGAATTAAAGAAGAAGAAGTAAAGGCAACCTGTCTTCTGTCTCTATTCACCTTACAATTACCTGTAACACAACAAGTAAAGTCAAATTTTCACAACAGACAAAACAACTAGTTAATTAGAGTAGAAACCCATCACAATGCAAAACACTGGAATAATGTTAATACCTTGGCTAGAGAACAAGGCTCTGTAGCCTTTATAATTAAAGTTTTTTGTGATAGCATTTGCTGGGACACGGCATTGCCTTCCATTACTGGACAAATTGAAATGTGAGTAGGCAGGGGGAAGTTTGTCACAAGTAGATACAAGGATTGGTACCAAAACAGAAATAAAAGAAATGAAAGAAAGAAAAAAAAGAAAATGAGTGAAAAGTGAAATTTAAAAGATAGAAATCTCAGCAGTTTACTGACCTGAGAAATTAGTGTTGATCATAGACTCAAAAATTACACTGGATTTAGGAATACTGATTCAATTTGGAGAACCACTGACATTGTAGACTGTTCAAGTGCACACTTCTCTCAAAAGCCTTTAACCATGTTAAAATCTATTTTTACTGATGCTCTCTGGCACCAGTATATGCATTAGTCTCCTACTAAGTGCGAATGTCCGCGGGCAATCTCTCCATCTGGCAGTACACTGCAAGCCAGACTGTCCCAGTCACTGCCCTGTCCCTATCTCTCCATGCTGCAACCCAAAGAAATGCACAGGGAAACAACTTGCCTCTTATCTAGAACCCCCCCACCACGGTCTCAGCACTGTCATCTGTCCCTTGGGTCCCAGAGGCTCTTTGATAGTCTTACAGGCGACATATGTGAGTCTGATTAGCATATGGCTGTGGGGTTACTGCATTCCAGACACCACAACAGGACATGGTAGGGAAGGCTGCAGGGAGGAGTGTAATTGATTCGGGAGAACTGTCCCTACAGCATGGTGTTGACAAAGGACCCTAAATTTTTTAGATATCTTTAATGTATCTGAATTAGACGTTTAGCTGCTTGCAGAATAATTACAAAAAGAATAGAATATAATGCCTTTATTGTCATTATACACATGTACAATATCTGTGCAATGAGATTGAAGCAACCCCTTTCCAGTGTCAACGAGATACGTAAGAGGAATATAACATGGAATCAAATATAAAATATAAGTAATGCAAAAAAAAAGGAGGATTTCAGTGTCTTCTAGCATCACTGTGTCCACATTTGGACACTTATTGGCTAACGTTCTATCAAAATATCTGTTAAAATACAAATGTAAATGATCTGTTAATGTTTTCAGTTAATTTAATGGTGTAAAACTAAAGTTTAACTTCTTATTTTTCTAACGGTATGTAGTTTTAACTCTTTAGCTTTTACTTTACAAGGACAGGCTAAAGTACGCTTTAACTGGTAAATTAGCCGTGCGCTATCCTTGGCCATAACCGGGACACCACTAGCTATCTCCTCGCTGTAGACACTGGGCATTGCTGGGTATTAAGCCCATAGACAGCTAATGAAAGTCACATCAATGCTGTCAAAACAATCGGATATTACTTCCGTCCTTCACAACAAAATGCCATGCTTCAAAAACTCAGAATTATGTAATAAGAGCTTCTGAATGTCCAGGACATGAAAAACTAGAAACTTTCTAGAGGGTAAGATCATTGCCCGAACGTTTTTACGTCTTTCCCTCATCAAAGTCACTTTCATATACTAATTACACATCTAAATGTCCATGTACATATAGGAAAAATCGTACATAGATTGTTAGATGGGTATAGATCAATTCTGCTAACATTTTGGTTATGATCGGAAATGTAAAGTACAGTGAAAGACCGTACAGTGAAAGACCGTACAGTGAAAAGACCGGAAAATGCGCCAGGTTGGAAGTGTCCGGATATGGCCAATAGCAGCAAGTGGTGTCCGAATGTCGACACATTGACGCTAAAGTCTTAAATATTAACTATTGCACAGTAGGCGGGAAGAAGAAAGGCCAGGGCTTCAATATAGTATTTGCATGTTTTGTTAAAGGAATACGCCAATTTATTAAGACTTAACATATTCACCGTATCCCCCACGAGTTAGACAAGTCGATAGATACCCTTCTCATCCCCGTGCATGCTGTAACTCTGTCTGACGCCCCCAGCATTAGCTTAGCCTAGCAAAGATCCTGCAAGTAACTAGTTTCAACAAGCTACTGCCACAAATAAGTGACAAAATGACGCCAACATGCTCCTATTTACATGTTGTGATTTGTATAGTTATAGGGTGTACAAATAACTTGAGACACAGCAATATTCCAACCGCATACTAATTTGGAACTATAATCTCAGAAAGGTGAAGCAAGGATTTAATGCAGTTTGATTTTGGACGGCGTTATGTGAATGTACTTTAGGCTTTGGCTAGCAAACAAAATGTTAAAAAATACTAAAGACGCTGTGTTGTTCAGGTACCATGAGACAATGACATATAATCTAGGAAATGAGTTTAACGGCTTATCTGACACTAAAACACTACACAGTGGTTTATTCTTACAGTATTTTACGAATTTCTTTGCCTCAACCATCACAAGGCAAACTGTACAAATAGACTATTTAAATGCCAAAGTAATCTACCAGAAACGTGGGCATGCACTTATTCTATTGGCCAACACAGCACCTTGCCGGATGGAGTCCTATTGCCACAAATGTTGAGCTTCAGGTCTGTTAAGTTTCGTTGCAGTTAAAGCATTTGTCACTTGTGTCAATCTATGTTTGTAATTCCAGTGTGCACAGTATTTGATCTCCGAGATGAACGATAGGAGTTTTGTCGTCTTTACCCATAAGCCTAGATGTACACAGTAGATTGTCTGTTGGACAAACTGTGTGCCGACAACTATTCAAATTTTGACTTTTTCCCCCGATGTGATAGTTTAAACAAAGCAAAAAAAGGGCTCTTGGTACAAGCTAAAATGCCCCAGTAGATGCAGTGCTCAGCACATCTGAGTCTTTATCCTGGAGCAAAACTGGAATATCTATTAAAAGAATACTCAAGTACTCATCATCTTTTACATTTTTCTTGGCTGATAAAAAACAGTGACAGGCATCAATTCTAATATTTATGTTTTAAAGGCCACATATTACATCTCTGGACAGGTTTTACCAGCACTTATCCTTGTCAAATGTCACCATAGATTATTGTTAGCAGTCATTTCTCTCATGGATTTAAGTTCTTAATCCTGGTGGAAGAAATCTCATATGTTGTTGTTTCGTCAGATGATGTTCCAATACTTACTGCTAGTTCTGGTAAAAGGTCACAGCAAGAGTAGCAATGCTTTTTATGTCATATTCTGTCTCTATATTCAATATTTCCTACTATTTATCTAGTAGCTATTGCGGGGGCTTGCAGTAAGGTTAACTTTTACTATGAATTCAATAGAAATACATCTGCAGCCTCTGTCCCACACTGTGCTGTATTTAGCAAATAATTTAATGCAGGGATGTAGATAAAAAAAATATTGATTACATTATATACATACAAATAATTGCCTCAGTATAAATGCATGTAAAAATAGAAACCATTACAATTAATATTGATATAAGTTGTCCACGTTTTTGGCATCCTTCTTGGGCATTAAATCAATTATACCTTGCACATTTTTTACAGAAAATATTGGCGTTATTGGATTGATTATGGGAATAATGTTATGTGCTCATTGTCAGACAGAATTGCACCAATGTGTAAGTCGTCATTGAATGTGTTACATGAGGTCTTTTATTGCAAAGCTGACATCGTCAAAGCAGTGTGCTGCTATCTCTTGGGAGACTTACAGGACCAGGGCATGATTGTCTTCCTTCAATGAATGGCCCTCTTTACAAATGAAAACTAGAACAGAAGCATAATTAAAAGCTGCTTTATATTCTGCAATGGTTCCCTTACTTTACCAGGTGAGCAATGCTTTGCCGTCCATTGCCTTGGGTGTCTTTGGACTGCTTGGGTGGGTTACAGTTTAGATCAAATGGAATCAAATTGTATGTATAAAACAGAATATATGTAAGAATTTTGATAAAAGGTCAGTAACAGGAAATATTAAAAGAGAATGGAAAATTAAAAGTAAATAATTTAGGAAAAGTCTTCAAACAGCCAACCATCTTTTTGGGTGCTACCGCACTGACTTTCCTGTTGTTTATCTAAAGCTTTAGAGGTTTGGTTCAAAGTGTGTTGGCCATTCATCAACAGGATTCTAGGCAATATATGTGTGGTCTTCCTCTGCTTTTGCACTTTTCCTGTAGCCCATGTTTGCAATGCAGCATGGGTGCCGTACTTCTAGTCTGTGTATGTAATGCACTTTTTTTATTTTTCTGCATCTGATTTGCCTTCAAACAGGTGGATGTATTATTCAAACTGGACTTTGCCATTTGCACACATTAATGCCATGCATTAGTATGTTTATATTAAAGGCATTCTAACAGTTGTGTTTCAACTTGACATACCATTAGTATGTTTCACAATGTTTGATTCAGCTTATGGACAGTTGTTATAATTGAAACCACAAATAACATTACCCATGACTGGAAAGGACTGGGATGAACCACAAAAACATATTTTTCCAACCCCTTTCTCAGATACAACAAACAGAAATAGATAGAAAGTGAGACAGGAAATAAAGAAAGAAAAAATGAATAAAAAGTAAATAATATAAAATCATAATAAAAAAATAATAATTTAAAGAAAATAAAGGTATCTGGCAACTATGTGGATACACTGACATCAAAGAGTTCCTTGAAGCTCAAATGCTCAAAGAGCAATGATCTCTCTTGTGGGGAGATGTGAAAATGTAATCAAACCCTTTTCAAAACCCTGAGCCTCTAAGGCTAGGTGATGGAACAGGTCAAAGCCTTTAAATACCTGGGAACAGAGATAGCCTGCCCTCTGTCTTTCTCCAAAAATGCTGACAGTGTGCAAGAAGCCCCAGCACAGCCTGTTAGTAGGGAGATTCAAAGCCCTAATTCATGATTGGTGTACAGAGCCCCTTTTGGCCCCAAATGTCAGAGTCCATAAGGTGCAGATGTTAGTTACAGCACATAAATTTGGCCAAGCTAATTTTCAGACCAATGTTAGGATAGACATTTTAACAAGTTAATCTCTTATTGATTCTATATTACATCCTGCTACAACTTTGCCTGCTTAAAACGCAAACTCTTCAAGACCACCAACCATGCAAGTAAAATTTCACCTTGTGTGTTGCATCAGCAAAGTTGGTCAAATGGTGCCAATCTCAATCATCATTGTATTATTAGGTTTACAAAAAAGAACAATGGTGTCATATTTGCAGCTGACTTTACTTCACAATTCATGACATGGTGTTGTTGTCCTATGCTGTTATTAAATAACGATAATAATAATAAAAAACCATAATGAGGTCCCCTGATAATACTAGCCCTGTACGAATAGGGCTTTTGATCGACATTTACGGAACGCTGTATATGACTTTAGAAATACTAGTTATTGTGTGGAAAAAGTTAAATGCATGTGCGTACACATTGCTTTTACATCCGGCCCCTGTCCTGCACTTGGTTGGGCAATTGGTTGGCCCTGATTAAGTTGGCAAATATTACTGTAGTGTGGTGTTTGAGTCTCAGACAGATAATATTTTTTCAGCAAAAAGTGTTGTTCTAATTTGTATAGGCTTCGCCCTTTAAGGGCTGTCGCTACTGGGTTAATTCCTTCGTGCATGCCCAATTGTGAAGATTTTCTTTCCCACCCGGGGAACATATTAGGGGACATATTAGGCTTCTTCTGTCATATTAATTCCAGGTCACATTACTGCAGAAACATGTCCGATTGGGTAGTGTTTGATTCAGAATCCTTTATCTGTGATTTTTGATGGTAGAAAGTGTTGCTTTGTTCCATTACAATCTAACGTTGGGATGCCGCTAACTATTACTGTAAGTAGCTGCATGCTAACACAACATAGCTGTAATATTGGCCAGTGTTGGTCATTTCTCCTCAAATTCCAGTCACTGTACTGCTGGAACAAGTACGGTTGTCTAATATTTGGTTTAGAAGCCTTTATTGATGATTTTTCACAGTACAAAGTCCTGCAATAAACTCCATTGCAGTACCTCCAGCTTCAACTAGTGAAACGCCGAGTGGCTGCTGCAGAGTCAGAGCAGACTGGCCGTTTTGGGAGGGGGGGCTTAAAGCGACAGGCGCTCCTAGGCAAGTGTTTTTTTTTTTTACATTAAAGCATGTAAAAATGCAAATAAAATCCTGAAAATGCTGTATAATAGTTGCCCTTTAAAATGAAAAAAATATACATTGATAGATTTAGGTGTGAGCACAATTACTACATTTTTATCACACTTAAATATTTATCAGTTTATTCTATTAAATTTCACATTTTTGTATGAGACCAAACCACGAATCATTTAGCCCACTTTATTTTTTTTGTCCGTACCTGTGGTCACCCTGCTCTGTTTACTTCACATGTCAGTAATTCTCCAGGTGGATGCCTTTGCTCCCATGGTTTCTGCACACGTCCCTCCCCTTCTGACTGGGTGTTAGGTCATTAGAACTAGATGGCAGCGTTGCAGAAATAAAATCCCCCAAACTGTCATTCTCCCTAGATAACAGGTCTTCTCTTCTTTCCTCGGTTTCATCCTTTCCATCTCTATCGCTCTTTCCCAGACCTCCCCTCCACCATCTCTCTCTCCTATCTACCTCCCTTCACTTCATCTTCTCCTCCTCCTCCCACCTCTCTCACTGACTGTCTTTGTGTCTATATATTTCTTTTACTCCCTCTCTCTCTCTATCATCATCTGTGTTTCATTGCTTGCTTTCATCATGTCCAATAGACACCTCAATGCCCCTGTGGACCAAAGGCTCTCTCTCCCTTTTCACTTGTGACCTTGCTCGTTGTGGCTAGACAGTGGTGGACGTGGTACTGCTGATACCAAAGAAGGGGGCCCAGTGGCTCCAAAGGAATGAATGATTAATTTCTTTCTTTTCCTAGTGGGTGAATGAGCTATGTCCCCTTGGAGAACTCTGGAGATAATGGTGTAGAATTGACATAATTTATGTGTAACTCGGATGTCTGATACAAAGAGTAAAAGTCCAGCTTTAAAAATAAATTTTTCACTTGAAGAGTGTAAAAAGAAATACATCATACATGTACATGTATGGTCCATGTATAAGTAAAGAGAGACATTAAAGATTAGGAACTAGCAATGATAAGTGGCATGGGAACACACAGAAATTGAGATTTAATCTCTAACGTATGAATAATTTATCCAGTTGTAAATGATCACATATGACCAGTTTATTGATTTTACATTTTGTAAGGAACGGGCTCATGTTAGGGACATCCAGTCATTCATTCGTTTGCTTATCATGTTCGGGGGCTCAAGCCTATTCCAGTTACACATTGGGTGAGAGGCAGAGGTCACGGGTATGGGCTAACATGTATAGACAGACAAACACATTCTCTCTCTCACACACACACACACACACTCTCAATAGCCGTAGGACTGTAGATGATCAAACTTTCCATGATTCTGAGTGCCTCTAATACTTCTCATCATGTTGACTGAAAAGTTAAGGGGCAACAATCATTTGTGACTGAACAAATAGCATGTGCAAACGGAAAGTATCTCTGTTATTTGGTTCATCTACGAAACCCAACTACAAGGAATGATCAATCATAAAGAAATAGGCTAAACAGTATCAAGAAAGATTAATTTCCATTTTGGCCCCCATTGACCTTAAGTTTGAAACCAGTTATACCAAATTATCTCATAATGTTTTTCATGCCACTGTTCAGCTTGCAACTGCACCATCACATGTAAGATTCAGAGCTTCCCTTTGAAAGTTTTGGAAATTGTAATGGTGAATATAAGCATCGCAATCACTAAAAACTACACAGTAACAACACCGGTCCTTTAAGGACTTTTGAATGGTATTGGTGCTATTGTTACATCCCCATCATGTTTTCCATCAGTCCCACATCCATTAAATGCAAACTCCATAAACCTGTAGCACGAGGAGATGCTTCTTAGCTAGATTACTTGCAGTTATATCCTTCCAGCAATATAAAGACCGTGGCACTGCCCATACGAGTTGTGTTAAGACCGATTATCATGTCCTGATGTTGTTGATGAATCATTGTACATTGGACTGAACAGGTTCTGTGAGGTTGAGATCAAAGTGATTCCTTGGCTGAATGCAAAGAAATGCATTTGGCACTACCACCAACAACATATAATTAACTAGTCTCTGCTGTAAAGGAGATTAAAGTGCCCATATTATGAAAAAAAACAACACTTTTTCTGGGATTTGGGGTGTTATTTTGTGTCTATGGTGCTTCCACCCGCATTAAAAAAAAATCCATGCTGTTTTGAGTGAGAAATGGGTTTCTGAATGTCCTCTGCCTTCAGTCTCCGGGTGAGCTGTTCAAAATCTGCACGGCTTTCTACGTCACTAACGGAGATGAGGTGGCTAACCATAGCATACTAGCATACTAGCTCGTTCACAATGGCAAAACACTGCTACAACACACACTAGTTCCCGAAAATCTACAAAAGAACTACTTCCATGTCCCTGTTCTGCAGGTATTCCACAAGTGCGCCCTTGTTTAGAAGAAGAATCTGCAGCAATGTGCGGTAAAACAAAACTACTTTTGCTTTAGCTTATTCACCGTATCCCCAGAGTTAGACAAGTCGATACATACCCTTCTCATCTTTCGTCTGACGCCATCAGGATTAGCTTAGCCCAGCAAAGATACTGCAGGTAATTGGTTCCAACTAGCTACTGCTCCCAATAAGTGACAAAATAACGCCAACATGTTCATGTTTACATGTTGTGATTTGTATTGTCACAGGGTGTACAAATAGCAAGGTCACATCAGACAGCCATATTCTAACTGCATACTAACTGGGAACTATATTCTCAGAAAAGCAAAACAGTGGTACTTCTGTGGAGTAATTTGCTTGCAGCACCTGAGAAGCCCGGTTACGGAGCAGAGAGTTCGCCTGGAGTTTGCTTAGAGTTGGAGAAATAGAGTCAACAATTACTAGAAACTACCTGGGACGCTTTCCTATGCCCCAGTGTGTTGTTTGTAACTGGAATGTTATGTTTACATTTTTGTTCTGAATATAAAAATTAAAATTTGATCACAAAAATCAATTACTAGATACTAAAAGCATAGTTTACACTCATGGGTGTTTGCTGCGACAATTAACAGGGGAGACCAGGTATTACCATGATGTTTCATAGAATTCCAATCAACAACGCTGAACTTGCTCTGGATATGGATCCAAATACAGCTGTAGCCACATTCAAGAACCATGGTGTTTGCTCAGAACATTTCACTAAGGATTATTATTATGAAAAAATGGAATTAGCCACACGGACCATGACACGTGTCTTGAAGGATACGGCCATCCCATCAATAGTACATACCAGACAAAGTGGATCCCCTGCAGCTACAGTAAGGGTTCCGTTTTGTTTAAAGTTAGTAACACTATTACATGAATAGGGTGTTCACTACTATTTATCCCCTGTAATGTTACTGCGTTGCACTTGCACTTTTACACCCCAGAATAAAATGAGGGTTGCTAGAGCTAACGCTCATGACTGTGGCCTTTACCTTGCTAATGAATTGGATTCCCCATATACACCACCAGTCTGTGTTTGTTCTGATTCTCCCCTCGATCTCAGTCTGTTTGTAATTTTGTCTATCAGCTTCCAAAATATGTAACTCCTCGTCTGTGTATTCTGGCTAAAAAAATATATTTTCTAGATCTTGGTTTGATATCAAGTAAAAATCCTCTGACAATTCCTCAAAGTCAGCCATGATCACCAGTGTTGTTCGCTACTGGCTAGCTATTCACATTGGTTTTGTTGACGGAAGTAACTGTGTTTTTCGGTGTTACACTAATTACTCTTTCTTTAACTGTCTACGTAACAGTAGCACTGCTTCAGTTTCCTGAGAATATAGTTCCCAGTTAGTATGCAGTTAGAATATGGCTGTGTCTGATGTGACCTTGTTATTTGTACACCCTGTGACTATACAAATCAAGTCATGTAAATAGGAACATGTTGGCATTATTTTGTCACTTATTGGGAGCAGTAGCTAGTTGGAACCAGTAACTTGCAGAATCTTTGCTAGGCTAAGCTAATGCTGGGGGCGTCAGACAGAGTTACAGCACGAAGATACCGTAACTCTGATACAGTGAATAAGCTTAAGTCCCAATAAGTTGATGTGTTCCTTTAAAAAACTGCCACTGCACTGTCTTTGTGGTTACACTCACACATTGACTGTACAGGTGAAAACAGCAGAGCTTGTTGACTTGTGGAGTTATTTTCTCTGGGAAACGACTGTAAGGTCAAGGGCTGTAAAAACATTTAGCTAGGCAGTGATATAGCAACAGCACTCTGGATTTAATGTACAAGTAACAAAGGTCTTCTAAATGATGACTGTACCCCTGCTCTGATCCATCACCATAATGCTAGTCAGGCTTGTCCCCATGGCAAGAGGCATCGCCAAGCCACATCATTTGAAAAAAGCCTCATTTGCGCCAGCAAGCCATTTAGGCTCAATTCCCCATGAGTTAAAGCTTGATATAGGAATTCTCAGTTCTTCTGGCTTTTAGATGATTTGCAAATTCATGAGGAATGCAAAACAATTACACAATTGGTAGACATTTGTCTTGTTGATACATGTTTGACCAAGATCTGAGGGGGAGACATTGCTAGTAATTTCTGGAATTTCAGTGACGTGCATGGGGAGCCGGTGTTACATACAGCAGCATGCAAACCATTTATCTCTCTTACGTTGTGCATGGCATCTCTTTTAGGTAAGCAGTAATTTATGACACAGGCGATGAAAGGCAGCAAAATACCTCACATGTTTTCAATTGCGATACGAGAGGGGCATGTCTAAACGTCCCTTTCCTCCATCTGTCTCCATTGGCCTTTCGATATGCTTACTTGAATCTCCTTATCTGAGGCTCTCTGGCACCAGCATCCTGTGAATGGTTCTATAGGCAGAAAGGCAGAGAGCACTTCACTCCCACACTCATCTGCAGATTTGAGTGGTGGGATGTGGCCAGAGGAATGCACAGTGGGACAGATCATTTAGAAGTAATGTATCACTTGAATATAATCAGTCAGACACACAGGGAAGCAATTTGACACAGCTAAGGTGATACTACTTCGCTGTGACTAATGCTGATACATACTAAGCTGAAGAATCAGTAATCTGTTGAAATTTTAAATGCATTTTCAAAATGATGATGGGTAAGATTACAAAAAAGTATATGCTCAACTTGTGTCGTGTAGCAATTAAGAGACATTGAATGAATCCTGACTAAATTAGCAAATATAAAAGATATAGGTAAGGGATTTACTGAGGGATTTAATGAGCATGAAAATGATATGAAACACATGTTTTGCACTTATCAGATCACAACCTATTTGAACAACTATGGGACCTTTTGGAGTGACATGTTTGACAGTGCTCTACCATCATTAAAACATCAAACAATGTTTTAGAAGAATGGTGTTGCAAGCCTTCGGTTCCAGAGACTTCTACGTCAAAAGGTGAATTAAAGCTGATCTGATGGCTCGTGGTGGGGTATCCCCTGACTGAAGCCAAATCAAACCAACTTTGCTTTTGTTCTCTTCAATAGTACAAGTCTTGCATAAAACACATAGCAGCCTTCAGGCATAGCATCACTTCATTTGACACCCATAACACACTGGCCACGGCATACAGACAGAATAGGAAAGTAGTCAAGGTGAAGTACCAAATGGACCAATTTGGCAAAGAAATGTGATAACATTGTAGGGCTGCACGATTATGGCCAAAATGATAATCAAGATTATTTTGATCAATATTGAGATCACGATTAATTATCACGATTATTTGTTGATTTTAACCAAAACAAATTTTATTGCACATAGGCTATTTATAACTGCTTTCACATCCATATTATGCTACATTCTTCGTATGTTGAAGTTGTATGTTGTATAGACATACAAATGTAACACATGTAAATGAAAATTAGCTATCTGAAATAAATAGCGTAGCGTTTTTTTATATGTATCTTTGAGAACGTTCCATCACTTGTATTCAACAATAACTGATTAAAAGAGATGGAGAGAGGGACACTACAGACTACAGAAGACAGTATGCAACTGTTTTATATACTGCATAGTTCTCCTTGTGACGAGTAAACTGATTTCCGTGCGATAACCTAACTTAAAAGACACTTGAAAATACATGCTTTTCTTGCCTAAATGTTTTACCAAAAAAAAGTGATACACTTCCCATATACTTTGGCCCTCAGGGATGTGCCTGAGGTCATTAGGAAGTTAACACTCCCAATATTTTGTTCTAAGTGTCAGTGTGATTCTAGGCCTTACTGACACAGAGTTAAAGAATAGAGATTTTCTTTTTCCGTCCAAGTAAAGCATCTGTAAAATGATTTGAAAACACTACTGTAAGCATATCAGATGGGCTACACACAAAACTAGTATCATAGCTACATGTCTCAACTTAAGACAGCCCAGTCTCATGGCAGTTTGTGAAATTGTCACATTATTTAATCTATTGATTTGTGTACAGATCATATTAATGTTGTTTTATTTTTATTTATGTGTTGATTACGAATTTTAAAGTAATGAATTTCAATGACAAGCCTATTTTGTGGTCACAGAACGATAATGGTAGCGAGTAGTATTGAAAAGACAAAAATCCATGCAGGGAGGTTGGTCGGGGTGGGGGATGGCACAAACAACACAGAACTTTCACCCAGGAGAGCGTGGATTGTGCCCTGCGTGTTGTAGTTCCTTTCCACGTTATTCTCTTTCTAACCACAACCGTCCCGTTGTTGTCGCCGTGTTCCACGTGGTGGTTCGATTTTGTCATGTCTGTGTCCCCCAGACATGACAAAATCATGACATGTACACGTAATAAATGCGACATGTACACAAATCAATATATCAAAATTACGTGACCATTTCACAAACTGGCGTGAGACCGGGTTGGGTAAATCAGAGAATTTCCCCTATAATTTGCATTTGATTTTAGTTTTCCCATATCTACAGGAGATATGGAGATGAAACAACACTAAATAAATAAATTAGACAACACCACACTGGAAATCCTAAAACTAACAAACGACAACAGAGTATTGATCCAGACCCACAGGCATGTCTGATGTAGGACTGCCTCCCCTCACTGTAGAAATGGACTTTGGCTGTGTGGGAAAAAAAATGGCTCAATTGTCAAAGAGGCTAAGTGCTAAGGCAACACTGTTAGTCATCGATTGCAAGCGATAAGGTGGAGGGTCATATGCTATTTCCTGCGGGAGCCTGTTCCTTCTCTTGTAAGTGGCTGTGTGTGTGTGTGTGTGTTTGGCTGTATGTGTTTGGCTGTGTGTGTGTGTGTGTGTGTGTGTGTGTGTACATATGAAAATATACTTGAGGTCTCACACAAAGTAAGAAAGAATGCAATCATGCTTCCTTGTAAAGAGCACCATTGAAGCTGAAGTGCTACAGAGCTATTTGATTTTAACATGCTTTTTCCACTGCTGAGTGTTGTTCATCTTGATTTGGCTGCTGTGGTTGGTTGATTCCTGCTGGGGCCAACAGGCCATGCTATGTAATCATGTGCAGGTGTTTTAAATAGCTCCCAACTCTAAAGATTATTAAAGAGGTGCAGTTTTCTTAATACTTAAATAATGTTTCAAACAAAGATTCCCCCCCAATTATTTCAAGCATATCTGTGGCTGAAATAAATTACAATCCTATTTTGTATATTTTCACATAGACTGTAGTCAGTAAATGTCTAAAAGACAGTGCTGATTTTTCACAGCACGTATTTTAAGTTTATTTGTTGTATTTGTCTACAGCTACATAAGTTCTTTAATAAATACTTGTCTACATTAAACCTTTAATACATATTTCTTTGAGTGTTGCTTGATAGCCCAGTGTATCTAAGAAAAGTGTTACCTCAGCTATTTTCAAGAACCCAATTTAAAAGCTTTATTGTTTTTATGACCCTCCTGGTTTTTAAACCCTGAGTAAAATACACAGAAATATGAAAAGCTTACCAAGCATTAGGGCAATTTAGTGGTCAGGGCAGGTATCTTACAGCTGTTCTAAATTGCATGCATCAACAGCAAAGTGCAACAAAACCACAATTGGACAAGGCTTCACTTCCTATTGCCGTTAGCAGGGAAACTAGAACATGGCAATATGACAGGTATCTTTGTTTATCTCAGGGTTAACAATAGAGCTGCCAGCAAATGTGACAGTCTAGTCAGCTAACATTCAAATTCAAGTCCACATGTCCTTGCCTGTATAAAACAAAGGAAACATAAAATCATGTTACTGTTAATCTGATGGACAGCATAAGTGACCCAGCATGTTGTATTTCTAGAGAATGATAATCTATAAAGTGCTACACAATCTCGTTTTTTTTACCGAAATGGAAAATGCTGCATACTACTTACATCTCTCTTCATTCTTTACAATACATTTTTATTTTGTATTTATCCTTTATTTAACCAAAAATGTCCCATTGAAATACAATAACTCTTCTCTCAAGGAGTCATGGTCAAGATGGACAGCAAAATAAGGGGGGGGGACATCACAATAAAAACTATCAAAACACAACAACAGACACAAAACATACAGGAAACAGAGACTAGAAGAAGCATGGCAAATAATGGGCATACATTTTTCAATTAGCTACATTGGGCTTCGCTATATTTTCTTCTTTAGTAATAAATTGCATTGAAGGAATGACTTGTAACTATTGTGTTAGTCTCTGGAGCTGTAGTACTGATATTTTGTTGTATTCCCAGTCTCAATGTCTATTCTTTAATTGGCTTCTTTTAAGCGATGCACACATGGTTGGTTTCATAAGGCCTTAAACCTGCTTCACTATCTTTGCGTCACTGTAGCACAGTCTGTGGAGGATATCACACTTGTATGGACTCTACAGTAAATGCATATTTATGGGCTCAAGCAATTGGTATTCTTCACAATCAGTGTTTCAATAACTATGGCAACAAGGCATTTGCTGCTATGAAATGGTGACCAAGGCTTAGCCTAATAAAATTGTATTTTCTAGATTACCACACAATCAAATCAATCAAATTGAGGATTTGATAAACTGCATTTGTGCAAACGTCATGCACGCTACCATAACACAACACAGTGTCATAAAAGGGTCCCAGGCAGACTAAGTACATACTATCTGTGACGTACAGAGTATTTTAAGTTAGTTTAGATATATATTTGGTTCATCCTCAGCCATGGTATTTAGTCTGCATCACAATGAAGCCCACTTATTTGCTGGGTGGCAAAAGAGAAACAGCACTGAACGCAATTCACAGCGTATATGGGCGGGAAACCAGTGAGGCATCATAACCTTTTGAGCACTAGTGAGTCTCTCTTAGTGTCCC
This sequence comes from Etheostoma perlongum, assembly GCA_026937815.1. NCBI lineage: Eukaryota > Metazoa > Chordata > Actinopteri > Perciformes > Percidae > Etheostoma > Etheostoma perlongum. The sequence goes on along the minus strand of CM049378.1, from coordinate 26,191,569 downwards.
TGTTGTGTCACTGTCTCGTTCTGTCTACACTGTCCAGGCCAAGCTAAGCAGGAACAAGGTCTGTAGTCCATGGGTAATTTGCCATGTCTAATGTGTTTTAGTGTCTAATGTGATACTTTTTGATCGTATAATTGTAATTTTGAAAGTATAAATAGTACAGCGGTACAAAGAGGGCAGGTTAATATCAGAATATAATCTCAGAGAAGCATAATCATAACTAATAATGTCTCTTTACATCCACTCAGCAGCAGTTTGTAACCTACAGTATTATAGCGGAGCAGTTATTAAAGCTGCAGGGAAAAGATGCTCATCACAAAAAAATGAATACATTGTTTTACTTAGAAACTGCTGGGTTCCTATTCACAAAGCTCCTTTTTTCCAAGTCAGATCATTTATGAGGTCTTATGGCGAAAGGAGCTGTTTTAGAATCCGGTTTTACAACTTCTGTTATGTATTATGTTTCTGAATACAGTACAAAAAAAGCCTTAATGACATTATGGGTGTTAAATAATACTTTCTTTTTTTATGATTTGCATCTTTAGTTTTACATAAAAAACGGTTTGATTTTAAGAGTGTAATCTGTCCAAACTTTTAGCAATTGTATATATATATATATATATATATATATATATATATATATATATATATATATATATATATACATACTGTATATATATATACTTTCTATTACATAAAAATCATGAGCAATTTAACCATTTCACTGTGAAAAAATCCACCAAAATCATGTGTCACATGCCTATTCTCAATATATTTCCATATCATAGTTTTCATAATATCTTACAAAATATGATTGTCTATTTAATAATGTAAACCAATATGCCTTTCTTGAGTGTGACCATGACCGCTACATGACAAATTTAGGCACCATAACTATTGGTTGAGATTAGGAAAAAGTTAATAAGTACTTCTGTACATAACCTATTCACGTAGTGACATTGAATGCAACGTACAGCTTTGTTGGTCACCTGACTTCCTCCTTTCTCCCGTCATACTTACCACTGCCTAACAACAAACGTCAATATGTGTCACAGTGCGTTACTTTCTGTAAGCATATGTACAAACACTCAATGAGGATAACCTGCTATTTTCAAAACGCTGACTAAAACCAGGTGAACTCCAAAGGATCCTAGCAGCATTCATATGCAAGTATAAATAGCCAATGTCTGATCTACAATTAGTAGAGTGCCCTGTAAGAAACTGCAGGAGAGAGCACCTTTTAACAAGGACTCATCTTTCATGGTCATGAGCCGACGGTACATCGCTGCTCTGCTCTGTTTCACAAATCTTGCAGAATGTACTCAGTGATATGTATACACATGTCCGGAAACGTTACAAAACAACAGCGTTTCTGATTTCAATTTTTGATTAACCACCATACCATTATTTGTGCTGCAGATAAATGGGGATCTGCTGTTTTGGCATGCACTAGCTTTAACAAGCCTGCGGAACAGTGATAGCTGTAAAAGCTACCACCGTAAAACCATATTGAGCTCCAATGTATCTACCAGGAATGTACTTAAGGTGATTGATTATGAGTAATAATTTGAGCAATTTATAGTTACACAGAGGCTTATTACAAATGGATTTTGCATTGTACTTTTCAGAATTGAAGTGTCATAGTGCTATTTTGCAAACGGGGAAATTTAATTATTTCCCCTATCTCTTACCACTGCAGCAGAAAGTCTCTAAATTATTCTCACCAACAGAAAATACATTATGATTAGACAATATTGACAGGTAATATATGCCTGTACTACTCAGTAGTCAATTTAGATCAACTTCAAGTAAAATCAGCTTTATTGAAATATATCAAGGGGAAGTGGCTGGATAAAGAAGGTTATAAAGCCTTAAAAATATTGAGACATAGGACATACACATAAAATCTGTAGCTCCATAAGGAAGGTGTTTTTAATTTCTCTGTAAACAGTGTTTACCTCATCTTCTTTGAGAAAGTTTGACAAATTGGCTGGACTTCGGCTGCAAACAGCACTAAGATCAGCCAATTCTCTCAGCAGCCGGAAATCATGATGAGACAAAAATGAAAGTGGGCAATCTGTTCCTCCAGCTGATTATGAAGCTACCTACTGTGAGCAACTAGGGGCCACTGTCTACCTCATGTCCTCAAATATGGATGGTGAAATGTACTCTGTATTTAAATATCACAAATAAATATTATCATAATGGAATAATGTTACAACAATGAGCTAAAAAGTATTCTTTTTCATTACAGTTCTTTAAAGATGGTGAAATTGAGTTTTTCCTAAATAGTTTTTATTTTATGTCAGGCCTAGTTTTACAAATTATCACAAAACCCAGCGAGAACTAACTATTTGAAATTAAGTGCCCTTTATACAGTATATCAATATGGTAAACATTCAAGGACTTAAGTCATCAAATCATGGCTTAAGTAAATGACAACATTTCCATTTTTAAAATTATGTTAATACAATAAAATATTGATATTAATAGCATACAGTAGGAGTGTCTGCAGTGCTCTCCTGACAGTCTGACTGAAAGCCAAATTGTTGTCAGGCCTAAAATAGTATGGCCCCATATTTCTGAGAAAGACAGGGATTGTTCTTTGGCTGGAAGGTTGCAGGTTGTTTCATAGTAGCAACCATGTACTTTGAGAATTATTTTAAAGGATTTTAATTAATAGACTCTACATTCTGTTTTATTCTGTGATAAAAAAACAACTCTTTAAAATTGGTTGGATGAACGATGGACACTACAAGATTAGTGAAAAGTGAAAAAGAAAATTGTCCGTTCAGGAATGTCATCCATGTCACTAAAAAAGATTATAATGGGCTGTATACAATTTATACAGCCCATTATTCTTCCAAGTAGGACAGGTGGTAAATGGTCTGTTTCTTCTGTAAACCCTGCAAGCAGTTAGCATTTTCTTGACTTTTGAAATGACCTGGGGGAAAGAAAAAGCTCCTGGACTAACGTTTTGCATGCCCCCATGTAACCAGAAAGACAGACTATTTTGTTTTCTGTTAAATAATTCAAGATATTGTGAATCTAATTGAACTTTGAACGATGAAACTATTACACTGAACCATTTCTGTTAAACACCAAATGCAGACCAAACACAATTTCAACACAATGGCAAATGTATCATCCCATGCAATGAAATTTAATGCTATTACACAAAAGCTCTTGGAGAGCATTTCTTCTTTTGTTTTGGGATTCAATTAAGTTTGCATGTGGAACAAGCAGAAAGGGATTGCTGAGCTTGCAGCAAGAACACAAACAGAAACTACGAGGAAGACCAGAAATGATAATGTGTTCCCTGGCGTGCTGGTCTTCAGTGTGCAGTCTAATACAAAGGTTCAATGGACTGTCTGTAAAATTAACGCTTTCTTAATTTAACACAGAATTTCTAAATATTCCTATGATATCCTTTATTTAAATATTATCTTATATCTGTAGGCCTTTACCAAAGCCCAAAGCAAGTGTCTTAGTTAGTTTAAGATCTGAAGCAGTTGTCTATTTCCTGTCCATCGCCCACGTCGTTTAACTGGCAAATGCACCTGCGCCCATTTGTGTGCCCATCGGCATGCTGGTCTTACAGTGAGGTGTGTCTTGACGTATTGTTATCTTGAGGCAGCGGAAAGTGATCACACCATTGACCAACAAAAACCTGATCTAAAGTCAATAAGTAAAATTAGTAAAATATGCCTATGCTCGTGCACAGTGCACGGACACTATGTTGTAACACACATAGGGACGCGCAGTAGCACACAAACATGCAAAAGATTAAAAAAAAATCCAAATATTACATAGTGAAATAGTATTATGATATAATCTGCTTGCGTGTTTTTGCTTCAAACATGAGCAGATCAGTTTCTTCTCTTGAAAATCTCTCCTTCCTGCTTAGCAAATCCTCCATTATAATAACAATGTGCTAAAGTACAAACATGCCTGGCTTTTAAAGGGAATGGGAGATAATACTCCGATTGGTTTATTGCACATTACGCCTGAAACACAGCTATGATTAATTAAGACATTAAGTACAACCCATTTAAACTATGCGCTTGGTGCATAAGGGGATTTGTACACGCCCTAACAACACACCTGGACCAGGTGATTCATGCCGTGGACTTAGTTAAAATAGGACCCAAATTGTTTCACTTTTCCAACGCTGTTTGGTGGATATTCCCCCGAGGGGTTTGCGCTGTAAGCATGAACTGTATCCTCAAATCCTGCCGGCAGCAGTTTAAAAATATAGGATAGAGGTCTGTCTGTGATGCTTCCAAAGCACAATGCCGTCTTTCCATCTGAGTATATTTTTATAGATTGGTGATGCAAAAGCTAATAACCATGTGCTGTACATCCCAATCACAGGGCTTTTTCATAACATAGGCTAATCGATGATAGCCACACATCTGTCTTTTGCCCATAAAGGCTGTGGAGATGTGCGTTTCTGGAATGTTACTGAACCCATATGGTTGGTAGTGGTCTGGAGGTAATTGTGCTCACAAGAATTATGGTGTACTTAACCAGTCACCCTGACCTCTTTTAACTATTCAAGCAAATTATGTTGTTGGACAGTTTCCGTCTTTCCATCAAAGGAACTGTTTTGTGTGCATGAATCATGTTCTTTCCCCCCAAAACTAGAAAAACTGAACAAAGAGCAGAAATAACAACATTAACTTGGTTTTGTGATACGATGCTGACATCTACTCAGTAACTTTAAATTAGTGTTTTCACAAGTAAGGCATTAAATGGACACCCTTCTGAAAAGTTGTATTCCTTTCATTCTTTCATTCTTTGCAGAAACATTTCTTGAGGCTCCCACCAGTCCCCAGGGGAAACTCATGAACTGTAGTGGAGAAAAGACTTCAGCTAGGAAATTACATGGACTGTACCTTTAAGTTCAAGCTTGCATTTCAGGATGGGGACGCTCTATTCACATAGTCTCCTTCAGCAGGATACATAAAACACAGTCATCTGGGGGGGGCTTGCGATTCATTTGAGGCAAACCTTTTACTGACACACTTGGTATTTCTCATCTCATTATTGGGGCTGATTATAATTCATAGGCTATATTAAATGTCAGAGAAAGGCCATGGATTGTTATGCAAATGTTAAGCATAGAATGTGTTCTTTCATTCAAATTTAGTTTTCCTTTTTTTCTGACCAACTGCAGGAAAGAAAAGAAAGCAAATGCCAGTAACAATTTAATAGTGTTGAAAAAAGAAATACCCACCTCAGCATGACAGTTTGCCATTGTTCAGCATAATTATCTTTTAAATAATCAGATGTAAGAATGGAATAGATAAGAGAAATCATGTCATTAAACGTGTTGCTGTACAATCAGCCTTCCAGCAAACATTAAAAACATTGATAGTTTCTGCAGCAATTGGTTTTAAACTAAACACAACACTAGATTTATTTTTCTTTCTTATGAGCCAAGTAATAACCCTAAAATACAAATTTGTATCTTTATCTCACAGCCTCAATGTACAGTGGATCAAAGCAGGAGGAGATGAAGCGTCCAAAGCGCCATTGGTAAGAAAAGAGAGGGTGACTCTTTTCCATTGCATTCACAATTCACAATGGCTCAACTTTCAACCGTGGCTTGCTATGTAATATGTAAACATGGCAACCACAAAAACCACAAGAGAGGATATTACTGTTGTCTCAATGCAATGCGGATGTCCCTCACCTTCCACTTTCCGTCTATTTTGCAAGGTCACTGTTGCTGCATCCAGGTCTTAGCACCTCCCAGGACAGTAGTGATTGGCTTAAAGAAATGCAAACAAAGTCAGAGTGCTTTTTCCCCCTATCCCAGTAAAGATAGGTGGTGTAGTTAGACCATACTATGTGAGACTGATCTGTTCTAAACCAGTTTTAACTCAACACGATTCACCTTGTGTTTTATTTCAGCAAATTACTATTGTGGTGTAGGTCATTTTTAATGTATGCCCCTGACTTCAGACACTTAGAACATTTAGTTAAATAAAGGGGATTCTGCAATGCAGTCACAATTGTACTCTCTTTGCAAATTTGGCATTTCTCTGTTTTTTTATTTGTGTCAGTGCAGAGTTCATTGGATGAACAAAGTTCTAAATAATGATCCAATATGAACTGGAGAGGTAGTGATGAGCAATCTGCTGCTGATCTGAAGCTTGATTAAAGCAAGGCCGTGGGCTAATTCATTGGCCTTTAATTCCAATGACAGGCTCATTACCCTTAAGGAGGCGGATAGAAGTCACAGAGGTTTACAAGCATTGTTTGGCTTCTTAGGGGAGGCGGCAAAGAATGATAATTCTCTTCTGGTATGTTTCCTGGGTACTTTCTCTGCATCATTATGCAAGCTTAATAGAGCTCCGATGAGCAATGAGGGCTTTGGTGGATTTCCATTCAGTATAGACATTATAAAGGTCTTATTTTTGCTGTTATACAACCAGCTGCCTCATATAATGGCTGAGGTGGGGACAAATGGCAAAATAAAGCTCGTGGACAAATTTAACAATTCCATCAACATGTGATTTAGCTTGACCATGGCTGTAAAGGTCTTTTAAACAAATGGGAAGCCTGCAAGCAGCATCTGGTGCATTAAAAGTGCCCCCACAAGCCTGCTCTGGTCTGGTGCAATAACAGGAATCAGCAAATTTAGTAAACTGATTCAAACAGTAATGTAAGGCCTTATATACATTTCAACATATTCTGGGGCATGTGGGAGAGATTAACTACTTCTCTTTTCTTTATTTCTGTCAGATACAATGATATTATATATATATGATCACTGTTTTTACTGTGATCACTTTGAACTTCATAGACAACATGTTCTAAAAAGTGATTTATCTACATGGTCTTAATGTTTGGATGGTCCAATGTTTGCAAATGAGACAAAATTTTAGGAAAATCTAGTTTGTGCATAGAAAACCGTAGCTGATCAGACATAGAGATGATTTATCTAACATGCCAAACATTGTCTACTCATAACAATAATGCCACATAACGCTAATTTTACAGCTGTCTTAGTTTTAAATTACTGTTTGATTTGTGATGATGACAGCAATTAGCAAACAACACAGATGCTAAAATGTGAATGCAATGGCCAAATTTAAAAGCATTATTAAACTCATTCTCAACCAGATGTCTGCGCTTCCTACCTGATGTTCATTTAGACTAGAGAGGAGCGGAATCACCACTTGATGACAAAATATAACATAAATCTACTTAAAAAGCTTAATGGATCCAATACTAAATGAGGTGGGTCTTTAAAGGGGACCTGGTATGCACTAATGACATTTTTAATCAGTAAATGAGTCTGACAGAGACCTACGTACCTAAGAATCCAGCCTCAGGTAAATATTATTTGGAAATATTTTAATTATAAAAACACTCACAGCCCATTGGCTTAGAATGTGTCTCTAAAAGTTTGTATCTTGCCAAACCAGTTATTAAACATCCATAGTAATTAAGAACAAACTAATTAAGCTGCTCCTGTAGCTTAAATACCTTTTTCGCAGTGAATTTAATGTTTGGTATTTTCTAAACAGTCATATTTCCAACCAAATTATAGCTTAATGCAGTTTCTGTGTGTCTAACGGCATCTAACTGTTTGTAAGACTTCCTCTTTTGAATCATCAGAGTACAAGACCAACTGAAGACAAAAATATCTGAATTTGTGTAAAATGGATGAAACCATAAACTACAGCCTAAGACCAATACAGCCCAAATTAAAAACAGCTTTACAAAATCATGTTGCAACTGTGACCTGCATTACATGTTGGGCATTAACTGTAGAAACGTACTGTTCATAGGACTTCTGTTTATCTGGAGTTGATGCTGTTGTACTATTATATGCTTACATAGGGGTGGCAGTAGCTCAGTCAGAAGGGAGTTGGGTTTGAAACCAGAAGGTTGCTGGTTTAAGTCCCTGTTTGGACCACTGTAAACAGCATAAATAAATGTGCTGCTTTTCCATCAGGACTCTGTGGAACAACAAACTATTTGTTTTTCAATGTTTTGAGAAATGGCATGCCTAAATATCACGGTGATATGGCTCTGTGTACATTTCTGTCTTGCAGCTGTACCATCACTACACACATTAATGAGTTTCCCCGAGGTTGCGGATGAAAATATTATATGACTGATTGGATCTAGATTCTGTATCAACAATCACAGGTGCTGCTGGACTCAGAACACCTGGGGCCATGTATATGTGATGAACAAAATGTCCATCAGAAAATGACTAAATATCAGAACAGTTCAATTCAACTCATAAAGAGCATGTTTAAAAAGAATGCTGGAAATAAGTAAGCATGATTATGTTGTTGTCCACCTGTATATATCCTGAATGAATGGGCTTTTGTAATTTTAAAAGAAAACCATAGAATGGTCTGACATGACATTAAATGAATAACTTAAACTATTTTGTTGCCGAGTCTCATTCTAATACCTATCAAAACACGAATAGAGGAGTAATAGGCACACTGGGTCCTGGCTTGTATTAGGAACAGTGCCATTGTCATACTAACCTGGGCCCAATGGATTTTGGCAAGTAAGCTCAGGATCTGACTAGACATGCTTTGCTTTTTACAGGCTGGGAAAAGATGGAGGCAGATGTCATGTCAACTGTGCAGTAGGGAAACATGTCAGCTGGTCAGGGGCCACAGACAATGTGGTCTGTAAACAGGTGGAAAGGAGGGACAGAGGGTGACCTGGGAGAAAGGTGATCCATCTCTTTTAGTCTTTTTTGACTTCTCAGCCACTTCCTCAAACAGCTACCTCCCCACTTGCCCTTCACAAGTTTCACTCATACTGTTGAGGGTACTCCACATCAGGGGGGAGGGTGTTACTAATCAAGTGAACTGCAGGATGCATTTACAACTCTCTACTATATACAGGAGACATCTGTCGCTGCATGCTACAGCATGAGTTATAGTATGTGCCGTTTCCCTGTAAATTCAACACATCCCCAAGACAATGCCACACAATAGATCTGATATAAAAAAGATGGTTTGTGCATGTGCATGACCAAAATAACGTTTGCTGAAGAAACAAGATATGACTTTTTTATGATGCTTCCTCAATTATCCGTGGGGCAGTGGAGTATGTTAAGTTGGTGTCCATGTAGACCCACTGCCGCGGAGTCTTATATACGATTTTCAATCCCCACTATATGGAGGATGGTGCAAGATTTAATATGCTAAATCTTCCATGCAAAAACACAAACCAAGGCAAGGTGGACAGGGCTAGAGTGTATGGAACCAGTTCAGTTTTTTTAAGGTCATTATTTTTGTATATATTCTAGAGGTAAGCAATAAATATAACATGCAAAAACTGTCTCCAAACTAGGTGCAATATTATTACATAGTAGCACCCTTAAGCAATTGGCTACCAGCATGCCCAGTTCAAGCCTGTTGAGTGGACTTTTCTGCTGTGATTTGGGTGAAATTACCCTTGAATACTATGTGTGCACAATGGCCCTAGTTCATCTTTATATTGTATTATTATTGTGTTTATCACTTGACATGTAACCACTACTGAAAACCTAACCTCCATCAGTCACTTTCTATTCGTCTCATAATGGCAAAGCCATTACTAATTGATTGCTAATTTCTACAGTCATGATGGGAGAGGCATCCCAAAGGGTATTTGCCTGCTGTTACAAAGAGAAAAAATGACAGTGCCACCTGATATAGTGCAATCCTTTATATCCCAGTCTGTTTGCATGAATGCCATGTTTCTCAGCCTTGTTCTTTATTTACCATCAAGCCGCAAGCATGAAAGAGTCAAAACAACATAGGAAAGCAATTGAAAAAATTTGATAGCAACTTACTGCTAAAAACCTGTCAAGACTTCTTAGATCTCCACATGTTCTGGGGTGCTGTAGCTTTTAGGAGCACGAGAGATTATGTAGAGCAACATTTGAGTGTTACACTGTTACCTTCTCCAGTGGACTGCTACTGTTATGGAAAAATAGTAAATTATTCTAAATAGAGACACAACCTTTTTAAGGAGCTATAAACAACACAAGGCCTATTGTACATTTATGGCAATGCTGTCATAGAATGTGAGAACCAATATGCCTCATTAACAGTCCCCTTCTAGTGATCTTTGTAATGTACACTGAACAAAATTAGAAATGCAACACTTTTGTTTTTGCCCCTTCCTTCGAAGTGTAGGCAACATCATTCCTTATTTGGAGCCACACATTTTTTTTACCTCCCTATAAAGAAACACCTGCTAAAAAGAGGGTCTGACTACAGGTACCACACACACAAGGGCATGCACACTGAATACAGATGCAGGTTTGGCTCTAATGCCCTACAACCCTTCAGTTCCTACAACCTTAAGGCTTTGAGCTGAACTCAAAGACTTTTTCCGAAAACCAGTCAGTATCTGGTGTTAGGGTTAGGGTGTTAGGGTAAAACACAATGCCCAGGAAGGGCACTGCGAGACACTTCAAAAACTTCTTAAAAAAACTGTTTGGTAATATAAAATCTGTTTAAAAGGCCATACATTAAAAGGTAGGTTAAAAGAACCACTGGACAGGATGGATAGAGGGAGAGTAAAACATTAAATTAAAGGTCACCTCCATACCTATCCTCTCTCCTGGAAATGTTACAAAATAATATATACACACACACACATGCGTATATATATATATATATATATATATAGTGAGAGAGAGAGCGAGAGAGAGAGAGAGTTTATGAAAATATATGCCCCGTGTCACAATAAAAAAAGATTCTATCCCAATCTATCCACATAAAAAAGGAAGGGACTAAAAACATTTAATCTGAATTACTTGACCTTGAGGTTAAAGAGTACACATACCATTACAAATTTGTAATAAGTGCTAAGTTTAAAAGTGCTTAAAAGTAAGTGCCACACAATAATAATAAATAATTTACATCATAGAATAAAACCACACTGTCAGTCATGCGTAAAATCATTGAGAGACTCAGGCGTTTTGTCTACATAGAAAAAGTCTTAGATGTTCGAGTTCAGCTTATGCAAAATGGGGGCAAAAACAAAAGTGTTGCGTTTATAATTTTGTTCAGTATATGTATGCTGATATAATTTGTTTATTACATAATTTCAGTAAAAAGTACAGAAAAAATGTCAATGCTTAAAACAAAAACAATTTTTTTTTTCAGATACAACAGTATCAGAACTTGCATCTAATGTTTATGTTATTCGTAAAAGGTAAGTTATGTTTTCCAATGTGGACTTGTATGATCTAAGTGCAGTTATAAATATAATTGCAATATCTCTTTCCCAATTACAATGTTTCAGCCCCAAGGTTCCAAACATTGCTCATACAGTTTGTCAATTGAAATGTACACTATACTTTAAGTTTGCACTGGCAAACAGGTTGTAGCCTGCAGTTTGAGCAAAACTGCAGTGATAATGGGTTATTTAGTGCCAGAGCCAGAGGAATAACAAGTAAAAGAAAAAAGGAAAAGTAAGCCACACTCCATCTGAGAGACCAAGTGAGGATGCAACTGCTAACTGCCTCCAATGTAATTCCTAGTATAATAAGTCCTGACATTCAACTCTTCTCTCAGCTGACATGATTACTATGTCACTGTGATTAGCCCTGACCTTCCACCACCAGGACCAGAGATGATGTGACCCCTTGTTGCAACTGGTAATGAGTACTAGGACCTCAACTGTGACAGCCTTATGTAAGGGTCAGATTGTGGGAAATCCAGCAGAGCAACACTGGTGACAGTCAAACACAAAATTCAGGATAAATGAGGGCAAGTTTTCCCATGGATGCTCAGGTAATCAGTTTTAGCTTTTCCAAATGGATAAAAAGGATTCATAAAAGATCATTGATAAGGAACTTTAGGCTTTTGTCAGGAATGAAAGATATACAAAAAAAAAAAAAATTTATGATTTAATTAGTCCTGCTTTTGAATGCGGTGCAGGGGCCTCATTTATAAAACTATGCGTAGATTCTATTCTGAAAGATTTTGTGCGCCAAAAAGTCTGATTTTTCCGTACGCAAAAACAACATTCTGAACACTATGTACCGGCTCTTCTCATTATTAATACAGATGTGCGTTACCTCTGCGGTCGTGCACGAGCCTCACGCTCCTCCCAAGGCCGTCCCATATTTGTCCTCATGTCCATATCAATCAATGAATATTCCAACCTTGCAAAGGAGCCCTTGATGATCTCACAATTCAGTGACTGTGAGATCAAGTTACACTTGCCAAATCTGCCATGCTGTTGATTGGTTGCAATACACAGGCCATCAGGAACTGTGGGGCTACTTATTTATTGTCCCAATATTTTAATAAATTTCAATAATGATTCTATTTTTTTTTTTTTTACCTTTTATATTATTGGATTTTATTGTTTTCTCACAAATCTTTACTCTGACTGGCTAACAGCTAGCCAATGAGAGCCTGGCTATCAGTATCATTTACCCAGCGCAACTGGGCGAGCTCATGAATAGTAATGAGCTCAGGCAACGTGACATCAGACTGACCAGCTTTTGTTATTGGCCTATTTCTCCACTTATTTCTTTTCAGTGGCTAGAGCTGACAGAGGAGGTAGCAGTTCATTTTGACATTCTCAACATAACACAAACACATATGGACCCGCATATGGACCAAACATATTTCCAAAAAAATGCCAGTAAAAACAGTTTTATGAGGCAGGGCACCTTTAATGCCATCTGATAGTAGGTGTTTATTGGAAGATTGCAACTTGTGAAAATCGCAATTCAGTTTTTGCAGCTTTTAGGAAGAGCAGTGGCATGGAGATGAGAGCTGTCATAATGTCCGTCACATCCTACCTGAGAGTGGGTTCCAAAGCTATTGCTGTTGCTGACCAGCCATTAGCGCTTGGCAGCCATGCCTCCTGCATTTCAATGTAAAACTGACATTTAGAAGAGAGCAGAAGACGCTATTGACACTTGGATAGGCAGTAATTAGTTCCCCTTTTAGCATTCATTGTGTGAGGCATTTCATCACTAAATGTCAATTATGATGGCAGCTCCATTGAGCGGGTAACCTTCAGTTATCACTGTAAGCATTAAAGGGAAGGGTGCCTTTAAGAATAAGCTGACTTTATCCCCATTCTGACAGGTCTCTTAGACTGTACTAAGTGATATGGAATGATGTAACATTCAGATTTCCAGGGGGATTCACCTGCTTCAGGTGTTACCTGTGCAATGGTCTCTTCGTGCTTCTGAAAAAAATATAACTTAAACTCAATAGTTAGTCATTGCAACTAAAATACATTGAAAAAAGTTGTACGTGTTTTTCTGTCTCATTTTCTCTCATTCTATCCCTAAATAAATTTACCCCAACTTATTGCTTTGACAGGTAATGGTCAGAAAAGGTGTGTGTGTGTGTGTGTGTGTGTGTGTAATACTGCAGTGAGGAATATAAGTAAGGTGATGCACAATTAAACTTTACATTTCATTTCAGACAATGAAAGAGCTTGTGAACTCGGAAGAGGATCAGTCAAAACCATTCATCCACTCATTTGGATTCATTCATGTGGGTGCTGCTGTGTGTCTGTGGGTGTGTTTGTATGTGTGCCACATACACACAAGGGTATTGAAACTCAGAGAGGGATAATCTGGAATGGCTCCAGTTTGTGGCTTGGTGCATCCCTTTTGAAACACACACACACACACACACACACACACACACACTTAGTCCCCAGAGGCAGACATCCTCTGGCTCCATCCATCTTTGTCCGCTTATCCGGTATTGGGTTGCGGGGGCAACAGTGCCAGCAGGGGACCCCAAACTTCCCTTCCCCGAGCCACATTAACCAGCTCCGACTGGGGGATCCCGAGGCGTTCCCAGGCCAGGTTGGAGATATAATCTCTCCACCTAGTCCTGGGTCTTCCCCGGGGCCTCCTCCCAGCTGGACGTGCCTGGAACACCTCCCTAGGGAGGCGCCCAGGAGGCATCCTTACCAGATGCCCAAACCACCTCAAATGGCTCCTTTCGACACAAAGGAGCAGTGGCTCTACCCTGAGCTCCCAACGGATGACTGTGCTTCTCTCCCTCCCCCTGGCTCTGGTGCAGCAGAATGAACACCGGTGCCAAATAAACCAGCCCTCTACAAAAAGCTTTCTGAATAACCCTGCTACTCCAGTAAAAAATATCTAATCCAGATCTCTCAGACTTCCTGCTGCCTTCAATCTGATATTTATAGTGCAGCCAAGGACTGAGTCAAGTCTGATTTCAGCATTTTGTTACATACTTAAACTCTCCATAACAGTGGAGGAATTCGGACTTCATTGATGTCAAATGTAACTACAAAATGCATTTCCTGCAAAAAATGTGTGTAAATGCTGAATGGATAAATTGCTAAAGCTAAACTTAAATCCGTAAAAAGTTGAAGTAGCGATAATATTTGGAAAAGTCATGTCAAACTGCTGCCATTAAGAAACACAGAAAATGAACTGTGAAAAGAAGCCACAGACAGCCTAAAGCCACAGACAGCCTAAAGCCACAGACAGCCTAAAGGAAAATTACCTCACCGTGAGCGCCAGAAGACCTTTGTACATGTATTGCTATCATGTATGACAAGTAAAAATTGTGAGCATGAGAACAATTTATAGAGAAGGGACTAAGAGGATATTTTTAAGGCTCCGTGCTCAAGCGATGACATCACCCACTGTAATACACACCCATTATCAACGCAGGAAAATACTGAAATGAACACTAAACTTAGACAGTGATTTCACAAAAATGGTGAAAGACACCAAACTGCTGAGATATAGCTTATTTTTCATGAATTATTTTAAAGTTTGAATTGCGTCTGCTGGTGAAAGTATGAAGGAGGAGATAGATTTTGAAGTGAAAGAGGATTTGAAGGATTTGAAGCCTGCTCTCATTGATTTTAATTGTAAAAAAATGAAAAAAGCTTAATGATATAAAAAGTATAAATAGCAAGAGGTCATAGAGAATTAATATGGATGGTAGGAATACATGCAAGTTCACATTTTCTGCTGTCCAATGTGTAGGCACAATGTAAATGTGATTGCAGACAGTATTTATGGACATAAAGCCAAAGCAGCTTATTCAAACTATGACATGAAGGAAGGGTAAGGCAAACAAAAATAATGACAATTTATAAAAGATGAAAAATCAATTAATCATGGCAAGAAACATGGATGTTGATGTGTCCCAGAGATATCATATCTACAATAGATCTAAATGTAGCAAGCTACCCTAAAACAAAGGAAGTAAAACCCTGTAGGTGTGTGAGTGCATGTAGAAGTCTCATTATTGAAATACAACTACTTCCCCTTTGAGAAAATCAGGGCATAAAATCATCATTATGGCAATACTATTCCCTATCACAAGCTGATAGAATACAGACAACCAAAAATGAAAGAGGATCAGGGAGGTTGCCATAGTGACTGTCACATCATTATCTTAAGCCCAGCCAAGTTGTCCATAGCCAGAAAAAGGTGAATTAAATTAGAGCTAAGGTAAGGGAAGACCCAATGTTGAGAAATATAGTCTTTTAGAAACAAACAACAGAACGTGTTAATAATCGTTTAAGTGCAATTATATAATTTCACTACTAAGAAAAAAAAAATCATGGTGATTCACAAAGATGGAATACCAATAAAGTACCTGCAATGTCCTGAATTCAAATACAGTTTCTGTCACTTGTAGCCCCAACCATCATCCCTGTTTTGACTCATGATTCATTAAATGAATCATATATGGTATGGAGAGGCATATATATGAGGTAATAGGTCCAGATTGCATGCAGTTATTTTGTATGCATTACAAGTGAATGCTCGGGGCTAGAGACCACTAATTTAGGCTGCAATTTACAATATCAATGAGACAAAGTAACAACAAACCACACATCTCAGAGTATGCAAAGGTTTGTCATGCAGATACACAGTTAAACTTGTGGGATGGGGTCTTAAGTTTTTCATATTCTTTACAACATTTATGCCTTTTCATTTAAAATATTCATGGGAGGGCATGGCAGGTCACATATCGCAACATTCTTGGCAGCAAAATTGAAGAGTTGGAGGAAGTTCCAATGCAGGTAGTGCAGAGTTATGAGTATCACACCACCAAACAAACTGCTGGACAGTGATAACTGGCTGACAGGGTTAAAGCTACATTCACACCAAAAGTATTAATACTTAATTTAGATTTTTTGCTCAGAATCGATTTTTTGTTTGGTTGGTTCACGTTTTAAAATGTGGCCTATATGAGATTCCAGTGTGAACTGTTTGCAGTTTCCAACCCCTCATACACAAAAGAACAATAACAATGACATCAGACGCAGCACGCTTTTGCATTAAAGTTAGGGAGGTTATGGAGGAGGAGCATTTTCGCTTTTATTTCAAAATGTTTGTGTATTGGCAGCCATAACATTAATGAGCAGGTGCTGAGGAGGAGACGAATGAAGTTAAAGAGAGCCAAATTGGCTATTTTGACCTTTACTGGGGTTATGGCTGCAAAGAGGTCTGTGTGACTGGACGACTGATTTGAATGTCAGGACCACTCCAAATCCGACTTGGTTGTTCACACTGTGCCCGCATTGAAAAAAAATAAAACCTGGGTCTGACTCATGTCCATAGATAATAGATATAACAATTCTGTTTTTATCTCTTTGTTGGATTCATGCAAAAGGTAAAATACATTACAGTAGATTCAATTATATAAATGCATGGATTCACAGTACCTTCAAAAACCTGAACAACAAAGCAAAAGGATATTTTCATAAATGTAAAAAAAATCTGAATTCACAAGGGACCTGTTTTATGTTTCAATATATTGCAGTGTCCAAAATCTGGCAACAAAGATGCATCTAATAACCTGTCTGTTTTCTGGCTAGATAATAAACCCAAAACTAAATCTTAGTCATACCAAAATAGTTGGGATGTTTGGGGTTTATTACCAAGTAGGAGTAAGTTTTTACATATAAGGAATTTGAACATACAGGAACATACAGAATATTCTAAATACAGAATGTCAAAATACCCTAAAAAACTATATATAGTATGTAAATACAATAAGTAGGCTACTATAACCAAATGTAAAATATAAGTTCTTGAATAAAAAAGCTGTACAGTTTTGTGCAGGATGTGCAAAAAAATCGTATGAGACTGAGTTTGTCGTATACGACAAAAAACAGCATTTCTAATTCATAATTTAATAACTTTATAACCATAGCGAGTAGAAAATACTGTTTGTTGCGGATAAAACATAAAACCGATGATTTCTTTGGTGTCTTTGGAGCCCTTGCAGAAGGTTTTTTATCCAATCTGAAGCAAGTGTGTTTTTCGGGATCTTTCATGAAATAAATACAAACTTTTACATCCAAGATTGATAAACATTATGTTCATAATTTATACATTTGTAGTCGTTACCTGGAGCTAGCTTTGATGCATAGTTCCATTTTATTTTGCCATTATGCTCTGGGAGAGCATTACGGCCAATCAAAAGCTTGTTTATGTCTTGTCAACCAATGGAAGATCTGTTCTGACTATTTGTCCATGCAAGCGTCAGTGCATGTAAAACAAAGATCGCAGGGGACGCACAAAAGTACACAGTAGATAATTGTCCAAGATCCGTGCTAATATGCATTGAGAAAGATGTCTGTGGTGGTGGTCTCGGGCTTTGTTAATGAGGCTAGCTGGTAAGAAACTATTCTTGTGGCGTGACATTTTGGTCCTAATGGAACACAGCCTCCTGCCTGAGGGGAATGTTTATTTATCTGAGTGAATTAAAATCCAGCTATACTGGCCGGGCTTCACTGAAAAGATGAGCAGCACAACCTTGGTTCTACATACTGAAGGCTATATCTCCAAAATAGCCATAATACTGCCGCTGTGTCACTGAACGCACAATGTGCCATTGTGTGTGACACTGCCACTTTTCATTTAATCAGCCACTCTACTGTGAAGCAGGTAATACCCTCAAAAGCTTCCCTGACAAAAAGCTTCATATTTCTATGTAAATAAATGGAAAAATTGAGTCCCTACTCGAAAGGCACTTGTTTTGGAATATCAGCCACTTTTGTAAAGCATTTTAGCTAGCAAGTGTAATGGCGTGTTCACACCAAGCGCGTTTCACACGAATTTGGCAGTGTGATTCCTTACAAAGTCAATGCAAAGACTCAATTAGATGCAAATGGCTGTGAGCGAATGTGGCGGGATGCGAAATTTGCCTCATTCGTTCCGCACCGCAAATTCGCAAGTTGAAATATTTGAACTAGATGTGTGGCAAAAGCCAGTGTTTAGAAAGGAGTTTTTTTGGGAGACGTAAGCGGGGAAGTTTGACTACCTGGTAAGTTCTGAAAATAATATCTCTGTTGTTCTGTTTATGGAGCAGCTCTAATGTTAGCAAAGCCCTGTAGGATCCAGCTACATCTAGAAAACACCCATTTTAAAAGTTGTTTGCTTGTCATCCTGTGGACAGGCCTGATAAAGTAGGAATTTAGACTTTTTACAAATCAACATCATGATGCTGTTATTTCGGCATACTTTTTATGGTTATTGCAATAAAAAAATATCACAAACTGGACTTTAAATCATGCTGGAAGTGGCAGACATCAGACGTAACGTTTACTTCCTGGAGAAGGCTGTAAATATTACTGTGCTGTTTCCTCCGCCAGGTAATCATATTTATCCAGACATGACGCCGTTTAATTTTACAATGTATCTGTGACGTCCACACCAGGTACTAAGCATCCACAGTGGTTATATTGGTCATATGATGACAGAAATTTAGTTGGTGCCTACAGGTGTACACCAGCGACTACACGAGTAACGTGATTAAACACACATGATGCCGCAATCAAACTCATGCTGTGTGTCCACTGTCAGCGTCATTTACCCGCTTCCAATTCATTTCTATGGGAGCATCGCGGGGACTTTGGAGAAGCATTGAGTCGCCCGCTCCTTATTTGCATCAATTTGAATTCAGCCAACTTTAAGCAAATGAGGAGCGGCCGGCTCGGCTCGCCGACCTCTCAAAAGCCATCGCGGTTGTAAGAGTGTGTAGACTGTTTTCTTTGCTTGTCAGTGGTTAAGGAAGAGAAGCTAGTGGTAAGCGTACTAGCGTGCAATGCTGGGAAGCGGGCGATCCCATCCGTGAAAACAACGCGTATATGGACATGTACTATCACACGAATGGTGCAACGTGAATGTTTTATTTCAGTATCTAAGTCGAGCTGTTGTAAGAGGGGGATTTACAAAGTAAAGTCAACTACAGTACATCTTTACTGCATTTAACATAGATAATCCTCTTCTATCCTCTTTTGGCAAACAATGTCCCCAACATGTAATCATTTTGTATAAAACATCACAGGAATATTGAGAAAGCTGCATTGGTTTTATTCAGACAGCACAGTTGGTGCAATTAATATATTAATCAAATCATTGGTTGAAGCCTCTGTGCATACAATAGTTGACTAAATGTCATAGTTATTTTGCAATAGCAATGGATGGCTGTTAAAATTGAGACAATCACAGAAGGAAATACTTGACGGCATGATGTTTTTAATGGGTTTATATTTTTCAGGTCAGTTGCAAATGTGCATGACTGTTTTTAGGAAAAAAAGAAGCAGCCTTAAACAAAACTGAAACATGACTGTCTTATTTGTATTGAGTAGTTTTATAGTTTAATGATCACAGACAAGTTTACATACTCTGTATTTGTACAGTGCTTACAGTACTGTTGCAAGGTATGCAACATCATCAAGTTAATATAGTACACTAGAATAATAAGAAAAAATACATCAATTATGCAATATTTTCAAGTTCAGTTGAATCACTTAATGTTGGCTAGTGTTTCAGAGTGGCATGGTTATTTTTCAATGCCATTGCTAAACATTTTCACATGTAAACACTTTACAACTCTAAAATGCAATGAAACTGAACCGAATAAAAACAAAACAGCTGTTCACGTTATTTCTAAATCGTATTGAAATATTGGCCAGAGCCAAAGACAGTAGAACACAGCTTCAAGCAGCACAGCGGAACAGACTCAAACGAGGGGCATAGTGAGACAATGCACACCGATACAGATACAACCAATATGAACACCAAGATAGCTCTGGAGAATGGACATTGAATCTTTGACTTACAGACAACAGTAGGAACAAGAGCAATCGATACACAGCTAAAAGCAAATACTACAAGCATAGGGCGCATTGTTAGTGTAGTTATTGAGCTAGAAAGTATACAAAAGACTCGGATAGTGACACCTTGAAGGCAGGGAGAGATGAAGGTTTATACTCTAGCCTTTTTTGTTTTGAGTCATTCTTGCAGGATACATAATGGTATCCCCTGGCCAGATGATTTTAATATAATATGTTGCTTGTTTATATAGAGCAATACATGCAGGTTTTTTTTATATGTCACTCTTCAATGCCAACTGTGATCCCTGTGATCCTCAAAGGTGTAAAAGTCTGCAAAGCACACTGTTTTGTGCTGTGTGTATTCGAAAACTGTCCCGCGGTGGATTGTGCCAAAAAATCTGCTTTAATGGGCCCCAGGATAATGATTACTTTGAGTGATGGCATAATGAGGGCTTTATAAATATGCATGGTCACTAGGGGTAGGAATATTGTGGATTATTAAAACTGCAGGGTAAGAGGTCAAGGTAATGAGAGGGAGCTGATGGAGGTTTGGGGGGATTGTGAACACAGCCACTTACACAGGAACTATCTACGTCAGACGTCTGAAACATAGGTTGTTTTCCACCATGGAACAGTAAACCATTGCCTAAATTCACTGCACTGAGGCTAAAACAAAACTATTGTTTCCACAATTTCTAAAAATTGATACAAAAGACAAGTATCCTTAGAAAGTTGTCTGTTACCAGAATGAAAATATATTTAGAATATGCACTGCACATTAGCAACTGGTGAAAATGATTGTTCTAAGCCTTTGAAGGGCTTTTAAGCTCTGTATCTTAAAGTAGAGAAATAGGATGGGAGCATGACTTGATTGAGATTGAGATTGACAAAGTGTAGTAACTAACATTGTTAACATTGTGTATCGGCCTAGAGAAGATTTTGAAATTTGACACTGATGTTGCTCACGGTTTTTTTTTCCAATTGATTTGTTTGTTTACTGCTAGTGACAACCTGTATGATTTATTGGTACTCACATACTCGTCAATCAATAAATCTCCTGCATTATTTTTTTTGGCATGGATTCTGTGTTAACAAGGTGGGCGGAGCCAGCAAGATGAAGAAATTCAACATGTGTCAACTCAGACGGCTGCTGCCGCTTTCATCAGTAGCAGAGTTGCCATCATGGTTACATTTGGAAACAATGGAGGCAGCATTGGTACACTTGTCGGACAGCACCTTTAGTCTTGATGGCATGGATTCATGGACAAGAGTCAGAGGTCAGCACACCATCCAAATAAATGAAACAAATAATTAAAGTATTGCCAAAACATCACAAAGCTGGACAATATATTGTAGTAAAAAAAATGGTCTGCATTTTGAGTTGCTGTACATTATTTTATGCGATCCATCTTTGCTCCTTTCTGCAAATAATACATTCACATGCAGAATGACGTTAATATGTTTTACACAATGACCCATTTGTAGCTCAAAAATCAGCTGCTCCATTAGTGTTCACTGCACATTCTTTAACATCGGTTTTAGTGGCTTAGTACTGCCTGCTTAATTCAATACTGCTAAATGTAGGTGTAGACACCTGAATGACCCAGGGTATATTTTTAATATCAAAACTTTTATGGAAACATGTCACTTTCTAATTGCTTTTTATTATAATATGGATTGAGCAGAGTTAGATCATTTTTTACAAGGACTGATTGTACAACCACTCAGTTTTCTATAGCAAATATGTAAAGTGCAGTTGGACTTTCATACAATAATTACTGTGACAAATAATAATTACAATAATTACAATGTCAAATGAGTATTATAAAGTGTTTTCATTTTTCTTTGGGCTTAGTATAAGAGAGAGAAGAAAGTTACTGCTTCACAGGGCCCAAGAATACCTGTAATAAAACTTACCTATCTCTAAAGGAGCATATGGACACAATGCCCATGGGCTACTTTTGTGCACCACTATAAAAACTTGATCCCATGATCCCATGTCAAGGTCTCTTCTATAAAAGCTTTTATACAATTTTGATTATGTTTCTAAAAGCCACATTTTTGTTGCAAAGTTTGTCTGAAATTACAGCAGTACCTATGAACAATTGTTGGTATTTATAATGACATAGTTACGCACAATACGCACAATGTTAAGACAATATGGAAAATGTATCATTTCATTCACAGTGATTGACAGAGCCTCTGTGTGTCTCTCAGTTCGACTGTGTGTCAAACTTCTAACACAAGTAAGTGCCAACCTGATCATGCACTTTACTTCTACATTTATTGGTGGGAATGTTGGCCCTTTTACTGGATTACAGACACAATGTTCCCATTGTCTATGGATCTCATGCTCATTCAATGATAAGAAAGGCAGCACCTGGCCCTTATATCATTCTCTTTTTCTATTTATACCTAAGAAAAAAATGATATTGCTGACAAAATAAACAGATACAATTTACAAAGGTAATAAAGCCAAAGATATTTGCTGAATAATAAGATTTTCCTGGGGGAACTCCTGTGAAAGCACAAAGGTATATTACCATTGCAAGTGAATTAGGCCATTTAAAATAGTGTACCTTTATGTTTATTGTACATAGGAGCCTTAAATAATTGTATGTTGATGCCTTGAATAAAAAAAAAATATCTTCAATTTGATTTTGATTTTTTTGTGTTTGTTTTGCCATCAGTTAGTTCCAAAATAACCATTTTATACATATATATAATGTGTCAATATTTGTATTTTGCTCTCACACAATCCAGTATTTGAATAATTTGTTTTTGTAGAACAACACACTTCCATGACACACTTCCATGATTTTTAACATATTTGATAGTAAATGAATTGAATGTTATTAGTTTATTATATATAATGTCAAAGTCTCCCGCAACACTATCCGCAAAGAGATGAGAATATAAAATCTCAGGTACATGCATTCATGTTATGATCTACAATAACAACTGCCACATAGGTGTAATGCTGCTGCAAATTCAAAAAAGGAAGCCTCCTTTTTCATGTCTGCTGAGGAAACAACAGATTGCTTGAGCGCAGGCAATCTATAACAGTGCATGGGCACGCAAGCATGCAGAGACACATGCACACACACCAATCCACCATTTTCCTAGATGCAGACATGCATATGCCACCCTGGCTGAGCGATCCATTGGGAAATTCAGGAATGAATGCTTGTTGGGGTCACAATGGTATTGAGAAATGAGAAATACACTGTCATGCACAGAGCTACAATTTTGTGCCTGGTTTACTCTGGAGTCAACACTGCAAATGCTAATCAATGACAAGAGCAAACACTCGGATTGCAGTAAAAGCTGGAACTGCCTTCTGTGTGGATGGACAAAAAGTCCAGACTTTGCTGGAGGTACTATTTAATAATTCATGATTGTGTATGATTGGCTCCAAGCACCAACCCTTTTCCACAATCCTGCTGAAGCATCTGTTCGCCTCGCAGAGAGAAACTGCAGGTGCAACATTCCTCCGTTGTTATGTAATAAAAAAATAAATGAACTGAAACTTCTAGAAAGAAAGGGAAAGAAGAGGGAAAAAAACACCATAATTCGCTGCGACATGTGTATGTCTCTGGGTGGTGGCATGCATGCAGACATTGCCCTGAAACAACAGCTAACCATTAATCCAATATCCAAGCTTAGGACTATTTAGGACTGTCACTAAATATTGACTTCACACAAAGATAAGCACTCACTGTTTGTTCTGTGTACATTAATGATTATCACAACATCTCTGCAAGATTTATGAGATGAGAAGATGCCAGTCTCATGTCTGTATGCTTACAGTATATGGAGCTGTTAGCATAGCATAAAGAATGTGAACAGGGGAAACAGCTAGTCTGGCTAGTACACTGTAAGTCTCAAGGCACCTCAGCACTTCTAAAACACATTACATATCACTGTTTAATCTGTATGAAAACTGATCACAAATCGACAAGTTGCAATATTAAGGGGGGTTATTTCTTGGACTATTTCTAGGCCGGGTGCGATGAACAAGCAAAAAATGTAGACTGCAGAAAATTGCTCACTAATGTCAGTACGCTTAATTTATAAATTAGGCACCTTTGAGCGGACAGTTCAGTAATGATCCTTTGTTTAAAAAAACTGTTATACTGTTAGAGGTACTGAATGATGACATTCAGATATATTGCCCCATTTTGGATGTTTGATGTTTTGGACATGAACTCATCCTATTTTGTCAGTTTTAGCAACTAGCATACAGGAAGTAGGACTCAAATGCAGACGCCAATCATGGCAGATTATGCTGAAAAGAAATTAAATCAATTGTGCTTCGTGGCCAGGTTGACTCAGTTGGTAGAGCAGGGGCACATACAGTATATGGAGGTTTACCCCTTGACACAGTGGCCGCTCATTCGAATACTGAATCATAAATATTACTATATACAGTAGAAGCAGTAAAAAGTCTCAATGGACTCGGAGTTGGTTTTCTCTGATGCTGATGTCGTGACCATCTGACCACCGTGAACATAATCTCGACAAAAACATCCATTGGTGCATGTTCTCTACAGCTTTCTATAGGCACAAACATCTCCTTTTTCACATTGTAACAAATACAGTACTTCCCTTACAAGGTTAAAGGCTAATAGCTTCTTCTGCTCTATCAATAACAGAGAATTTAGTAATATTTCATTCACATTTAGTTGAATAAGATGTATACTGTTAGCGGGCGCCTGGTTAGCTCACCTGGTAGAGCGGGGGAACTGACCCTTTAAATACCCCGGGAGAGGAGAGGCTGCAGTGTATTTGAAAGGGAAAGAAGTTAATCTCTGCAATGCATTAAGTCCCGCAACACAATAATACCCCAAATAATTATGCATCTCCACACACATGCTGTCTGTATTATTGACCAAATGTTTATAACTATTTCAATTTCATGATTTCCTAAACACTGAAATCCTTTCCATGCGTAATCAGGCTATATCTAACTGCAGTGACAATGACACCCTGTATGTGGGAATGCATCCATGTTCCATGTGCACAATAATATCACTACAGCAGATACTGTGGGACTTTAAATTAAAGTAGCAAAATTGCAAAAATTAAAAACTTTAAATATTAACTTGACAAGACAAAAAACACATTTTTGACTGCAGAGTGAATGGATCTTACTTTTAATAACAGTATAATGAAAATGCCCCGACAGCTCTTTCACCATAGAGAAAAATAGCAAAAATCAATATACAAAAAATGTTTTTGGGGTTTTGGGGAGGTCTGTTTGCATACCTTTGTTAACTAAAGCCTCAAATGATGTAACCTAGCAACAACAATTACCATTAGCCATAGGCATTCCCACTAGCCTCAGCTGCTTTTTGAATTTCGTGCTTATTAGCGAATGTTGGTGAACAGCATACCTGCTAAATATTAGCATGTTAGTTTTGTCATTGTGGGCATGTTGGCATGCTGATGTTAGCACTTCCTAAAAGCACTACTGTGTGCAGCATCACAAAGCTGCTTGCGTAGCAATCCAGAGACTGAAGAGAGTTAAGAACTAATTTTCCACCAGGTGCGTCTGGGATGTGTTCCTGGACGACCCTCTGTGAGCCATTTAAGTCAATGCTTAAATGGCGCTGTGTCCCAGAAGTGTGCGTAAAATGTGCGTAAAATGTGCGTAAAGCGTGCGTAAAATGTGCGTAAAGTGTGCGTAAAATATGTGTAAAGTGTGCGTAAAGTGTGCGTAAAGCGTGCGTAAAGCGTGCGTAAAGCGTGCGTAAAAGCGGCGCTCCGCAAAAGATACACTGCAGGTATATTTTCACGCGAGCCGCGGGGCATTCGGTATTTGTAAAGACAATAAAATCTACGAGTCGGGCAGCAAGACACTCCGCTCCTGAGACGTGTGGTGTGGCTCGTGGCGCAGGACGGAACAAAACCAGAACGCAGCCTACATGCACAAATGGAGAGATGTCAGAGTGAGTGGGCTGCGACTGCTGGACAGTCGCCCTGAGCGGTTTGAGTTTAGTGCTTTGCTAAAGGGCACCTTGGCAGTGCCCAAGAGGTAAACTGGCACCTCTCCAGCTACCAGTCCACACTCAATCCACTTTGGTCCATCCGGTTCCATCTGGTTCCCACCCCAACTCCCTATAGGCTCAGCTACTGCCACCGCTGCCTTTATTAACGCAACAGTGAGACTAACTTTAATTGGAAGTGTTGCATCTTATGTTAAAAAAAGTTAAATACAAATATTTCAAAGAAGTCTTTGTATGATGTATAATTCAATTTCTGTCAGCTTGCACATTTAAAGTGATAACATACAAGCCAGTTGTGTAAAGGTCTATATCCACCAAGGCCAACTAAGAGCCTTAGCCAGTGAAGGGCATCCGCTAACAACCATGGTTCCACTGAGGAGAGAGATATCCTCGGAGCCCCACGCACATCCACCCCTGGTTCTTAATCCTGTAAACTGACCGCTTATGCCACCCATACTTTTAACCCTTGCCTCGAAGTACACGCTGATTTAGAGCATGAATCATCAGTGTAGGATTGAAAACATGTAGAGTGATTCATGTCAGCCAAGGGATGCCCGCTGTGCATTTCAAAGGATGTATTGGCAGAAAAATGTTATAATGTGCGTGGTTGGTTGGACAATTCTTGAGGATAAATTATTGTTAGAGCAAAGACCCAAGGATAAATAGATTAGGCACAATTTCCCTTTCACAAAAATTGCTTCAAGAAGTACTAGGAAAAATAAAAACTGAACTTGCAGTTTTGGTCTATTTCTGAGAATTTTAAGGAAAAAAAAAGATTGTGGCCTTTGACTTTTTTGCTTGGATATTGATAATACTCAAACACATTTTTGAGCCAGTCGTAGGGTGCGCAGTAAAAACTTGTGTTGCCTTTGCTGTGATTTCCAAATGTCACGTCCTCTATATACAGCATATTATCTGATTGTGGTCATGATTAGCAAGTTTGTATCTGTGTAAATGTGATAACATGAGTGCTGGCAGTGGCTACAGTTAGATGAAGTGATGTGAGAGTTGTTTACAAAGTTAGTTGATATGCACCAAGTTGATTTACTGTCCTACACAGGATGTGTATTAGATTTTGGATTTCTGCCCAGTGCATTAACCTCCTCCCTTTTCTCATCTTTATCAGCCATCTTTCCATCTTATTTATCTGTTTGGCGTTGTGCATGAGGAAGGGGCATCACTATGATTGTAATAGCTTCTGTGTTGTTCGCTTTCATCCCTGTATTTAGCTGTTTAACACCACCCATTGTCTTTTCAGATGGAGTAATGGAAAAACATAATTTCATTAACGCCAACTGTTACATTTGTGCAGATCACACTGCAGTTCAAACTGAGGTAGAAACAAGGAGGACTGAGAGACTCTCTCCTCCCCTCATCCTCCTCCCTCCCCTCTCTCAATCTCTCATCACATACTGCAGCTCCTCCCTCCACCTTGCCCTTCTCCAGATCCCCTCCCTTCCACTGTGTCTCTTTCCCTCTATTGCAATCCCTCCTTCATTCTCCCTCAATCTTTCAGCCTAGCTGAGACTAACAGAGGATACAACCCCTCCCTGTTTGTGTATGAATGTGTGTGGCTTGCCGTGTGAACCGCATGTGTCAGTGTGTATACACGTGTGGCTTCGCGGCTGACGGAAAGGACTCATGAAGTGCTCTGGACTTGGATATCAGATCCCTCTCCTTATGCATATTTACCACATATTTTAACAACACTCTTACATCCTGATATTAAAGTATCTAATTTTCCTTACTCTCGGGGCAGCATCTTGATGGAATCGTCAATCCTTTCCCCAGTATATTGGATTTAATAAGTAGCCAGCGTGGAACGAAGCAAGCAATTTCTGGATTCCCTTCGTTACAGTTCTGGTAAGGATATGTCTCTTCTGTCTCGTTTTCTCCCTCTCTTTCTGTATATATGTCTTCTATTCTTGTACTTCCTACCTTGAGTTGCTTCTCATAACATATTGACAGGTGCAAGCAGTACACATTATGGGACAGGGGAGCAGTTAAATGAAGCAGAGCAAGCTATTTGGGACATTGAGAGAGGGAGAAAATGAGGCTAGGCTGGCTGGGGAGTGTGAGAGAGTGTAGGGACAGAAGCAGGGAACAGAAATGTGTGCCGACACCAGCAGTGTTGCTCATGCTCTCAAGGCTGGAGGGAAAAATGCTCCACTTGGTACTTGCCATTGATCTGCTGTTATTTTCAGCTCCCATCCCTTAGAGACAACTTTGCATGTCTACCTGGAAGTGAGAGTATGCATTTAACCATTTGTGAATGCTGACAGAAAGGTACTTATAAGGCAGTAAATCATCATTCTGTAGGTGGTAGCATTAGAAATGGCTGGGTTAAACATACATTTTTATATGTGTGTGTGCTGCCTTCTGTTCACAGCATTGGGGGCACACAGGAATGTGTGAATGTGTGTGTGTGTGTGTGTGTGTGTGTGTTTGGTCTTATGTAGGTGTGATGCGACAAGGAGGAACTTATATTCCTTTATGGTTTCTTGTCTGCATACCAACATATTTTCTTTTATAGACCTCCTCAGCTAAAGCACGGAGTGACAAATTGCAGTTTCCTGTCACTTTGATTTGCCTGATTACCTGTTGCCGCCTTTTTGACGACAGCTCTCACTTTTCAAGAGATCATCAGACACTGATTTGAGATGGCTGACTTGCAGATCACTGAGATGTGTTTGAAGAAGAAACTGACTTATTTTAATATTTTTTTTAAAATACGTAAATATTTAGTTTTACTGTTTTTGTTATCATTATTATCCTTTGGAATATATATATATATATATATATATATATATACAGTGAGTTTAGTTTACACACCCATGCTAAAGTTGATTTTAAAGAGGAATAAAAGAACATCTTTTGGAAATAGATTTTAATGCCTTAATTCAAACAATTTAGAAAAATCCAACCTTTAAGGACACCGATTTTCTTTGTGAATGAATAATGTACTGTAAATAAATAAATGTTCTTCCTTAAAATACAGGGGGCATAATATACAGATTTTTAAAGGCCAGTTGTTTCATGAATCAGGATACTATGCATCCTGATAAAGTTCCCTTGGCTTTGGGAATTAAAATAACCCCACAACATCACATCACATCACCCTTTACCATACATAGAGATAGGCATGGGAACTTTACATAAGATCATCTTTCAATGCAAATCAAACCAGCTATTAAGCTAACTGAAATAACACCATGCCTGTGTGAACTTACCTGCAAGCCACTGTATGCTAGTCACATATAGATGAAGAAGCCACTTTTTTCAATGTGTCAGGTGGAAGCGTGAAGTAAAGTTGATGTTGCTATTTTGGTCCCCTCTGCATGCTGTATGAGCTTCTTTCCTTTTATCTTTACTGCTGTCTTGTTATTAATTCTCTGCTCATCTCTCTCTCTTGCCTCTATGAACTCAGGGAAGAGAGTAAAGAGAGATTGTTACAGGGGAGAAGTTGATAGATGTTGGAATACAAGAGAGGGGGGTAGGTTTGGGGGGGGGGGAGGGGGGCTAGAACTGGTACTAAAAACAATGAAGAGAATAGGAAAGTGATGCTAGTAAAGGTTGAAGTTGTTAGATAGCAAAGAAGAGAGGATGTCCCGATGCAAAGATTGACAGGAAGACAGAGACAAGAGGACAAAAGGGACAGAGAAGGAGAATGTGTTTTGCTCACAAGCCTCATAAAGAGCTTTTAGGCAGACAAACCTCTTCTGAGGCTCAGGCTTTTGGTAGGGGGTCAGTTTACAGTAGATATTTAAAAAAAAAAATTATAAATGGCGATACCGATAGATCCGGAAATGCCTAATATCGGCTGATAATATCGGCTCGCCAATATATCGGCCAGGCTCTAGTTTACAGACACCTTCATGCTCTCCGAAGGAAAATGTGATAGATAGGCCACGGCCTGCTTCTCACACAAGCCTGGCTGCATTTCCTGTAAAAGACATCAATATTTATCACATTTCCCATTTCAGAGAAGAAAACCATGATAACACCGGAGGACGGAACGATAATAAAAGATAAATCAAATTACCCCTCCTTGAGTAGACCTTCTCGTTCTAATTCATTAATACTTCCTTTCCAGCACTTAGGCAGAGTCAGCTGATGCTCTGTTGCATATTGAAATACAGGTGCAGCCACAGAGGTTCATGTTTGTATTGCAGAGCTTTTGGTACATTTGCAATGGTAATTGTGAGACATACACTCACCGGCCACTTTATTAGGTACCCCATGCTAGTAACGGGTTGGACCCCCTTTTGCCTTCAGAACTGCCTCAATTCTTCATGGCATAGATTCAACAAGGTGCTGGAAGCATTCCTCAGGGAGTTTGGTCCATATTGACATGATGGCATCACACAGTTGCCGCAGATTTGTCGGCTGCACATCCATGATGCGAATCTCCCGTTCCACCACATTCCAAAGATGCTCTATTGGATTGAGATCTGGTGACTGTGGAGGCCATTTGAGTACAGCGAACTCATTGTCATGTTCAAGAAACCAGTCTGAGATGATTCCAGCTTTATGACATGGCGCATTATCCTGCTGAAAGTAGCCATCAGAAGTTGGGTACATTGTGGTCATAAAGGGATGGACATGGTCAGCAACAATACTCAGGTAGGCTGTGGCGTTGCAACGATGGTCAATTGGTACCAAGGGGCCCAAAGAGTGCCAAGAAAATATTCCCCACACCATGACACCACCACCACCAGCCTGAACCGTTGATACAAGGCAGGATGGATCCATGCTTTCATGTTGTAGACGCCAAATTCTGACCCTACCATCCGAATGTCGCAGCAGAAATCGAGACTCATCAGACCAGGCAACGTTTTTCCCAATCTTCTATTGTCCAATTTCGATGAGCTTGTGCAAATTGTAGCCTCAGTTTCCTGTTCTTAGCTGAAAGGAGTGGCACCCGGTGTGGTCTTCTGCTGCTGTAGCCCATCTGCCTCAAAGTTCGACGTACTGTGCGTTCAGAGATGCTCTTCTGCCCACCTTGGTTGTAACGGGTGGTAATTTGAGTCACTGTTGCCCTTCTATCAGCTCGAACCAGTCTGGCCATTCTCCTCTGACCTCTGGCATCAACAAGGCATTTCCGCCCACAGAACTGCCGCTCACTGGATGTTTTTTCTTTTTCGGACCATTCTCTGTAAACCCTAGAGATGGTTGTGCGTGAAAATCCCAGTAGATTAGCAGTTTCTGAAATACTCAGACCAGCCCTTCTGGCACCAAGTCACTCAAATCACCTTTCTTCCCCATACTGATGCTCGGTTTGAACTGCAGGAGATTATCTTGACCATGTCTACATGCCTAAATGCACTGAGTTGCCGCCATGTGATTGGCTGCTTAGAAATTAAGTGTTAACGAGCAGTTGGACAGGTGTACCTAATAAAGTGGCCGGTGAGTGTACAGTATATTCCAGCAGATTGGATTTAATGTAGTGGTTTGTCTTATTACTGTGTCAGATAGGTATTAGTTTCTACAGCCAAGTGGAGGACTGCATTGGGATTAGGATCCCGCAGGACCCAACACAAATCTCGCAGCGGGCATATTTAACAGGCTGCGGATGGGAGCGGGTGGCATTTAGGGCCGCTGCCCCTGACCAGTGCTATAACCAAGGTTAGGTTTGTCTAGCTAGGTTACATAAGAAAAATCAGCAACACACACAGTGAATCCAGATAAATACCAGCCAACCATGCCCCACCCCTTTCTCCTACGACTACCTGAGGGATTGTTGTGTTGTGTTGGAGGGACACAATCAACAGGGACTTTAACGTGAAACCTTTTAGAGTGTGTTAAAAAACAGGGAGACAAATTTAAACCAATTTAAACAATCTGAGCAAAGCAAACCACAGCCAACAACACATTCTAAAATAAATGAAATAAATAAATAAATGACTACAATGTCACTTTGATATTTATGAATACTACACAGTATAATAACTCATTTCACTGCAGGAGGTGAGAAGACACAAAATCAATGGCCAATCAATCATTATCATCAATCTCATGTTCGCGGTGCGGGCGCGGGACCCAACACACAAGCTGCGGGAGCGAGCGGCAACAGCACATAAAGGGGAATGCACAGGTACGGGCTATGTTGCCCGGGCAACTGTCCGTTTGACCTGATAGGCTTAGCTGCCCCTCTGGTGAACGAGCCTAAATACATTTTTCTCTTTCTTTTTTTTCTTTTTTGCTGCGGTGGCTGCATTAATACGATAATACGGCAATCATTACTAAAGTTATATCAAATTAAATCACTATATATCATCCAATT
The DNA here is from genome assembly GCA_026937815.1 of Etheostoma perlongum. Lineage (NCBI taxonomy): Eukaryota > Metazoa > Chordata > Actinopteri > Perciformes > Percidae > Etheostoma > Etheostoma perlongum. The sequence continues at coordinate 26,159,190 of CM049378.1, read as the reverse complement.
TTGCCTTCAGCGATGCCCTCTGCCCCTAGTCATGTGAATTTGTTTATATTCTCACACACACGGAGTGTCACAAATGAGAGTGAAAGCCAAGCCCTTCTGCCTTCACATTATGACAAATGCACAAAATCCACTTGAGCTTTGAATAATATGCAGCTTCAGCTTGGAATGTTTACATCAAGTCACGCAGCATTGCCTTATCTTATGGTAAAATGCTACGCTATCAACTAAAGCTAACGACAACTGTAGCAGCAGCAAGCTAACGTAGCTACGTTACATCATTTACATAAGTGTGCGTAAGAGAGAGGCTCAGGGATGTGATGTTTGGGCTTTTGAATCAAGCTTATACGCTGTTTACAGTCAATATGTTACGTGAGTTTTTAACCAACAATCAGATGTGACGTTAGTGAAAGTAAAGGGTGCCATATTTTGTTATAGTTGATACATTAATGCCCCAATTGGTTAATATAATACACTTTGCATTTAATATGTATATATATATATATATATATATATATATATATATATATATATATATATATATATATATATATATATATATTATAGCCTGATGTTAGTTTTGTGTGCTTGAGTATGATTTTACAACAAAGATTACTGAAGAAGAGAGAGAAAGAGCTCAGTGAAGCAGCTAAAAGATCTGCAACTTTGCAGAGCTGGATTAAAACTGCCAAAACTGAAGTTGGCCTATTTTATCAGAAACATTTTCTTTAAGTTGGAGTAGGCTAATAACTCTGTGTCTGTGCCATGTATAGCATTGTGAATAAGTTATTCATTTATGTATATCAAATGCTCCAGTTGAGTAAAATACTTTTACTAGCTGTAGTCATGTTGTAATTGTTCTTTATAATACACACATACACATAAATATAATTTATGGTGCCAAATCAGAACCTTAATTATCTCAACCAGAATCAGACCAGAAATGAGTGCAGCCACATTCTAAAGGTCAAATGGCAGCACTAGTGTTCGTGTTAAGTTTTTTAGCAGTGAAGAGTACAGTATACTGTGTAAATTACTTTATAAAGATTCTAATACATCTATTCAAGAGCAGGCCTAAATCAGAAGGCTACATAATGAGTGTGGTGAGTGTTCATATAAAAGGGCCATGTCAGTAAGTAATATATGCTGCTGCCAATAGTATTCTTAACTTAAAGGTACATTATGCTGTAGAAATTATTCAGAATTATAATGCCTCCTTTGGCGACATCTCCATCTTTGAAGGCTAATCCTTTTCCAGATTAGAGCAATGGCCCCTCCAAATGTCTGTGCACGTCCCTGAGAACATACACCCTGCGGGAGAGGGCAGTAATGGTCAGAAATCCACCGGGAGCGGGATGGAAAAAAGATTTTTCTTTGGGGCTACAGCCAAGCTGAAAATGCAATACCAGTTTGGATTTAAGGGTTTTGAATAGGCCTAAACAACATGTATCTGATCTTGTTGAGTGAAGCTTTCATGAGGATTTTAGTCAGAATCAAAGATGGAATCAAGAAGATATTCCACATACATCACTGTTAAATCTAGAGCTGATCTCCCATATTTTGAACCAGAGGTATTCTGCTAATTGATTGGTTTATTTGTTAATTAAAACAATCAACAGACAGACAGACAGACAGACAGACAGACACATATACACCCACACACACACAATGTATCTAAGTGTGGCCAGCAGGAGTCATTTTTACCCTACTTGGCTGAGGTAAAAGCTTGCCATGCAGTGGGTGACTTGTATCTGAGAATGACTCACCGTGCCCATGAATGCGCCTCCACCCACAGCGAGGAACCACTGACACTGGCCATTGCCAAATGAGAAGTTAACAACTCATTTTTTCTCAACCTCCGAGGCAATTATTCTCCGGCCGTTATAGCGAATGATGGTTATTACGAATGTGATTTCATGATTTACCATGATGCATGAAATGAAGTTGGCAAATTTGTCACAGCAATTCACAGCTAATGGTGTCCATAGTGGTTGGCTAGCATTGTTAAGTTTTGTGGATATGAGCTACTCATTCCACAGTAGTCTATTCCTAGACACAATTTAACACATAACCAATGTGAAAATATATTTGCAGAGTTGTTTTGATGCTTTTACTAATACCCAGCTAAAACACTTTACAAACAAGGTTTCATCCCTAAATTTAAAACAAAATAACTCTCTCTATAATGGTTAAAAGCAAATTCAATTAAACAATATTTAATACACCCCTGTATAATAGCTATGGCATCAGGTTTATACATATGTGATGCAGACATTCCTCTGTTTGGTTGCCAATAAAAGATTTCAGCGAGTGTGCTTTGAAAATGATTATTTTTAACCGGACGTGATGATATTTGGACCAGTTGGTGGAGCTAGGGAGGATGACGCTGCCAAGCCAATGTTGTTTATGGTTGCAATGGCGTTTAGCTAAGCTAATTGCTAAAGAGAGAAAGTTGCCAATTTTAAACCCTTTTAAAGCAAGTCATCCAGTGGGGATTTCAAATTAACCGGCGGACCTTCCGGTTATTCATTTGCATGTATGGTAGTCCACAGAAAATTGGCAAACTGTCCCTTAAATTACCAGCTAATGCTAGCTGTAGCTAGTTAGCTTGGTTTGCAGAACACTGACCAAGACATTTGTAGGTGACCAAACGTTCTATAAATGTGATGAAATGAAAACACACAATGAGTGGGTCACAAGTGAAGACGAAAACATGGACAACACCAAAAAAACAAGTTTACAGTTTTTTTATGTACACATTGACTTGGTTAGCATTACTAAGCCTCTGTCGTGATTAACTGGTCAGTGTGTAGCCTAAAGCCCCATTTTGTAACTCCTCCCATAATCTTTTCCTAAACCTAACTGTACTGTTTTAGTGTCGCATGTCAGCTAAACGTACATCTATTAAATAATACCAAATCGGTCCCGACTCAGAACATCAAATATTGACGCCCCCGACCAAGTGCAAATTAGTTAGTTAGCCCCACTGCTTCTGACTGAGACACTAAAGGAGACTTTTGGGTCAGTAACAAATGCCAAAGCGTAGCTTTTTGACGTGCTGGGAGTGATAATGTGTTGTATTTTTACACTCTATGGTGAAAATGGAAGAGAGGATCTTGGAAAGTTCTAGCAGTTGGAAAAGGTGTGGAGGTGAAGTTGAAGTAGACAGGAGTGTGAGTACATACATATGAGACATTTTCTTCCACATCACAAAAAAATTATTTTATCAAACAAATAAAAACATGAGTTGATGCTTAGTTATTAAATCTATACGTTTTAATGCCCAGCTCCACACTCATTCACATGCACTTGTATTTGGGATTTTATTTATCAAATGCAGCTGTATTCTGCAGCAGTTGGGGGTAAAGGACGTTACTCAGCAGTTGTTCATGTAAGATGAGAGAGCAATATTTGTTCACTTCCCTTACCTTGTTTTCTCCGGCCGTTTGAGGGGATCTAAATGGTATGAATTGGAAATTGTATAAATAATTCAGGTACTGCTTTTATCTTCTGTATTTGGATGCTAGGCCAAGAAAGTACTGATTCTTATGTTACTGTGTCAAGAAAGGATTCAACCATACCTGACCTTTTTGTGTGTTCTGTTGTTTTATTATATCAAATGCCTCTTTTGTATGCCCTAGTTTTCAATCGCCTCTCGTACTTTCATGCATGCCTCAATAGAAATTCTTTCAAAGAGAAAATGTTATTCAGACTTTTGTTCTTCTTCCTCAAGATGAAAGAGGGCAAATGCTTATAAATCTGCATTTATTTGTTTCTATTCATTCATAAATAAAATAAAGCAGTGGCTAGACTGCTACTAGATTGTCAGTTGGCTTATCCATGTGACATGTGCAAAAACTCTGACACCACTGATTAGATTAGATGGAATTTTATGGAAACGCAGGCTTTTGCCACTGCACTGCAGCATTTTCTAACTACTGGCCCAAGAGAAGTGCTACAGTTACAAGGGGACATATTAAGCACTGATTGGCCAATATGGGTTCTGTATTATTTATTTAGTAAGACATTACATTTCATAACTGATGTAGGTAGACGTTTTGTTTTATGATGCTTGATATGACATTAGAAATGGACAATGTACTTGTCAGTTTGCTGGAAAAGCATATACAGGCAAGAGAAAATGCTCTTCACAATATGTAAGCTTTAGATTTGTATTGGACAATCCGAGAACTACAATGTGGACAAGGATGCTTTGTTTTTCAAATGTGGCATTATGAGTAGGTCTAATCTACAGGTAATTCTGCATAATCTAATTTAATTCCCCCTCAATGGAGCCTGGCCTCCGTTTAAAAAATGATCTGCCTACTGTAATTACTGTGACACAACACAGTGTTGGTTTTATTGATCATAATGTGGAGAGCATGTCTTGAAAATGCACTCTGAATGTAAATAATCTACATCCATATTTCCTGTACTGTTTTTACACCTCCAAAATGGAGGCACACTGCGTGTGTTCATTAGATCCCTGCTGGGAAAGGAAGCATCAGCTTTCTTCCTTCCGCAACGTTTTTTGGCACTAAACTACAGCCAAGTGAAACTGCTTCCAACTGAAAGTGCTACTGAGGAGGGAGTGATGTACAGGATGTATGCACTGAGAAATGACACACCTGAAAAGAAACCCTGAATTGTGTACAGCTAAAATACAACTTTAAGACATAAAATGTATATAATTCTGATACAACTCAGAATTACATACATTTATTTTCTGCCTAAACCCAAGGAGTAGGCATTAATGCGTCAAATAACCCTTCAATCTCAACTTTGGCATTTGGTCCCACCTCTTAGTTTTGTCGAACTTGTTAGTGCCAGTCCATTACTGATAGCCGAATGATAGGACAAACAATACTTCTGGGTTGAAATCATTAGAGTCTCTTTGATTGCTGGCACACGATACCCAGCCGCCTACTGACATTGAGGGGGACGTCAGTATGAAATCCTGGATGTTCATCCAAATGCTCCTGGTTTTTTTCTCCACCGGATGTGTGTGAAGAGGTTGTGTGTGGGTTTTTTTTAGCTGCTAGCTTCAACATGTAACGTTGCAACCAAATATATATAGAAGGGCAGCTTAATATTTATAGTGAGTCTGTATTTTTCTCTGGGTCTCTAAAAACAGCAGACAAATGATCTGTTGCACATTTTATACTGAAAGTGATACGATTGTAGGGAATTGAGGACCCAAATGCAGAGACACTGGCAGGCAGACAGGGGAAAGTTTGCAGCGAGGATTTATTAACAAAGAAACATAGGGTACATACCACTAGGCAAAAATGCAAAAACAAAGAAAACAACACAAGGGAGTCCAATAATGAGGGAGGCCACAGGGAAGATACACAAAACAAGCAATCTAACAAAAGACAAGGGGAAGACAAAGACTAAAGACACTGGGTAATGAGACAACAAGAGGGTGACACAAGGGCTGGGGAACAGGTGGAAGATCACAATAGCGGGAAGACACCGGAAGTAAAACTAAAGGCAAGACAGAACAGACAACCAGACTAAATAAAACAGGAAACAAAACAAGAGACCACAAGACATAAACTACAACAAGCGAGCGACCAAGGACTAAGACATGAAACAAAACACAAACAGGATGAAACAGAACATATACAAAACAAGACCAAAAATAAAGACAAGACAGAAAACCAGGCTAAGAAATTAAGAAAGGAAAACAGACTACGACAATGAGACAAGACAAAACACCCAAAGCATAACAGAAAGAGCTTTGTACAATACTAACCACTGTGATGGTCGAGCACACCATGAATTTGAAGTAGTCAAAAAGCGTGGGACAAAACGTGAGATACAATTTCTTAGATCTGCACGATCCATGAGGTGCCTGTGAATGCCGGGGATTTTTACACTTGCTAGGCAATACAATGTGCCACTTGATCATGTATCAATATGTGGTTCAGGACGTTTTTCACACAGTCGCCACAGGTTATCTATTTTAGACTATTGTGGACCTCATTGTGTGAAGAAAACTGAGACCATCTGTATACAGGATTCATGTGTGCACAGCCTTTGAAAATGGTAAATGTCAGTGAGTCAGCATGGTAAAGACTTACAAATGGGTATTAATAAAATATTGGATTTTTGGCTGGTTGACATCACTTTTCAATCTTGAAATTGGCCCAACCCCATCCACCCAAGCACAAACACACAAGCTCACAGTTGGAGGTAAATTAAAAATAATAATACATTTAGTTGAGACCTCTCCCTTGGCCTCTTGTGTGTGTGTTAATCTGAAGCCCTGGAACACACGCTCCTTACAAATCCTGCTTTGTGACTAATATTTCAAAAGCTGTAACACTCACATCTTGCTTGGGAAAATGTTAAAACAAGATATAATTAAACCATGGAAATAGTATTTATTTGTTTTAGATTAATTTCAGGCTCAAAAGAGTTAGTCTATTGCATAAGCACAGCTGGGTGAGAGGTGCCTCTTTCACGAACATCACTCCTGGATTCTTTCCCAGTCCTGACTGTACTGAAGTCTCCACTATGATCAGTGTCATTTATGAGTGAAAACAAAGGCTCAAGCAAGCTGCCAATATTTTTAATTACCATGCATGATGCACCCAGAGCTCTATTTGTGTATCTATGCAGCAGAGGTAAAAGGAGGCTACTGGCATCTATATAATATAAAGACAATACATGTCTAACTTTACTTTTTTAACTGATTTTACATGTCAAGGCCAGGGCACTATCAAAATTGGCAAGAGTTATACAATGAGATGTAGAAAATCTGAATCAGCATTACTTATTCAGAACATTCAGTCCAACAAGAACCAAAGGAAATTACATGGTTTATTGGATGGCTTTTATGATTTTTATTCTATGATGATTGTTGTATGTAACAGGGTAGATGTGTGTTTTCACTTTCCCAGTCAAATTATTATACCCAATGTAAAAAGAGAAAGAAAACAAGGCCTGATCATCATATACTCCAACAAGCATAAAGCTCAACTGCAAACATGTTATTATGAAAATAAATACTATCTCTAAGATGTTTTCCTGATACGAAAAATAATCGACGCATCCCTGAGTTCATGAAACAGAAGAAATGGTTGATCCGGATGGTTTTGAAATTACCTTCAATATCCACAACATAACTTTAATAGTTAGCAAAAAAATTGTAAATTTAGCAGATGTAACAAATGCCATTGGGCCAATAGCTTGCCTGAATAACTGTTAATATATTTACATTTGAACTGATTTCTGGGTTTTTCTTGCCTAGTCTTTTCCTTACCAGGTCTCTGTCATCATTAGTGTTCTAGTCAGTGCCTTGCATTGTATCCATCTGAAATTATTGTTGCCTTTTTGTACATGGCAAATACTGTCCAGGTTCAAATAAATAAACACAAATAATTAATGCAAATAAATGCTAATGTGCACATTCTAAGAGGGCACTTTTTAAGTGTAAAAAACAGGAGCTTTGGGCTTGTGCCTTTCAATTGCTTCATTTGCTGAATCCTGTTGATTATTCAGCTAAATTTATTATCCTTTTTGCATACAATTGCACTGGAGCAGGCCAGTGGACACTGACTATAAATATGTTAAAATGTTCTTCCAGAAATTACACACAAAACTCATTCAGAATACATCGTACATCCCATGCATTTAGTGTTTTGTAGTGCAGCTAGTTTATCAACATTGGATTTGGGGATGTGGAATCACTTAATATGCAGACAGTGTCCTCAGCAATTTGAGACTGACTGTTTTACTGATTAAGGGACAGGTATAACAGCTTTTGTAAAATGTTGCTTGTGATCTCCCCCTTTCAAATGAACGTAGAATTTAAGAATATACCTTACTCAAATTGTTATGATGACATGAAACGTCTCTGATTAATGAGGTTGTGAGAATGTTGGCACCTAAATTCTGGGACGTTGGACTGGCCACAAAAGTTTGGGCAACCTAGTTATATCTGTTGTCTGCAAATTAGGCTTCCTGTATGTTAAGTTAATCTAGTATTTTGTATGGTAAATCATTAAGGCCAACTAGTATTGGCTATATTGTTGACTAAAGGAACACATCACATCATGTCACACTCTAGAAATCAGGTTTAACTCCCTGTAATGTGTTTATATGATGTTTGAAATGCAAGTCAATTGTATGAATTGTTACTGTCAATTGAACAACTCAAGACACATGTTTCTACTGTGGTTGGTCTTCTTGGTATTCTTTTTTAAAAGTGGTTTCTTGTTTTTCCATTACCAGGTACCAACGTGGTTTTTGAAAGGTTTCAGTTGTCTGAAGCCTCCCACACATGTGGTTTCACTCATTGTGCCTGGTCAGATATTATTTCAGGACAGTGTAATATCACTGATGATGTGTCCAAAAGTGCATCACAAGATGTATGTAACAACAATGTTATTCTGATTAGGCCAGTGACTGCCAGAAAAGGGCTGGTTGACGACCACGAACAGAGTGCAGACAGCTGGAGAGAGAGCACAGATTGATGACAACCGGGGCGGGAAGGGCCAGCAATTTCTACCTGATGAGGAAGAACCCAAATGCAGCTACGAAGAGTTCTAGAGAAAAATACCCACAGGGGAGCCTAAGAGGGGGGCGAATGAGCACCCAGAATGGACAGTCAACCAGGCAACAGACCATGCAAAAACCCACAGGGTCTGATGATCCACCATACCAAGATGGAATGTTTGGTGAAAGTGCAGCCAGAGCAGTGCTCAAGGAACTGCCTCGTTGTGATATAGGAGGAACTATGCCGGGAAACACCCTAAAGTGGCCAGAACCTCCACACTCCTGAGGACCTTGGGGAGATGCAGGAGGAGCACAGCTCCAGGGCTGGCAAAACTAAGGGGCATCCTCAGAAAGAAGCTGCTGACGCTGAAGCTGCTGCTGACCTTTTGGGTTTACCAAACAGCTGCTAGGCCAGAAGCGCAGTGGCCACCTCACTTACTCAAATGAAGAGATAGACGCCTATCTGCATGACACCTATAGCACTATAGTCCGAGAAGAGGACCTTGGCGAATGCAGACACCTCATCAATCCACCTACACCAACAACTGACTTCAAAACCAAAATACCCAGTTGGAAAGAAATCCAAACTCTTGTCAAGGCTGCCAGAAACAGCTCAGCATCAGGTGCCCAACGCTCTTGCATTATCTGTGAAAGATCCTGTGGGTCATCCGAAGGGGTAAAGTTGCCCAACACTGTAGATCTGAAGTGGTGTGGGTTCCAAAGGAAGAAAAGTCAACCACCATCGAGCAGTTTAAGACCATCTCGCTTCTAAACGTTGAGGGGAAGCTATTCTTCAGTATCCTTTCCCAATGACTGTCAGACTACATCTTAAAAAAACAGTACATTGACCCCTCTGTGCAAAAGGTAGGGATCCCAGGGGTTCCTGGGTGTCTTGGACACAGTGGAGGGGTGACACAATTGATCAGAGAGGCTCGTGAAGGGAAAGGAAACCTGTCTGTACTATGGCTGGACTTAGCCAATGCATATGGCTCCATACCTCACATGCTAGTGAAGGTGGCATTGGGGAGACATTCAGTCTGAGCAGCATCAAGATCTGCATCATGGATTATTATAACAACTTTCTGTTATAATATTTCAATTTCTCAGTTATTCAATTTTTCTCAGTTTCAATCTGAGGTTCACTTCCAGCAAGATTAAATTGGAGCAGCATCATCTGGAAAAGGGGATCATCATTGGATGCCCTGTTTTAGTGATTCTATTTTCCCTGGTCACAAACATGCTAGTCAAATCTGCTGAGCCAAAATGCAGAGGCCCCAAAACCAAATCCGGAATCCGGAAAACAATTTTGTCAGTCCCAGAATGCACATGGATCCTCCAGGGCTTAGAGAGGTTAACCACCCGGGCTAGGATGCGTTTCCAGACAGAAAAATCCAGGTCCCTGGTACTGAAGAGAGGGAAGGTAACAGACTGGTTCCACTTCTCCCTAGGAAGTACCCAAATCCCATCAGTCACAGAGAAGCCTGTGAAGAGCCTTGGAAAAACCTCTGACTGCTCTCTAAAGGATGCTGTTTTCATGAGGGCAACACATAAACAATGGCACATGAGGCGGTGGACCAGGCAGAAGCATGGCTGCATCACCAGTAACTGATGGATTCTGTGGCTATCTGCCGTGCAGGACTGGGAAGCACTCTAACAACACTTTATAACAAACTGAAGAGCAAGGAATGGCGGGACTTGGTCCAAAAAGATGTGATGGCTGGGGTTGAGGAGCAGCCAGCAAGCATGGATCAGATGGGAAGATGGCATGGAGAGAACTTCATGGCCAGAGCTGTGGAGGGCTGAGCCCTATCGCATAAAATTTATAATTCAGTCTGTCTATGACACCCTGCTCAGTCCATCTAATATCTTTTTATGGGGCAAGCTTGAGACTCCAGCATGTACCTTGCGCCACTTGTGAGGCTTGCTCTTCCATCGGCCAGAGCAAGCATTTACAACCACAAAGACGCAATATTTCATTCTAACAAGCAGGAGAACACCCGCCAGGTCAGGCCTGCTAGGAACAGCAAATGACTGGCAGCTAAGGGTGGACCTGGGGAAGCAACTCAGATTACCCCAAGACATCGTGGAGACCAGCCTTGGACCCTACATGGTTCTATTCTCAGTAACATCTGAGCAGGTTATCTTGTTGGAGCTAAGAGTGCCCTGGGAGGGGAGGATGGAGGAAGCCAGTAAAAGGAAGATGGAAAAATATGCAGAGCTGGTAGGTGAGTGTCAGAGACAGGGGTGGCGTGCACAGTGCTTGACCATTGAGGTTGGGGGAATGGCCTTTGCGGAAAGGTCACTCTGCAAGGCCTACAGCCTCCTAGGAATCACACGGGCATGAGTAGAGCCATCAGTACAGCTTCAGAGGCTTCAGAGAAAGCTTCACAATGGCTGTGGATCAGGAGGGACAAAAAGTGAGCTAACGCTTCTTGGACACAGGACAGGAACTGATCACTCCAGGTCGGGTCGCCTGGGTGAGGGGTCTGAAATTAAAAGAACCAAAACCCCAGGTACTATCACTGATGATGTGTCCAAAGTGCATTACAAGATGTATGTAACAACCATGGGTGTGCAAAGAAGTGCATGTTTAACATCTCCCTCACTGTCCTAATAGTTGCACGTATTGGGTCAGGGCAACTTAATACTTTATCAATGTTATTAGTACATAGACTTAGTAGATGCTATGTAATTTCACAGCACTGCAGAGCAGTAACCTGAGCTATAAGGATAATTACCTGTGGTGAAATAAAAACACTTTTTTCAGGTTGTCAATCCTCACTTTGTACCAATCATGCTTGTCTGTCTCTGTCTTTTTCAGCAATTTGGGCTTTAATTGTATGATACTCATGCTTTGGAGATGTTTCAGTAGTATACATCAGAAGTACCTTATTCATTTGATAATATGTTTTCATACCAGACATCTTATGGGAGACTGCAACAGACATTTGGTGACAGACAGTCTAGACTAGTCTGTCATATCCTCTTCTCTGGCTGAGATTTCACAACTGAGTTTTTTTTTTCTTCCTTTGGTGGTGGCTCTGGAGAAATTTGCCTGATAGTTTATGCAGTCTGTAGTTGGTACTCACTAACCTAAAAGGCTATGTGCATGCATTTTGTAGTTGGTGAGCAACAACTTAAAGTAGGCTATTTCATCAAAAATCTTGTTTGCATGCAATACATACAGTATATGTCTATGTATTGACTTCTTCTATCATTTATGATTTCCTCTCCTACTTGTACATGCAAACTGTTCTTTGAAATTTTGTTTTCTATATCCAGGTAATGCACAGCTTTTTTTGTAATGATGTATTCTCTGCCTGCTGATGCATACTAAAGGCATGTGTGGTTGTGATTAATGGCACATGTTGGTAGCATGTGTTTGTGAATGAGTGTCATCACCACCTGGGACAAGTGATCTACATAGCATTACATTGCTGTGTTGCCATGCATCACTTGCTCCAGCAGGGAGTAAAGACTGTCAGAAGTTGAGAAGAAGATTATGATGGAAGAGGTACAGGCAGGAGAAGGCTCCCTGTAGTTGCAGTCTTTAGATATAACGACCCAAAGTGGGCCAGGCTCAGGTAAGCTTTCCACACTTAAGCCAAATTGGAAAAGACCCTCAGAGAAGAGGGCTAAGTGGCACTGCAGAGCTTGTGATCTGTCTGTGAAAGGGTTTGAGAAAGTATTATACCAAGTAGAGCTTCTTGCGGTTTAGGAAAGCATTATGGATCTTAGAAGAATTTAAAAAGTACACAGGTGATGGGCTTTAATGGGGAAGGGTAATACCTCAGTGGAGTGTTTTGATGATTGTGGTGTTATACTGTTCACTGAGAAGAGCATAATACTTCCATAGTTACACTTTCACCTTTAGGGACTTTAATCTTCCAGAGTCTACCTGTTGATTAAAACAACATACTCACCCACACTGTAATGTACTTTGGAAAGAAGCAGCCACCATTTTGCTTAAATGGCATACAGCATGCTGTGATTACATTGGAGATCAAGCCACTAATGATGATGATGTATTGGTAATATGATTGAGGGTGCAGTCTAATTGAAGCCGATGAAATGGCTTTATGCATTCCCACTATGAACATTCAAATATTGGCCAACTCTCCTAGTGTTATTTCTTTATGAACTGTGCTTGGTTGAAATTAATATATTATATATACAGTATATATATATATACACACATATATATTATTTATATATATATATATATATATATATATATATATATATATATATATATACATATATGTATATACATATATATATATATATATATATATATATACACATACATATATACACATACATATATATATATATACACATACATATATATATATATACACATATATATACACATACATATACACATACATATATATACACACATATATATACATATATATACACATATACAGTATATACACATACATATATATATACATATATATACACACATATATGTACATATATACATATGTATATACATATATACACATACATATATACACACACACACATATATATATATATATATATATATATATATATATATATATAAAGCAATACCACTGTTAGATGTATTTCATTAAACAACCCTATAGGGGTACAAAATTGATGTAGAGGAATGTCCACAGCATATTGGTATTCTGTGAGGCTACCTTCTGAGCTCTCTAAACCAACGCCGGCATTTAATTTGCAACCAAAATGAGGTGAACTATGTGTGAAGCGGGTCATTTTACTGCTGTAATCGAAGTGCCCTCTCTTTGCTCCTAATCCGACTCTCACTGTATAGGAAGTCACAACCATGGATTGGTGTGTGTGTGTGTGTGCATGTGTGGGAGAGTGTGAAACAAAGAGTAAGTGTAACCTTTTATAATTACAACAGTATCATAAAACATGAATAAAATCATCCATTTTGTTTGGTCACTTTTATCCAAAGTGTCTTACAGTAATTGAGGTGAATACTACAACTAAGGTGTCAATGGCAATCCAAGCCTTGAAGCTTGAAGACTTGAAGCTACATTTGAAGAGTGTCTTGCTTCAGTAAATTTGTACTGTACTTTCACTTTTCAAAGTGAATCTTTTGGCAAGACATAATGTGTGGTAAAATTGTTAGAACATCCAAAAAAGTAATTCTTTCTCTTTTATACCTAATCAAACTAATTAAATTTACATGGTGGGTCTGCTGATTGTATCCCTGTATCAAATGTGTCCACCATTTGCCATTTTATTAAATGTGGGAGTTTAAAGCAATGTTGCAAACATTACATTTTTTTACTTCTGTAAAAATTGTTACAACATGAGCAGACAGTGGACCAAACCTTCAAGGTTTAGACAGAAGAACAGGAAGAAAGGGAGGAGTTCAATTTTGTTTCTTGATGTGGCAGCTTGTGTCACTTTAAAAAGTGGTGAAGCTGCAGTGTTTATATGATTTTGGCTGTTACCTTGAAGTGTTTGGCATGGAAATTGTGTAACCTTTTATAATTACAACAGTATCATAAAACATGAATAAAATCATCCATTTTGTTTGGTCACTTTTATCCAAAGTGTCTTACAGTAATTGAGGTGAATACTACAACTAAGGTGTCAATGGCAATCCAAGCCTTGAAGCTTGAAGACTTGAAGCTACATTTGAAGAGTGTCTTGCTTCAGTAAATTTGTACTGTACTTTCACTTTTCAAAGTGAATCTTTTGGCAAGACATAATGTGTGGTAAAATTGTTAGAACATCCAAAAAAGTAATTCTTTCTCTTTTATACCTAATCAAACTAATTAAATTTACATGGTGGGTCTGCTGATTGTATCCCTGTATCAAATGTGTCCACCATTTGCCATTTTATTAAATGTGGGAGTTTAAAGCAATGTTGCAAACATTACATTTTTTTACTTCTGTAAAAATTGTTACAACATGAGCAGACAGTGGACCAAACCTTCAAGGTTTAGACAGAAGAACAGGAAGAAAGGGAGGAGTTCAATTTTGTTTCTTGATGTGGCAGCTTGTGTCACTTTAAAAAGTGGTGAAGCTGCAGTGTTTATATGATTTTGGCTGTTACCTTGAAGTGTTTGGCATGGAAATTGTGTAACCTTTTATAATTACAACAGTATCATAAAACATGAATAAAATCATCCATTTTGTTTGGTCACTTTTATCCAAAGTGTCTTACAGTAATTGAGGTGAATACTACAACTAAGGTGTCAATGGCAATCCAAGCCTTGAAGCTTGAAGACTTGAAGCTACATTTGAAGAGTGTCTTGCTTCAGTAAATTTGTACTGTACTTTCACTTTTCAAAGTGAATCTTTTGGCAAGACATAATGTGTGGTAAAATTGTTAGAACATCCAAAAAAGTAATTCTTTCTCTTTTATACCTAATCAAACTAATTAAATTTACATGGTGGGTCTGCTGATTGTATCCCTGTATCAAATGTGTCCACCATTTGCCATTTTATTAAATGTGGGAGTTTAAAGCAATGTTGCAAACATTACATTTTTTTACTTCTGTAAAAATTGTTACAACATGAGCAGACAGTGGACCAAACCTTCAAGGTTTAGACAGAAGAACAGGAAGAAAGGGAGGAGTTCAATTTTGTTTCTTGATGTGGCAGCTTGTGTCACTTTAAAAAGTGGTGAAGCTGCAGTGTTTATATGATTTTGGCTGTTACCTTGAAGTGTTTGGCATGGAAATTGTGTAGAAAAATGCTTCAGTGTGGATAATGGATCTTTCATGCCCAATCTACATTGACTTAGGTATTTCTTGACTTTGTTTAAAATGACTTCTGCAGTTATCTACAAGAGTCTATAAAAGGGATTACCTCAGATTATTTAAATGGTTATACTATCTTAAAAAATTATGTATGCACTACTATACAATACTGTTTTCAGGTTGCAGCCATAGACTTTTTTCTCGGTTGCCAGTTCCTGCTACCTCATGACTTCTTCTAGGCCAAGCTCATACATTCATCTTTGTCACACATTTCCACTGAGCTCACTGGCTTTTGTTCCATGGCTTCAATATAAATGATACGAATAATAAACAAGTACAAATACACAAGGCATAAAAACCATTCCTAAATAATGCCGGAGAATGACCTTGGGTCTTATTTTAGTTGGTACAATAAAGAACAGTTTTAATAGTAATTAGATACTAATTGTGATTCCTAGAAACCTAAAACAATGATGCACATATTACAGGATGGTAAAGGCATAGGTCTATCTAAAGTATTTCCGATTCTGCTATATTTGAAAAATGTGGTTATCTGTCTCCGCTATCCTCGTGTCGGTGCTCTTAGAAACAAGCACAAAGGCTGAAGTCGGTTCCTAGAAGCCTGCAGCCGCCCACTGCCCCTATGTAAGCTACAGAATCAGGTTAAGTGCAGATTCCTTTCTCAATAAAGGCACCTTTGAATTTGAACCTTTCAAGGAATTATTATCTCCGCATATTTCTCGTGTACAGGATCCTTTGCACATGTCTTGCATCTGAACTCTTAGGTGGTATATGATTCTTGCTGACAGCTGTTATGTTGAAGCAGAGGTAAACTATCTCTCCTGGATGGCTGCATCTTTCTTTTTCCAAGAATATATCAATCTGATGTGTGAATGAAATTGATGCATACATCTGAATACTTTGATCTTTATGTACAGTAGCTACTTCTGTCTATAAATAAAGTCTGGTTATCACTGCATTAAGGTCAAAAGATACAAACACACAGATGCTTCATACGCTGTCATCTTCCCGTATGTATATTGTACTTCCATCTGGAGTTTCTGATAAGATAGAGAGCTGGCAACACACACACACTCAAAATGTCCTCTTTGTATTTATAGCTTCACTTGAATCTTGTAGGTCCAATGCAGCCTCCTTGATAAAAAAAAATTAATTCCTTTATTCCACGTGTGCTTTTTTATATTGGTCTCTTTATATTATAATTTTCTAAGGATACTTTTCTATCTATATATTTTTCTATCAGTATTATAAATTAGAGTACAGATTTGTCTCTGTCAGCTGAATTCCCAATACCCTAATTTTAGTGATTTCCATGCTTTAGCTTTAATTGAAGGAGGGGAATGGATTAATCGATACCTGAATAAATATGATGATAATATGAATAATATGATACTAAATAATGGGCTTAATCAGACATTACACAGACTCTGTATGAGGGAGCTGGCAGGGCAAATTCCATTTAATGTTCAGTCCAACTGATCTGGCCATTTGCGTTATCCTATACAGTTATCTCTGATGTCTCTAATGTCTGGGTAATTTCAGGGTTGCAGTGCATGTGTGTTATTAGTTGCTGGAAACAAATTTACCTCATTTGTTATAGATACTCAACTTTATTAAGCTAAAATGTTGTGTTGAAGTTGCACAGATGTCCCCATGGGATTCAATGAAGTGCTATCCTATCACATTGAACTTTGTCAACACTCTACATTTGTATTAACAGTGCTTTCCCTCGCTGTATCCAGCTTCGGTTTTGCAGCTGCAGCAGCTCAATTTCCAGGCACAAATCATAAAAATGCCATCTCATTTTATTGGTGCTGCCAACAGATGGACCATCCTCTTGAATGGGGAACCAGTTTAGCACATCACCAGTGTTTCCCCCTCTCAGTGTACAGTCCCTTTTTTTAGATTGCGTATTGTTTAATAAAACAAAGCTTTACAAGGTTTGAAAAACTTTTTGAAGGTTGCTCTATGGGTTGGTACTGCTAATTGCATAGTGATACTTGCATCCCATTCAAAAGTAGTTCCTAAAGGATCCTGTCATCTTACTAGTTTAGTAAGAGTTTGGATGAACAAATCTTTAAGTAAAATTAAAATACTTCATGATTCAGACACTTAATTAGATATGTCCTCTAATGTAACTTATTTATGTAAGATTCATTTAGCAAGGCTTTTAATTAAATTGATGTTTGCATCTGCTTTCGGATGTAAATCATTACTGTACCAGTTAGGGCTGTCAGGGCCGCTCTTAAGCCCGAACACCCTCTTGGTGCCCCCATGTTTGAAAATAGCTGCCTGACTCGCTTGGATGCCCCGTGCCAGATAAAACATGATAAAGTTCCCTGTAGGTGCCCTTAAATGGAGAAAAACGTGAGCGAAGTACCCTCTAGGGTGCCCTTCCAGTAGAGAAAATGAGATGAAGTGCCCCTTAGGGTGGCTTTAAATGGAGAAAACATGACAAAATGTGCTCCAGGGTGCCCTTCTACTCGTGAAAACTCACTGTGGGCCAGAGTTTGTCCTCCTTTTAGTTTTCTTTTGTTTTTTTACATCAACGCTCAGAAATACTGCCTAGAAATAACTTGCCTTGGCAATACATTTTTGTAAATATGACATGTGTGGCTAATATATTAGATTACATTTAGACAGTATGTGTCTGACAGTTTTCAGATTTTTGGTTGACATTCAAATGTAATTAATGCTAACTGAGGTTATTACGATCTGCAACAATCTGGACAATGGGTTTGACTCAACATCTTCTCTGAAAGCTGTTTTGCTTTTGTGTTAATTTGCACTTGTTGATGGGACATAAGATTGAAATGGCTGTTGCTGCTCGCAGCTTGAAGTAGCACTAAACAATCTGTTACCTGGTAATATATAATGGGACTGAAATAGCTGTGAGCGCCGACTAAACTTGAGATGAGTTTAGGATGTTTTCAGACGTTGATGGTGATCTTCACATGTGCAATTAGGTAAAGCTATGAAGCTCTGCTGGTGTGTGGCAGAGAACAATTACTCCGTTAGTGTCTCATGAATTTAAAAATGTAAGTGAGTGAAGTCTCTTTTGGCAGGACACACAGATTCACAGCGAGTCTCTTGCAGCTGCGCCTCTCCAATCAGATCACACATTTGTATCCACCTAACCAACTAGGAACTAAAAAAATACAAAAATATCTTCACAACATGTTAAAGGCAGACCTCATGCCCAATCCAAGTTTTCAGTCATCTTGCACAGCAGAGACTGCATGAACGGACTCATGATCTTACTGCTTCTGCAGTATCCCTAAATGTATCTGTATTCTTTGGTAACTGTCAGTTCCTCAATATTTCTTTTCGTCTTTGATCTGGAAATGGTTTACAATATCAATTTACCTGCTGTCCCAGTTTTGCAGGAGTTGTTAACAGCTGTTTAAAACACAAGCCAAAGCTGTGTTTATTGATGGAGGCACAGATGCATGCTTGTCATTGGCTAGAAGGGAGCCATTTTATAAGCAGTAAAAGAGTTGAAAGAATGGGTAGCTCTGACAGTCTGACGAACGCAATATTTGTCTCATCAAACAGCTGCATCCCGGTCGACCACATGTTAGGTCTCAACTACTATGGGCTGGATTGCCAGGAAATTAGGCACATGTATCCATGGTCCCAAATCATGAATCCTTGTTATTTTGGTTACCCTTGACTTTTCTTCTAGTTCCATCATTGAGTCAACAGTTTATGACCAACTACTTGCAAAACTAACAACATTCCCATCTGCCTCAAAAGTACTTTATTCTAATTTAAAAATGTTAGCATGCTAACATGCTAAACTATCATGGGGAACAAAACATTAAACCTGCTAAGTATCAGCATGCTAATATTGCCATCTGAGCATGTTAGCAAGTGTTTAACTTCACACTCAGCTTGCCTAAGTACAGCCTCACAGAGCTATGAAGTATGTCTGTATATGTTCAAATGTGTTTTTTAAATGTATTTATTTTACCAACAAAGTAGTTTTCTCAACCAGGAAAGGCGTGTTGGACGATGCAGGGGAGGTTGGGATGATGGGATGTTGGGATGCAGACTACTCCTGCTGCTCACTCCAGAGTGTGTGATGAGTGATGCTGCTGTTCACCACCACTATGACCATGAGTCAGCCTCTGCATACTTTGGTTTCACTCACCCTGCACCCGCACCAGGTTTCATAGTGCTTGCTGCTTATTTATTTATGTATTTCTACTATGCTCATCTCCGATAGCACAGGCAGCTATTTAGGAGCAGAACTAGTGCTGCCTAGGTAGAATTGATTCACTGTTGTATGCAGTGAATGCTTATCAGTGACCCCTATCTGAGTATTGATGTATTGCCAGTGTGACAAACACTTTCCAGTATTTCTCCTTGATATCATATGCGTACAGGCGAGTTAGTGGGTGCATGCTAAATTATTATTAGGTGTGTAGGATGTGGCTGAGAGGATCTCATTGGAATTCATGGCTGCACTGTTCGTTTGTTTATAGTGAAGTACACCCCTCTTGCTGTAGCTGCTGACAGCAAAGTATAAGTGATTACACAGAGTGCATATATCAGATACATTTTGATCTATACCTTGACCAAAGGCTAATGACTTTGAAAGGATAAGAAAATGTGCTGAATGGATGGTTAATAATCAATCAACGCCCAGATATCAAGAGGTCTTACGAATTTGTGTTATTGTTTGATATTAAATAAACATAAGGGGAAAAAAGGTTAGATGCAGCCTGTATTGCCTGTAAACGTAATTGAAAGCCTTGAACATGTGTATTGGTAATGCAAGTCTAAATAAAGACATTTAAGGAAATCTGCACAAGCCTATCATTCGTGTGCATGGCGGAATGAATGAATGAATGAATGAATGAATGACACTGCATCTTTTTCTGTCAAACCCGTTACTTGATAACAATACTGACTGCTGGATGATTACTTTGGAAATGTGATACATGTTTGTTATAAGTTGTAGGCCAGTGTCAATGTAGAACTTAACAGCAACTAATAACACTCTATTCTTTCTGGCATTGCATTATTAATGGAAGCTTTACTGTTGCCTGCGGTTGAAGTTGCAACTGAAATGGCCATCCTCATGTGATTGTTGTGGAGCAAAATGAATTAAAATATTTTAATCATGAATACGTTACATAAATACTCTCCTGATGGGAAAGATCCTTAGAGGTAATTTGACGAGCACTAGCAAGACTGTACTGCACTGTAGCAACAACCTCTGGACTTTCATCACTTTAGCAGCTGTGGCAGTGTGAGTCACACTTGGCTTGATAATTGCTTGGCTGTCTGATTATAGTACAAGTTTATATTATTTGCCATGTATGGCAGTTATGTCTGTATTTGTTTCATGTACCTTCTAAAAGATGGCGGCACATCTATGTTGATAGAATTGGATGGTTAAATATGGGTACGTATTCACTTACAGGGGTGTAAGGGATAATGTAGAGCAAGCAGGGCAACAGAGCAACATGCAGCTTTCACTTGGTAATCACCTTAAACTTTTAAACAAAGCAGTCCCTGTTTACAATGAGCCAGAGAGCATTTGGGTGAGTCACCTATGCGTTTTCTGTATTTGATGGGAAGTAACATATACGTGCAAATGACATGCCTCACACAGACATAATGAAATCTCAGAGTTGGTTAGACTCTCACAGGAATGGAATGATGTGGTTTGGGGGTGGCAGTAGCTCAGTCCGTAGAGAATTGGGTTGGGAACGGAGGGTCGCCAATTCAAGTCCCAGGACGGACCAAAGTACAGAGTGTTGATTGGTAGCTGGAGTGATGCCAGTTCACCTTCTGGGTGCTGCTAGGTGCTGTTGACCAAGGCATTGTACCCCACCACATCGAGTCAGAGTGCAACATTTTGAAAGAGTTTGTACAATATTTGTAGTCAGTTTTGAAAAGTTACTAATTTTTTAGACACTTTCTATTTGGGCTTGAAATTGATTTGTGTCCTTCACTAAATAACCCATCTAACCTCTCCAATCAGCTAGATACGCAGTAATTGCTTTGTCATTTTTTCTCCAGAAGGTTTACACTTCATTTCAATCAGGAACTGCTGGCAGGGTATTGCCAGCAAATCAAGGTCCACCATTTTGAATAGCGTTCCCCATAATATCTCAAAATACTGTTGAAAAGCAACATTAAACACATTCACCATTTGACATTACTTTTGAAAAATGGCTTTGAAAAAAAAGTTAATACAAACATGATATATGAAACAAATAACACAATTAGTTGGCAATGCCTTCCCTGAAGCTTTGGTCATTGTTTAATGTCAGTTCAAACTGTTTCTCTCCTATTTCTCTGCCTGTGTCACACAATTATAATTAAATCTGCAATTATTTGGTTTCTTCTTGTTTCACTTGTGCTTTCTGTTAAAATGGATGAGCAGTAGGATGATGTATGACCTCATGCCTTATATTTTGAATTAAATCTCCATCTTCCTACACTAACCAAGATGGCAAAGGTCATCATAGGCAATTGCTCTGCACATGTAATTGTAATTTCATCATAAACGTATTGCTTCAAGTACGCAATGTGGAGTTTTATAGCACTAAAATCTGTGGACGTATTTCTGTGCCCTGAGCATTCCACCGGCATCGTCTTACAAACTGCACAGTTAATTAGCCACAACTCATTCAATGGCCAACTCAAGGTTATTTGACTAATTATGTGCAGGTAGGGATAGTTACAACTGTGTGAATGGTGTTTTTTCTCACTTACAAATTCCTAGCAGAAAAGGGTCAGGGGCAAAGGTGGTTGAATTATTGTGGCATGGTGGCAAAAAGTCATAGATTTGACAGTTCTCATATCTTCTTTCAAATACAAACGTCACTGTCAGTTTTTGTGGGAAGATGAAAGCTAATGGACAGTCAAGCTGCTGATTAATGATTGGTCTCTTTTATACATTTAAGTTGTCAGTTTCTTCTGATTTACTTTGTGTGATGAATACAAAGACTGAAGCACTTTTAAGTCTTCTAATTTTCCAAAATATTTACACTGGAATGGATATATTTCCTGTTGAAAAATGTGTTCCTAATAGTGAAAAAAATCTATATACATTCAACAACACACACATTTTGAATCTACATTTCATGCGACAGTTATATAAATGTTTTTAGTGAAAGTGTTATATAGAGCATCATATATATCTTAGAGTTATCAATATAAAAACATGTCCCTCCTTTGCAGTGAATATAAGGTAACAATGAGGTGTCATTGGTCTTCTAGAAATGGTATAGCATAACTATTGGATAGGCATAATGACTCAGTGTATCATGGTATCACTCCACAGTCAGCTGTAATGTTAGGCTTGACATATAGTCGAGAAAGTGATAAATGAGTGACCCTAAAACAATGGCAACACACATCAATAGCAATTTCAATTTATGACTAAATCTATATCTTGCTTTGCAAACATGACATTGTGGACACTCACAACATTTAAGTGTGAAGTAACCCAAAATGGAATAGACAAGTGAAATATTGTGTGAGAGAGGTGAAATTACACCTTGTTTGTCTTGCAGTTTGCTCTAGCAAGGAAGATAGCTTACTTTCCTTTTACTGGGGGAAAAATGCCAAAGAAAATCATGTTTGAAAGCACTTAGTGTTTTGGCAACATTAAACTGTTCTACTGGCACATAGGTGTAAAGTAGGATTCAGTCTTTCCTCCTCACATGCCAGTAAGATTTTACATGTGATTACTACATTTTCAGCCAATACATTGTATTACTGTTCTTTATATAATTATTATACTTTAGCATTTTCCCTGTGTGGAAATATATATATTATATATATAGTATTTTTCTCTGTTCAGGCCTTGATTTTTTTCCAGTACAGAATGGATTCTAGTAGAGCAGAGAAGGTTAACTTCAACTTTAAAACAATCTAATTTGAAGCTTACACAAAAATAGACACAATTAGATATTGTCCCTGGTGTTTAAGTTTTAACACAACAACGTGTGAATAGTCACATAGGGCAGGACATTTCATTTTGTTGGACCTGGACTGTAACTGTGTTCCATCAAAGCATCTTCTTATCAGGTCTATAAAGACAAAAGACAAAGACAAAAGTGCACACACACACACACACACACACACACACACACACACACACACACACACGCACACACACACTAGATTTCTCCTGGGCATACTGTAGCTTTGCGCTGTTGTTGAGATGAGTGCATTATTTCAGGTCACAAACAATTCAGATTGTAAGGACTTCTCTTAATCAGGCTGATTTGTAAAAACCCTCATTCCCATGTTGACTAAGTCAAAAACAGTAAGTTGTTAGACAGTTGTTATAGAAACCCTGCTTCTGATGGACTAACTTTCTGGTTTGTGTGATTATCTTCATTTAAACAAGTCAACCTGTGTTTTGAATAACAGGACAGAGTTGGCCTGTGGAATTGTAGGCCATCGCTCAAAGGGAGAGCATTGTATGTAATCACAGATGACCTGGTCTTCCTTCAAAGGGAGAATTATGGCTCTGGGACACCTTCTGACCCTGTCTTATTATTTTAAACCAATATACAGTATATTTTCTTTTTTTCCTCGAACTTCTGTGGTATACTGAGGTATACTGTGCAGAAACGCATGCAAATCAAAGACAAAATGGTGTAAGGATCTAGACTATCACTGAGTAACATATGCACATATAGGTATAGCTTTATTTCTCTGTACACAGTCAGTCATGAATTGTTTCTTTACTTTAGCCTTAACCAAGCATTTTTTCAGACTTTTTTCGCATTGTCAAACTATTTTTGAGGTATAATAATGTTAATGATCGGCAACTCAGTATTAAGGGAGGGTGATGTTTAATCAGTTGTATGTATGTTCTAATGTTCAAAACTACCAAATTAGGTAGAACAGAAAGATTGTTTTATTACTTGGATGGGGCCATCATGAACTTGAACATTGCCCAGGACATTTTAATTTATCCTGTGACCACATGATATGCACAAATGGCTTTTCAGCAATAATCATATAATTTAAGATTTTGAGCAATCTGGTGGGAGTACCTTCTGCATTGGTCCAGTTTGTAACATTATGTTTAACCCAGAAAAAAAGAACAAGGAATTTCATTATATAACAGTCTTACAGTCACTGAGAATCTTATCTTATCACTATGCAGATTGTAATCAAACACCAAAAATATGTGAGATAAGTTATGCACAGCATCAGAACCCACTTAAAGATATTACTACTTTAACCAAACTTACAATTCATAACACAAAGGGCTATGTACTTCCTGGAACATTTGTCTTAGCGCAGTTAGAAACTTGGCCAATACTGTAGCCTGTCCTTAATTCCCTCTCATGTTGCCATGGAAACAAGAGAAGAAGAGGTAGGGAACACAGAAATTACATTTATTTTTTCTCAAAGTACAAGGACTTGTCAAGTCTTCAGGTTCACTAATTTTGTGCTTTAATTTTCCAAAAAGTAAAAAAAAACTACTGAAAATAAATATAACACAAATATGAACTAGGCAATTGTAAACATTGTAAAACTACGGCTAAAATCTTGCATTATCTTTTGTGTCATTGACACTTAAAGTATCTCAGTATTTCTTACTAAAGAATAACTGGAAGATCAAAAACCCAATATCCCTCAGCGCAAAAAGAAAATAATTATGACACCATGATAATCAAATACTATCACTACATACTAAAGTGTTATTAAAGTATTCCCATAATTTATGGTGCAGGCAGACTTGATTTTCACAACTCCTTGAATATTAACACAATATGGACACCAGGGATGGCACATTCATTTTGGGATCATCTGCCATCTTTAAGTGGGTTCTGATGCTGTGCATAACTTATTTCACATATTTTCTGTGTCTGCATAGTGATAAAATAAGATTCTCAGTGACTGTAATTTATATAATGCAGTTCCTTGTTCTTTTTTTCTGATTTAAACATAACGTTACAAACTGGACCAATGCAGAAGGTACTCCCACCAGATTGCTTAAAATCTTAAGTTATATGATTATTGCTGAAAAGCCATTTGTCTATATCCTGTGGTCACATTTATAATGGCTTTGCCACACTTAAAATGGCATGGACAATGTTCAAGTTCATGATGGCCCCATCCAAGTAATACAGTAAAGCAATCTCTCTGTTATACCTAGTTTGGCAGTTTTGAACATTAGAACATCAGCAGTCATCCAAAGAATATCTGCTACATGTTGTGTTGTGTGGTGCTAAATGCTGTATAAATGCAGAGTGGGAATGCTTTTAGAGTTTTGGTGTTTTTATGCTTTTTGGTGCTTTTCTGCATGTTGCATGTCCTTACTTAGCAAAATTCAGTCATGTCGTTTTTCTAAAAATCTTTATCAACATGCTGCTATTATTATTTAGGTGGAGAAACAAAATCCTATATATCATTAAATTCTTACCTCTACTTGCACAGACACTGTGTTATAATTTTAATTAAGTAAGTGATTAAGTTATAATGGATCTTGGTGCATCAACCGTCAGGGGACCCCTGCCTTATTAAATGACTGCCGATTATGTGACTTGGCATTGTCAGTCCTCAGTAAGATAAAACCACTACTTAGGGGTGTGCCTTTGTTTCCACCTGTGGGCTGGCTGCAGATATGTGGGCCACATGTACCTATGTGAAAACCAATTTGTTTTATTGTCCTGCTTTGCCACAGTCAGCACAGGTAGTGGGAGGAAAACGCAGAAGACGTGGACCCATTTTAATGAATAATCAACCAAATTGGTAATCAGGCTTTGTGCTTTAAAACTGAATTCCCTCACAACAGTTCAACACAGGCACTGGAGTTATATTTTCTAACTCAGTAATTGCCAAAGCTGACAGAACTTTCTCTCTCAAGTTGATTTGGTGGGTTATCTTTTCAAAGTCACAGTCTGTCAATTTCAACTAGTGTAAAAGACAAATACCAGCTGGATTGTTTTATAAAAGCAAATATCTACTCGTGACAATAGGTTTAAGTTTAAGAGCAAATGGATGGTCTAATTTAGATTTCAGCTCTGGAGACTGAATGCAAGTGAAGTGCTCCCAATGTAATGAGATTCTTATAGCTGTGTCGATACAGTTTCAGATACAAATGTAACTATCCTGCAAGCCAATACTCAATCTGTTATGCTTTGCTGTGCCATACATTTTTATTGCTGTATCACCCAAACAAATATCCATACTGTGAGTATATTACAGTGTCTACAAGAAGTACATCTGTATTTAAATCCCTGTATTTTTAAAGCAGCATCTATTGATTGTATTGGGCACAACAAGCTGTAAACACAACAGTGGTATACTATTACCATATAATAAAAAGTGATATTGAAGGAAAAACGCCTTATGGAAACAGTAAAATTTGATGGAATTTCATAAATATCGACTCAAAGGAAACACGTTCGGTCTCATCAGATTTTATCTTGATCAATATATGGCTTATGCGATAAACTCTGATGGAAATGTTATTTGCCAAATAAATAATGAATTGCAATTAGGTTTTACGTCATTTTATGGTTGCAACCCACCACAAAACGAAGAAGAAGAAGTTTTAGTTATTTTCCGCCCAGTGTTTCCGCTCTGTTTGCACACATGTCGGGCTTCAACAAAGAGAGATGGAAGAGTGACGAACGAGGAGACAAGAGACTTTTCAATTTAATTTATCAGTAACTTGCAAAGAAAATGGCTATCAAAGGTTACGACAAGTGGATGGAAACACACTTTCACCAGCTGTATTCGCACAAGTTTTTTACCGAACTTCAGATAATTCAATTCAAAAGTGGATGGAAACTTAGCTATTGTAAACTTGTTACCAAACCACTGACTCTTTTAGACATCTAGCAGACACAGAGCAAAATTAGCAGCCAGGCTGCAATGACGAGGCTGTGATGAATGTGACAAACAGCCCTAAAAAGATTATTTTATTCAGGTTGTAATATGCTTAAATTAGCATGCAGACAGAGTGATGCCCTTGGTTCAGGTTTAAGATCAGCAGAGGCTTTTTAAAATCAATAGTGTTCATGTAAATAACCCTAGTGAGGGTATGGTACAGTATCACCTCCATACTTGACACTCACTAATTAATCTGAGATAACAACAGCTGTAAACTTAAGTTAATGTTAGAAACCTGACCCAAGGAAACCATCAAATCCTATCGGGTCAGAGAGGAGTGAAAATGTTGATACAGCACTTGTTACTGCCGTGAATCACAATTACACACTGACATGCCATGAAATCAATATGAAGCCAAGTAATAAGAGCCAGCAATCAGCAGCCTTATGAAGAGCAGGTTGGGTGCCATCCTTATACATCATTCTGTTGACGCAAAGCAACACCCATAGCTAAAGGCCATGCTAGATTTAGCACAGCGAATTTATGCTGTGAGGAAGACAATTTGGCATAAGAGATGATTTCGGTTCAGTGTAAAGTTGTCAGCAAGAAGCATAGCAGTGTGAAGCAGCATCTGTTCTAACAAAGTTTTACACAAAACCCTACTGATATGCATAAAGTTTGTGAATTCCCAGAGTCAATATTTTCTCATTTTTGGGACACTGGAGAAAAAGGTACACACAGGTTAATATACTGGGGAGGTTAACAATTTCAACAGAGTTAAACCAAGAAAACCAACCATAAGGTAAGAGTAAGTATTTCTATTCAAAGAACTCCCTCATAAAACAGAAGTAATAATTAAATTCTATTGGGATGGAGGAAATAAATACATTAAAGGCTATTAAATGGTATAAAGTAAACCTGCATCTTGAGAGATTCAAGCGATTATAATAGTTGTTGCTAATATGGGGTTTAACTTATGGTTTGGGCACCACACAGAAAAGCTTGTGTTTTGTTTGCGAAAATGAGTCATCGACTCCGCTGTTGTGTCTTAAAAGACATCCCATCATTCTCCTCCACTCGTTTCTCTGTTTAAGTGCACAACATTTCATGCTTTCAACACACATTCATTGTTTTTTAAATTGGTTTTTCTTTATCAGTGAAAAAAGGCAAGATATGACCTGGGATTCGAGGACTGACTTTCAATTGAGTTTTAATGGCGTCTATCGTTTAGTTCCTTATCATCTTAACTGAAAGCAGTATTAAGAGACACTTGACTGACTTGATTAGGGGCTTACAGTGGTTAAAAAAAAACAGTTAATTCACTTTTTCAGTGAATAAGTTAAGTAATTATTTATGGATTTAACTTAGTAATCCTTGTCTGGAAATGCAGCATGTGGAAATAGAGAGCAAAGAAGGTTATTACTGTTTGGTAGAGACAAATGAGATTTAACCAATCATTGACACATTGCTGTTAGACATGTTGGACTGTAACGATTGTCTTATTTCAGAAAAGAGAAAGCAGATTTGTCCATTTGCTTATACATAAATTATATATATTTATATTCAGTTCCAACGCAAGATGGGGTTCAGTGTTAAAGGAACCCTGACTTATGATTTGATTACCAAGGCTAGGAATATCAGATGCTTAAATTTAAATATGCCTAAAAGCTGCATTATTTTATATTTTGTCCAATTAAGGGCAGTGGACCTACTCATAAAGTTGACATGTTTAACAGCGTTGCTTATTACTGTACATGTTCAGCAGATATGGAACATTAGCCTTCATGTGGGGTCATGTTTCTGGTTACATAATTAATTAAAGTCCAAAATGCCCTTCTTTTAGCTCTGTTTTGTTCTCTACCATTTCTTTTTTTCTCAGAAAAAAAGCCTCCTGCTACAGCTAGAAATTAGGTTGAGATTGAAGTTTGTGGGCAAGAAAACCAAAACAATGTGTTTGTCACCCTGTCACATCTATCACACCAATTATTTTCATCTATTTTTAAAGCTAGTGTGTAGTTTCTGTCGCCCCCCCCATGAGGAATTCTAAGGAAAACAAAACTGTCGGCGTGTCCACATGATACAAGCCTTCCCTGATCGCGTTCATCCCCCACCCCTCCTCCACTTTGATAACACAGACAAACATCTAGAAAGTTGACAAAAACACAAGACAGGCTAGCTAATATTACTTTCTAGCCCTTTTATAAATGTGAAGATCTTGCCAACGACTTAAAGCCAGTTGAAGATTTGCTTTTCTGCGGTGGCCATGCTTTCCTTTTCTCTTCTTGGCTTCCTCAGATAACGTAATGATTTTGAAGCTTTAAAATAGTTGGGCAATGTTGCATTAACTAAAGGGGAAATGGATCACAAAATGCTTATGAGAATTGATTGGAGGCTCCTTGGCTCTCATTTTTTTTGTTTACTGTTCAAACCACCTGGAATCAATAAGGAAAAAATTGGATATCCATATCTTCCACTTTTTCCAGCAAACTGATTGACAGATGTTTGTTGTCTGCCCACACACGACAGGAGTGAAGATAGCTACATCCCTCTACATGCACAAGTAATCCTGACAACAACAACAGTCAACATCTTGACACTTTATGAGAAGCTGGCTAGAATAAAGTGATAATGAGACGGAGTGGGAGGGAAGGAGGTACACTGAGAATTGCTTCTAGTCTTAGATGTTATGCCATCTCTTTATCATCCATCCATATTTTTTCTCCCTCCCATGCACTTCACAGACAGTTTCTCCTGTCTCTCCTTCTCTCCTCTCTCCCTATTTTGGTATAGTCCTGTAATGTTGAGTTTACTGACTGAATTCCAGGTGATAAAAATGTTGATATGGCATGGCTACGGCAGGCAATGACACTCTATACTTGTGATACACGAACAAGGGGTAATACTTTTTGTAATGACTTGACATCAGAAAGACAAGACTTGGGATTTTGTGAACATTATAACATAATTGTTTGTTATGTAAGCAATAATGCGCTGCTTGTTCAGATTCGAATATTAAAGTCCCTAAGAGGCATATGTACTGTCTGTACATCATCACAGTATGAGACATCAATAGCTCAACTGTGTTTGGAGTAAATGAGGTGGGGCACATATTTGGTGTTTCGGAGTTGTGTCAATTTAAAAGATGTTAACTTTCAGAAAAGGTAGCACTATAGAGATTTTTTGTCATTATTGGTTGTTACACAGGCTACACAGAAATGCCTCCCACACCGCATAGATCACAGAACACACATTCAATCAACACTTATGCTTGCAAAGGTCCTTCACATGTGTCACAGGTTTTATTAATCATAATCTTCATCTTTACTTAAGACCGTGTGATGCAGATAA
Organism: Etheostoma perlongum; assembly: GCA_026937815.1. Lineage (NCBI taxonomy): Eukaryota > Metazoa > Chordata > Actinopteri > Perciformes > Percidae > Etheostoma > Etheostoma perlongum. The sequence continues at coordinate 26,128,774 of CM049378.1, read as the reverse complement.
AAGTCCAGTTAAAAGCCAGCAAATACACCTTAAAATAAGATCTTCAAACTGCATTGTTCTTCATTTAATCAAGACTAAAAGTGCAGTCAGCTACAGTGTTTATTGCTAAGCACATCATCCACCTGTTGCATCAACTACATGTCGTTTGCACTTCTTTTTCTTTTAAAAATACCTCCACACATCAGCATGTTCATAAAATACTTGGCCAAAGCAGATCTTTAACACACTGAATTCACTGTAGAACAACACTCATTTATACAAGAAATAAAACCGAGGTATTTACACTGTAAAATGTAAATTGACTGTTTTTATATAGCGCTTTTCTAGTCTAAACGACTACTTTCGGTATAGTACAGCAACCATTCACACACATTCATACACTGTGGCCCAGGCTGCCTTACAAGGTGCCACCTGCTCATCAGATAAACACTCACACACATTTAGACTCCGATGGCGCAGCGACAGATTGGCAGGCGAGCGCTCTACCACTGAGCCACAGCCGCCACTGCGTGTTCAGGATGCCCCAGCAGGCTTGCCATTTGCAACTCAAAAATGTGCATTATCTCACTTTCTATTCTACAACGCAACAAGCCCAAAAAAGGAGGTTTTATAAAGGATTTATTGTTTTAAAGAAACAAAGCAAAACCAGTACCTCAGAGGATCTTATTAGGCAGGAAGAAAGAAGGAAGCCTATCAGCGGGTTACATATTGAGGTATTTTCAAGCAATAATGCCTTTTTATGTACTTTAAATGGTGCTCACTTAAACACCACATACAAGTTTTCATAAACCTGGAATAATTAAATATTGCACAAGGTCAAAACGACCTTGTGTAAAAAGTAACACAGGCATACAAGTGGGCTTAAAAGTAGGCAGTGTTAGTGCATCAAAGGGTATGAGCAATCACTGCTTATTCATTATGAAAACAGTGAATTATTATCAATGTGGGTATTAATAACTTTACAACACTGACAAAATCAAATCAGGGCACCACCCTGGAAACCAGGGACCAACAGTGTGAAAAACAGTCTCATAGGTGGCGTTCCCTGCAAAATACAGATCTTAATTAATTTGATTACATTATCTCGCATCTCTTAAACAGACAAAAGGGGTGAATTTGTGCACTGTTCAACCAGCAATTATAACAACACATTACACAAAATAATCACAAACAACTGCTATTTAAAGTATAGTAGAATGTATTTAGCTTCAAAATTATCAATGGCTAATCAATAATCAGAACCTATATACCTTTTTACAAACTACAACAAAGCCAAACAGCAAACAGATATGGAGCAGGCACGTGTCGGTGGGTCTCTGTGTGTGTGGGTGTAAATGGGATAGTGAAACGGGGGGGGGGGAGAGACCGCGGGGGTTGCTAGGCAACGTGATCAAGACGATTTGACATGGTTAGCTGCACAAACGCTATTTAGCCTCAAAAGGGCGGTAGCGGTGCTGGGTACAGCCATGTGCCTAGGCTAGCCGGTTAGCTTTCAGGCTAACGTCTTACAGACCGAAGGAACACACTAGCTAGCGGTTTTAGCTATTCGATGCTCATGTGTGCGTGTGTGTGTGTTTTAACTTAACTCCGTGAACGGGAATTCAGGGCACTCTCAAAAGATGTGAACTACAAGTATGTCGTTTTTTAGCTTTTGGCCACGCTTTTGGTCATGGTTTTCTCTTGTAGCCTGTAGGAGTTTGGGGGAGAGACTCTGGAATTAATAACTAGGCCCAGATCTCTTTGTCTGTGGATATATGTGTTTCTTTATCCCTCAGAGGTAAGTTTAAACTTATTTAAACTTATTGCTGTGGTCTTTTTAGTTAAAAAGCAGGTTTACCAGTGCTGTTGGGTCCAACAGTATCAATCACTTTTTGTTTCCAGCAACAAAACCAGGCAACACAACCCCCCATAATCCCTTGGCCTTCTGTAAGATCTTTCTTATTGCATTACAACTTAAATTGAATCAACCAATAAAGTCACATACTCTCAGTTGAGAGAATTTAAGTAGCTCATTAAAGCAGAGATTAAAAATAAGTCTCACTTAGAAAGAGCAGGCCTATACCGCAATAAAACAGCTGAATTAACTCCATTGTTCAACCGCCCAAAAGGAAGTTGAAAAAAAATGTCCACTGTGTAATTCCACTGGATGAGGTGTAAAAACACAATGTTTAAAAGAGAAATGGTTTAGTGTGAGCTCTGACAGTGATTGACCTTACTTGTAGCTGTGTTAGTGCTCCTATCCACAACTTGCTTTATTCTATGCTTGACTGTACTCTTAAACTGTGTGAATAAAGTCATTTTATTTAATATTCAATTTTCATATTAACCTTCAACCTGCAGGCCAAACTTCATTAAAGTGAGTAAAAGGGGGCAAAGCAAAGTGCATATTTTGATTTCTTTCTCTATAGTCTTACACTTTGAGAAACTAGCTATGGGGGTGTGTGCTTGCCACTGTTTATTTCTAATGTATGCTCCATTTTATCACTATAACTCCTAAAATATACAAAAGCAAACATTGTACCTCTCTTCATTCTAAAAATTGACAAAAACAAAAACATAAAACATCAGGAATGGCAATATGTTTCATATACAGTCTTAACAATTGTACTGTAAGTGATTATGGCAGGAGTGGCCATGATTTAACTCTTTAAATATGTAACTCTTGGTTTCATCTCAGCAAGTACTCCAAACTACCACATAGATTTTTAATCCTACCCTCTAAATGACCTATACTAGTGTTTCATAAATTAGGATCCATAGGAGCATTTCCCATCCTCATATCTGAATAAAGTGTGTTGTTCTAAATACTTATTTAACTATGTTTTAGGCAACAAAACTACTTAGGTAAGTTTAGAAGAAAACCGACTTTCTCGGAATAAATTGTATTTTTGGATCCTGACCCTATTTTCTCATGTGTCCAAGTGACTAATCTAACAAATTTTTTGAAATTGGTTCAGTATTGAGCGGGAACGCTTTTACTGTCAGCAGCAAACCAGGCTGCAATGTAGCTATAAATGAGGCAAATGCACACTATCAATTTCTGTCCAACAGGAAGGATCCCTAGACGTTTTTCTTAAAGAGTAAGATCCTTTTTGTTTAACCATAAGCAGCCCAGATATTGCCCTTGCCAAACCAACCAAACTCTTAACCCTTGTGTTGTCTTCCCGTCAAAATCAACACTTTAGACGCTTTTTATCGATGTTTTTAACTTTTTCTACTGTTTGTCCCTTTTTCAACACTTTTTTGTAATGTTTGTCACTTTTTTTGACGTTCAACATAACTTATTAACTTTAGTTTTACAGTTATTATTTGAATTGATGTCAATAAACCTCAATTTTATTATTTTACTCAATTCATGCTTGAGTTAGAAAAGAAATTAGGAATTATTTACACTAAAATTAAAGGAATGGATGTTGATGGATAATCACAGACTGGAATATGTCAACTTGTACGCAATACTATTTCAAAACCATTTCAATTTTTTTTTCCAAATGCTATAAAATTGAATAAGAAAGTAGAAAAAAAAATGAAAGTAGAGATTTGTACTTGCCAAAGAGCGTGTGGAATCAATCATGTTATTTTGGGTAATATAGGGAAACAGGTCAATTTAACCCAAGGACAACATGAGGGTTAAATAAATAATACGTATATAGAGCCAGCATATTTTCACATGTAAATGGGATAATTGAGGGTTGATTTCAAACAAACCTGAGTGGTGATTGTAGTGAGTGAAAAACTAACAAAGACAGCTTTTGATAGTTTAATTTTTACTTTGTTGACTTTAAATGAAGTGTGTTTAATGATAATAAAATTACTGTTTATCTAAATGGAGTTTAGGTGGGGGATTTTGGGGCTGTTTCATGTTAAACAAAAAGCATCTTACTCTTTAAGCTCTTTAGGGATCCTTTACATAATGTTGTCAGAAATATTAAAGTAATAGAGAATAAAATAAGCTGAGCATGTCAGTGGCAAAACAAGCACTTTGAGTGGACATAAATGGCAGCTTGTCTCGCCAATGCTGGCTGCAGCGGCCTTAATACTGGACCAATTGTTGTTCCCATCAGTCACTTAAGCCCAGTTCTAACTTCCAGGCTTTTTGAAGCTGAATATATCATTTGTTGCGTCTAAATGTAAATGTGGACAAAGTTATGGTGCTTACTCTGCTGAATTAGGATGTATAAAAATTGTAAGTGGTGAAAAAGGGGTGTGATGTTGCTGAGTTTGTATTTGCATCACCTTTTTATAATTAGATGTATTTTGATGGTATATTTGATTGGATTGATTCCACACTGTAGATGTTTTTGCTTAAATCTTGGTTAGAATTGGTGCGTTAATAATTTTTAATGTTAAATGAGATGTACAAATTCCTAAAAACAATGTTTGTCTCCAAGGAATTTGTTGCAGTTTTCCACAGAAATACCACAAGGATGTGTCTTTGTGAGCATCAAAGATGGATTGTGTCAAGGCTTATAACGTAAGGCTTTGATTTGGGAAGGGTTAGACGGACAGCTGAGAAAATTCTCTTGGACAAGAATTTGACAGCGGGTATTGAAAGTCAATGACTGATGTTACTCATCTCATAATTGATTTGATTTAGCAGGTTCACTGTTGGAACATGTCACTCGAGGATTTTACATTGTTTGGCCAAATTAGGTTTCTTTTATGCAGGCCCAAAGGATATGTAAAAATCAACGTGCTGCCTTAAACAAAGAAATATAGCAGGCTTTAGATACAAAGAAATGAGGCAGCTATGCAGCAGTTACTGCTATGCAGTAGAGCTGAAAAAAGATGAAAGCCAGATAGTTAACATCAGTGACATCACAGCAGATGGAGTATTGCGTCAGCTTCTTCCAAAAGTTCTAATAAATTACCAAAGGAGGGCTGACTGCTCATTCTTCTCAGAAAAGAGTAGGCCCCTGAGAATTTGTGTGACAGTGCTTTTCTGATCACAATCCTTCACTTCTTGGCTCACGAAAAACCTTTCAGTTGAAGTCTGAGCAACTATAACTATAAAGCTTATCAGGGAGATGAAATGCTTTCTTAAAGAATTCTTTTTTTTTACCATTTTACCAGTCAGAAACCACAATTTTTGTTTGACGTTGCTCAATAGAGAAATACATTCTTAGACAAGATGGTTACATGCATGGAAGTTTGATACTCCTCTCATGTCTGTCCCATGAATCATAAGGCGTCAGCCAGCAGCTTTGTCTTGCTTATCTTAATTTAGCCCACAGACTGCAATGTGGGGTCAGTTAGCCTGTCTCTGTTGGACTGTAAAAAAATCCACCAACCATCCCCAATGAAGCTCACTAATTCACGTTAAGTCTTGTTGATTTAATTCGTACAGAAGCTGAAGTGTAAAAATGACAGTTTGTCAATTTGAGGGGTTATGTGCCAAACTATTTTTTGGCCAGGAGCTTCTGGAGTCACGCTGGTTGCCTGCAGCTGGCCCCAGCATTTGGACTGAGCCAGGTGAGCTGTTTTGAGTATTTTTGCTAAGCTAAGCTAACCAGCTACTGCCTGTAGGTATATCTTTAATGGACAAATATGAGAGGGCTTTTGATCTTAATTTAACAGTCCAGAAAGGGAATAAGCGTATTTCCAAAAGGTAAAACTATTTCTTTAATTTATAAAAGCTGGTGAGCCGTTGAACAGCTTGCAAATTGGCTGTGCATGAACCTATGCAACTCTGACGATCTATTCAGACGTTTCACAGCAAAACATAAACACAAAGGGATACCACAAGTGTCCCTACTTAAAGTGACCCAGTGTTATCATAATGAATGCACAGAATTTCCATGTGTTTCCTGTGCATTAGAAAAGATGAGAGAAAAGCACACATTAGCTGACCTCCTTATTGGAGTTAATTCTCATTCATCCTTTTTTAACCAGGCAAACTTGGCTAAGAGCATATCCTTGTTTACAGCCATTGCCTAGGGGAGTAGTTGCAAGAATAGGGAGGGCTACACAGATAAACACTCACATTGGGGATCTGCCCAGTACAATCGGTCGTCAATTGGTCACCAAACAGTTCCATTACAGCAGTTTGGGGTGTTAAAGCGCCAATATTATGCTCATTTGTATTTTGAGGTTTTTTATTTTCAAAAAACACCATATTTGTGTTGTACCGCACATTGCTGCAGATCCCGTTTTCACCCTGTGTGTTAAGGTCTCTGTTTTAGATACAGAGTGAGACATCTTACTTGTTTTAGCTACAGAGTGAGACATCTCACTTCTATACTATTTTTGTTGGGAGTCACACATGCGCAGTAGCTAGATAAGATCACATCAGCTAGATAATAGGCCTGGCAAACCTGGTTCCTTTTAAGGATTCATGTTATTCTGACTCACTCACTAAACTGAACTGGTTGTGCGAGTCACTTGAGCCAGTGTTGCTAGAGGCAAGCCCGAGCCAAGGCAAGCTCGACCTACTACATGTATACACCGAACCTACAGTAGGCCTAGCTAGGCTGCGTGTAGAAAATTGTATGTTATTTCAGAAGTGAAAGAATGACTTTTGTTGTTTTCTGCTTTACTCTGAGCTCAAGGAGAGACTTCACTCGCTTTTCTGTATCAGATCCACTCATAGCCGGCTGATTTGCGGGATTCACTGACTCCAGGGAGTCATCGAGGGCTCGTGACTTCTCGAGTGAATCCCATGGACTGTCTCTCTGCTCACTCTTTTGCATGAGTTGACTTGTGGAGTTGTGGTTGCCTACGACATTGTAAGTCATAAAGGTTTTTGCAGTGAAGATGGCTAGGAATAATGGTAGCTTATGTTGCAAGAGATTTGTGTGTGGCGCTGATTGAAGCGTAGTAGGACTCAACTGAAGTGGGTTAAAGATCCGAGTGAATCACAACTTGAACAGGTCTACTAGAGAACTCTTTCTTCAACTTTGGTCAGTACAAGGCAGGATTAGCTGGGAGACTAAATGAGGGCACACTTGTGGAATACCTGCAGAACAGGGACATGTAAGTAGTTCTTTTGTAGATTATGGTGAACAAGTGTGTGTTGTAGCAGTGTTTTGCCTTTGAGAACGAGCTAGCATGCTCTTTTTCATAATATGGGCACTTTAAAATGTCCATTTAATGAAAGGTGTTATCTCACTCTTTATGTTAATTTTTACACATTTAACTCTAGGAACTGCTCTCTTACCAGATTGGTGCACTTCCCATTCTCATATTTCAAACCTGTTTTTCTTAACCAGTGCATATCAAATGTGCTGTCTCATGTTTCCACCAATTCCACCAATTTCAGTGTTCCCATCATGCTGTAGTGTGGGTGAGTGTCCTTGGTCTCTCATCACCAAGAGGCCTATGTAGATGTGATGTCCTCATCTCCGTTTGCTTTATTTTGACGTTTGGCGCTGTGTGCTCATCCAATCCAATGAGTTGGCAGCTTCGACAGCAACGAGGGTAATTATTTACAGGAGGGATTGTGGAACCTGCTAAAAATATCCCTTTTCCCTCCCTACAGAGCTCTCTGGAGCTTTGAGAACAAGGCAAGAGAAAGGAGTATGGAAGTAAGGCTGTGAAGAGGTTTACCTCATTCCATTCTTTTACATCCTGTTCTTCTCCTTTTAACGTCCGGAATTAACAAAGATTAACTGACATGAGACTGTGTTCATATTTGTAGGGTTTATTCAGAAACAAGATAATGCTGATTTAAAGGAAGCTATACTCTCTTGATCATTGTAGATAAGATTTCTCTTTGTTTGCCCTCTCTCACAGGAAGGTCAGAGTATCAGATCAGCTGCACAACAGCATCATTCTGCTGTGAGTGTGTTTTGTTTAAAGACACTGGAGAGAGGTATATAATAACCACTGAAACCCTGGTATCCTATGTACAAAGCCACCCTGCTGCAATATGCTCTGGAGTCCCCTTCATTTTCTCCAAATGTACAGTATATTGTAAGCATTTTAAGTAGCTCCAATCAGTGCAATCTGTTTGGTCAGCTAGACATTTAGATCTTGCTCAAATTAGCACGAAAGCACACCACGCTCATCACTAAACATAATATTTTGCCATGTCCATGTCAACATGTCAGAGTTGAATCAAGAACTGTTTTAAAAAAAATGAATCATTAAAATAAATCACAAACCACAGTGGAATACACAGAAGCTCTCCAACATATTTATATAAAGTGATTCATCAGATTAAATTGGTTTGATATCTTATCTACAACACAATTATGGTAAAACAGCTTTGTGTGTATACAGTATGTGTGGTATTCCGTTTGGGAAATCCCACAATTTCTACAAAGCTAACTTTAGCTCAAGTTGGCTAGGACTAGAAATCCTCTGTTGTTGTTTTTTATTTTATTCGTTGTGAGCAAATTGCTCCACAATATACTGTCTATCTTTTAGTTTGTTGGTAATCGTCGTATGTGGAACGTTAGTGATGCTTACAGACATCTGCGCCTCGGCACGGGCCGCATCAATATTGTGTAATGTTGCTTAAATATACTCTAAACGATAACTGAAAATCTTTCCGTTTCAAAAAAAAATATTCCTACTTAAATAGTGTATGACTAATATAACCTGCTTGCTGTACTGTGATAAAACTCCAATTGCCATACTGAGTTTGAGCCTGCATACTCACTGTTCTGGATGTGAAATGGCACAGTACATTGTGAAGAGGTTGATAAGTGTACACTCATATCCTTCATAAAACCACCAGACTCCTGCTATTGTAGCTCTGTTACCTTTCTGTGTTTCAGTACAATTACATTAACATGTTTAGTAGAAGACTATTCAGAACCTCGGAAGTATTTGAATTCTGTCTGGTTAATAGTCTAAACATTTATCTGTACAGGTTCATCAAAATGTTGATTCAGGTCTGGTCGACATCTTGTTTTCCCTGCAGCTTGTTGATGTACACAAAGTCTAGTTGCTGTCACATCTGTTACTCATCACCATTCAGTTAATAAAAGACACCTTATAATCTAAACTATGGGTCTCATAAATTTAGTAAGAGTATGATTGTGTGTGTGACAAACTGGCCCTTGACTCACATAACAACAATTTATTTTAGGTACATATGGATTTGCACAGCTCCTTTCATTTAGTCTTTATGAGGCAGTGCATTCACAGAATCATCATTCAGAATCAGTTTTATGTGGTTGGTGTGTAACTTTTCACTGGCTTCAAAAACTAGTGACCCATGGGATAACGTGCATATCGTATTGCATATATATTGGTTATCCGCAAATGCAGGTTTGGACTAGTGTGAGTCTCCCCCCTGACAGGCCCTAATAATGGCTTTTACAGATAATATATTTTTTTTTTAAATTGTGGAAAACTAACTGCTAATTAAAAATGCAGAATGTTAGATTATTTCATTTGGGAAAATTAACATTTTGATGTAGTACTGTCATTAGTATGATAATCTAAGCATCTGGTGCTGTTTCTTGGCTAAGCAGCTTGAGTGAGAGATTCTCAGTGTTCAGGTTCTAAGTAGAGCTGAATGGAAAGGTGCTGTAGAATTTGCATTTCTGTTTATCAAGTTTCTCTAATATACTGTATAGTGACGACTAAGCGACATACTGTAATTAGAAATGTATGAACAATTTCACTTATTCAGCTCCATAGTTGATGCTCTCATCTGTTGTGGAGACTAAACACATTTATATTGTATGAAAACTGAACAAGTATTATTGTTTAAAAGTTATCATGTGAATATTTTGAAACTTTGAGAAATGAAGAAGAGACTGAGACTCAGACTCCTGGGTCTGGCCAGTAGGGTGAGATAAGATTAATTTGCAGCTGTGACTGTATGAATGAGCTAGTTTCTTTATTAAAAATTCAGTGAACTGTGTTGACCTTAAAACTTGTTTAACACACCCAGTTTCTCTTTAACCAATAGTATAGCAGATAATATGATGTACTAACCCACGTTTATGTAAAACAATGATGTTTAAGCCCACATTTATGTTAAACAACTATATACTACACTCATTATGTAAATCAACTTTCTGTATACACCCACTTAATAAAACGGCTGAGCAGGGAATGAAAGTTTTGGAAGACTGCTGAATGCATTTCAGCTTTATTCCCCTTGAAAACCAAGTCTTGTGTCCGTGAGTAATTTTTTCCACTCAAGTCCTCTAACCTAACATCTGTTGTACTGATAGTGCCGTTAAATTACTTTACTTTGCACCTACTTTGCACTACCACCATTGCAGCATATTATAAACAAACAAATAAATACTGTCTGAGGCTTATTATTACAATTGTTAAAAATGACCTAACCACACACTACATATATTATACCATATCATACTGTAGCAACAGATAGCGTGACATAATTTCTGGCCATCACACAGATGTGTTTGTATTTGATCGTACATACAAAGTATATTAAATGTATCTACACTTTTGGGGTTTAAAAAAGATCCAATAAAAATTGAAAACACTTAGTAAATGCCACACATTATGTATTTAAATGTTAAATTATGTATGTAAATGTTACAACATTGGTGAAAGTTGTTGCTTAATTGATTAGGTTCTCCTTCAGAGTTTTGGAGATCTCTGCCACTGAGACTTCTGCCCCCACCCTGACACATTGTAGAGGAAGGGAATGTGGTTTGTGAATGTCAACCATCAAAATTGACATCTGCAAAAAACACATGTCAATACACAATATCTCTGTCACTGGGGGCACTCCACAAACCTCGCTCTCAAAAGTTTCATTGAGAACTAGAAGGGCATTCAGAGAGCGCAAACCTCCACCAAGGCATGCCCTTTCTAACAATGTTAAAGCTAAAGTGTGTAGTTGAGGAATTCTAAGTAATGACAACAAAACTGTTGGCACCTTCACATGATACAAGACTTACGTGGCCGCACACTGCACCGCCCCCCTCCACCTCCTCCATGCAGTTGCTAGTAGCCAAGGAGGACAAGGAGAATTTAAAAAAAACATGATGGACTCTTACAAAGAGGTAATTATCTTTACTCGAGTTTCTGTGCAGGAAAGGCACCAGACGTCACAATCTTCTAAACATAGCCATACTGAGAAATACAGAGAGAGTTGTGCGGAGCTGATAGTCTTAATTAGCTTTGGACGTTTATTATTATCAAAACGTTCTGCACTACTGCTTTAATACAATGGTAATTTTCTTAATTGGTTACTTAGTTTCCCAATTATTTTGACACCATATGAATGCAGCACAAATGACCTATCTCGCAGTAAGGGACTGCAGTGTGGTACTGGTTAGGATAAAGTGCTTCTGCTGTCCATCTGTCCTGCTATCAACCCTGCATGTTGAGTGTTGACAAGTTGCACAATAACTAGCCCCTTGTTTATGTTTAGTTGCTTTGGCAACAATTACCAATAAACCTTGACTCCCAAGCTAATCATAGTGTCTGGCAGTTAGCGTATGAGGTAATTACCAACTGCACTTGATTTATTACATACTGCTCTCATAGACAAATACAAGACAAACAAATATCCACCTCAGTCACTTGGAACTGTATTGATCCAGGTGGTTTGACTCAGCTGTGTGTGCTATTGGACTCTGTTAGATTTGAGTGTGATCAATCAAATTTCCGACACCTCTCCCTGCCACCTTGATATCTGTCTTGGCAATAAAAAAGTGTCTGTTCTTTTTCACTCAATCATGTCTCTCCCTGCATGCCAGTGGGGTGTCAGTCTTTGGATTGTGATGGTAACGGCTCACAAATGGCATATGCTGTATCAGTAAACAGGAAATAAAAGTAGACTTTAGATAGGAGGTATTGGGAGACAGGAAATTTAGGTCAGCACTTCTAACTGGTAAACAAACCAAAAAAACAATTTCAAAAACAGTTTCAATTCTCGCAAAACAAACTTGTTTTAACTATTTTTAAGGTGAGCTATGAAGCAACTAAAATAATTAGGCAAAGAAACAAATGCATCAACTGTATCCTGTCCTATTTGAGAGCTGTTCACATTTACTGAGACCTAGAGGCTACTTTATAGTTATTCACTGTTTAAAAATGTTTTAAATGAATAGGCTCGCAAGTTGTCCAATCATTAATAAGGTGACCACAATGGAAATAATTCCTGGACTTTATTGTGTTTTTATCCACAATTGTATTTAATGTCTTTTCATGTGTAAGGCATTCTTGATACAAATAAATAAATCCAATCAAATCAAATAATCTATGATAAACTATCAAGAAGAGTACTGAGTTGGGGCGAAAGCCTGAGCAGGTTGTCACTCCATTACTGGTGTAATACAGAAATACAGACACTCCTGACCTGCTGTCTGGTTTCGGACTCTAATGTGGATGAAGAGAGTGAGGATGTGCCCACGGAAAGAGCGGTGGCTGTGATTAAAACATTGTTGCTTTGCCGCAGTTGTGATTTATTTCTATAGATATTTTTATAGTATGTTTCACTACTTCATGGAAGGTAATGACTATTTTATACATATGTAAACACATGACTAAATACATAAAAGTAATATGGTAGTGTGCACAGATAGTAATGTAGAGTTCTTGCCTTTATTTACTTTTTATTCAGATTCAAGCAATCAGATACGTAGCAGTACGAGATGTAGCATCTGCTGAATAAAAGCAATGACTGGCCAAACATGAAAACACTTTGCTTGCCCAGCTGCATCACAACAAACCACTTGAGAAAAACAAAAATGCAACTGTACCTATCATTGTCTGATGAATGGGGGCTCCTTGTGTCGGGCCGAATTTCCAATTACTTTTCTGTGGCTTCTTCGGTCGACCTGGTAAGCGTACAGCTTTTAAAGGACAGAGAGTTGAATGCAAAACAGTCTCTGTGATTTTTGGCAGCCTGTTGCTTCCAGGTTTTGATGTATGAAGACCCATGTGAGCCCACCTTTGCAATATGTATGGGTTGTTGTCCTAACACCTTTTTTGTGTGCTTGTTGTAAGGTTATGTATTGTGAAACAGGAACAGACTAGGAAGTCAATGCAGGTTTGAAAGACTTATTGTCAACCTTAGTCAGGCAAACTTCCTTGGCAGCGGTGTGATGTGAATGTGCTTAATGTGACCATCTGCTGTAGGATTCTCTAATCAATGTACACAAGAAGTCAATGTACAGAGCGCCGTCAGTGCACAAGGTCTTATGATTCCTCGCTGGTCTCTGGCTAAATAATGGAAGCCTCATTTGAGCAGTGGGGAATTGAGGATAAGGGTGTTCTGGCAAACAACCTGCTGCTGTATCAAAGGAGAAAGCTTCTCTTTCATTGTGAAACTCTCTTGCTCTGCCTCACTGTGTGGCAGTCTGCCGGTCGGTCAGTATTTACAGTTTTTTATTTACTTGGGATGCCTTGAAGTCGACAGATCTGCAGATAAACGTTTCTCCCAAATGATGCCTAAGATTAATACTGAAAACCTAAGAGCTGCTCAAAGCTTTAAATTCTTCTCATTTGTCAAGCTGGTTAATCAGCAGTCAGTGGCTCAATGCCACTTTTTTAGTATATTCTTTTGTAGCCTGGATGCCAGCCGAACGTAGCCCCACCTACAACATTTGAGGTTCTGACAAGAATCTGAGTATGACAACATCAGGCTAACGCTTTTGAGCAGGAAACAGAACAAATGAAAAATTAAAAGCCTCACAAAGAGGACTAAAATCTTGATTCAAACTAATGAGTTGAATCCTGTTTTTTTCAAAAGGAAATCCATAAACTTCATGCCTGCTCTCTAATCATTGATTCCAGACATGTATCCTGGATCCTAAATTCACAGTTTTTTCCATTATCAAGCCTTATTGTCCCCTTCTGCTGCGTTTGCTGAAGTCTGCTATTCAGTTTTCAGGTCTGGCTATTCAGTTTTCAGCATCATAATGCCTCCTTATGGCTGCAAACAAAGCAGCTATGTCTGTCTGGCTGACTTTTTTATGTTAGAAACTAGTCCAGCGAATGGCTGAGAAAGCCTCTATCTAGAAGTCAAGTCTCCCCACAAAGACAGAGGCTCCTCTTCTTTGATACGTCAATCAAGCTGACAGACAGCGCTTATCTCCCAGTGAGAGAGAAATGGACCAACCCCCCCCCATCCCTCTGTCAGTTGATCCATACAGGTGAAACCAAGAGAGTCTTTTAGGAGTTCATCAGTTGCACATCACAGATAAGGCTATTGAGAAGGAGGGGAAAATCTCAGGGGGGCTTCCCATGCAGTGCTCAGATCTTATATATATATATATATATATATATATATATATATATATATATATATATATATATATACACACACACACACACACACACACAGACAATGTATATGTGTATATATAATGCATTGTTTAAGGTTAAACCAGTGGAGCCCACCCTTTTACAAAAAAACGGAGTAGTTTAGGGTTCCCTGAGTTGTGTGATTGTGCAGTCCCCTCTAATCTTATCTGATGGTTTCATTTAAATTCCTACTTGAAGTCCTAACAGGTAAAATGTTCAAATATTGAACGAAAGAAGCAAAGATTAGAGGAAAACAAACACACACAAAATTATCATCTCTCAACCTCTCAGATTTATATTGTGGCCCTTTGCAGGTGGCTGAACACTATGCAGGTTTGAACTAGGATTCTAACCAACTGTATATAAAGTAGTTCAAATTAGCTCGACCTCCATCAGCTCCATCAACAGTAAAATGAGATATAAGAACTGGACACTTGACTTGACTTAAATTCTTTATTTACATTCTATAGCGTTTAGCCCAGGAACATGAAAATATTTTTGGCCAAACAAAGTTTTCCTCACTCATCTTAAATTGAAAACACAAAACTAAATCCTTAATCAAGATTTCAACCACTCTGAGAGGCTGACTGTATGAAATGTGTCCGTAGCCAATTATCTTACTATCCAAATTATTCAGACTGTTTGTACTTCTGAGTCCCAGCCAGTCAGGAGTTGGACATCTTACAGATTCACAAATTTACATTCGCCATTAATCTCAAGACCCTAAAATGCCACTCCATTGCACTTTATCTCATTAATTCTTATAAAATAAGCTCAAGTGCTTTTGGCAGCATTTTCTGTTGGTCATGCACTAAATCTCAAGTTGTTTCACACCAAAATCTCAAGTCATTTTACACCATCTGCTGCTCTAAGATTTGCCTCTTTTTTCCTTTCTTTTCCATGGACCAATCCCCTACAGAACCCTGGAGGTGACATGAAGGTGAAGAAAAAATAAAAAAAAACATGTACTGGGGACAAACACTTTTGTGATATCTTGACTTTGCTGATCGCAATGACTGCAGGCTAACCTTAGTAGCTAGCTAGTATCTAGCTAATAACACGACATGATTACTTCTCCTTGGTTGTCTAAATACATCAAATATTTCTATTCATAAGCATTTCTAATTAATAAATGTCATTGACATTAACACTCAACAACAATGTCCATTGCATTGGCATGTATTAATTAGTAATGCTTATCAAAATAAACGGATGTGTTTAGACAACCAAGGAGATGTAATCATGCCGTGCTACTAGCTAGCTAGATACTAACTAGCATGCTAATAGCTAGCTAGGTTAGCGTTGTTGTTTATTACATTTGTGAGATCTCGCAAATAAAACTTGATATCTCGCAAAACAAAGTCGAGATCTTGCAAAAGTGTTTGTCCCCAGTACATGTTTTTATTATTTTTTATTTTATTTTTGTTCTCATTCCCCCCACCCCCACGTCACCTCAATCCATTTGTGAATTAAGTGTCTCTGGACATACATACATGTGACTATTTTGCCTAGTGCCATGTGGTGAATATGGCATTAGATTGCAGCACTAATACAAATCATTCCCTAAGCATCAGTGAGGGAATACAGTATGTGTGTCTTGGGACTCTCAGGTGTCGCCATAAATCCATTATTAAAAGGGGAAGGGAGGGCTTAATGTGCCAATGCATTATTAGCAATTGTTAAGACAGGAGAGGAAGAGCGTGATGTTGATTTCTTTTTCAACATAATGGAATGGCAATCAGCCTGGAGGGAGGAAAACAGAAGCCAAGACACCAATTGCATGAGTGATGGAGTAATATTAGTTGTGATACTGAGTTGGCACAAAGCAATGTATGATGCTGACTTTGATAAGGAAGGTTCAAGGGGAGAACCTTTGTGTATATTCTGAGACTGCGTAACGCCACTGCAACATCTGGCCATCAGATACAGTACAGCATTCTTCATGGTGATATTATTCTGCTGCAGTCAGGGCATGTGATGTAGATAGAAGCAGCTGTTATGAATGAATCACATGGCAGTCTCTTCCAGGCATGCAAATACAGTACACATGCTCAAGGTGAAGTGCATTTGTTAATAGTGACTGGTGTTTTGTCTATGTACTGTAGATGGAAGGTCTGCCTCACAAACTGGAAAAATTCCCTGCCATGTGTGAATCCGTCTCTGTCATCATGAAAATAACACCATGAAATAAAAACAAACTTAAAAAAACAAACATTATTCTTAGTAGTCACATGCATACAGTACAATGTAGTGAAACTGTATTTCTGCATTCTTAACCCATTCTAGTTTTAGGAGCAGTGGACGGCTGTCTATATAGCATCGGGGAACCACTTGGGGTTTGGTGTCTTGCTCAAGGACACTTTGACATGTGGCCGGAGGAGCCTGAGATTGAACTGCCAACCTTGTATTTGGGGCGACCAATCTAGCCACAAGTCACCAAAATCAAAATAAATGGTGACACTTACTTACACAACTAGAATGAGGTAAGAATTGTACTTGCTCCTATTGGCCATTGTATGTTGGCCTTTCTGTAATGTAAATGGGACAAACTCAGTGTCATTTATTTGATCTCAAGGTGGCAAATCCAGCAGCCTGTGCTGTAGGTCTGCAATAATGGCCCAGCATTATAATGAGTCTCTGGTCTCATGGCATACTCATTTATATGTATGACTAGGCTGCAGGTTGACATGAACCACGTGTGCTTCTTCTGTCCAGACAGCCATCAGGCCCAAACATTCTGAGCACAAGTATGCATTTAGTGGATACGCATTAATGAGTAGACATATGCATTTTAAAGCATGCATTCATGTTTTTCTAAGTTGTCTAAAGGCTGGTTATTCCTCTTAGCTCATTTCCTTAGCATTCTTGTTGATGAATTTAATGAATAGCTGACCAAAACAATCAGAGAAATACAGCGTATTACATATGAGGTATATTCATCTTCTCTATCTCATCAGGAGAAGTTTTTACAGTTAGAATCCTCTGATTTATATTTAATTTGATTCATTTTGATGTAAAAGAAACTAACTCCAGGTCAGTGCTTTCCTAAAATGTGAGATAGATACCAAATGTTGTTCAGTTATGTCATTTAGTTATTGATTTGACCCTAAATCGGGCACTGTTTCTATAAGGTGTTTACCTCATTAAAGTTAAGCCACTGTCATAATGGTTCTCTGCTACTTTATCACATTCCCTCCCCTCATGTAGTAAAATGACTTGGTCTTCTAAGAGATGCTTGTGCTTCTATGGCCACTGAAAGGAGGATATGCCCTTTGAGAGATGCTAGGAGGTAAATAAGTTTTGCAACTTAATGCGTTTAGTAAACTTTTCTCAACAATGTAATTACTCATCTGTACAGAAATAAGCCACCCAAGACGGCAGTTACAGTAAGTGAGAGCAATATTTCAGAAATGAATTATGAGACAGACTGTTATTAGGAAAATTCAAAATTGAAAAAGACAAAAAGTTGCATCTGCTTACAGGACTGAGGCTGTTATATTTCTGGCTGAAGTTCCTAAAGTTATGAGACAATATTGTTCACAATATTTAGTAATTTCACTATACATTCAATACTTAATATATTATGATTAACATATGATTGCATTTCTTTTCTGATAAATCATATGGAAAATAATCTGTTGAGTTTTGAGAATATGATGGCTCACAACCCATCCCCCACCCGCGTTTATGCTAATGTGCTATGTGACAAAACAAACAAAACCTCTCTTTGGTGAGAGAGGCAGATTCTGAATTACAGCTTTTTATTTTCCTCTAACACCTTGGACGGAATGATTAATGAAATAATTTAGGCATCATTTTATGGGATATGCAACCTCTTAATGGTAATTAATACATGTAAGATTAATATGCATGTGCGAAGGAAATTATTTGATGGATTAGATAGAAATGGGCAAGGAGCGGTGCAAATATTGATTCATGACTATGCTCAGATTCCTCATTGTGCTTTGAAATGACCAAAACATATGGTAATATATTTAATCACCACTGGACCTTTCTTAGGTGCTGCAGAGTAAAACCTGGTAAGGCACAGTGCACAATGAAAGCAAATAACAACACAATTAAGATCAGATTTGAAATGTTTGTAAATTGACCCTCACAAATGAGTAATTGATCAATTGCTTATCCGTTAATTAAGGTGGACCTGCAGATCTCCCTGAACACCTCTTTCATCAACACCAGTTAAACTGCTGCCCTCTATTTAGAGCTGGAACTAATGTGGCGGCCAGCACCTGCAGCATCTTTTCCCTTGATAACACAGACGTAAAATCTGACCATCACCCAAACTTTGCTTGGCTTCTCTAATTACTTTGATTGTGTTGTACTTTTAAATCAAGTCATTACAATAAATTCAGATTCCTTCTGGTGAGGGAGAGCAGGGGCAGGTGCCATGAACCGTTGAAACAATGGCTCGGGGGTTGCATGATTACTTTTGCATATCAAAATGTTTTTTGTTGCCTTATGGGACATTGACTGTGGTTATATGGAATGTGTTTTTGAACTTGTTGTGCTAGTTCTACATAAATAGCCACTCTTCAAATTGTTATGCCGAAGAATGAATTGGGAATGGTTAAATGTGAAAGTAAAATAAAAAAGGGACTATTGGTCTGTTTTTACAATACACAGTACATGTAAAATTAAACAAATATTACCCATATAGACAACTACCAACCAACATTGAGTGATGTGGACCCGTTCCGTCTTTTATACCAGTAGTTCATACAATTCACTATTTCTAGTTTACACAGGCCTGGAGCTGTAAACATGTAGTCATATGGACTACATGTTACAATAAGTAACTCATTGATTGGACAGTTTTGGTGACTGTCACGCTGCATCATCAGCTATATTTGGACCCTGACGGGGAAATTTTATGACTGACTGAATTGGCAAATTGGGAAGCATTTTACTGCTTCCTATGTGTCCATCTTCTTTGTTTAATCAGCAATGTTAAAAAAAACACAGACCAAGCTAGAAATCTTAGTTAAACACTCTTATTGTGGACTAAGACTTGCATTTCAGCAGCCACATTAGGATAATTACAATATCAGCCTATTATCACCTTAAGACTGTATTTTGGATTAAAGGATTTATGTCTCAGCAGGATTTGGGAAAACCTGTCCATGCATTTATCTTAAGTAGACTCAACCACTGTAATGGCGGATGCAGATGATTCCTGAGTCCCCACTAAGACCTAGAAAGTGAATTACATCACTCCAGTTCTAAGGTCTTTACACTGGCTGCCTGCCATTTCAAAGAATTGATTTTAAAACACTGTTTGGTTTTTAAAGCAATAAATGGTTTAGGGCCAAAATACATTTCTGATCTTCTGCTACATTATGAACCATCCAGACCTCTCAGGTCATCTGGAAAAGGTCTGCTTTCTGTCCCTAGAGTCAAAACTAAATATGGAGAAGAAACGATCCGCTATTTTGCATTATGCACCATATACCCAGAACAAACTTGCAGAAAACTGCAGGTCTGCTGCAACTCTCAGTTCTTTTAAACCCAGACTAGGGATGTTTCTGTTTGGCGCTGCCTTTCTTTAAATTATTCATTCCTTACACTGCACTGTAACTTTTTATTCTACCTGGCTATTCCAGCTTGCTTTTATTTTCTATTCTCTCTGCTTTTTAATGACTGTTTTTTATTATATTTAAATGTACTTTTGAGGTTTGTTTCTTTTGCACTTGGTCTTGGTGCTTATGTTTTATGTGAAACATTTTGAATTACCTTGTTGCTGAAATGTGCTACATAAATAAACTTGCTTTGCCTTAATTCAGTATAAGTTCTTCTGAACGTTGCATTTGCTCTGTAATGTGTGTTGTTGAATCTTGTGCTGAACAATGTTTAACATTCACAGTTTTTACATGTATTTTAATTTGAGTGTTTTACATTCACAATAGTGTAGTAGAGTGTAGAAAATGACCTGCCGAGTCTGCACCGGAAGCCATCTTAAGATTTTGCTTTTTTTGAGTCTGATCTTTGGCATGTAAAACACACGGTGAAAGAAAACAACATCTTCCAGTTTGGTGATTATAAAAGAATCACCAAAAGTCCATTGTTGCTATACCACTGTCTTGCAGTGGAGGACCATGTATAATAGTAGGAACAATAAGTCTGACAGCCTGATAGTCATTGTTTCATTTTAAAATTTAATGGAGTAAAGATCCAAAACAATAAACTTCCTGCACTGTGAAAACTATGAATTTGTCATCACTAACAACTCTGAAATCATGCTTTTTTCCATCATGACAGACATTTTACTTAATTTAATTACATTTCAATGCAATGGAATTTTTTCACTGCACAGTAATGTACATCGTACCATGCAGAGCTACCTGTATTATCCATAGGTATTAGGATTTGTTGCTAATAATGCTATCATGCAAAAGCAGAGATGCTTTCACTGCACTGGGATTGAGCTGGCAGAGGAAAAATAAACTAGAATGTCAAGGTTGAAGGTATTCCTTTAATCATCTGTGCTGTTGGACCTTTCCGAGTGGTGGTTCACGTGACCCTGTAGCCTATAGCGTTTTTCTCCTTGCTTTTATGCTTTTAAAAAAATCTAAGAAAGGGCAAGAAAATGGGAAAGGTATTTTCTTTAAGTACTGTAATATGATGGAGTAATACTAATTCAAATGAAGCTTCAGCTTCCTGAGAAGTGATAACTTTTACAAAGTATTTTGACACTGCCATGACCTCCTGGAAACAATGACTGCATGAGATTGATGTTTTGTTTAGGAGGAAGTAGTAAGCAAAGCATGTAATATTCATCGGTTTAGGAGACACCCTGTTTCCTCCTCATCATTATGGAGCAGAGGAAAGGAAGTTGGCTTGTAAAGCCTTGCCCCACCGTCCCTCTCTGAGCTGCTGCACCCTTACACTCCCAGCCGATCTCTCAGGTAAGCTGACTAGCTGCTCCTGACGGTGCCTATAGCTAGGTTTAAAAGAGAATTCCAAATTGCGAGTACTTTCGATTAAAAAAACCCTGACCTGAATTGGTGCAGGCAACACTGAGTAGCTGCAGCTACGTGTACAAGCTTCCACTGAGCTAAAATGGCAGTTAATGGTAGTTCCTCCATGCCTTTGCAGCAACACATTTTAAACACATTTCCTCCTCAAAAATAGGTAACTAAGCACTGTAGTGGTTACGACCATATCCGTAACTATGTAACTACATGGAAACAGGCTAAATATGCATGTGGCTTGCACAGTAATAAAGTTACTACCACCTGTAGCTCACGCTTGGAGCAGCTGCTTCATCTGCCTGTTGCACCTCTCTGTGTGGTTCTTTCCAACTCCTGTCAAGCTAATAAATAAGGACCACCATCAAACTCAAAAGGCTCTTCCGTGTGTTGTATATTTGCTTCATTCTCCTAGTTACGTTACTCCAAGCTTCTTCCCTTGTGAAAAACTCCGCTCTTCATTCTTCACACACGATCTGCACACTACTGTTTAGCTAACTTTTCCTGCTACCACTGAATTCCCAGGAGAAAGCGCGATGCAAAAGCTAGCCTTCAGTACCGTTATTAGCGATTAGCTTCTAGGGATTAGTGTGTTCAGCCAAGCTTTTGTGAAAATCATAAAGCAGCAGTTCCGTGTGTATTTGTAGCTCATCCATTTTGAGGGTGACTGATCTGGTGTTGGTGAGTAGGAGGCTTGGCAGCCCTCGCCCCCGCCTTCCTCGCCTCCCGCAGCCGACAACAATTCCCAGAGAGCCCGGTGGTGTGATGGGTGTCCATGTCTTCACAGCAACAAATTGTAGTTTATTTCCTCCTCAACAATAGGTAATTCCATGTAGTTACATAGTTACTGACATGGTCTCCGCGAAGGCATGGAGGACACCCACCACGCCACCGTTTTTTTTAATGTCAAATTAATTTAAATATAAAGTTCTTTTAAAAATATGTTATTTGGCAAGTGACCATGGTATATAATGGTATAAGCAGGTTAATGCCCTTTGAGGTGTCCATTGTCGGTTGTTGATGAACGTCGTCCAATAATCCCTGAAAACGGACACCTCGCTGGGCCTATTGCATTTTTCCTTTATTGTGTAAGTAAAGGTTTATCATTCACACATTTTCCTCCATAAACTCCATACACCAACCTACTTGATCTGTGATAAGTCCTATTTTGGACCTTGTGAATGTTTTGCTATGCTTCTGCTGCTCTGGCTTTCCCAACTGGCATGGGTAATCCTTTCTTGTAAAAAAAATACTTGCTGCATTGTTCATTATGGTTACATTTCAAGATATAAAAATACCTCTAAAACTTCTTTTTTTTATCATTCCTTGTTTGAGGAATTTTTGGTTAAGGATTACAGAGGCCAGATTAGGGGAAGTTTATAAAGAACAAACTAACAGAAATTGTATGCACAAATGAAGATAAGAGGAAATGGAACAGGGATTACTACTGATGTTTGTGTTGCAAAGTGATGTACCAAATACTTTGGCACGCACTAATAGCTGTCATATTAACTTCTTATTTATGTATTTATTTATTTTTATGCTCCCGAAATGAGTCGGCAATTTAATGGGAAATTGAACCAATCCAATCCTCTTAACTTTATGATGATTTGTTGTTTGTTAAAGGGTAACGACAGTTTTTTTTCAACCTGAACCCCATTTCCCTATGTTTTTGTGTCTAAGTGACTGATGGGACAAACAATCTTTGACATTGGTCCAGTCACTGCAGTCGGCAGCGGCCAAACAAGCTACAATGTAAGTAAATAGAGCAATTGTCCAGCTTGTAGTTGTACAAAAGTGCTCGTTTTGCCACTGACAGGCTCAGATTAATATTCTAAGTGTCTGACAACATTATAGAAAGGATTTCTAAGGAGGTTGACCTTTCTGTTAAAGATTAAGATCCTTTTTTTAAACATAAAAACATCAGCAAAATTGCGTTTGCGCTACCCATCAGACTACTTGTAAATTAACAGTAATTTTAGCATTGTAAAATACACTTCATTCAAAGTTCAGTCACTTAGACACAACAACATAGGGAAATAAGGTCCAGGTTGGGAAAGAAAACGGAAGTTAACAAACCACAAATCTGTCTTTAAGTTAAGATGATAGATTCCCAAAGTTTGGGGGGGGTGGTGGGGTGGGGGTGGGTGGCTGGATTGCAAGAGAAATGCGACCGGCCCCAAGGAGTCATCCACGTGAGATAATCTAATAAAAAGGAAAGACCCAAGCTGCTCATGGAGATTATTTGTAAAATCATGCACATGATAAAAAAAAAGCTTTGCTCAGTTTTTATTTGTTTTGCTGCTGTAGATCCATGATTTACTTATGCTTATATTTAGTTATTATTTCTAACTCTTACCTTGAAACTACTTTTATGCAGATGTAAGTGGTAGAATAAATTGTCTATCATGTTTATCTTTCCATTTTGTTTGGTTTCCTGTTCTCCATTTTAAATGTTTAGCTTAAATGATGTAAAGATGGTGTTTATCAAAAATTCATCTTTTTATATAGTGTTCAATTCTATTTAGTCTAAATGTGTGTGCTTTTGTCTTTTAGCCTTGATTATCCCAAGGCTGTTGTAGGAGAAGTGGCTTTGTTGTCAAGTCACTGCCTGTGTCCTGTTATCCCCTCTGACTCTTTCTTCAGAATATGTCAGTTAAGCACCCTTGCCCTTGAATCTCAGCTATACTTCAAAGTAAGTAACATGATGTAGGTAGTTGCTACTCTGCATGCTGTGGTGGCAGTAGCGCGACAGAAGCAGGTAGAAGTAAGAGTGATATTCTCGGAGGTCCTGTCAATTTGAAGGAGTGGCAGGAATCATTCTTAAATGCCAAAGCTGACGGCGTTAAGTGTAGAATCAATGGTTCAATTCCCTTATCAGCCTCTGCTTTGTTCTTAAAACATGCAGCAGCAGTTTTTTTTAAGGGGAGCGGATTTCCACATTTCCTAAAAGCAACTCCTTGTGCATTATCAGAGGGAAGCTAAGCATAATATGTTTGCCTCTTAAGAAACGCTTGAAAATCCATGCTTTTTGGTCTAAACGTCATACCCAAATTAAAAGTGATGCAGCTTCCATAGACTTTGGCCCTCTGGGATGAGCCTGATATCATTGGAAAGCTAACACTCTCAAGTTTCTGTTGATTCTAGGCCTTACTGAGACAGAGTTACAGAGGCCAGAATGGAGGATTTTTATTTCCGTCCAAGTCATGCATCTGTAAAATTATTTTAATACACTGCTGTAAACACATCTGGTGAGATACAGACAACACAATACCATAGCCACATGTCTCAGCATACTACAGAAAAAATTCAGAAGCCAAAAAGACATTTTAATGTGTCTTTAATTGAATCATTCCATCCAAACTGAAATTCTGAAATCAAACTCCAATGAGCTTATTCATCTTTAGTGATATGAGTTACTAACTGGGTTTAACCAAGTGTGCCCCTCAAAATATAACACAAGCATATTACAACATGAGAAACATCACATTCATAGTCTTAAACATTACAAGCCACCTCCAAAAACGCATTCATAACACATCAGTACAATTGCAAGAACAAGAAAGTTGTATATGCATTAATCGCCTCACAGTGATTGCTAACCGAAACATCTTGATTGGGTTGATCTGAAACAATAATAGGAAATTTACTTGTGTCTATTGTAATATTGTATGTCCTCCTTTTTGTAGGCGGCTGTGATGTGGTGCTTAGACAAACATTTTTGCGGAAGTTTGATTTGAAAATCGCCAAGAATATGTTTGGGATTTTGTGACAAATCTGGTGACAGAGGTAAGCCACAACGGCAGCTGTTTGGTTAACACAACATACGGAAACCAGTTGGCGTGGAAACCAGTAGAGACATAACACCGGAAATAAAAAACTGTTTAGCTTTTTTTATGTTGAAACCCGGCCAGAAACTACAAGAGTGTGAGGCAAACAGCTTATTTTGGATGAAATGGCTTGGATATTCTATTTTCTTGGATTGTTGGCAAGTTATGAAAGAAGTTTTTGGCAATCTTTCCCCGCTGTGAATGAAGACACAAGGAAAAAGGTATGAATGCATCCTTGACTCTTAGCCTGTGCCTATGTTATCTTGCCTATACCTACGTTGGTACTGTATAATAATATTGCAGGAATTTGTGGTCATAAAAGGTCATAACATATGGTTACAGCTTTGTATTTTTGGGTCATTATCAGGGACAAAACTTCATCATCATCAGGTGATACTAGTAGCCTGTTGAGTAAAATACTGTAATGCAAAATCAATTATTGGAAATATGAATATTAATGATTTCACCAGAATCCCTTTTGTTATTTATGTTCTGTGATGAATGAACAAATTAACTGTGCCATCTACAACCTTCTACTATCTACAACCTGAACACTAAAGATTTCTTTGGCATTTCCAAAGTCTGATCGTATCTCACCCACAGAGAGGGAAATGGAACAGCGGTTATTACTGCCGGCGAGTAGAGACGTGAAATCCAAAAGCAGAAATACTGTTGTGAACTTTTGCAAAGGGCTTCCTATTATAAAGTTGCTACACAAAAAAAAAACAACATTTTTGTGAATGGTAGGCCACATCTATAATAGTAGATGTCAGCTGTTGTTGTTTTTTATGCTCAATGTATTTATTTATTATTATTTCTTAATTTTACCTTTCCATAGGTACATTTATGCAGACTCCGCTCTGTTTAATATGCCTTGTTTTATCTATGAAGTTATCCTGAGAAATGAGGAAATCCTTGCCGGTAGTTTAAAAGCTGTGAACTTGCATCATGTTGATTGTTTAAACCAGGAATGACCTAAACCATAAACAACCGTTTACAATAACTGAGGCCAGACTTGTATATTGATATCCTTTCTGGAAAATCACCCAGGTCTTTTTAAAGATGCTATAATCAATGTTTATTCTAACAATGAATTAAATGACTCTGCAGTTCCACTCCATTTCTTTTAAGCATTTTAGCATCTTTTAGTTCAGTGTTTTGATTCATTCCCACTGCACTGTCCAGCACCAAACAGCGGACAGACACATTTAGTGACTAGCTTGGGGAATATAGAGGAGAATTTTTAGTACTTACCAGTTTTATCATGTAGCACTTTGGGATTTGCGTAAATATAAAGTGCATTGCAAATTAAATGTATTATTATTATTATTGTGGCTGTTGTTTGAATAAAGGATTTATCTGCATGCTGTTATACTTCCTCAAATGGTCACTTTTAGAAATGAAAACTCAGTAGTAAGGTTTCCACTGTTGCTTTGTTTTTGCAGGTGGCTGATAAAGTGAAGAGGGAATGCTGCGAGGGTATGTTGATTAAGGGGAGACGTTGCACACCTCACACCTTCAGCGTACCGCCTTCTGCGCAGTAAGCAGCTCCAGCAGCTCTTTGGAATCCGCAGGACAGCAATTACTGCCTGTGAGTAATTGCACTACCCAATTATAAGATATTCCTGCTGATCAGCACACAAAATTTTAGTTCTGACATTGTTTCTGACATCAACGCACTGATATGCATTGATTTTGCAGACCTTATCTGACACATTTTGAAACAAGACAACAATTAGCACTGTTAAGGGACATATTGAGAAAACAACACCACACCAACTGGCATGGAAAAGTGAATTTGCTATCAAACTAGGCTTAACAATGCAGACCTGAGTTCATTTATTTAAACAAACATCACTGCACCATACAGTACATGTCAACCAACACATCCCTTAGAATTTATGGACTTCTAGATGGACTTTAGGTGCTTCTAAAGCGGGGGCATGTTGCACGAAACCAGGATAAGGGATTAAGCCAGGATATTCAAGTTATCCTGGATGAATTTAGCTTTGACTCGGTTGCACAAAACCAGATTGAATTAAACCCAGCCAAGTAACCATGGAGATTTATTCTTTGCGGCTAGCCTGGTCCAGAGTAGGCTAACAGCCAGGCTAAGATTGATCCTGGAGTCTCATGTGTTAAATCAGCTGGCGTCTGATCCGAAATAAACGTGTTTAACAGTTATTCCGTTGTCTTCTGCATGTGTTCTGCTTTATTTTTATTAACATACATTACTTGTCACTATTGTAGTCGCGAGTTTGATTTAAACCCTAGGCTACTATAGCAGTTGTTTAGATGGTTAGAAATGGTTGCACTGGCACTCAGATGTGGAGTGGCAATCGGGAGAGTCAGGACTTTTCCCGGTCGGATGGTAGCGTGTCCGGGTGGCCGCTGCCCGGTGGCCGCTGCCCGTTGGCCGCTGCCCGGTGGCCGCTGCCCGGTGGCCGCTGCCCAATGGCCGCGGCCCGTTGGCCGCTGCCTGCCGGTAGAAACTGTGCATTGCATCAGTGTCCACTCTCTCTGTAAAAGTAGAGATGACCAGTACGGCGTCCGTGGTCTGTGCAGCTTCAGGTTTATACAGGACGCTGCGGAGATTAAGTGGCAAAATTCAGCGATATTCCCAGATGATAATAATGTGACAGTGGGACAATGCAGCGATATTCCCATATGACATTAATGGCAGACTTGTCAGAGACCAATACATTCATGATTTATTTTCTTGTTGCTTGTCCTTCTTTAATAAAGGACAGTTTGTGTTACTCCGTAATATGTAGGCCTGATATTTTTTTTATTATAGCTTACTTTGGTTTCATAACCTTATCAATAAGTCTCACATCACTGGACCAATAACGTGGCCTATGTACTGTATATAGTGTAGTTTACTTTCATCACACCGGGAACACCACAATGCTTCTTAATCGTTTTATTTTGATGCTGTTACTTGTCAGAAGAATAAAAAAACATGAATATTGTTTTACACATATGCTCACAGCGAGTATTGAAGTCACTTACTTATTTTTCTAGTTTTTGTCCCATTCTGATTGTTCTGTATGAACATTAATTGTACAAAGATATTTAGAATTAGACATAGCTTATGGAGATTTGTGCATATGGTTGTAAAACATGTCATCGCGTTGTGAATAAGGGTTTGAAATTAAGCCTAGTCATAGGGTCCATTTCTTGAGGAACAATAATTCCCTCCGCTCACTTTTAAGGCAAAGGCTAAATAATAATACATTTTATTTATATAGTGCTTTACATGGTAGGCTAGTCAAAGACACTTTACAGTAAAACCAGCACATTTATCACATAATAACAGAAACATGAAACAAACATTTAAAGCAATTAAAACACAGTGTAGCCTACAACTTTGTTAAAAAAAAAAAAATGTGGAGTGACTAGTAGGCTAAGTAGATATTTTTACATCCTTACGCATTCAGTCGGTCCGCTATAGTCTGTTGGGCTTTTTCTCTCTCCGTTTGATAAGAGCCGTATTTCCCTTTCTGCATATTATATTCTTCCCCTCCTCGTTACTTTCCATTAGAAGCTGCTGCTCACCCAGCGGTTCAAACATATGGCGCATGCGTCTTCTCCATCTCTGCATCAGTAAATCTATGATCGATACCGTGGTCTATTTGAGAAAGCCGTGAACGTGCACTTATCCCAGCTATCTACACCTGGCTTGACATAGCTCCACCTGTTCATCCTGGCTCGACAAATGTGCAACGGATTAAGCCGCGATGAGCGGATCACACTAAGTCAAGCTGCGCTTTTTCACTTATCCTGGATATCTTCATTCTACTTTCGTGCAACAGGCCCCGGATGTTATGGCCATTTCAAAACAGGGATTAGTGACTATTTTACAGGGGTTTCACCTTGGGTCATGTGCGGAGTTAGGTGTAGACAACACAAGCCCTTTGGATAAGGTCAGGGGACAAAATATGGTAACAGTAAACACATTGTGTCTCATGCTTCAAATCACTGGACAGTTTTAAACCAAGACAACTTCATTCAGTACCCATCATGTGAATGGAAGCATCTTGGCACGCTTACCTGCGGTCTCCGTCAAATACACTACACTCGACTTTACCACACCACAGACTGTGTGGGTTGTAGCTGCTGCAACAGTGGGCCAATGACATGTTGCATTAATTTGAAGAATGCTTGTGGTGATTGGCTACAAACAAAACCATACAAATAGTCATTGTTTTCTAGATCTGGGTACCAAAAGAATCAAATGCAAGTATTGTTTGACTGGAGAAGATTATACCTGGTACTAGGTTATTTTGGCTGATACCCAGCCCTAATCAACACTTTTGCAACTTGGCAGATACATGCATTAAAAAAGTTTTCTTCTAAACATATTTCCTGTTGTAAATTATATAAATGTATTTTCTGAGAGGCAGAGTTGATTTTTCTATATTACTCCACCACTGTACTGAGTGTGGAATGAATGCTGTGGCAAAAGTTTTTTGTGTATGTTTTTTTTTAATGTATGTTTGTGAGCCCCTGCTTTTAAAGTGGACTTTTTTGGGGGGGGTTATTAGATTTATGAAATGATGTGCTAAACATAAAATGAATGAACTTCTTATCATTATGATTGCTCTAGTGCCAAAAATTCTCCTCCACTCGCCTTTTAAGTTGTTTTGCCTAATCAAGAGCAGAACATTTTATATATGGCTGGTCAATAAGAAAATCCATCTCTGCAATGCAATCATCTGGTCTCGATAAGCATTGGACCAGTAACACTTTCTGACAATACAGAGATGAATTATTAATCAGCACTGAAGTGGTTTTCACACCCACTTGTATACAGTATGTTTAACTATGGAAAATTGGAATCTTACCATGAATGTTAAAAAAGAAGAAGAAATAGTCTATGTTCAATTGGTATGATTGCCAATTATTCATGTCATAGAGGTGGTATGTAATTTCTTGATTGCAGAAAAAAGGATAAGAAAGGAGTGCTGATCTCTTTAATGTGCAGAACCCTGGGAGAGCAGCTGTAGAATTATGGTCATTATCAAATAAATGTACTATTTCACATGTGGTGGATAGAAGTAATAATAATAATAATAATTATAATAATCTTTATTTGTAGAGCACTTTTCAAAAACAAGTTACAAAGTGCTTTAACAAGTGTACAGACAATAATACCCAGGAGACAATAATACAAAAAGATAAAATCATGAAAAAGACTAAAATACAGATCAAATTAAAATGAGTAAAATACAATAAAATAAAAGGGATAAAATAAAGTCAAATAAGATCGGGAAAGGCTCTCCTGTAAAAGTATGTTTTAAGAAAGGACTTAAAAGAGTTCACTGACTCAGCTGACCTGATTTCCTCGGGCAGGCCTCGGGGCCCTGACAGCAAACGCTCTGTCCCCTTTAGTTTTCAGTCGAGACTCTGGAACAGATAGCAGACCTCTGCCCGAGGATCTCAAGGTGCGTGCCGGTGTATATGGGACTAAAAGGTCAGAAATATAACAAGGCGAGAGGCCATGAAGAGCTTTAAAAGTGATCAATAGAATTTTAAAGTCAATTCTAAAACATACTGGGAGCCAGTGTAATGAAGCTAAAATAGGAGTGATGTAGTAGAGAGATGAGTAGATGAGAAAAAAATGTGAGGTTAAGTATGAAAACATACTTTTTCAGATTTAAATATTGTCATTCAACACATTCTTGTGAATGGGTACGTATGATATTGTACAAAAAGGTATGTACATTAAAACGTATGATTATACGAAAACTAGGAGGAGACCTCCGCCTGGTCACGTGACATCGGCTACAGAGCGGAAGTTGCTAGCTGTTTAAGCTGCTTTAGGACTTCGTGCCACTGGCTACGGTGCTACGCATGGTCTTACGCATGGTGCTCCATCAGGTCAGCAGTAGTTGGTGGTTCAGTTACCTGAGAATAGTATGCGCTGGGTACAGAGCACCACCAGCTGCCGATCATTTCAGTGGAGATTGTGGCACCAAAACGACTGGTTAAGTTTAGGAAAAGATTGTGGTTTGTATTGTTACCGCCTGGCTCAAGGCCAGCAACAAAAGGGGGGTCACACACAGATAGAATAACCAAAAAGTATTTTATTTAAATAAATACAATAATAACACAACTTAAAAACATAAATGTAACAGTGGGGTGTGTAAGTGTAGAAGACGTCAGTCATGTTTGCCACGTGTGGATGAGTGAATGAATGGTATGATGTGTGTTATAAGGTGCAAACAGGTGTAAACAAACCAAGCAAAGAACAACAATGGTGGATTATGCAATAGGACCAGCTGAGAGAGAGAGAGAGACTCCCTGGAGGGCAGTCTTTTATGCTTTCTGTAAGCCATGCCCAGATGGCCAGGTACAGACGACCCTCCCAGCTCAACCTACCCGTCCACTCTCAGTACCTGCAGAATAGAAGCAGAACATGACAGGGAGGCAGACTGAGAGGGGTAGTCATAGTATGAAAACACGCATTTCGTGAGTGAAAGTCTTCCGTTTTCCCTGGGAAGCAAACTCAGCTCCCTTGCTTAAAAGTCCTGTGTTTTAAAAGGTACTGTTACACTCAGATGTACAATTGAGTCACCACATAATTCCATATGCCTGCCCGTCTCTTTCAATATTCCACACGCCATTAGGCACCAACGATCCATTTTCATAGGTTTAGATTCACTTTTTCTAATTGTCTTACTTTTACCAAGCCATTATGTAATTCCACCACTTCTGATGACTCTACCTCATATTAGCTCTCCCATTCCCTAAGTATAATTGATTTTCTTTCACTGCAGATGACCAGGATATTGATTGAAACTTTTTCCATGGCAGCCTGTCTTGGGTTTAACTTTATGACATGTCTTAGGTTTGACTCTATGACAGCTAAATTGGAAGAATAAGCCACAGAGAAAAAAATGAAAAGAGATCTATTAGGTTAGTGCACCTCAGTAATATGTCCAGAAGACGGTAGCTATCTCCCAGCGGACAACCAGACATCTCTGCTTTTCAAGGGATGAGCATTACAGGAAGTGCCATCACTTTAGCTCCTCTGTGTCAATTGCTCCAAAATGGCCAATTTCCTGTCTAGGATGTGTGTTTTCACATTTTTATCATCCCCTGCCGTAGTTATCTAGTTGCACTTACGGCCATCATTCATTGATGCTGCGCTGTGAGGAAGCCGATGTGCAGTAAAACTGATGGACGGCCTTCCGCATGAGTGAAGATGTATGAGACATGCAGGCTGGCTAGTGGGGCTTTTCTTTATTGTATTTTCAGTGCCACCATAAGGTGCCAACATGGAAAATAGCATATATACCATGTCTCTGACTGGATTTAGTTAAAACCTTCCTGACGTCTTTTTTTTTGTCTTTATTACTAATATTGAAACCCACTGTGACTTTACAGTCATTACACAACCAAATATATTATAGTTATTTTAACAACAGTCTAAACTTAGAAAAGGTAGATTGCATTTCGTCATCCGGCAGACACTTTTATCTAAAGTGGCTTACACATAAGTTACAGAAGATGATTTTAAGCTATTATTATTGGAGAAGATTTGAACAATCAACACCTCTGAAATTAAAAAAGATCTGGATAAAACTGCATGTTTGGAGCGTGCAACTATCTCGACCGGTTCATTATATACAATAAGTGCTGTCAAATGATTAAAATATTTAATGGCCATTAATCGCATGTCATAGTTAAGTTACAATTAATTGCACATTTTTATCAGTTCTAAATGTCCCTTGATTTCTTTTTGTCCCATTATTTTTTTCTCATTGTAATGCTCTTAACATGGAAAAGTGGATCAGCTTGCTTTGTGCAAATTTTTTTTTTATTGAAAACAACATTGGCATAAAGCCTACTGTAGTGTTCAATTTCACACATATTCACATTGGGAGCAGTCATTTACACTCGGAGCAAATATTCTCACATAATGTAACACTGTCCATCAATAAAAGGGTGAAGAAATACTTTGAGGGTGGGGGGGGGAGAATTCTCATTAGTGGTGTACTTGGCCATCAAGTGGTATTTCAGACTGGATGTGCTGCGATGATAGCTCATTTCACAGCAACAACACATAGATCACTTTGGTCTGGTCAATGGAACCATTTGGCAACTTTTAAAAATTAAGCTTTCCGTTCAGAATCTTATTGGCGTCCATTTCGGTGTCTCGCGCTCGCCATCCAATCAAAACGTAACGTCACTTCTCTTTGGCCGGTCTGGTGTGGTGTTGTAGCAGTTCCAACGTTACTAGTTGATGAAACAGCATGTGGAAAAAACCTACAAAGTTTGACAGGCCAAAAAAAACTTAATATTGTGATAAAGAAATTGACGCCATTAATAATGCGTTTAACTGACAGCACTATATACTGTACAATATGAGAGAGGCTCATTTCTGCAGTGTCATTGTGTAATTTGTGCTTTTTTCATGATTTGCTTATTATACTTCATTTCAGAATACAGGATGGAAGTGGTGCATTTTACATTTTGCGCAGAATAGTCCACACATCACTCTCTTTCAGTCTATGTGTTTTACCAATGTGTCTTTCAGGCTAAGGGTTCCTCATGACCTACCTAAAACTGGTCTGTACTGTATCTGTGACAATAATTTAAAAGTTGGAATTGACTTTGAATTATCAAGGCCAAATAGAATTCAATGTTTTTGAAATAAGCATCTTGGGGCACCAGAAACATGCTCCTCTAAAACCCTCAAATCCCTGTTATCCTCTTTTAGTCCCTACACAAAAAAAACTCAAGAAGCCATCTGGTTGTATACCAATGGACAATAGTTAAACAATGATCAAAAATGGCAAAATAATCTCCTAATGTTCAATATAAATGTATAGAGGCCTAAGCTGTCAGTTTCTTTCTTCTACATCAGGATAAAACATACAAAAGCTTGTGTACTGTGCCCTAAGAGTAGAGAATATCTATTCTGCTGCACAGGATAAATGCCATGTACGGCATCAGAAAATGATTCATCATTTGCATAAGAACAATGAAAGGACACCTCTCAGCGAGCTCTAATGAGAAGTGTTCTTGTTCGATGGCTTGCACTCCATGTTGCATACAAACGCACCACAACTTGACCTTTGAATCACGAACATGAACATTCTCCACTGTGTGAACCTGCATCCATGTCGACAAGGCAGGAGAGGAATGTACTATGACGTAAAACATCCTGAGATGCACCAAAATGCCATTTAGTTAATGATCGTGAGTCACTGTGCTCTTAAAGTTTTCTTTTACGGGGCTGAGAAATATCCCTGACTTCACTTTGCTTCATGAGGACTGTGTCAGATTCCTTACAGAAAGCTAACGTCCTCATACAGGCTGTGGTGGAAAAATTAGCTCCAGCATCGTCTCGTTTTCATCACAGCTGCATTTCAAACATGCTGCTCTGTCAATTTTCAACTGCAAGATGTATCTGTGCACATCATTAGACATCCTGACTGTATTTGATTGATCTGGAATACATGCATTTTTCCTCAAGGAACGATTTCCAAAGCAGCCTGTTTTATTTTCAGCACCTCCAACATAATTGGTTTCTCGTGCTTTGGGGCATTGCATCATTCTTTGTTCAATTAGTGACAATTTCCCTTCAGTAGGACCCTTTAGTGTTCAATACAAGTTGTCAAAAGTAGATAATTTTATTCGGATTTCACCAAAGGATATCTTCTCACCAACCTTTTAAAATCAAATAAGCTAAACTGGAAGCTCTGTCTGAGCTCTCAGAACAAAATACTTCACAACATATTCCTGCCTGGACTCACATTCAAAGCTGTTTTGACAAATAACAATTTTGACAGAGAACTCTTAAAAATATTCTTGCAAAGTCTCTTTTACAAAAAAACTCAAAACTCAAATTTTTTCTTGCGTTTTAATGAAAAAAAAGTTCAAACGGGAAAAGTCATTTATACAGTTTATGTGTTTTTAGAGTTGCTGTCATGGCTGGTAATACATAACCTGAGCAGTGTTCTTTCCTTAGCAATGTGTTGATGTCTGTATTTATTTCAACACCCTATCAGTATTGTATGTATTGTCATTGTCATTTATTTTCAATCACAACATATGGCATAGTTATTTCAATTTCACAAAGTCATGACATATGTGGCAGCATAATAGATAAATAGATAGATAGATAGATAGATAGATAGATAGATAGATAGATAGATAGATAGATAGATACTTTATAGGAAATTACAGTGTCACAGCAGCTTCAAGTTAGACATAACACAACACATTTACTCAAATATATCCACACCAATAAGTTCAAATACAAAAATATAAATGAAGAAAAGGTATTTTTGTGCATTATAGAGTCATATAGCAGCTGGTATGAAGGACTTCCTATACTGCTCCGACTTGCACATTGGTGCCATCAGTCTTTGACTGAAAGTGCTGCTGTTTATCACCTTCAGTAGCATCTCGGAACCAGAGCAAACTGTCAAAGAAAATGCCAGTGAACAAACTCATACACATTTAGAATACTTCCAGAACATGCAATGTTTTTTCTCCAACTGCACTGGAACTGAAATTTCTGGGACAATATACCTGTATAATTAGGCCTTGGCTGCAGTTTACTATGTACTACCACTGCTACTGTTTTTAATAGTATAATAGCTACAATGGATGTTTGCAAAGCTTTACAAGACTGTATTTTATTGCTAGAACCTGTATCGGTTTGACTCTTTCAAGTAATAACTTTTTCCCACACGGTGGTAGTCAGTTTGGGCAGTTATCTCCGACAGCAGCTGCTACATCGGGCAGAGTTCGTTGTTGTATTGTCAATTTCAAATAAAGATCCCTCTTATGTAATGTGTTTTTTCACATATCTCGTTCCATCTTCGCACTCAGCACCTAGCTGTTGTAAAGAACGGCTCTCCAGTGTTTGGGTTATATCAAAGGTTGTCAACACACAAAATGCAAGCATGTTACCAAAGGTCCTGTGTCTCTGTCCTTTAACATACAAAAGAAACTTTTAACTCTAACCTCAGTAACAAATTGAAATCTTCCATTCATGACCTTGCCTAAGGCATTAAATATACCAGGGTTGCCCGTGTTATTCCTGTTGCAGTATTCTAGCTGCAAAGCTTCAGCATCATGCAAGCTTTCATTGCATGATGCAACTTGTCTGTTATCAAGGGCTTTTACTGTCCTTATATTCCTTCTGGGGTTATTGGGGGGAAAAGTAACATTGTGTAAGCAACAGAAGGCAACAGACTTAAAAGAAATTGCCATCTTAAAATTCAGAGACATGAAATGAATGTTATGTTGTAGAATGTTAAATAGCCAGTCACCAAAGTGTCCATTCTACATTCAAGGTGTGTATGTAGACTCAACAATTTGCTTTTAATGTGTGATACATAAAAATAACTTTACTATTCAATTTATATAAACTGTTCAACCAGCTCACCAATATGTGAAAAGGTAGTCAAAGCTGTTCCACATCTGTATTCAGTGTAAAGTGCACTTCAGTGATTATGAGATGTTCCAAAGCTTCTTCATGCAGTGTACAGTCTAACAAGGAAGTGTAATGACACTTCCACCCCTAGACTGAAATGCTATGTTTGGCCGTGGTAAGGGATTATTGTGAAATCCTTTCTTCATCTCCAACTCCACATCTCACTTCGTGGACAGATCACATACAGTGGGTAAGGAAAGTACATTTTTCACTCTGTTTCATTTCATTTCATTTCAGCCATTTTCCAAAAATCAAAAAAGTTCATTTTATTTCTCATTAATGTACACTCAGCACCCCATCTTGACATAAAAAAAAAACTGAAATAGACCAGTTCCAGTTCCAAAAGTTCAACATTTATTTGTTAAATATAACAACTCCTTAATACCACTGTTACTTTGGTTTGCCTGATCTTAATAAGAATAATAATAACAAAATAAAACCAAACACATTAGTCTTTTCACTACAGTATGTTCAATTTGAGATTAAAGAACATAAAGTTCAGACAGTTGATGTCCAACACACAGGATCTGGATTTCAAAGTAGTTGATCATGCTTTTGTATGAAAGGATTCTTGACTCTCGTCCAGATAGATATACGTTCCTATTAATTACATCATCTTAGCTGATTGTTGCAATTATTGTTTCCAAATCCTGCTTTTGACATTTGTGCCGGATTGAAATTTTAAAAACTTTAAATCCAGAAAGGGAACAGCCATTTAGTTATTTAACTGACATCAGGATTATACATGTTAAAAAAAAAAAAAAAAAACTGTTAGTTAAAGCAAAGCCAGATTTGGAAAATTTGGTTTGATGTTTATGACAAATTAATAAATGATGATTATTTTGTCCAATACAAATTTCATCTAGCTATCCAGAGCACATCTGCAGTTCAGTCATTATCTGCATAAATAGGTCACTATAGCCACTATGATGGCTGCATCAGAGAGACTTAAAGCAAGGGGAAAAAAAGTATTCATTAATTTTTGGGGGAGGTCATGTTGCCCGAGAGTTTAGCTTGACTTTTGAAAAGTCTTTTCTTCCCACAGAACTGATTGTCAGTAAGGTTCTTTGCCTTTCAGCTCAACCTACTTTTGACAGGAAAAGAAAATGATAAGAGAAAAATCAGCCCTTTGCACAGTATTTTCCCTTTCTGGCAATAGCCATATATTACAGTTACAAATTAGCCTTGTTTTGTGTTTTTGAAAGAAAGCTAAGGCAAAATAGGCCCAGATCTCTTAGAGCAAAATGTGTGTTTGAGGAAGATTTCCTCTAATCCTAGCTGCTAAGCATGAAACAAGAATCCAAGGTCAGCTTTCCAAAGGATGCAAAGGCCGTAGCTCAATAATGCAAAAAGGATTTACGGGGGCGCAGCACTGTGGTACATAAGTAAGTAATAAGTGCTCTCCTACCATTGTCTAGCACCAACGGTACATATTTTCGTGAGAACACCGACAAAGTTTACCATAACACACAAAGCAAAAGCACAAGCTGAAAAGATACCACCCAAGGAGTGCTTCAAAATGCATCTTTTTGTACGGCTGCACAGTGGTGACAGTGGTGCACTCAAAGCTTAGACACACGTGCTTCAGATGAAATGAAAATCAACACGCTTTGTCTTTTCATTGTAGGTTTAAGACAAATAACAGTTATATCTATAGAAAGGAATGAAAAAAAATGAAAATTAAATGTTATCTTTTATGCTTATACTAGTGAATCCCAGAAAGTCAAGGCTTCTGAGGCTGGGATATAGCATAAAACATAAGCACAAATTCAGTACTGACGCCTGCCCTGTGTATAAACACCAATGTTATTGGTTTTGCCATGAGCTATTGCCATGGCAACAAGCAGTGTATGTATATAGGGGTGTTTGCTTATGGAATATGAAGATACACAAAAGATTGTCTCTAGTAAAGGCATAACTGGGATTTCAAATATTTGTGTGAATGTCAGCACACTCATTGACACTCAGCAGGACACGTAATGCAAATACATCATGTTTTCTTTGTGTGTTTGTTACATGTTCCTCATTGTCGGAAGTGATATTAAAATGTCCCTCGGATTTAATCTCTATTGCTTATGATGTATGTTTTAATGGTCTTTTAAATGGATATTCAATAGTCATTAATCTTAAATATTAAATGGCTTTTGTAATTATTTCTACAAGGATCTTGTTTTGAACTGACAGTAGGACGTCAATGTGTTTGCAAAATTAATGAACAATCACAGTAGGCATTGGCAATTTTTTCAGTTTAAACTCTCAGCTGGGATGAATTGAGTTCTAGCAGTTTGTTGGATTTATGTTTTGAGTTTGC
The DNA here is from genome assembly GCA_026937815.1 of Etheostoma perlongum. Classification (NCBI taxonomy): domain Eukaryota; kingdom Metazoa; phylum Chordata; class Actinopteri; order Perciformes; family Percidae; genus Etheostoma; species Etheostoma perlongum. The sequence goes on along the minus strand of CM049378.1, from coordinate 26,089,999 downwards.
AAACAGATTTCGGGGCTCAGGCATGTCCATGAAGGTCATCACCTCTCATATTGGTGGGTGTACTACGCTACCAAAGATATCCTACTGAGTTGAAAATGAAAAATAAGATAATTCAGCAGTGCACTGTTTTATTAAATCATATAAAGCAATAAATCCCAAACTGATTTTTATATCTTGTGTCGTGAACGCTTCATGGCTTTGTTCAGTAAGCTCGATTTTTTTTTTTCGTTGAGATTTGTTGATAAGCCTTTCAAAACCATGTGTCAAGCTTTTGATTATGTTCATTTTGTTGTAGACGTTTGGCTGATGATCCTATCAGGCATTGGTGATTTTAGACCCTTTTATGGGGGGGATCAAAGCCCCCCCCACCATCTTCATCTCAGCCCCCCTAATAAAAATCAACTTTTTAAATTAAAAAAAATACATAAAATCAATTTTAGTGCCTCAAGTTAGTTAGTTTGGAAACTTGTCTGTCAGTGACAGAGGACAAACAATTACAGGTTCAAGGGGCTTGAAACAGGTTTAATATCCTGTGTCGCTGTCGACAATGATCGGAGGAGGTGGTGGTAGACTCCTGCCTTTGGCTGAGTCTCTATCTAATCTGTCACAGGGAGAGCAGGAGTGTGGTTCTAAAGTTTAATTTAGATAGTCCCCAAACAAGAAGTTGGTTATTTAATGTCACAGATTAGATCCCAAATTGAATCGTAAGCAACTAAAAATTGCTGAATGTCAGAGCACTATAACTGTGACTTAAAATAAAGTGTTGAGGTTTAATTCCATTACATTTTTAATAGTGTCAACAAATGTTAGCTGACGTTCAGTAGCTAGCTCAGAGATAATCGGTTAATTAAATTATTGATTTAGCGGGTGTGTTAACACTTTTGCGCCTGTTGGATTTTAGTATCTTGTTCGAGGACTAGGGCACTTTCACTGGGAATAGTTGTCAATGGACACATGGACAGCTGTCAATTTGATCTTGCTTATTATCTTTTAATTAACCCTTGTGTTGTCTTCCCGTCGACCGTGAACTTGTTGTCCTTCTGGATCAAAATTGTAAATTAACTTTTAGTTGTTGTTGTTCTTTTGGCGTTTGTGACGCTTTTTAAACATTTTTGTCACTTCTTTCAACACCTTTTTTAATTCATGGTCAATACAAATTTTTTAGTTTAAAAAAAAAAGAAGCAGAAATTATTAAGACTTATTTTGACTAATAGTTAAGACCAGAGGGTGTTGAGTGGATCTATAGCCTATGTCAAAGTTTAGTCAGGATACTGGTTTGAAAACATTTAAACAATTATTTTTGGCCAATTTGGTTGAAATAAACTGATATTTCTGATATAAATAACATTGAAAATGGGTTAAATTTGACCTTAGGAAAACACAAGGGTTAAACATTGATTTCTAGGGCACCATGCTGTCCGATGCGTGTGAAGTCAGTCATGATTAGGATTGTACTCTATAGATTTTTTGAATAAACTATCACTATGAAAATGCTGTACTGAGGCTCAGAACAGCTTTGTTATGCAGTGACAGACACAAATGCATGCTACTTGTCTTCAGCATTTTCACCAGTTTCACCAGTTGTTTTACTTTACGATCAGTGAGGGATGTAGCCCAGTCGATACAGGATGCTGCTGTACACTCATTATTTGTTTTTCTGTCTGCTTTAAGGGTTGAAGAGCAAGAAAAAGAAACTCATTCCCATCAGTACCCACCTTGCTGCCAATAACTGCATGGTTGTCTATTACACAAGAGCAAACTATTCTATTTCCATACCCTGATTAATGCACCCCCACACCTAACAATCACCTCTGCACACACACACAAAAGCGTAATCATTTCTTTCCTGTCTCTGGTATGAACCCGCTGCATTCTTTAGATTGTGTGGTTTGTTCCTCCTGCCTGCCAAGACTCCTAACCTATGATGCACTTCATGTGGCATTTGTATCGATGTTTGATGTGATGTAATTTCCTTTTTTGTTGGGCTCATTCAACTAAATTGCACTATTACCCTGACTCCACAACTACTGGCCTAAACAAATGAGGATGGTAGTGTTACGAGTTGTGGGGGATTTGTGAATATTGTCAGCTTTAGTGTGGTTAGGACCAAAGTGCAGGAAGGCAAGGAGAATGCAGCGTTTTGAAATAATAATAATAATTTAATCCGAACAAGAAGAGTCTTACAAACAGGTAAGCAGCAGGTAAGTAAATCCAGAGACATGGGAAACAAGGCAATCCAGAGACACAGGGAACATGGTAGCAAGGACCACGTAGGAAGTGTGACACAAAATAACAGTACAAGGATCTAACAACAGACGAGGAGAACACAACGACAAAATACAGAGGGTAATGAGATAACAAGAGGACGGTGACACAAGGGCTGGGAAACAGGTGGAAAACATCAGGTAATCACAAAAGCTGGAAAACACAGAAAGTAAAAGTAAAGACGAGACAGCACAGAAAACCAGACTATGAAAATAAAACAGGAAAAAGAACATACAGATACTCACAAGAGACCATAAGAAAGAAACTACAACTAGACAAGACAAAGGAGCAACCAAGGACTAAAACATATACAAGACCAAAAAAAAAATGATTGAAGCTGACAAATGAAAGTCACATGTGATACACTGAACAAAATCTAAACCTCTCTCTATCACTCACTCACATACACAGAGAAAGACATAGCAAGCTTTTGCCTCTTCGACCACTAGCCCATTTCATCAAGTCAGGGTAGACGGGTTGGAATAAAAGACAATAATCACAGAGGTACTCCTCTTCAAGGTCGAATGTAGTGTGGAGAAAAAGTGTACCAGAGAAACAGAGAAGTCCATAAATTGCTTTTTTTTATCCCAAGTGGCAAACGCAAATCTCCTATGGAAAGTTGATGTTTTTATTCCTCACATTTTGTTACTTTCTGCAAACAAAAGATCAATTGGAAAAGATTGATAGTTGCTTTAATAAAGTACACCTTGGAATAAGTTGAATAAATTGGTTTTGGACGCTGCAGATTCCAAGGAAAAACAATGCCGCCATAATGAAAATTTAAGTAGCAAATGTGCTTCTTATTCCCTTACTCAGACTAACAAACTCTTAAGGAACTCATCATTTGTTCTAAAAATTGCTGGTTGTACTTAGGTAGAGCTGGACATCCTTTGTTCTTTTTCACCCTGGAGAGCGGTGAAGTGTGCCAGTGTGATGGTAAGACAGTAAGCAGACTTTAATTGATACAACCAATTATTCTGTCTGCTGGCAACTAGCGTGGCACGTGTACAGCGAGCAGCACATTGGTTTAATGAGACGAGGTTTCCCAGTACTGGTTTCAGTGAGTTTGATGAGGACAGCCAACAGGGAGAATACTATAGCTGCCTGTGATGATATAAGACACAGATCACAGCAAGACTCCATTATACCCAGAGTCAGTAATTTGATGTGCGGGAACGCTTGTGTGGTCTCCCAGCACTTTTATTAAGTTTACATAATCTGAGGTACCTGCATTCAGAATATATGTGCTCTGTGAGGTTTAATATTACATGTTAAGTTAGATTTTTCATCATGCCTGCTAATGTTGAAATGAGCCTTCAGACTCTTTGCTGCTTTTCACTGGGAAAGCAATCTAGAAATACAGCTTCACCGAAAGCATGCATGAACCAGCTGTTTGACAAATAATCTGCCGTGGTACCAAGTGGCAGTAACTAATGTGTAGCATCGGAGGAAAATAGCATTGATTGTGAAAGAGTCATTTACTCCCTATGGAGAACCGATTTGTTTAGTTTTTTCAGAACGTGAAGGATGGCTTCTCGATACTGGAGGTGCGGTTCAGTGTGGGGGGTGTGCTGTAGATGATGTGTGCCACACCAAAGTTCAAACCAAAGGTGCTTTAATGATCTGAAAAGGGGATTATTGAAAAAGAGTTAATGACAATAAATCATTAGCAAAAGAAATGCATCAAGGTGATCACAGACCAGAATCCTCAGAGCGCAGCTTCTAATCTTTTCCTCTGCCCATGATAACTTGCAGCTCTCAGCATATCATGGTAAGAAGGTGAAAGCAATGTTAGATAATACCACTATCATGGGAATAACATTAGAACCCTTGAGACTTGAAAAAGGGTTCCTTTCAAAAGCAATTGTGCAGCATGTTTGTCTCAAAGCTCTTTCATGCGACACCACACTAAGTAGGACTCAAGGGGCTGTGTAAAATGTCATTGCAAGGGCATATTTAGGCCTTCCTGTAATGCAAAGGCTAGTTTACAAAAGGTGGTAGAAGAATTGAATGTGTTCCGGTCTATCTGGAAAGTGCAGATTAATTATAGGGTTACAATTAAGATTGGAACAGGCGTTGAAAGCTTCAGTAGACGCACAGTGTGGAGCCAGGGTACCATTGGAATTAATATCTTCATTACGAAGTGGCATGGCTTCAGGACAAATGACATGTTCAGCATGACATGTTAAAAGCCTCCCAATTTCATACTCAGATTTCACCGGCTTGTACAACAGAGAGTTTATTATATTAGTAATTAAATTTAGCACACCCATTTTTGATGCCCACCAATCAAGATCACTGTTACCACTGTAAATATTAATAATTCCACTTCTCCTCTATTCTATTTATAAAAACACTCTGTCCCAGTCCTGCTGCATACAATGGGTATAGCCAATACTTCAAATTGAAAAAGTGTACTGTCTCTCACTCACATGCCCTATTCGAATCCCATTTAGGCATGTCACGACAATCGAAGCAAAGCATTGATGATTAGCTGTTAATAAAGTTACACATAAAAGACACAAGGTCTTCTTTTGATTCTTGTGAAACAGTTCTTTCAAACTCATTCACGCAAATATTTGAATGTATTCAGGGGTGAAAAAAATGTATGCCACAAATCACTATAAATCACACAAACATAGAAAGTGCATGATCCACTGAGGAAGAGAAAAATACACACACAGGGCTGCTTTTTTAAAACTTGCAATCTGGAATATTTCTTTAAAGCAATTTTATTTATATACAGAATTTGCATACTGATGACCCATACATTAAACTAAGGTCCCCCCTTGCTGGCTGCTGTCTGATACCATTTTGCTGCATAAATATTCTGTGGGCCTATTACAAATACAGTATAAACAAGCACACCACCTGTCAGGGGAATGGAAAGGGACAGAAAAGATTTACAAAAATGTTTGTGAGCTTACTCTTGGGGAAAAAAGGACATTGAAAGTGAAGTAGTAATGTAGTTAAGAGTTTTCATAAAGCAGTTGGCATCAAGCCTGTTTTGGACTCCCACCGTCTGAGGACGGATGATGCACCGGCGCGTCCAAGCGATGTTTGACAAAACACCTACCCAAAACAATATTACGAAAATTTAATTTCAGACATTTATTTACTATTTTAATCTTATATAGAGACTTAAGACTTTGGTACACTTATTTTAAGCACCGAAACAAATCACACAACACATTGTAAGTTAAGGTTTGTTTTCAAAAGAGATTTGAGGAATTTCAAAAAGCGAACATAATTGTTTTAGCTTTAGCGCCAAATTATCTCTTTACACATTGCTCTATACATTTTTTGGGTACCACTACATGGTAAGCGGAGTTTGTTCTGAACATTTTGATATGAAACACATGGGGATCAATTATATGCAAATACCTTACCCTAATGTGTGAAAATGCCCTTAGACCTCAGAGGGTTAAAGGCACAATCTTTAATCCAATTAGGAACAAAATATTTGTGCTACCGCCAACATTTGGGGACTGCTTACACTTTCACTTTTTAGGGGAATTAGGGTTAGGGTTTATGTATTTATTATATATACACACCAACAACAGTACAAAGATAAAAAAGAGGTAGAAAGAGATGGGGAATAACAGGCAACACAGGTCCCAGGGACATTGAGTTTGTTAGACACCTCAATCCCCTGGTCACTAGGACACCCTACTTCCAATTGAAATAAATGGAGTAACACTAAATTGAATGTGATTAAAAGTCATCATAACACAATAAAGGCATTCATCTTGCAAATTGGTATTCATCATGAGAGATTATAGAGTTTGGCATCTGGCATTTCTATTAGTTATGAAATTCCGTCACTTTTAGTGTTAATGTGATGTCTACTGATCGTTTCAAAGGTCTGTCTACAATAGTGATGGTAGTAGTAACACAGTAAACTGTTTATGTAATGTGTACAGTCACATATCTACTGGTTTGGGTATTTAGAGGAAGTTTCCATTGTACTATTCACTGTCAGTTGACCTATTTGATTGCTATCAACAGTAGTACCTTGTGAGGGGTTTAAAAAACACAATGACATACTTATTTTTTCCTGCATTTTTGTTGAAGGAATTCAGGTACCGAGAGTAAGTGTTTTCAGCTAAAATATTACACACCACTGGTAACACAGGGTGACACAGCATGTGTCATTGTACGCTCTTTGCTGAGCACACCTTGCCCTATCAATCGTTCAGAAGACCTTTTAATCCTGTGGCTTCTCTGTGGCATTGGCTGGTCTCCAGCTGGGAACAGCAAGTGTTTATTGGCTTTGGTATCAGTAGGATACTTGTGGTGGCCTGCCTCACCTTTAATTTTTAGGTATTTGCCAAGACTGCGTCAAGTCCTTCTTTGACTTCAGCCATCAATCCAAAACTCTAGTCCCCAGGCTCCTGAATAGAGTAAAGCACAATCGTATCTACAGAATTGTCACAGAGAGCCACAATATTTGTCCCCCATGAAATAGAAGTGGAGACTATTGATTGGCCTGCTTTGCTTCATTGTTTCGTCACATTTCAACAAAACATAGGACGATAAATCTTCACATTGTGCTACAGAGCTTACCAGACTGAAATGTGATAAATTAACAATTAAGATTTTTAAACAACACATGATGACAAAGAAACTGCCCTGATTTGATGAATCATGCTATGTTGATAAATGTTGAAACACTATTTTGGTGCACTAATTGGTCTAATGAGGCAGTGTTATTAAAGGTTAGAACTTAAAATTGAAACATCATAACACTCTTGGTTGATTATATTTCCCAGATTGGCCAAATGAGGTTGAGTTATAGCATGTCTGCATCATTTTGGGGGATGACATTTGTTTCCTCCCTGTGAGAGAAAGAAAGGGAATTTGTTGCCAGCAGATTAGTGCTGAGTCAAGACTCCAGTGAGAGTCTCAAGCAAGCTAGCAGGAGAAAACCCATTACGGAAAAGTGATTATGGTACTCAGTCTGTTGGGAGATCTATTTTTACGTTGTACATACAGGACTTGGAGGATTTGAATATAAATCAACAGATAGGAGAGTTTGACAAGGTTTTTTGCATGGCAAGTAATGCAGCAAGGTTGGCTATCTAACAATAAGTACTGTATGTCTGGGTTAGGCAGGAGAGCTGTGTGCTGAGCCCCCTCCTGTACTGTCGCTACACCCACGACTGACGTACGGCCCACAACAACAACCTCACTGTCATATTTGCTGACGACACCACAGTGGCCCGACTCTTCTCAAAGGGAGACAAGGCAGCCTACAGAAAGGAGGTCCTGAACTTGGCAGACAGGTGTTTAGAGAACAACCTGGCTCTGAACACCAGGAAAACCAAAGATATCATTGTTGACTTCAGGAAGAACAGCACTGACCTAGCTTCCCTTTACATCAATGGCGAGTGTGTTTAGAAGGTCCAAATCTTCCGGTTTCTCAGCGTCCATATCTCCGCTGACATCTCCTGGACACACAACATCACAGCGATCATAAAGAAGACTCAATAGCGGCTACACTTCTTAAGGGTCCTAAGGGTCCTCCAACCGGCTGCTGACCTTGTACCACTCGTCCATAGAGTACCTGTTGATGTACTATATCACAGTATGGTATGGCAGACAGGGAGAGGCTTCAGAGAGTAGTAAAGGCAGTTCAGAACATCATTGGCTGCCCTATCCCCTCCCTGATTGACATTTACACATCCTGCTGCCTCAGCAGAACATCACCAAGGACAGCTCCCACCCTGGCTTTGATCTGTTTAACCTGTTGCCCTCAGAGAGGTGCTACAGGTGCATCAGAACAAGGACTAACAGATTCAAGAACAGTTTTTTTACAAAAGCCATAACCACTTTGAACTCACACATGCACTGACTTCACAGTCAACCCCCCAAACCCCGGACTTCCTTCTACCCACCTACTGTGCAATATTTAATATTTAAATCTATTGATAATATTGAAATACTGTGCAATTTTATTCCTGTGCAATACCTGTATACTGTGCAAAGTCATTACTCTCATTGTGCAATAGCTATTACTCATTGAATACCAACTAAAATCCAGAGCCAGTTTACTGCAGACAGTCCCACCTCTCCAGACAACCAAAGAAATGACAAGGACCAACATCTTAAAAGATGAATGGAAACAGCTAAACACACGAGCCCAGGACTGGATGGAGAGAGGAACTACCCTGACTGAATGTCTCGCCAGCGGGCACAACCTCCCATGGCTAACCTGGAAGACCCTCAACAGACTACGACTGGGACAGGGGAGGTGTAAAGCACTTATGAAAGCATGGAACCACCAGACAGAAGACACATGCAGCTGTGGAGCAGAACAGACAATGTCCCACCTACTGATGTGAAAACGCCCCATAGTGCAGCCCCCCAGGACCTGGCTGAACTGATGCCATCAGCTGTGACCTGCGCCAGATAGTGGCAGAATGACATCTGAAATTGCAACTTACTCAAAGAAGATTGAATAGGATCACCACAATATTTAAATAATGAATAATGTGCAATAACCCACACTACATATCACACTGTATATAAAACCATATTTATTTTATATATGTGCATAGTGCCTCAGATCTGTGCCCGTTACACCCCCCCTCCCCCCTTTTTTTGCAGTACTTATTTAATTCCATGTTGCTATATTTATTTTATGTTGGCACTGGAAAGGAGTTGCTTTAAATCTTGTTGTACATAGTGACAATAAAAGGCATTCTATTCTATTCTGTTCTTATTCTGCTCACCAGGAGGTGATGTGACTAACTGAACTAGACACAGATGCAGGAACATAACCTTTTCATTTATTTGTGGTTGATCACATTTGCCTTCCCAGTGGATCTCTTTGGTAAACACTGACATGAATGGAGGTAATAGATGTTGGTTTGGCACCAAAGACTAGTGTTAATTTGCGTTTTTTCACAGGCACCATTGTAGGATCAGAAAAGGTTGACCAGTTTCATGGCTTTCCTCATTCAGTCTTGGCATGTTATTAACCTTCAATCATTCTTTCAAATCATAGGTGTCAACTATAATTCTATCACTGAAATGTAGCACCACAGTGGTCTCCTTCTAGAGAAGAGGTCACCTGCAATTGTAATAATAGCTCTCCTGAGGCAGGAAATGGTTAATATGTGTTAAGTTGTGCCACAATAAAAGCCTTTAATATTTGAGTGCGTGTAACCTACTACTTGAGCTATTACTTCAAATTACTTCAACTCACACAACAGTAATTGTATTTTTCCAATTCTATACCTGTGTACAGAGGGAAGTGTTCAGCTGTGGTGAAGCTTGTTTGTTCCTGTGTTTAATGTGCCTTGTGGTTCTGACTGAGAGAGTAAAATCTATGTATAGTAACTATACCTGTCTTGAGTCTTAGTCTGCAAATAGGTCTGTGCTTACAGTCCTTTATTCTGTCACATCATGTCTTATATCCTCAATGAAAAAAGGAAAAACCCTGTGAAATTCACTGTCACGCCCATGTTTTTCTTTATTTGCCACAGCTGAGGCAGAGATATGGATCCAATTACACTACATGACTATTAAACAAAATCCTCAGCATCAATCATTTAATTCATACAGGGATCATTTACAATGGCGGCTAACAGTAGAACAGGTGGCTGGGACATGGTGATCAAGTGGACAACACTGGTCCGTGTAACACTTATCAGTTACATTTTCTAAGCACAACCGGAAATTTGGAAAAACAGAAAAATGGGTTCCAATATCCAATTGTTCATTTTTTTTTGCCTTCACAGATTAAAACATTGGATCTTTAACTTGTTTTTCCAATTTTTTGTTTTTATTTAGAGGATCAGAAATTTAGAAAATTACAAAATTGTGTCTGGGCTCCAATTATTCAATACTGTAATGATATGCTCTCCCTCGTTCGGCCTACGCCCCTCCCGCCCCTCAAGCACAGCATCCTGTCAAGTTGATGTGTCCCTTTCTTTCCTAGTCTTGCATAATCATGCCTGTCACAATGTGAAGCAGAAATGCTTAATGTCAGATAACGTCCATAATAACAGGACTTTGTCTTCGATTTTTTTTGACAGTTGTCAGTGGTTATGAGGAGCAATATGAGAAAGAAAGGTAATCATTTATCATTGTTTTGGTACAGGCTAAACCACGTTAAGCTTTTTCACATTATGCATTTTAGAATGCCTGTCAAACGCTGTTTTTCTTCATAAAACGTGTTGGACATCATCACATTTTTGTATACATTTGTATTCAATTACATTAGTAAGCTACAGGACAGCATCTTTCAATACATGATCTGCTCAAAAGAGAACAAAATGATTGTGTCATTGTACCCAGCATTTCTGGAAATGCACATTTCAAACCAAACTGACGCTCATGATCCTGTGTTTGCTGCGCTCTATGCAAAACTTGTATAATGACGAGATGCTTGCCCCCCTGTTCAGTCCAAAGTTCGTCTGTAAGAAGTTTTGCCCTTGCCCACAAGTATAACCTGATTTATCAACAAGATTACAAATCATATTCTCGTAATTATCCAGCAACATGACTGCCACATGTCTTCTTGAATGCCCGCCTAAACACAACCTGACACACCCACGATAATAGCCAACCTATCGATGGTAAGTAGGCAGAACGAGGCAGAGAATATTGCAGTATTGAATAATTGGAGCACAGATGCAATTTTCTAATTTTCTAAATTTCTGATCCTCTGAATAAAAACAGAAGATTGGAAAAACAGGTTAAAGATCCAACTTTTTAATCTGTCAAGGCGAAAAAAATGAAAAACTGTATATTTGAACTAATTTTTCTGTTTTTACAAATGTCCATTTGTTCTTAGAAAATTGAACTGATAAGCGTTACATGGACACACACCAGTTCTTTTTCTTTCCTGTTTGTTTTTCCTCATACCATAACTGCTTATCTGCAGCCACCAGATCTGCTAGCAGCTACGTTTAAATGTTTTGCCATACTCACTGCTTACATTTCTTAAGACTTCTTGGACTAATTTTCTGAAGTCCTGGCCATAATTCAAATCAATCAAAGTACTGTTGGTGCATTTAGCTGCATGATACTCTTATGACGAACTTCAGTTGGGGCTCAGTTAACAGCGACCATTTAAAGTCCAGAATAAATTTCATCCCCTCTAGTGAGCACTCCAAGGCAAAATTGTCTTCTTGACGCTGCACTGTTTCGAGCCCTTTTAATGGCAAGGAAATGATTACATCAGGCACTTTGGGAAGAGGAGGGGGTCGTGTGATGCTTTTTGTATTGTTTCTGGCTAAGTTCTGCTCAGCATGGTTCAGTTCAGCTCTTTCTAATTACCAGATGAAAGAAAAGCAGAGTCCTCTTTGACATTTCACCTATAAGTCACTTAATTTAACTCCAAGCAGTCATTTCTGTATTTTAGCTTTTCGTCACTGAAATGGCTAATAATGAGCCCAATGCACTCCCTAACCTCCAAACACTCACCCACACAAACACACAACACAAGGGCACCGGCATGTTGCTCGGAGCCACACATTGAGAAATGGCCATAACCCTGGAACAAATGGATAACCAACCAATAGTTAGCAGGCATTTCCCAATCCAATAATTGCCTCAGAAACTGCATGGAAATAATGAGATCCTGCTGACACAATGCAGTGGCCACAGTGAATGCAATACATGTTGTATCCAACCTCTCCACAATTTGTTTGATTGGATGTGTGTGTGTGAGCAGTTGCATGTTTATGCACAAACATTTGCCATTTGCCTCTACAGGGTAGACAGATTGAAGAGGTTACATGGTTTTGTTTGCTATTTTCTGTTTGCGATTCAGGGAAACTCCTATCTAGATAGATTCAGATTGCATCCTACTGCTTTTTAGATTATTATAATACAAGTAATTCACAATGATTAAGTGGGATTTCTGATAGGAGGGGGATTCCTGTTGTATGTTTTCTTTTTCTATTATTTTCAGTTCTCTATTATTCAAATTATTAGCCTTGCTTATTCATTTAAGAAGTAAATTTAAATAGATTGAATGATGAAAGTGCTAAACATTAGCCTATACTTTGGATAATGTATGTCTACCTGATGTGCTGTTAGGCATATACATTATTTGCTTATCCAATCCTGCATTTCATAACATTTATTGGACCACATGTTATGAAATGGAGGTTCTGCGCTTCAGTCAGAAGATCAGGGTTTAAGCCTAAAGATTAAAAAAGCATCTAGACTGGTAAGTGTCAACTAGTGACTAACTTGATGTTCTGTATCTAATCATGACCCCTGACCTGCCTGTAAATAGAAATGATTAAGAAAAGAATTGTTCTTTGGAGATAACTAAAGTACTGAAAATGGTTATTTGTTTGGCGAGGAGACAATTCAACATTCCAGGTTATAACATTTATATTTTTATAACACTTGACACTACTGGTAAGCCCAAATTGTGAAAAAAAAGAAATAATACCTACGGTGATTAAAGTAAAAAACTTGTTTTCTGAGCTGAGTAAATTCTGGTTTGTGTAACAGCAAATGTTGACAGATGCAGCTCTGTTTGACTGCGTTCCTGACAGACTTTGGATCACAGTGGGTATTCCGTGCTGGAATGGGTATTGTTGTAAATCAAACAAGACAGAACTGTGGAATTTGTTTTCATTTGATTCATTGTGATTAATAAACCCATACACCACATGGTTTGTGCTTAACTCAAAGAACAGCTGGCAGATTTCTAGCAAGGTCAACAACAAAAAAAATCTTTAGGGACTTAAAATAATTTCCCAAAAAAAAGATCAGACTCAAATGAGTAAATCCTAATGTAATTGAACAATCTTAGATGGGCACATTGCACTAATGCATATAACAGCACCAAGGGTCCAGTATACGCCAAACAATATCTATATATTTTAGATCAATAATATTTGCTGGTTCTTAAGGGCTGACAAATATGGCATGGTATAGTCACTGTGAACGGACGTCTGGACGTCCAAGACAGAAGGTGGAGTTTGGGAATCATGGTAAAGGAGATGGTGTTGGAAATAACTGAGATCTACTGTAGTGAAACAATGATTACACAAGCAATGCCGTTCAGCTAATACTACAGAAGGGGAGGATGATTAAGAGCACAGCAAAGTCAGTTTGTACAGATTCTGTAAGCACGAGCACTGATTTTACACATCAAAGTCCGTTTACAGGTCTCGGTGAGTACTACTGCATTTGTGAATAAAGTTGTATTAAGTGTTTTGTGTCTTCAGAAGAAACTTTATGAAATCTGATCAATTGCCTCATGTGATGTGATGTGGGGCTGAAGACTACAAGTGTAAAAATGAAAGAAACCTGGGGGTTTGGAGTTAGACAAGCATGAACTAACCAAACTCTGTAGCGTGTTATTCATACGCTTGAGGCTAGCAGCTCGAGGCTACAATAGCCCTTACTAACTTAACATGCCAGAATCTCAGACAAAGAAGTCTGCAATCAAGTTACATTATGGATAGTTTCGCATTGCCAGACCTATATCCACAGCGCTGCAGATGGGTAACATAGGCACCAGGATTTGACAGAGAATGTGTGGAATAAAAAAGATAATACCTCTGGTCTGTCTGCATTGATTTTTATCCTTTATTTTTACCTACTTTTTTGATGAAAATACACGTTGTCAAAGTTACTCATACATTATAGTGAGTGAGTTTTTAACCCTGAATTAAGGCTAAATTGGGATTACTGTCCGTGTGTAGTTAGCTTAAACAGATACTATGAGAGAGCAGCAGAAAAATATTGGGACGGTGTATTTACTGGAATCACTATGTAACACTACTGACCCAAAAAACATGTAAATATGTTATTTCTTTTCCTTGCTTGGCATCAACATACTACAGTCATCGCATCAAAATCTGGTATAGTTCCTGTTAGTGAATGCCACAATGTCTATTGTGTAAGGTAGCTACACTAAAAGGTCTGTAACAATGGTATTCAATCAGTACATCAGGGTTAATAGCCTTTTGAGACGAAATGACAAGGTGGGTATATTCTTGATCCAAGTCGCCACCTTGTTTAAATGAGGCATCAGATGCAAACCATTAGCTCTGTGCAAGCTCAGACATTTTCACAGTGAAATGTGTGAGGGGTTTAAAAAGTAAGCCGTCTGTCATTTGCTTAGTATGAAAATGTTCTGCCAAGAAAACAAATGACGTTTAAAAAGTAATGGATTTTTGATGCCCCAGTGGAGCTCCAATGTACAGAAAATGACAAACAATTCCCGTGTGTGTACACAGTTTGTCATGTTGCACAGCAATGTTCAAGAGCGGATGGCTGAAACTTTCTTTGTGGCATGATAACAATATGATTTTCAATTACAGTTGCATTATGGATAAAGTGATCATATTGTTCATCAGTACATCCATATTTCTTTTGAGTATCCTATATAGTGAGATAATAGGGATCAACTGATAAATATGGGATGAATGGGTTAAGGGACAAAGCAGAACAAAACTGCTCAAACTGAAATATTCACAAAGGAGAAACTGACGGGGTCCCTCTGGAATAGTTGTAAATTCGACTGAGTAGGCAGTTATTCGCACACATTTACTTTCAGGTGTTTTCACTTCTTCACGTTATTAATTAAAAGCGATACTAAAATACGTAGATCCTGGTTTCACGTCACTTCATTTTTAATTCAATTGAAAGGAGACTATAAACAGGAGTTTTTGAGGCAGGTGTCACTAAAATCAGCAATACTATAATCATTGATCATCAATGTTCCTTGAAATCTACCTTTTTGGATTTTGAATGACATATCCCTACTATTCAGTTTTAAGCGATTCAGAACATGTTTATATGATTCATGCCTTTTAGTGAAAATATTTAATGCATGAAAAGCATCAAGAGTGCAGAAATTTGAAAATAAGCCAGAGGCACTGGGCTTCTATAAGCATTTGTATTTTTGGCATCTGCTAAATGGATGAACGGTGACCATCTGCGTCTTTGTAAAACCTTTGGTAAGTGTAACGTGATTTAGTCATACAATTTTCATATTTTAAGGTCAGTTTTACACTCATCAGTTCAAGAAAGTGGCAGTTTTCACAATTTCTCAATTCCTAAAATGCCCTTGCTGTATGATGTAACACTGCATTGTATAGAGAAACACTGAAGACCTAAACTTAATGTCTGCTCATTTACAGGGAGTAAGAACCTAAAGAGAAAATGAGATCAGACCTTTCACAGCATGCAATCACTCAACGGATCGACATGGATTTGGCTGTCAACAATTTACTAAAGCCATGTTAGCAGCTATAAAGTGATTGAAATCTCTCAGTGTGGCGTTGGTGGGGAGTGACCCCAAAACCACCTGATATAGTGATTACTTTACCAGTGTACACTACTCCTAATAACACTCCCTCACCCCCCTTTACAGTCTGAAAAACAAAAGGATGGAATTTGATTTAGGGCCAGATTAGATTTTTGTGCTTGTGTGTATTTCGGTGTTCATGTACCCACTTGTGTGTGTTTGTCTGTAAGCACACTTGTATGTGCGTGCCTGTATTGCACAGAGATTGAGGAGTGGCAACATCTTTTACAAGGAGCTCTCATGTCAGGAAGCCATTGTCTGTTTGCCGAGTTGACAGGCGAGTAGCCCTCACAATGGATGGTGCCCTGCAGATGAAAAAAAATAAATAAAAATGGAGCCATTGTTTCAGAGGCCATGAGCAGAATGTCTGCAGGGGTCTGAGGCCAAAGCGCCGCTCGTAATAGCTCATCTATAGTGAAACACATTTGTCTTGCCTGCAAAATGAAAACACAAATGGCTAGGTAAAACAAAAAAGATAAACAGCATCTACAGTTATTGACCACTAAATGTATGGTCATAGTTTCATATTGGGTAGGAATTTTACAGTACATTCTTGGGTTATTCTAAAGTATACTCCTCTTACTCTAAAGGTGATTAACAAAAATAATGCCAATCCTCAACTCCCTTTATCTTGTCTGCCATCCAGACTAATTGTTTGGATGCTCTTTTTACACTACAAGAGCTTAAACACCCTAAGCACTCAATGTCAACAGCAAAAAAACCCTGATTTACACAACAGCCCAAAGAACCTGTCAGCCATTGTTGATGTAATTGGACCTATTATGTCAAATTACTCTGTCAAGACTGACACCTCTTATAGGAATTAAACATTTGTTTTAAACTTTGTTCCTAAAGAGTGAAAAGGATATTTTTTAAATATGAAGTACCCATCCAATTTCAGTATTAAACTGATGTTATCTTATTTGCAAACATTCCCATTATTAAGGTTTGCATAGTATGTAATTTCCCAGGTAATACTAGTCTTACCGGGGTTCACCGTGGTCATAAACGTTCAAATGTACCCAATTGCAAGTAGTTATGTCTCTGAACACAGCGAAAGCTTTCGACAATGAAAAATTGATGGACACTTTTAATTGTTGTAATTGTAATTGTTTTAAATCATTGCTGAACCCACCTCAATCTCTCCAGTGATTATCAAAGGAATGCCACATACCATCCTATGCAGATGATATTTTGTACATGTCAAAGATTTATGTTCTCTCCACAATTTACGAGTTTGGTCCTTCTCAAAGTGTAAACATAAATAGACAAAGGCCATTGTTTTAATTCTGCATATCGTGGTGAAGCAGAAGGCACTTCTCAGTCCTGTGTTACAGAAAATTCTCACCTTCCACTAATGTCTAGAAAAACAATATGTAACTGGACTTATTTAGGGACAGAGAATTCCTGCATGACATGATGTAAGAGAAGCCCTTTACTGGGCATTTCAGATTCATTTGTTACTCCATGGCCACATGGCATCAGAGAAACAGCTAATCTGGAATAATAGCATCATTTTCATTTAATATCAGGGAATTTAAACTGCCTTTTCACCCTTTGGTCTTTCACCCTTTGCTGACCGACTATGCTTTAAAGACTTCCTAAATCATTCCTTCTTACCTAGTGGCTGCAACTTGTATAATTCAACTTGAAATAGTTACACTACAATCTTAAACTGTAACGTTTACTTTAAAATGTTAAAATAAGTCTACCAAAAGAGTGTGGCGTATACAGGATGAAAGTGTTGATGTGAGAAGACTCTCATCCTGTATTATGTTCTAAATGCAATATCTTTTGTTGTTTGAGCAGAAAGATGAAACAAATATTCACATTTGGCCTTCTCGTGAAGTTGAAGGGCAGCAACATTGTCCCTCTGAAGATAAATTTGTGTACTAAAAAACGCAGTAGAAATCAGTGATAATGAGGAATACAAGAAAGCAAATTGCAGAGGATTATGGAGTCTCATTTGGGCTTCAGTGATATATTAAGCCAGAGCATTTAAAGACATTGTGTTTTGTTCAAGGGTGGAAGTGACTTTGCCAAGACATTGTGAGATAAGAAGCTAACTGTTATTGGTTTAATGGGAATGATAGTCTGCCCAGAGCAGTGTGTGCAAGTAGCATTGGAGTATCATTTTTCGTTGCAGTACTTCTTGCACAGCACTGAGACTAAGTAGCAGTGAGACAGAAGCAGCCTGCCAATTGTTTTGTGGGAAATCTAAACCAAAGTGTTACTCATATGACCACTGGCTTAACAGAGCTAGGTCCAATTTGCTGCAATAAATAAGCCCCTTCTTATCCCTCTGAAATTGATGATATATTTTTGTTAATGCCACTAGGATATGTCTAGTGACTCATTTATTCTTCATTATACAATAGGCAGTCTATACCACACAATCTGCTATAAGTTGATTCTTTTAGTGCAATACAAGCCTCAGTGTTAGTAACCAAGGAGCTAGTTCACCTTCTTTTCTTTGTTGTTTCCAACCAGGTGTAGAAACCATTGTGTAAAAGCTACTGTAACTTCAGGAATTTATTTTACCAGGATTTATATGTACTTAGATGCTGTGTATTTAGCTACTTCTATCTGTGCATATTTCGCCATCACACAGATTGTCCTCTTGTGTATTGCCACTCTCTCATACAGATGTTCATGATCTGGATGACTTCATTATCAGACTGGTCCAACACCTTTGCAACATTATAATTTTGAACGGTCATTAAATATAGCTTTCATCCAAGGATGTTATACTGCAAAACCCAAATGACCAGCTCTAAACCCCGAGCGTTGCCTCAATAATACCTTTCACAGTATGACCGGATGACATTAGTGTTATTTAGAATGTGCATTGTACATTAAGCATTTGCAATGATAAAACCTGATGTCAGTAATGCCAAATCCAATTCCTTGCACATTTGGTTGCTGCAAACCAGTATTACAATGCTCATTCAGGATCTTGGCAATTCAAAGCCCATTGAGGGTAGTTTCCCCTTCAACCTCGCCAAATATACTGCTTTTCATTTTCACTGCACCAGGCACTTCACATAGAAGCACAATAATAAAGTCAGGGAAAATGAGTGACTGTGAGGGTGAGTGACAATGAGTGAGTCTCATATTTATATATATATATATATATATATATATATATATATATATACACACACACACACACACACACACACACACACACACACAATGTTGCCATCAGTCTAAACACAGCACCCTGTAATGATTTAATATTGACCATTCAAATGCATACAGTACATGAATATATAAGTTTTAATTTGCACACCTTTGTCATGTCACAAAAAGATAATTGCGTAGCCAAATAAATGTAAATGTTCATATAGAAATGAATCAATTAGATAAATAAATATATTAAAAGGTTGTATTTTTAATTATTTCATGGTGCTTTTATTTCATAAGTCCACGTTTATTATTTCAAGATACTTTTATTTCCTAATGCCACATTTATTGATTTCCCTCTCTATTTATTTCCAGTTCTTATATGCAAAGCAGGGGGCGTGGCTATCTCTCACATTCAGAACAGAGCTGCGCTCCGTACCCACAGAAATACACAAATGTGTATTTATTAAATAAAAGTCTCTTGAACTAAATTAACATAGACTTATGAAATAAAAGTACAATGAAATAATTAACAATAAAACCTTTTAATATATGTATTTAACTAATTGATTCATGTACACTATATATAACACATTCACACACATTTATTAAAATTTGTATGTATTGCCTCATTTATTTATTTCATGATGTATTTCAAAGGCAAATTTATTTATTCATGTAAATATTCATTTATTTAATTTTGAATGAAACTGCATTCCATACTAAACAAGCTCTACTCTGCAAACCATGTCCCAATTAATAAGCATTACTTTGCCTGTCTGCATGCACATTGATAATGTGAAGTGGATTTGAAATATGAATATGATGATGAATGTGTCATACAGAGCACCTTCATGTGCTTGTGTGCCTGTGTTCGTACGGTGGGAGTAGAGAAAGGCAGAACGAGTCTGTGTGATGCTTTTGCCAGAAAACCCACAAGAAAGTACTAGAGTAGTTCAGAATTGTAATAAGGGTGGTGTGCCACTAAAGTAAATTCAATTTAAAGGTCAGAAGGATAGGCATCTTGCAAGATGGTGGGAAATTGGAGCCTTTTAGGGAGCAACTGCTAAAAGGCCACCAGGGGTATAGCACATAAGGTTTGATTGGTGTTCCTGTGGCAATGCTTGTGCAAACTGCCAGTGACCGTTATTGATTTAATTTTAATCTAAACAACCAACATGGAAAGCTTGACTTTAATATTTTAGTTTTATGCTACTTTATACTTCTACTCCACAACATTCCAGGGGGAAATATTGTACTTTTTACTTCACCCTAATGTAGTGAACTAGTTACTTTGCAAATGAAGACTTTTACAAACCTAGTAATAACCTAATATAAACATATGCTGTATTTTCTTGATGATATACAGTATATGTTTACTTTTAAGTAAGATTTTTAATGGAGAAATTGTATTTGTAATAGCACTTTTAAATTGTGCTGTTGGTACTCTTACTTAAGTACAATGTCTTGATATTTCTTCCTCCACTGGATACTTTCACACTGTTGTGTTGTAGCATGACCATTATAGCTGTCAGCAATGGGGATTATCATGGACATGTTTACATAAGGAATGCCCGTTGATTTCCAAACAAATAATCTGTAATCTATATGAATTATAAAGTGAGTGTTTGTGTCACAGCCAGTTGTCTGATTGCAACTTTGACATTCACCGGCCAGGCATGAATATTGTTTAACCCTGCAGACCTTTGAAAAGCGTCATAATATTGACATGGCCCAGCCGGCCAAGTTTAGCATAACCCTCCCCCACCAAGGTGCAGAACGTCTGGGTGTTCCTCCTGTCTGAGTTCCTGCTGCAGGAAGTGAAGCTGTCTGTGTTGTTGGAATAAAAAGGAATAAATAAAGAAGAGTGTGGCAAATAATTTGTCTCTACTGTATCAAAGGATCCTTTCTTTGCTGCTGTAAAGAGAGAAAATGACATTCCTGAGGCGGTTGACATATCTGTCTTAGTCTGGTTCTGTCCATGGAGCTGAACAGAATAAAAAGCAGGGCTACTATTGTGTTCGCCAGATTTGTATCAGAGTGACTAACACACTCAATGGTCCTGGAATCACAGCATACACAAAAGCAGCCTGTAACACAGCTGCAAAGTAAAAAATCTGTACATACTCACATTACTGCTCCTGGGGGGAAATGTGTGGCATTGGGCTATATTATTTAACCTGACATGACTATAACATTCTTTTGTTTACTTGCTGCTGAAAAGGACAACATATAAAACAAAAACATATTCTCAGTTTTACAAATTGTAATATTTATTTCATAAAATGGGTCCACTGTATGTAGAGCAGATTTGATGTTTATTTATTTTCACCAAGAGACACATTTCAAGATATAGTTTAAAAGTATCAGTAAAGAATAATGCAATATGCTGTTATAATACTGCTGTGAAGTGTATTGATATGAGAATAGGATTTAAAAGGTGGAGCTTATCAATAAAGTTAAATTGCATGAATAACAGCCATGCAGGTTAGTATGCATAACCACAAATCTGCTGAATAGCATGGGGAGATGATTCTATCATAAGAAGCAAATGGATATTTTATCATATTATCACAGAACCATCTATTTTTTTTAGAGTCAGGAGTGACAGACATCTAACAACCAGTAGTGCAAAAGATTAAGGACAAGCATGCGTGCCACTGTTGATGAACACAGGACAACAAATGAATTATTGATGGGATGCTTTCCAAGTCCATGGCATCACTAGGTATTCATTGTTACCTCTGTTGTTGTGTGCAGCTCTAAGCAGGGCAGAGAGAAGATGGAGACAAGGCAGGAAGGGATAAAGACCACAGACTTAGCCTTTCTCCTCCTTCCCATAAAGTGCATTCTGCTAAAGCAGAGTGCATTTCTTTCTTGGTTTTCTAAATCTACCAACACCCTAGACATATTTGACTAGTGAAGCTAATATGTGGACAATGGTTGGTTTATAAGTTAAACCGACCAGCAGATGAATGTCTTACATTTGCTCAGACAAAAAACTGTTATCCATTTTTGTATTCTTTAATGTCATATCCATAGGGAAATAAAAATATCAACCAACTTTAAACTATAGCTGTTGAGTTACCTCTGCAGCTAAGTTTATATCTGCTCTGGACTAGTGTACTGAGCTGGAAAAGAAGACGCCTGTCTCTCCCCTTAAGGAATGGTTTCACAGCAAGACACTAGGAAACAGCTCTAAAACACAGAGCAAATACCCTGTACTCATAGCAAGACTGTCTTGGCCATGCATGAACTGATGCTGATGACATTCACATGTAGCTGTGATGCCTTAGAGGCTTAAGTTGCTCTGAGGATCTGTGCAGAGAAGCTTGATGATGAAGGACAGTGACACATTTTAACTGGACAAATACAGTACATTAGAGGTATTTTCATCGTTGTTTGGCTATGAGTGAAAACGTGACTGAAAAATCCTCGCGGCAATGTTAAACATGAAATGTAATTTGGGATTAAATGCCTGAGTTCTGTTACTCTTCTAACCACTTGACCAAACTGGGATCACATACATTTAAGCTCATGTTAAATTTAAATGTGGATGTAAGCTGGGTTTAAAACCATCCAAAGCTATCAAAACTGTTTTACATTGAATGTATGGAAGTGTAACTGCTGAGGATATAGTTCAGTTACTAATTCATTACATCACATACAGTAAAACTAATCCCATGAGAGACAAAGCACACAAGTCCCTTTCAGGTGCGATGATTAACACCCAGCAAACTGGAATGCTTGTATAATGACAGCAGTGGATTTGAAAAGTTATCACACATGAAACATTTACACTGCTTATTTTTAAAATCATCTGCACACTCAAATTATCTTAATTAACTTAATTATGGAAAGTACTTAAAGGGTAACTACGTTTTTTTTTCAACCTTTATGTATGTGTTTGTGTTTAAGTGACTGATGGGAACAACAATCTTTGACATTGGTCCAGTATTGCAGCGATCTTGCTTGTCCAGCTTGTATTTACCTTTACAAAAGTGCTCGTTTTGCCACTGAAAGGTTCAGATTAATATTCTAAGTGTCTGACAACATTATGGAAAGGTTTGCTTAGGAGGTCAACCTTGCTGTTAAAGAATAAGATTCTTATTTTAAACATAAAATCATCCGCAAAATTTGCGTTCGCTAAACCCACCAGACTCCATGTAAATCAACAGTAATTTTTTTGCATCGTAAATTCCCTTCCTTCAAAGTCAACAAAAACAAACTGAAACTGTGTCTGGGTTGTCTTTCCACTTTTTCTAGCTTTACAACTTTAGTTTTGGTTGAAATCAACACATAGTTTAACGACTTACAGTACATGTAAAACATATGTTGGCTCTCTCTACACGCTAAAAGTATTATTTTTTTAAATGGTGTCTGGTGGGTTTAGTGCTGGCAACTTCAGAGCTGTTTCTGGTTAAACAGAGAGGTCTCAACGATGTTTTAAAGGTCTCTCTCTGAAGGGATCTTGTACTTAATGTTGTCAGACACTTAGAATATTAATCTGAGCTTGTCAGTGGCAAAACGAACACTTTTGTGAAGGTAAATTGCCCCATTAACTTACATTGTAGCTTGTTTCTCTGCTGCCGACTGCAGCGCTCTCGCTTAATACTGGAACAATGTCAAAGATTTTGTTGCCATCAGTCACTTAGACACAAAAACATAGGAAAATAGGGTCCAGGTTGGAAAAACAGTAGTTACCCTTTAAGAGCCACAGTTTTGAATAATAATTGTAAAAGATTTATAAAGCATCATTCTTGGTTGATGGTTGATGTGGACATTCACAAAACTTGTAATAAAATACTAACATGGCCATATATCATGTTTGAGGTATCTAAAAATAACATCCCAGAGACAAACAAGATGTTACAAGTTACAATATGTAACTTTATGAAAGCCAAAAGGACAATGTGAGCTAACAATAGCACGTTGTAATTGCTGACATACAATCCATTGAATAAATGTGCCATTGTAAATAGGGGGAACTGATTCTAAAAGTGGTTTGGATTCATAATGCACAACACCAATTATTGGAAATTAAAGACTGTGGGAAAAACAACTCCCTAATTTATTAACTATAATGCACCATATTCACTGTCAGACATTTTATATGAGTGCACGAACTCTGAGTATGAATTTCAGCTCTCATCTGCAAATTTTCCCACAATGGAATGAAAGAATTAATGTCTGTACAGTACGTTTGATAACACTCTCACAATACAATGTAATGCATATAATAGATGTGAATATTACAACTGTGCAAAATACACCCGTCATCGATGACAAGAACATTATGATAATGATGATTACTAAAGCCCATATCTCTCAACCTACTGCTCGCTGTTGAGTAGACTACAAGTCTTGTTATTATCTATAAGTGAATGAGAGAAACGTTTCAGATAGCTAAATGTCCTATGTTGGTACAATGTTAGCACTTAGTTATGATCTGTCGTCTCTGCTGCCTGAGTCTTTAGAGTGTTAGGAAGTGGTTTTCTGCGGCTAGCTGGATGTGATGTTGGGGGTAATGTACCAAATGTCTTTTTTCATGTTAAAAAGGCAATATTTGTATGCTGCGTGTTGTCACTGGCCTATAATTTACAGATTAATCCTGATTAGAACTTTCTCTTGTTGTCTTCCTCTCAACCAAACCCTTCAAATTGTTACAACAAGTGAGTGAATTATTGTTCTACAAATGGGATAACCTTCACCTCCTTATACCTTTCAGCAGATTACTGACTAACTTGGGCCTCTGACTAACTGGGGCCTCTCATGGGTGAGCTGAGGCTAGAAATCCATCAGATTTGCTGTCTCCTCACAAACCTTAGCCAATCAATGTACACCGTGGGCAGTAATTACACATACACAGTCCTATCACTCAGCCACCAAAATTGTCTTTATAAATGCATTTAAAACATATTTAATTGATGTGAATTGATCCAAGAATATAAAAGGAGATCCAGTGATGCTTAATTTAACTCATTATTACATATTTAAGAACAATAATCTGATCATCTATCACTTTGGCATGACATTAAAGACACTTGGAACAGTGGCTTGGACAAGACAAGAGTTGGCTCCTATGAAATATTTACTCTTCCTGCGTTGCCCCCTGCAATCTCTGACTGAGACCCCCTTTAAATTACAGGTGAAAGATCAGAAGTGTGTATTAGATAACATGCAGGGCCTGCATGTGTGTGTGTGTGTGTGTGTGTATCTGAAGCCCACAGTGCCATCAGGCTCTCAAAATAGGAACTGCTACTTTCTTATAGATCCTCCCCATGTCTCCACTCCGGGCTCAGAGGGGGAAACGTGAAGTATTTTGTTTCGATTCACCATCAGAAGACATTCTTTGTTTTGAATGCGTATCATCCGTGCGTCTGCGTGCACGTAAACGTTTGTGTGTGCGCGCTAACAGGGGAGGCTGTCTAAATAAATAAACCAGCAAATGAACAGACTGCATGCGAGCGGTGATCAAACACATAGGCCTATAGGCAAGCAAACACACACACACACACTTGAGTAGGACACTGGGCAGAGTGCGTTCCGCCGATCCGTCCCTCCCCTCAGCAAGCAGATTGCCGGTGACGACAGTCAGTCACACAGCGTTGTGAGTGCTGTGGAGAGACTGCATCAAGAAATGAGAGTGCGCTTGCATCGGAACAGTGTGTGGGAGTTGTTCTCTCTCTACCTGCCATTTGAATTCCTTCTTTATTCTCCACACTGATTCTCGGACGAGTTCGGTCGCTCAGGGAGTCCCATTACCGAGGAAGGATCTGGCTGTGTGTGCGTGTGCGTGTGCGTGTGTGTCTGTGAGTGTGGGTTGCCCGTTTTAACTACAGCTCTCAAGAACGCAGCACTGCCGTTGCGGAGAAACTCACTGGAAATCTGCAAGAAACAACTGTCTGTTGTATTTCCTTCCCCCACATCACCTTCGGGTTTTTTTTTGTAAGCTGTCTTTCACGGCGATAGACTTGAGCTAGTGCGTCTCAATTTGAGTGTTTGTGGCTGGGAGTTGCCGTCGGGGAGAAATGAGAAAGGATGCTTGGGAGCAGTGAAGGCTACAGCAGGTAAGTATCAGATTCCGAAAGCGAAAGGGTTGTTCTTTATTTGTAAGGCCGATTAATGTTCTGTGTTCATTCTCATGTCGATGTAGTTTAATAATGTGGGTTGAGCCCAGGATTTTTTTTTTTAGAGAGGTGGATATCCAGAATGCAGCGGTCTCTCTGGGCTACTTTTAAGAAAATATCACTCAAAAATATGTGAGTTTCACTATGCCACTAGCGGCATTGATTCTTACCAGAGGCTCTTCCTAAAACTCTTCGGATTTCATTGTCAAATCGGCTAAAATATTCCTGCAAGTCCGCTATGATTAGGGCAGAATCGGTCGACAGGACAGAAAAGAGGTGACTTGATAGTGGTTAGGCGCGTCCTCTGCAGGTAAAAATGCATCTCATCCTAGCACATTCAAAATCAATTTATACATTTGTTATCCATGCACATTTGACAGTGTAATCTCCTTTTTGCCAATTTCTCTCTGTATGAGTGCTTGTCTGGGAGGACGAAGGCTTAAGCCATTAATCAAATGTAATTGTCCCGTGAATGTGAGTGTGTGTAAGAGAGAATGCGGTGTGCGTGTGTGTGTGTGTGTGTGTGTGTGTGTGTGTGTGTGTGTGTGTGTGTGTGTGCGGGCTGGAGTGGGGGGGGTATTTATCTCAATCTATAATTTATTTGGCCATGTATAGGCTCTGCTAAGATAACATTTCTTATTGTGTGGAAGTATGAGGAAGTGTGAGGCAGTCGTGTACCCCCCCCCCTCCCCCGCATTTTACGACATTTTATTTATCTGCAAAGATGGCTATCTGTTAAATAGGAATAAAAGCAACGCAGGCTTCTGCTGCGACGGAGTAATGCATTGCATTGATCCTCGGAAACGACTTTGCAATTTTTTTTTTTTTTTTTAACAAAACAACAGGGATGAGATCTAGTTATATACAGCTTACACTGCGACTACACAAAACTTGCGTGTTTGGTGCCACACGCCGTCTGCTGTTTATTATTCAAGACAGCATTTGCAGAGAATAGCCTATATTACAAGCCCCCCCCCCCCCCCGGGAAATGTTTACCACTTTATTGTCCAGCACTGCCTCATATAATGATGACACACCAAAACAGTAGAGGCAGAGTATCAGAATACTGTGTGATGCTGTGCCTGCAGACATTCATAAAGTGCTGTAGCTCTATTGGTTATAAATAGCCGGAGGGAGCGGACAGCCAGATAGAACAGGAGCAGCCTCCCGTAGCTCCAACAGCAGCAGCACAACCTCTCTAGGCTTTATCTGGGCTCAACATCCAAGATGATAGATAGCTGATACACTTTGAGATTTCACGCATGCACAGGCAAGGGTGTGGCACAGGGGGGTTCATACAGTAGGCGCATTATAGCCTGGGGTCTTTGTTTTTTTGAGTGTGATGTGCTTTCCTTATTTAAAAAAAGTTAGTATTTTCCTTCTGCCTGATTTCTAAGTGTCTTTGTGTCACTCGAGAGGGACTTCAGAGTGAATTTATCTGTTTGATGGTTTGGATGCTGTTGAGGTATGTGATCCGCCGGTCTGAAGACTGCCCTGGTTGTCTTCATTAAATAAATGTGCAGCCGCTGACCTTGGCCACCTACGAGTTGTCAATAGGATTCACTTCTCTGCCTTGCAATAAGGCTGTAGGACACAGTAACAAAGGACCCCCCCCCCTTCTCTCCTACAACATTATGCTGCTGTTGACATGCTATATTGAATTACAACACGTTGATCAATGTTTGCAATAAGCTAAATCTCTACATAGCGGCCAATATAGCACAGAGTATCAGATGTCACAGTAAAATTATGCTTCACATAACAACATTATATTTCTTTGAAGTATAGTTACATTTTGCCATGTTTGTAACTCAATCCTGTGCAGAAAGAATGGATTAGCAAACCAATAAGCCGAGCATAAGAGTGTGTGCTGCATTGTAATAACTCATGAAGGAAATCAGCTTCACCATAGATTTGTCAGCAGTCCGGGGCAGAGGAGCAGTCGAGACAGAGTGGGTGGGAATGGTGTGGACCATGATGTTATTGCATGATGACTGATCACAGGCTTGCTTCTCACAACACACTAAATGACCAATAGATTTAGTGGGTTAATGCTGGCTTATGACGCGTTAGTGCGTCTCTTGGAGACACTCACCCTGGGTGTAAAGCTGACACCTACTGCACTGACAAGGTGTTTATTAGCTCCCAGTTGTGAGGCCACAATGCCTACATAATTCTACAATGACACAGTGATGGGAGTTTTCACCCAGGATGGCAATTATGTTGTTTTTATAAGACCAGGCTGTCATTCCACTTGATGCCACTGCCCTGATACACTAATGCCCGGGGCTGGATGGCATGTTTATAAAAGGCCTGCGGTGGAATCATAGTAGCTGTTTGATGGCAGGGGGCTTCTTGTTCACAAGACACTGTTGTCCTTGGCGGATGTCTTTTGAACTACTGTAGATTAGCAGGACGAGCAGCTGCAAGTGCTGTCTGAAAGTTATCAGTTTTTTGTCTTTTTTTCTCCATACAAAGCATACTGCTTTAACAAAGCTCTGTCAAATTTAACCTAAGTTCTTACAACACCCATTTTGGCATGCAACCAATGCTTTGCCCTCCACTTTACCTTAGAGCTGAGCAATATATAGATATTATATCGATATTGTGAAATGAGACTAGATATCTTCTTAGATTTTGGATATCGTAATATTGTAATATCTGTAACTGTATTGTAACTGTTCTATTATTTGCCTTTACCCACTTAGTCATTATATCCACCTTACTGATGATTATTTATCAAAAATCTCATTGTGTACGATTTTGTGAAAGCACCAATCTACACTACAATATTGTTGCGTTATCGATAGAGGTATTTGGTCAAAAAGCATCCATATTGATTTAATTCTAATAATGCTTGACTATTGTCAGCATTTAAATGATCCCTTGAATTTGCCTACCTATAGTTTTCAATAAAATTATATTCTAAACCATGCACATTAAATAGATGCACACTCCTAGTCAGTGCCAGGGTTAGAATAGCCATAAACCACCTGGTTTATTGCAGGATGCATCATTAAAAAAGGCATCGTTTGGTGGACAAGGTTTGGGTCAAGGGTTGGCGAGGTGTTATTGTGCTTACTAAATGTCCTCACCAACCCTCTGGAGAGGGCATTTGTATTCACTGCATACAGACTCATCAATGCCTATGTCGGCGTCCCTGTTGCCAGCCAGACTTACATTTAGACACCTATCTTATAGATGATTGTGTCACTGACATGCATGCCACTCTGGTTAGCTGGTAGTAGGCTGTAAATCACATCGGCAGAGGCACTTCATGGCCTCAGACAACAGCTTGAGATAGGAGGCTAGAGCTAAAACACCGGAATAGAAGTTGCTGAAGTAAGTGGCAAAAAGATCACATAAAAACAAAAGAATCAAATATGATGAGTTTTGGGTGTGAATTCCATGTGCATTGTTATTTACAGTGCCTTGCTTTCCATCTGTGGACAATGAACATTATTGTCCCATTCAATACTCACATAGGCATTTATAACTGTCTGAATGAATTGTGTTGCTGTGGTAATGAATGGTGTTGTGTAGCAAAATAACAATATGTTCCATCTGTTCTATTGAAAGCATTTATTCAGACAGTGATATTCAGTGGTGACTGGAAACCAACTCATACAGCTACACTTGAATGGAGCGTATGATATTTTCCATAAGAGGAAAAACAAGATTTGTGTTTCTGCCCCACCTCCCTGATGTAATCGCTGTTTGAATACCCTTTTGAGATCCAGAGTTCAGGTAGTTCGGTGTTTAGTTGCACTACTTGCACACTCCCCTCTCAATTCCTTTGTCTAGTAGGCTGACCGATGCATCTATTCAGAAGTGAAGTTGTCATTAACACTGTATCTGCTGCACGTCTCCTCTGATTTTAAAGTGAAATGCAGTGGTGCAAAATATGAAAAATCAGTATTGTTTTTCTTCTTTTGGGTAGTATTTTTGACATGGACCTGCTCAGGGTTTAGCTAACCAATATGCAGACCAGTCTATGCCTTTGAGATAATTCATTCTGAGGAAAGTCTGAACATGTCTCAGAACGTGTTTTGTTGCTGTTGCTATTTCATGGCACTCAAAAAGGGTCATTAACAGCCACTAATCCCATTAGAATTCATTACGACCATGGACAACCCTGTTCAAATGCTGCCATTGTATAGAAAGGTTACCCTCTGTGATACTTCAAATATTTAATGGGCTTCAAGCCCATTATACCCTCCTTTCGTCAGATACGTTTAGGTCTATCCATTGTTAGTCTGCTCTCATTCATCATGTGATGTAAAACAACACACATCTTGGTTTGAGGTATAAAGGGGCAGAGGCTTTTAGTTCCCTGAAAGCTCACTTTCTCCATCTTTTTGGTGATCTCCCTCGCTCTCGCTGTTACTTTCATTAAAGAACTGTCTGTCTGTCTGTCTGTCTGTATGTCTCTCTGTCTGTCTCCCCCCACCTCCCTCCCTCCCTCCCTCCCTCCCTCCCTCCCTCCCTCAATCTGGCTTTCACCAACTTGCTGTTGACGCGTAGTGAGAGAAATTAATGTCAGAACATCGTAATAAAGAACTTCTAGTACTATCAACGGAGGGGAGCAGAAATGCAGGGAAACCAGGGTTCAGATTTCAGGTTATCGACCAGACTGGGTGGCAAGAGGAGATGTTAGTTTGCTAGACATAAAGAAGCAGCAATAATCTTACCTACAGATAGATGTGGAAAAAGAGATTTTCTTGTAGAAATACTGGAACTTATGCAGTGAAACTAAAGGTGTTTACACCCACATTCATTATCATAATGATCTACTTTTGAATGTAGGTGTCATATTTTGGGATAAATCTATAACTTAGAAAATAAATGTCTGCCAATATCTGCTTGGATATGCCTATTGTCTTAAATATATTAAAAACAAACAGATCCTGTTTTTTTAATGTGACAAACAATGCAGCAATGCTTGGCATTTGGCCACCTGTATTCCTGTTAAATCTAAAATGTTTTCACAATGTATTAATACTGCAAACATCGAGAAATCCAACATGAATCAGGGTTGGGACTAATAATTATTTTAATAAAGTTAGTTCTAAACATCCTAATTTGCTCAACACCATTTTCAAAAATAATTACAAATTCCCATCACAAGTTGTCAAAGCCAAACTACTGTGTCAAAATTGGTTATTTAGTTTGACCAACAGCCACAAACCCAGTGTTTAATTTATGTTACGAAAACAAGCAAGAAAATCAAGCAATTCTTCAGACCCCAGATCCAGAAAAAAATATACAAATGTAATTGTTCTACCAATAAATGGCTAACTATGGATCAAAACTGCAATACATTTTCAATTAAACAATTAACCATTTGAAATACATCTTGAGACCAGTGGTGTAGTGTACATGATACGCAGCTATACGCAGTATACTCCAGGATTTCCATATACCCACTTAAAAATGTGCAATGACACATAACACACTTTCCATTATATTTTTGACATATTTTTAAATTGTTATGTGTTTTTTCTTTTTTTTGCATAGACTAAATAAAAGGTATTTCAGCCATGAATTGGTGCATTTCAGTGTATCAAAGTGCAGGAAATGAAGACGCTCAAAATGTCCCTGGGGGAGGGCACTAAGACCCCCCCCCAAACATATACATACAGTGCTGCTCATGAGTATAGGAACCCCTGCTTAAGTTGACTGAAAAGAGGAATTAAAAAAATCATATTTTGGAAATTGACAAATTGTCTTTGTGAATGAATAATGTATTGTAAATAAATAAATGTTCTTCCTTAAAATACAGGGGTCATAAGTAGAGACACCCCTATGTTAAATTCCCATAGAAGCAGGCAGATTTTTATTATTAAAGGCCAGTTATTTCATGGATCCAGGATACTATGCATCCTGATAAAGTTCCCTTGTCCTTTGGAATTAAAATAACCCCATATCATCACCTACCCTTCACCATACCTAGAGATTGGCATGGGGTATTTTCCATAAAATCATCTCTCAATTAGGCTAACTGGAATAAAACCATGCCAATTAATTAAGGCATTAAGATCAATTTCCAAAAATATGATTTTTTATTCCTCTTTTTAGTCAACTTAAGCAGGGGTTCCTATACTCATGAGCAGCACTGTATACAGTACATTAGACTACATCACTGCCTGAAACATGTATTTAAACATATTCTTTTTTTAATTGAAGAAGTTGTTTGCTGTATTACATGATGTATGGGCCAAGTCAAAAGGTGTCAAATGTTTTACTTAAGCATTACTACTATTCCTAAAATCATTTTAATTTGACATGTTAAAATGTTTGGCATATCCATCATCAACAGGCTTGTGTCCATTTCATTTCAATATTATTTACATAAGGGATATTAAGCTGGGAAGCATAATATACAGGATCTAAAATACGCATAATGGTGAGTGATAAGGTGAGGACAATGTCATTTTTTAAATGTATTTTAGGGGCATTTTTTCCTTTATTATTAGAAAATAAAAGAGAGAGGTGACAGGATATTACGGGAGAGAGAGGAGAGGTGATAGTACGTCACAAAGGTTCCCAGGTAGACTAAAACCAGAGATGTTCAGATTACCAATCGGCCACTAGGATACCCTAATAATTGTAATTTCACAGTTGATAGCATACAACAGCTCTGTGCTTGCAACATTGTAGATTTGGAAAATATGTTTACTAGAACTTTGCAGGACAGTGTACAGTAAAACCTAGCCTGCGCTATAAATTGAGCTGCACAGTATGAGTAGGGTTGGTTAAGATGAATCAAGATTAAGATTCTCATTTAGTCAATGTGTTTCAGTTTTCATTCAGGAAAACAAAATGCAGGGAGCCACATTCAAGGACTGGAAAAACAGAATTACTGTAAGAAGATGTATTCCACACCTTAATGCACATTGTGGTTTACTTGACGTTACGAGTTTGACAAGTTCAAGTTGATTGATTGCTTGTATATTACCCTTGGGCAAACATTTTCTAACTCTGGCTCCTAACAGTCACATTTTCGACATCTGGGGGGGATGAGTGAGGGCAGTTTAAGCGGTGAAACGGTGGTGGTAGTGTGTGGGTGGGTGGGGAGGGTAACACTGATGAAAGGGCCAGGCAGCGATCAAAGGCGAGAAAATGAAATGGCTTTTGACCTTGTTGGACGCTGGCAAGTGACGTGCTGCCACAGAAGTGCAAAGTAGTTTGAGAACCTTTGGGAATCGGGAGCGGAGAGAGATCAGGTCTGCAATGCGCTGATGTGGGGCGAGAGGATGGTCCAGGCAATTTAACCCTTCCATCTCATAACGGATTCAGCAAGGGACTCTGTTCAAGGGTGTAAAGGTGGACAAAAGTTATTACAATGACAGAATGAGTCAATTTAAGGTGGGGAAAAATTGCATTTTGCGTGCCTTGTAGTGAATTATTGTATTGTCTATCACTATAAACTAAAATCTTGCCTATGATGAGAAGTTATGGGTCATATGAAAGTACCTCAGGAGTAATCTCCCCTCTATAATACAGTAAACCCTCACCCTGTTTATCAACCTGTAGTTTATATGCAAATGTAAAATATAGATAATTCAGCTCTTTTGGATTTTCTTCAGCATTCTGTTTGATCCTACCATTATGTAAATAATGAGTAAAACAGCACTAAGGAAAATGTGAACAGGCTTTAGGACAGATAACAGCCAAGCATTTTCATCATGTGCATTGTGCCATCATGTTGAATGTCTCAAATAGCATTTTCCTTAAGGTTCATTTAAAAAAAAAGTAAAGCAACTCAAGCTAAAACCATCAATTATATTAATTAATTAACAATTATATAACACAGAGAAAAGCAGCAAACCCTTACACTGGAGAAGCTGCATCAAGGGAATGTTTTTTTTTTTTTTTTCAGTTTTAAATGCAACATTCAAATGTCATTGGGAATTTTAAACTCTGCAGTACAACTGTTTAATGCCCTGAAGCACAGCCTTGTTGTTTCACGAGGTATCTCTCAGTAGGATGGTGTTTGTTGGTTTGTTTGTTGATACACTTTTCCTTTATTTATTTGGTCCCCATGCCAACTCTATAAAGTTTTTGTTTTAAGCTGGGAGAAATCTGGAGAAAGATTTTTCAGCACAGTAAGCCGTGTTTCAGCACTGTCTCCTCTGTAAATGTCATACAAGTTACATCACAACAAGGCTAACATGACAGGACTACAAAGATGAAATTCTAAAACGTGTGTCCACAAGCAAATCATCTGCCAGTCAGCATGCTTCAACAAAGGCACTGCTCTATGCTCGGACACAAAGAAAAAGACAGTCATTCTCATTAATGAAGGCATGAGTGGCAGAACAGATCTCACATCCTAGCTCTGCAAATTGAGGTTGGATGGGCTTTGATATGAGTTGCACTCAGAATCTAATGAGGTTTTTCCTAAGAGATAGTAATCCACACATAGTCTATATGAGCTTACCGTAATGTACCATTTTAAATCAGTTTTAGCACCATTACTTTAAGGATTCAAAGCTGAAAGGAATAAAGTTCTAGTCCATGTTTTTGTAACTTCTTTTAAGGGTTGCAGAAGTGTTGATAAGGGATTTGCAGTGTTTTGCCAACCCTAAAGCCATCTGGTATTAATATAGAGGGTCACCTTGTCATTGATCCATGTGTAGCATGTGAAATACCTAGATTGTCTATCTAAAAGTGAGATTCCGCTCTCTCTCTAGTACCCATAGGATTAGCAGAGCTGGTGAGATGTGATTCTCTTATTCTTTTCACTATCTTTATGACCTCCTCTCATACTACAGGGAACCAAAGGGAGGTAACGGGAGGATACAAGGACAGCTTAGACAAGCCATTTTGCCTTTAATTGCTCAAACCTCCCATGAGTGATATTGCTTAAGTACTCCAAAAAAAATGTTGTTTTCCTCCACATAATCTTTGATTATATGAAGGTCAACATTTTTCTCTAAGCTTCTTATGAGAGAATTTGGAGCAGGTGGATTGCTCAGAGAGATGAGACAATGCTCCCCTGCTGGATTTGAGAGTGAGAGTGAACTGCCCCTTTTTCTATCCGCTGCAGTTACTTTCTAACTCTCTCCAAACCTCAGCCATCTTATATACTGTAGTCTTTGTTGTACTTTGTTCTGCTTAGTCCTCATTTACTAGTCTATATTAATAGCACCATTATTTGGGGTTTTATCTGGCTAATTAAGGCTTCATCTTTCTGGGCAATCTCTCAGCGGACATGGATTAAGCTCCCCTATCTTTGCACTGGAGTCACGATGGGGTCGGCCAGGGCTGCTCCACACAATGTAAATTGAGGAGGGGAAAATAGCATTAACATCATGTTGTTTGAGTGAAATGATACTCAGAAAAGGAGAAAAATATAAATTGGGGATGCTGAAAGTTGGAATCAAAGGATTTATTGATTAGCTGTGGTATAGCTTTTGGAAAAAATCAATAGTCGAGTATACTCAGTTTGGGCAAACATCTCGGTTCTGCAACCCTCAAAGTGCCTAGGATTGTTTTTGTTTTTGGATGATTCAGGTCTTCTGTGCAAACGCTTATTTATCAGCTGCAGTGTGTAATAAATCCCACTGTAACCTAAATGCCGTAAATCATTTTCACTGCCGGTATGGGTCGTACAGTCTTTTTTTATCAGCAGATAGCCATTTAAATTGATAACTGAGCAGAGCGTAGCCTTTGGACATTTTAGTTCAATCAACAATCAGTTTGCATGCCTTAACAGGCACCATTTCATTTGCATGTACAATCAGGTGATTTATTTTGGTTGGAATATGGATCATGAGTCACTGTTTGGCAGTGCAAGAACAGCACTGTATACATTTAAAATGCCTTGTTGTTCTGGGTCCACTCATTATATTTCAGTGTTGAAAGTCAACAGATGAAAGGCTGGGTCAACACATTAAAACAACAGCCAGTATACCCTCAGTGATACACTGTAGACCTGTCAATGGTTTGAGAGGATCTACCTTTTGACTTTTCTGACATTGTAGTAGAGAGGAGGAAAATTTGTGTGTTTGTGTTGTTTGATCTGTGAAACACAATCTGCCACAGAGCTTGCGCTGGCTCAGTTCTTATGCTTCTCTGATTTTTGATAAAGCCCTTATGAGACAGTGCCCGGACCATTAAAGGACATCAATTCTGAATGAGTAAGCTGAAATGACTTTGCTCAGGCAGTTTAATACAAGAGTCGGTACATTTAAAAGGCATAAATCACAAACTGTGAGGGGGAAAGAAAAAAAAAATCAAAGACCTTATCGTTATTTTTTCATTGTATGGTTAAAGATGACATAGTTTTTTTGTATTGTACATTGTAATCTTCCCAAAGGTGTGGTTGCGCTGGCATCCATTTTAAATCCATTAAATACAATCCTCCCTGTATGTGTATTAGGTTCACCTTCACGGAAGAACTATGCCATTTCAAAAATGAGAAAAATGACCCAAGGTAGAGGCTTGGAAGTTATTCTATTGCTTATTTTATGTTATTGGTTTGTGGTGAAAGCATGGCAGTGGTGAGATTTGTGAAATGGTACTTGAGGTGGGAGGAAAACCTTGGGAGATGCATGACATTCCAGTTTCTTTAATCCATTCAATGCCACTAAACTCTGAATTAAATAGACTATTGACTATTGCACTTTGGGTCTGCATTATTAGATGTCCTTTCAAGTGATAATGAACATTTACACTCTTAATCTTAAAAGGAATTTAAAAACACATTGACATTGCAAATTGTATACTGTAGATGCACAAGGAACTAGAATAAGACCAAAATTGGATTTATTTCTTTTTACCTAAACACAAAATATGGAGAAGGCCCGTTCTTTTCATGGTTTTACTTGAGCATCAGTTTAAAGTTATCTGGAATTTAAGGGCTAAATAACTTTGGATGCAAGCAGTTTGAACTGAAATAAATGATAAATAAAACATAAGCCACTTAATATGCACCAAAGTCAGTCAAAGTTATAAAATAGATAAATACATGGTAAATATACAGAGTAAAGCCTGACTGATACTGGAGTTTTTAAAGCTGATAATGAAAATCATATTTGAGTTTAAAATTGATAACATCAGCCAATGCCTGCCTGACAAGCATTTCTTGGTAATTCTTCATGTTGGAGCTCTCATTTGCCAGTGTTTTGTCTGCAATTTTTGCTGTTCTCCGCTACAGCAAGCAACAGCAGTATCCTTCAGTGTCTCATCCAGCAACTTTTTTCTGCATCAGGGTCGCCTCTCTATCAACTAATTACAGCTCATTTCTCTTTAGATGCCTCACTGTGAGCTGCAGATCCAGCTAAGCAATGGGGACATTTTCTTTGCTACACTGGGAGGAAAGCCCTTAGATGCCAGTCACAATTAAAGTCAATATGGCCCTAAGCCGTTCCACACTGTGCCCATCACACTTTCTACTGTAGCAGCAGATAAGATATAGCTTAAATTATTCATTATGAAACCAAGGCATGTTCCCATGTTGACTCCCTTAATTGAAGAACCAGTGTAGCTTGCGGTGTAGTCACAGCTATTAAAGCTACATCCTACACACATATATGGAAGACTTTGTTTTGTGGTTGTTCCATAAATCAGCATCAGAGCTTGCCCAAGTACAAACAGCCTGTCCCACAGACACATACTCTCAGAGCAACAGGCAAATCCACTCACTTCATCTAAGGAAAAAAAAATTATTCACTCACAAATGAAGTGAAGTAATATGTTCAGTGCCCTCCTCGTAAAACGTTTATTCATTTTTGGGAGATATTCATTAAGGTTCTTATGTAGAATTTCAAAATTGTACCTTCACCTTTCAAAAAAATGATTATTTCCCAATAGCAGTACTTTAAGACTGCTTTGATTTCCATAAGTACTGTCATTCTTAAATTAATTCTGACAAGTCTCGGTGAATGCTTTTGTGAAATAGAAGAGGTAAGGGCTTGTGAATGTGGATTATTGGATGCTCTGGCAGGATATGGGAGTATGTTGACAGTGACTATGTCCGGATCTGATTTCTTGCTGAATTTCTGTCTTCCGTACATAGACACATACAGTATAGAAGGTAATTATTTTCAATATAAAACTTGTAATGTGAGAACTATAAGAAAAACTACTAGTAGTTTGGCTTGATTCTCTTGCAGTTGGGCTTTAATACAAATTTGATTGAAAATTGTGGAAAAAAAACATGTATATGTCTTATGTAGGTGAAGAAAAGATGATGAGGATTACACATGGAAATATTTTCATGGCTGCTCACCAAAGCAGTGATGTGGGAACCTGTTCATTTCTAATCTCCTGTGAATTCATTGCAATAATCCGTCAATGTTTCTAATCAGACACTTGTGGGTACATTATGCAAGAGCCTTCTCTTGCATACAAAAGGTTCTTAATTTTGGATTCAAAGACATTGATTTAAAAATACAAATCTGTATCTTAAGTACAAGTTATCCTAATTGTAATGTGGGTCATTTATACTACGTAGTGCAAACAGGCACATCATTTTGTAACTGTTAGCATTAGCAATGCGACTTTGAAGATTAAGTTACGTGTTACTTATTTGTGTCTATTTTTATTGAAGCTTAAGTTCCAAACGGACCAATTCATTTGAAGCAACTGTTAATAAGCTCATATCTAGTTAATGTAAGTAACCATGTTGTTGTTTGCAAATAGCCGTTGCTTGTTTCATTATATTCATTATATTTCATTTAATAATAAAAAATCGCATCACATCTTCACATGTATTATTCTAAAACAAGCTATTTTACATGTTTGCTTGATAAATCACTTGATTAATCATGTCTGAAACTAGGTGTCTAGT
Organism: Etheostoma perlongum; assembly: GCA_026937815.1. Classification (NCBI taxonomy): domain Eukaryota; kingdom Metazoa; phylum Chordata; class Actinopteri; order Perciformes; family Percidae; genus Etheostoma; species Etheostoma perlongum. Next base: position 26,051,388 of record CM049378.1, on the reverse strand, counting down.
TCTGTGAATCGACCAATCAAGCAGTGGCAGATGTGAGAGCATTTTACCCTCATATATCCATTTTATTCATCTTTAAGTTTATAGAAACATTGTGGCTAGAACTGCTGAGTGGAAAAAAATACATTTTCAGTGGCCCATTGCTTTAAACAGACTCTTCTTTCTTAAAGCACCTCATGGGACCTTGTTAGTGCTGGCCTCTGCAGAAGTAAAACAACAAGCCAGATTCAACCCACACGCTAAAACTCGTCCAAAATCCACATCCAGTCTGAAATGTAAACCCCTACGACCTTCAATGGTTATTGTTTCTCCTAATGTATTGCCATGGCTGCAGTGTGTTCAGTTTTGCCAGTGTAGCAACAAGTGGTGTCCCGGTGCACTGAAGGTTGGCCTCTCCCTGTGGTATCTGGAGAAGAGCCCATGTGTAACCCGTGACATAAACGCCTCAAACCTTAAAGGCGGTGTCAGCAAGATGTTCCAAACTGAAAAGATCAGGCCTCAGAGTGTGGGGCGTAGCATTATGGGACAAAGAAATACACAGACAAAAATTGTATATCCGCATACGTGTGTGTGTGTGTGTTTGTGTTAGAAGCAGCCCTCCCGCCTGTGAAGAATTTTCTCTCAGCCTTTGGGGGAAAAAAAGGAAACAGCCATTCCAGCAGCTCTCTCTGAGTGAGCTCAATTGTTCACATTCTAGCTGTTGAGCTTAGTTACCTTCAGCTCCCAAACATTCTAAATGTACAGCAGCACTATAATAAATACCTCATATTACCCCAATTCCCGATAAATACCTCAAGTCTTGTATTTCATTAGAATATGAAAGTTGCTATATATGTAGTTTGTTCTTAAAATCAGATATGAATTATAATAACCTCTAATCCTCTGACTTTTCCTCTACTGCCAGGTCATCAGGTCTAAATTTGTATTTGTAATCACGTATATGCAAAACTGATTTTAGTGCTAATAAGCAACTGTTAGCACACTAACATGCTAAACTAACGGGGTGAATATGGTACACATTACCTGCAAAACATCAATATTTAGCGTTGCTGTTGTGAGCATGTTGGCATTCTGATGTTAGCTTTGAGTTTAAAAAAAGCTCTGCTGTGCCTCGATTCTTAGCCTCGTTACTTTTAAATTAGTTTCGCTTTGCCAAACCATTCTCCACACGCTGCAGACGTGATGGGAGACGCTGATGGGAGAAAAACATGCTCTTGTTTCTTTAAACCAGTCACAATAGTCATGGGCAGCGCTATGCTCTGCACCTGTGTTAAATAGCCTCGGGAAGGAACTTGTTTTGGTGGAACGTGCACGTTCAAAAGTTGTTTTAGTCATGCGAGAGAAACTCAGATTTGACAGCTAGTCTAGCCAGCTGTCTTAATTTACCCTGCAGAGATCTGAGGAGCAGTTAACCATAGTCCTCATAAATCGGAAAAACAAACCTCCTAAAAGAAATGTCTTGGATATAAACTAGTCTTGAATCAACAAAAGTTTCAGCAGCACACAGAAGAAATGGATAGTAGAGAGAAATAAAATGATGTAAATTGATTGCCGTTTTAGAATCAGCAACTTCTGTACTATAATCAACTTTCCATTTTATCATATTTTCAACAGATGAAACGTTGGTATTTGATGAATACTTCCTAATTTGGTGAACTATAACCTTATCTTTGATGCGTAGAAGCTTGAATAAATGCTTCAAAAACATAAATGCACAGCAGAAACTCACCTTAACATTAATCAAATGACATATTGTATTGATAGAGGCATTTCAATGTTCAAGATTATACCATTATAGATTGAATTGCTTGCTTTTAAAGCTATAGTAGATACATATGTATAGGCTTACAACTCATATTTCCAAAATGTGTTATTAATAGTTTGATACAGTTTACTTTGTCATTCCCGGGTCATACAGGTTGCATTACAGTTAAGTGATTAAAGTGATATTATTATGAGCTCATTATACTTTACAGTGAAGCTGTGTGCCTGTGTAGCTCTCATATTCAAAATGCTAATCAGTTTTTCTTAGAGACTGCCCCCACTTAGTTTAGGTGAAATATTATAATGGTTCTATAAACAAGATAACTCTTAGAATAAAGATGTATTTCATAAAAAACATAGTGAGTGAAAAATACTGTCATCTTTGATTCAGCTTTTCAAGGTAACAGTCAGGTAGTGATAACATATTTAACTGTTAGTATTATTTGTTAAATCACACACGTAATTTACATTGTTATAACCTTAATGTCACTCTAATTTGACTTTGATTATGAAATTATCCCTGTTTTTTTTGTTATTCATCCAAAAAAGCAACTATTGGCAGGCTTCTTTTCTTATTTATTTTCCTGGATGCTGTAAAAGCAGTTTAAGTTCTCATTAGTGAGTTCTGTTCTGAGTCCTTCCAAAATCCTGCATCCACTTTATAAAAGTCTGACATTCTGGAGGCTGTTCCTCTTTGAAAACACATCTCCTTAATAAGAACCAAACATGAACAGTGATTCTCTGAACAGAGCTTGGAAGACGAGACTAATGAGCCTAAAAATGATGAAACACCACGTATGGACACACACTCCCTCTCTCACAGATAACACCCAACCACATCTGTAAAAAGCTCGCCAAATAAGGGTGAGCTTTGGGTGCAATGAAACATGACTTTTTAGAGTTTTAACAACCCCAATCATGAAACTACTGATCTCTGCACATATCGCGACCCATTTAGAAATTATGGAGTTTTGGCATTATCATTGAGAATGTGTTTGTTTTATTTAAAAACTCTGCTATTTAACATATGCACTTGAGCGTGAATCACATAAAATTTAAGTTTCATGACCAAGTCGTATTATTTGCCCGCATGACAAAAAATGGAAATTTACAACAACAACAACAACAACAGTAATCTTACATTCAAATGAACATTTACCCTGACACCCATACCACTAAATAAGGCCCCTAAAACATAGATTACAGTATTTTTGATGACTGTTTTTCTTCTATTGCCGCACAGTAATGTTTCCAAAATAGTTTCAGTGGTTCATCAACTCATAACAGGGTGAACAGCACTTATGCATTTGCTTTGCTGCTCTCTACCTGCTATAACAGCACTATGCAAGTTTGCCAGATTGGGTAGCACATCTGAGACATAATGGGACAATTCCGCTTCCAACCGGTAGGAGCACCAAAGAGGAAAAGTTACATAGTGTTGCGTTAACAAGTGATCATGAAACGTGACCATGGTACCAGTTTAAGTCATGTGACCATTCTATTTTAGGTAACAGCCACCATTTTCAACAGGCAGTTAACATTGATAAACTGAACTAGTTACGTTTAAGTGTTCATATTGTGCTCATTTTCAGGTTTATGATTGTATTTAGAGGTTATATCAGAATAGGTTAACATGGTTTAATTTTCAAAAAACACCATATTTTTGTTGTACTGCACATTGCTGCAGCTCCTCTTTTTACCCTGTGTGTTGTACGAGGGCGTGCCACGCTAGCACCTGGGCGAGCATTATAATGTTCGTCACGGAAGTAAAGGCTGGACTACAATTGAGCTGTTTGGAGCAGTTTGTAAACAGTGATTTCTGTTGGAGATGGTAAGTCCCTTTGGGGTGGACTTTGGGCTTTGTCACTTTGTAAACCTATAACATGCACAAAAAAGATATATAACACAATAAAGGAAAGGGAAAAGGCCAAAAAGCATAATATGAGCACTATGAACACAGAAATATTTAGTTAGGGTTAAAAAACACAAACAGGTCTTTGGAGTAAAAGTCTGTGTATGTCAGGAAATGTAATTGATAATTACAATAATGATGATTGCATAATTGATCTTTTATAGAGGTAATTCAAAATTTTTCATTTTGGAGGCCATAGGTTGTGGTGCTGTTGAATTGTAAGGCATTATCATTATCCCCTTTAATTACTCCAACTTTATTCAATTAATATAACTTTAGCAAGAGAGACCAGAGTACAGCGAAGTGAAGGAAAATGAAGTGTTTATGTTTTCTCCACCCATTTAATGTCAAGGAGGGTTGACTAAGACATGTTGCAGATAAATGACTATTAATGCTTTCCTATTTACTTTAAATATGATTTTTTCTTATAAAAATGTATCTGTGTAATGGAGTTAGGCACCAGTAAGCACAGCCCCTGCACAGACACAGTACATGACCCCCTTTTGGGGTCAAGTCCAGGAGGGTCATGTCGAAAGGTTTCATGGCAGAGTTTCCTCGGGACAACAGCTGGCCACTGTTGGAATTCTGCACCTTGTTGCACCAACCAGCTTCTTCGCCTGGATTAAGGCTTTGCTGTCCCATCTGTCGGGCGTCGGCTTACATTTAAGCCCTGCCATTTCACAGGCCCACCCCCAGCCAGCAATCCCACCAGGCAGCTTAGCTTTTCAATGACACAAGGGTAACCTTTCTCTCGAAATTCAGCTCAGCGACATTATAGCAGTGTGAAAGTGATCTTACTTGGGGAGCGAAAGGTCAGACTGTCCTGGTTAAAATGGATTTAGCCAAAGTATGGTTTTCAATATACATGTTCTGTCTTATAACTACAAGCAGCTACTTACTGTAAATGATTGAACCAATATTTACGAAGCATTTTAATTTAAAATCTTAGCAGCTGTTTTTTTTAATTCTTTCAGCATACACATTTAAACAGATAGATTATGAAAAATTAAAGTAATATGGTGTTGGGGGTTTAAAATACCAGCTAATTAATAATACCCATAATGGGCATACTTATACTCCTATATGAATTTGTTACATTTACCTAAGGAGGATAATGGGTATAGTGTCAACTACTAACTTCAAATTGTCAGAAGACATTCTGTCAAAGTCACAGGAATACTAATACAATAAAAAAAATGTGCAGCCTGGTCTGTCCATTCAGGATTAGCCTGCCAGCTGACTAAGCAGTTTGTATAGAAATGGGCTTTGAAGGCTTTTAACACTTTGTGCTACAGATAACGTCGGCATCATCTCAAGGATTTCCCAGAAGCTTACAGGTATTTAACTATGGTGTTAAACAAGGCTCAGGAGTAATGTCTTGTGACAGGTAAACTAAAGCTTTGGGCAATGCTTAAGTCGTAACAATAACCCTCCCCAATTATGTTTGATTGTGTTTATTGTGCATTGTGTAATGATGATAGACATCCTCATTCAGACGCATGGAACAAGATTTAGTGGAATGATAGCAGACTGTATATGAGAGCTGCATGTGGACAGAAAGCAATTTAACAACTAACTACAAAATGGCTGCGTACAACCTGTAGAACATGGAGCCACAAGATTTAAATACAGTGAGTGAAACAAGATCCTTATCCTTTTAAAAGATTATATACTCGAGACTAGACTATAAAGAAATGGTGGCTTGAGTTTTGTATAAGGCTTGTACTGGTTGTCACACCGTTGCCTGTGTATACAAAGAAACAACGAAATCTTCAGCACCAAAGATGAAAAACAGTATATAAAGGCTTTTTCCTCATAAAGAACTCTTTCATTATTAAATTAGATTGCAGTTTGATTTTTAATAGGGGCTTAGTCTAGTCTCGACATGAACATGTTCACAGAAAAGGTTCAAAATCAAAATTGATTAAAACTTTCCAATTAACTTAATGACTGCAGCTTGGACAAGATAGCAACAATCATACTTATTGTCTGTTTAATTATGATTGTACATTCACTGATGGCTACTCTTATGCCACTCTGTTATAATAGGTGCATAGGACACCATCCACTTCCTGATACAAGGAACATCTTCAGGATCCTAGTGGATTTCATCATGAAGGCATTAATCTTACTATTCATTGATCTAGTTATTACTAGTCTTGGACCAGTGGGTCCTCATTTATTCAGCACCGCTGTCTTACTTCTCCTCAGCCACATTCTTTTCTGTGAAATGGATGCTCATTCTTACTTCACCTCAATTAATGTAATTCTCTGGGAGCTTACTTGAGTGCTGATGGGAATGAAGAACTGCATTTAGACTACATTCCTGCGAGGGAATGATAACACCAGATCATTAACAAAACAGAGCTGAAAATGCTTACCCATGGAGATGGCATTCTTCATCGTAATATCTCTCCTACTTTGTTTTCCTTTGCGTATTTGCTGCTGAAGCCATGTGCAATAAAGCGGTTCTGTTATGAAAAAACACATGGGCCCACATTTTGAAGGGACAACGGTAAATGCTTTACTCTCTTTTTAATGGATCCTCAAAAATAATCAGATGAATTATGATTGAGAAATCAAGTGCAGTGTCAATTTTGGGGAATTTTCACCCCTTGCAAAGGAGTGAGGAGATCCCAACAAGGGATTCCGATTTGATAATTTTTTCTCGATTGGGCTTCAGTGTCAGTAGTAATAGCGATGGACATAATAGCATCTTATTGACTGATATGCAATATGCAATTGCCACATGATAGAGGGTGACAGATGGAATTATGCTTGTGAAAAGGACACTCCTTCTTCTTAAGTGTCTTAACATGTCATGCAATGCCCCACACCACTCCATCCTGCAGCACTCAGCACTGATTTGATCAATGTGGGTTATGGAATAAGAGTGATTGAGAATAGCTGAAGGCTGCAAGGAGCACAGCCGGCTCTGATGCAGGTCAGCCCTGTACTATCATGTCTGCCTGTTTTTAGATCTCTTGGTGTTACTTGATTACACATGGTATCATCAAATCCCCAACCTGAACTTTGACCTTAGAGGGAATAAAATGAAATTGAGTTTAGTAAATCTAACCCATAAACCCTATATTTGATGAGTCTGATATCCAGTTGGTTATTGGTATAGTGGGAAGTAAGTTATTAATGGTAACAACAATGGTAGCAAAATGTCACCTTAATGTGACCATAATATCACAGATTTGTTTTACCCTTTTCTATACAGTCTCAAACTGTCACATTTAATATAGTCCATGAAATCTACTGAAGCACAAACATGCACTAACCTTCATAAACCCTGTATGAATTAGAAAAAAAAAATCAGCATGTGACTATCAACTTTAAAGGGAAATTTAGAGGACATGAAAGTGCATACCACTGGCAAAAATCTACGTTCTGTGACAACAGCCATCACACATACAGCATACAGGAGTCCCCTATGGACATGTCTTGATGAGTGTGAACTAGATGTAAAGGATTTTGTTTCTGTGGGGGGTTTTCACACGCATTTTGCATGTCACTGAATTAAAATCCAACTACATGTGCTTGGATATTGGAAATAATGGAATTTAATATAATGTAACTTCATCTGCATTTCACAACTGGAACCCATCATACAACTAATATTTACAGAATCAATGATGCGTCCATGTTCAATTTATTTTATTATGTAAACAATCCTAACATTTTTTTTTGCATTTAAGCGGAAATGGAATGAAATGATAAAATCAATTAATTGCATTGTTAGTTGAAGTGGTGCAGGCATGCTAACACATGGGATTGAAATTAAATGTGGTTTGTTTTTTTGCTCTTAAACTGTGTATCTCTCTGTATCCAAATCCCTGTTGGTGTGAGGTCTATATTTTATCGTAAAGGATTGCATGAGCCGGGTGTCAGCCACGGCACATAAATCACACTTGCCACCATCCGTCTTTAATTGCATTCTCCTGTTACTGCTGCTCCACCCCTCTACTGTTTTTTTTTTAACTCACATAGCAAATCCAGGCTAGATGTAGGGGTGAAAAATGAATTTATGATACCAGAACAAAACACAGATGTGCACAGCATGTGTGTCTGTGAAACAGCATGCATTGGATTACTGTCTGAAAAATGATGTTTATTTCACTTAAGGCTGTGCCCCTTCACTCCATGTCAAGGTGATAACATTGACTGATTGATCGTCTCTAAGGTGTGCAGTGGAAATAGTGTTGAGAATTCTACAGCAGACACACTGAGTGTGCAGGGCAAGGTATACGTAGATAACTAAAATTATTTGGCCTTTGATTTTCTTGCTGGGATCAGTTCTTCCTATTCCACAGTATATCACAAATAGGTCTGATAGAATGTTGTGCATTCACAGCAGCTACTTGCATTTTAAAATACCTTTCGAAGTTCTGTGCATAAACCTGAAGGATGCAGAATTCATAACAATTGGCCCTCTCAATTATGCAAGCACGTACTTTATTCCTCGTAACTGTCCGCCTCTTCATCTCGAGTCGGTGGCATGAATATTACAGCAAAATTCATAACTGTTTTCTGTTAGGAATTGTGTCACACCAGAATGGCATCCTTTTAGCACTTATGATTGTTAAACTAACCACCTGGCAGAAATGGAACACAATAGCCAAAGGAAAGTGTTTAAAAACAAGTTCTAACTGCAGCCAGTTCACACAACTCCATGTCCAATCTTTCCATATTCAAATCACATGTCAAAACTCACATTTCTAGAGCTGTTTTTAATGTTTGATTAATGTTTGTGGATTTTAGTATGTGTATTTCTTTTTTAAAACTCTTTCTTTGAGATTTGCAAAAAGTGCAATATAAATACAAATAAATGCATTAAGTCTATCACGTATGATGTGAAATTGCGAACTGCATATTTGAATCTCAGCACATAGCTCAGTGATATCAAAACGCCATTATGGCGTTTATGCCATATAACCAAATTTTTCTCAGTTTCTCCTATTGTCCATTGCTTGAGATTATTGTAATATTCCAGAATATGTATTGAATCCCCCTCATCTAAAACAAAACTAAAAATATTTTTTTTCAAATGTTAGGTTGTTAAAAGCAGTGTGAAAGTTTTGTGAATTTTATTTTTCCCCTCTTCTTTGTGTCTCCACAGGTAACCGATAAGATGGCGGCTGGGGAAGCGACTGGGCACAGCTACCTGGTGGCTTGCTGGCAGCCCATTCTGATTCTGATGCTCGGCACTGTGCTGTCTGGCTCCACAACAGGTTGTCCATCCCGCTGTGAGTGCAATGTTCAAGAGCGTTCTGTGATGTGCCACCGCAAGAAGCTCATGACAGTTCCCGAGGGCATACCTGCAGAAACAAGACTGCTGGACCTCAGCAAAAACCGCATAAGAACCATCAACCCAGATGAGTTTGCCAACTTTCCCAACCTCGAACACCTGGAGCTCAGTGAAAACACTATCTCCACTATTGAACCTGGAGCGTTCAACAACCTTTACGGCTTGCGGACATTGGGGCTTCGTAGCAACAAGCTTAAGCTGATCCAGCTCGGTGTCTTTACAGGATTGAGCAATCTCACACAGCTGGACATAAGTGAGAACAAGATTGTCATCCTGTTGGACTACATGTTCCAGGATTTGTACAACCTCCGGTCTTTAGAGGTGGGTGATAACGACCTGGTTTTCATCTCCCACCGGGCGTTTCATGGCCTAAGCAGCCTTGAGCACCTGAGTCTTGAGAAGTGCAACTTGTCTTCTGTGCCAACAGAGGCTTTTACCCACCTTCACAGTTTAATCACTCTCAGGCTGCGCCTCCTCAATATCAATGTCATACGCGATTATTCCTTCAAACGACTCTATCGGCTGAAAGTGTTGGAAATAGCCAATTGGCCATATCTGGATACGATGACCCCAAATTGCTTGTATGGATTAAATCTCACCTCCCTAACCATTGCAAATGCCAACCTGACCACAGTTCCTTATGTAGCCCTGCGGCACTTGGTTTATTTGCGCTTTCTTAATCTTTCTTATAACCCTATCCACACAATTGAGGGGAATAAGCTCCATGATCTTCTGCGTCTGCAGGAATTTCACCTAGTAGGAGGCAGACTGGCAATGATTGAGCCCTACTCTTTCCGTGGTCTAAACTACCTGAAGATTCTAAATGTGTCTGGAAACTCTCTTAGCACTTTAGAAGAGTCTGCTTTCCATTCAGTTGGCAACCTGGAAACCCTTGCCTTGTATGATAATCCCCTGGCCTGTGACTGCCGACTGTTATGGGTTTTTCGACGACGCTGGAGACTGAACTTCAACAGGCAGCAGCCAACCTGTGCCTCCCCTGAGTTTGTCCAAGGCAAAGAATTCAAAGATTTCCCGGATGTTCTGCAGCCTAACTACTTCACATGTCGCAAGTCTAGGATTAGGGATCGCAAACCCCAGCAGAAATTTGTTGACGAGGGAGCCATTGTTCATTTTGCTTGCCAAGCAGATGGAGATCCTGCCCCAGTGATAATGTGGTTATCCCCGCAGAAAAAGTTTATCACTACCAAAACAATTGGAAGGCTGTCCGTGTTGCCAGACGGTACCCTCGAGGTTCGCTATGCCCAGATTCAGGACAATGGTACATATGTGTGTATAGCTAGCAATGCAGGCGGAAATGACACCTCTCTTGCTCACCTGCACATTCATAGCTACTCGCCTGACTGGCCACACCAGCCCAACAAGACTTTTGCCTTCATCTCCAACCAGCCCGCAGAAACTGGTGCTAATGGTACAAGAGCCAATGCTCCTTTCCCCTTTGATATAAAGACGTTGATCATTGCGACCACTATGGGCTTCATCTCTTTCCTCGGTGTCGTCTTGTTTTGCCTGGTACTGCTTTTCCTTTGGAGCAGAGGTAAAGGCAACACTAAGCACAACATAGAGATTGAGTATGTGCCACGGAAATCGGACGCTGGCATGAGCAGCAACACAGTGGATGCTCCTCGCAAGTTTAACATGAAAATGATTTAACAGAGCTGTGGAATTTATTAATTTTGAACTAAAAAATAAGACAAATTGAAAAGAAGACATTTTCTTTCCTCCCTTACAAACCTGTGGACCCTGGTCTGTTATCATAGAGTTATATGTTTTTTCTTGACTGAAGCACTAGAGAGGAGGGCAGTTCCAGACTTTCACAAGTAAAAGCCCATCCGGTGCTACAAGGCATTGGTGGTTTCTACAAGGCCTGAGGGGGCATTTATTGTAAGTCAAATTTGTCATAAGCAGTTCTCCTGTGGATTTTTACTGGGAAAAATATATCGGAAAAAAAAACACTTCAAACAGCCAGAATGCGGGGGATCATATTTTGGCCATTGCTGTTTTGTGTCTGTATTTTTTTATGTTTTTTTTTATTTCCAAGGTTAGATGTCAAGTTATGAAAGAGATTTGTATGGGTTGATGAGCACATTTATAAAACATTGAGGCTTTTCAAGTATATCATCACTATGTGCTACATATGGTCTGTTTTTGTTCATACAGTGATGATTGTTTTGTAATCCATCAAATGTATATCTGTGTCACAATAGATGATAAAAGAGAGAGTATGCCCCTGCAATTAGCAGAAATACTTAACATAGTATGGCACAATTATATTATGGGAACTACTTAACTGTTAGTGATGAAGAAATTCAATTTGAAAGTCACAGCAGCTAATTCGTGGCGCCCTCTTTGACCAAGAAAGTACAGTGGAGGAAACCATAAAACAGTTTACATTAGTCATTATGTGACCTGAAAAATGAAATGATACAATATAAATGCTCTGAATATATGTAGATTCAGTGATATAGGGATACATCAGTGCAACTTTTACTTTTAACCAATTGTCAGTAATGCACTGTACAACATTGTTAGAATGACAACTATAACAATATTAAGTGTTGAAGAGTGGCAGCAAAAACTGTTGTTAAAATGTGGCTCTTAAAATAGGATTTTATTGGAGAAACATAATGAAACCTTTTGAGCCCAGTATCTGATATCAGTGTCACTCATCCCTAATTTTGTAACCCAGACAATGCACACACATGGATTGGGATACAGTAGCAAATGTGAGATGCTGCTGATATGATGTGATCTATACCAACAACGGTTGGAGGATATATCTTATAGTTTTGCCATGGAACAAAATGGTTAGTGTTGCTACATTATACTATACTGTTTATCCCTGACTTTTTAAATTTAATTTCAAAAATGATTATGTATTGGTATAATTTTGTGCTCAATATGATAGTAAGGAATACAAGTTGTGGTGCTCACGTTTTTGGATACAATGTGCTCCTCAAAATGTAGAATATTTCTTTCATTGTTGTTTATTTTTTTTGATTGTTTTATGAAATCAATGATTTATTGATGCCGATGCTCCCCCCTCCATCAAAGCCATGGAAATATTACCTTCCATGATCATTTACAGGTTTGCTATTTCCCAGAAATGTGCAATGTTTTGTCCGGGGAAAAAAAACTGTGCATAGTTGGTTACCAGTTGGTCCTGCATATAAAATGTGAGGTTACACCCTTTCCTTTTCAAGTACACACTGTGGACAGCTGGGCTTTGCAAACGTGTGTAAGGATAAAGGCTAAGTTATTTATGATGGATGACATTACAGACAACGACACAGTAATGGGCTGAAGTATGGATAGAATATGCAGATGGTTTGAGTGACACAGATGGTTTCACCCATGGAGCAATCTGAAGCAGCTTTGGTGTAATCTGTTTTGCATAAAGGAAAAAAAAAATCACTGGATATGGCTCATGATTCTCCCTCTTGCTGATTATGAATGCTCTCTTCGTTCAAAGTGTGGCTACTGTACCTAGCCCTTTTTTTGGTCCCGAGTGACCCGGGATTCTGTTTTTTGTTCCTGTTATTCCTTTTTTTAAATTTTGACCCTGGACTGTATTGACCATGTAGTCCAAGCCAACTTTTTACAAAAAAAAAGATACTAAAAAAGAAATCTATGGAAAATACATTCAAATTGTTCTGTGCAATAAAAGGTAATATGCAGATTATTATTTTTTTTTTATTAACAAAATTTTGTTGATGTTGAATTGTTGAGAATATGGTATGTTGTATTAAACAATCTATGGACTTTTTTAAACACATGATGGTCATATCTTGATTTTAATCCCATTAGTAAGGACTAAGCAGTGTTTTATAGCCAAAAATTACAGCTGCGTATGTGTGGGGTTTGGATAACATTGGTTATTTTTCCAGGTGCTGAGATTCACTCGTCACTATTGTGATTTTATGAATTATTTTACTTAAAGGCCATTGTAAACTGGTGTATTCCAAATGATCTAGATACACATTCTTCTTCATCAAAACAGATTTAAAAAAATACTGTACCATAACGCATTGCTGTGTTGCTACCCAAGCACATGCTTACGTCCAGCTGAGCATTTGGGTCTAATTTGTTATCCATCAGTAACAATATAAGCAATTTAATGTTTGATATATTTGATAGACTATCACATTACATGATGATACAGACCACTAGGTAATTTAATATCATGTTTTCATCCCTAATTACTTGTTTACAGGCCATTGGTAGTTGCCTTGTTCACTTGTCTGTCCACAAAATTAATTAACCACCATTAGTAAAAGATCACAAACATTGAGCTATATATAGGGAATATATTAATTTACGCTGCACATATGTAATCGTAAGAGACAATTATTGGTAGTCATTAGTTAGTGAACTTCAAAATAAACAAAAAATAGGTGCTTAACGTTCAACATCAGTTTTATTCTGGGGTGCCTCTTAACGAAACATGAGCAAATTAGGTTACCCTTTGAAGGACATGGGAAATGACCAGGGATACGACAGCCTAGTTTCATAAACATGGTGCTGCTATGCATTACGTTTGAATCCCTGTCCCATTCCTTTTTATTCCACATCTTTGCTTCCTTGTTTAGGGCTCCAAGGGGACTTTTGACATTCCTTTTTTCCTCATGCTCATTTATCTTCTGATTCGAAAACAGACAGGCAGAATGGAAGAGGAGAGAAGCTATTCTTGAGGCGTCAGAGCCCAGGGGAGTAACAGAAACAACCATTGTTTTCATTTGTCAGATTTTGATCTGTGCTTAAATTTCTAGGTCAGGAATAGGCTGATGGATTCTGGCACCGTGCGACAAGTCACCTGTCCTCAATTGAGCATGAAAATACAGACACACCTCTGGGTGTTCCTTGCACTCATCCAAATCCATGTGCTTAATGACATCTGGGAAACATGTCATGTAAGCAAACAAAAGTGTGAGTTTGAGTTGGTGACCTGTCACATAAAAGAAGCATCAGATGCCTAAAATAAAAAGCAAGTATTTGGAGATCTATATTTAGATGTGGAATACAACGTCACGACAGAGAGGTCGTTTTGTCTTTTCCAGATTATATCCATATCAAGGGGTCTCATTTTAGCACTTGTTTAGGTCTATATTCCATAGTGTATCTTAATTCACCTATTTCAGTCACTGTCAGCCAAACTGTATGTGTGTGTGTGTGTGTGTATGTGTATATATGTTAAAATAAATGAATTCATTACAGCTAATCTCAATAGTTTACTAATGAACAGACATAAGTCGACTGAACAGCAAGAGTACTTTTCATTTTATTTGAAATGTCACATCTAATTGAAAGGGCTTACATCTTAATCACTTTAATTAGGCAACTGTATTAAACAGCATATTGTATCTTTGTTACAATTAATGCAAGGACTATCTACATATTTGTATGTCTTCGGCAAGGACCACAAACCGTATAACACAATGTGGTTGTGACTAGATACATTAACAATCTTTTTTCACCCATATTCATCCATAAACATTACTCTTTTTCAACAGTAACACTGTAATACAGTATGAAATCATAATATATATATATATATATATATATATATATATACAATATAGTGTATAATATACCATTTATTAATAGTTTTTTATTTGCTTTTAAATGTTAAATAGTAAGGGTCAAAATAAAGTATTATCCATCACCCTGTGGTGGTTTGGATGCCTTAGAGGGTAAGCGGAGCTAATGCAACAGAATTGTCATTCAACTCACCTTTGTGTGAAGCTGGCATATTGTTTTGGCTGAACAAACAAAAGAAAAGACTGATATCACAGACAAAAGTTCAAAAACAAAGTGAGATCCAACAAATGTTGATGGAAACGGCAAAATTCTGAAAAACCTCAAATTCACAAAAAAAAAACACTCACTTGAGGTGTTTTTTTGCCTTTTTCAAAAAAGAGTTAATGCACAAAATGGGAGATGGAAACAGCTTTGCCAAATAACTTGTGACATAGCTAACATGTAACTCACATGTCTATAGTCCCGGTATCCATCAGATGAGGGAAGGATCGGGAGATTCCGTGCGCTGTAGTGGAGTTGCGGTGCACTATTGCCTGTGCCTCAGCCACGTCGGGTAAATTGACAAATTGGTTCAACAACTGGAATCATATGGGCTTACACACCAGGTATACAAAGCGGTGTACGTTTTTTTTTATTTACTGATACCAATTGTCTCTGCCAAAACCCTGTATTCTGCACAAGTGGCCAACTTGTACAACACTACCTCTCTCCATTTAGCAAAGCAATTTAGCTTCTAAACTCTTTGATTTATCAAGCCGGTTTTCAATTTACAACCATGCGGAACGTCAACTTGTGACGAAACAACGCTTTGCCTAGTCTATCTTATTCGTTCTAAACCAGTTGATGGAAATGCTTCTAATTCACATTTTATTTTTATTTTATTTTTTGCGACCTTTTTAAAAGTTTGCTTAAAAGTTGCTTGACAATCAGATGAAAACATGACTATTGGCATGCCTTAATTAGAAAACAAAATGATATAGCAGCCAACAACAATTTTCATTTAAACACCTGTTTAAAACACATTTGCCACATACATGTGACATCTTAATTATTTTTTCTTCTAAATTTATTAGTAGTTTTCTACATATGGCCTATATTATTACTTCCTGAATGGCACATTATGTATACTGTAGCATATCAAAATTACCCTGTTTAAATTCTGTTCTCCACATTTTTTTTGTGTGACATTTACTTATTATATAATTTGTTTTTTTTCAGTCATCTCAAGCTAAGTACTTTATGTACTGTACATGGGGAAAAAAGAGGAAGAGGATTAAGTAAATAGATTTGAAAGTGCCAGATGATTTTAGACTGACTGTCAACTGTTTCTACATAAACAGCAACATCACCTAAATTTAGAATTTCAATAATGTCCTAAAAAAAAACTGCCAGAAACGTACAAAAGTAGCCTAAGTCTCAAACTTAGGATGTCATCAAGTATAACAGCTGCGCCATAGGATATTGTCGACCCACAAAATGTTTTTTTTTTAATTTTTTAAACCTAATTGTACTTTATTCTATTGTACTAATTTCAGTTCTAAACAGAAAATATACCCATATACTCAGAACATTCCCCCAGGTGTAGTCAGTGTCATCTATAACATCTCTCCCAATTTCTTTGTCTATGGAGGTTCAACACAGACCATAAGAAAAAAATATGAATTTTGAAAACGAGCGCTGCAGTGGCTACACAGGCTTATGTGCTAAAAGGTTTACTTTACCCTGAAAGATGCTTCATCCAGGGCTCTGAATTTACACTGCATGATTTAAAATAAACGGCCCATTCAGCATTTCAGCTTTAATGGGAACATAACAGAACATAACTTGCTACTTTTGAAAAATCCCCAAGGCTGAGAGGTTCACAGCTCCTCGTCAAACTGGAAACTGGACACACAAAAAACAAAGTAGGAGCATCTTGTCTTGTTTCAGTGAAAGTCAAAATCAAAGCAGCAACATCTTTCATTCAGAAGCGAGTAGCAATGTGTTCGTTTCTGGAGGCTGTTGACTGAATTTCTCTCTTCAGGATTGAACCGGCTTCCACTGACTGAATGATGAAAAAAGACAAAAGCCTGAATCCCATGTTACCTTGGCCTGCATATTCTCAAATACTTATTGGAATTGGCCTTCTGTTTAATAGGACCCACAGTAGATATGATTCTACAGTAAACACAAAAATGGATGTACAGTGGGTACGGAAAGTATTCAGACCCCTTTAAATTTTTCACTTTTTTTTATTTTTTTTTCCAAAAATCAAAAAAGTTCATTTTATTTCTCATAATGTACACTCAAACCCATCTTGACAGAAAAAAACTAAACAGAAATTTGCATATTTATTAAAAAAACAAAAACTGAAATATCACATGGTCATATGTATTCAGACCCTTTGCCCCCACCCTCATATGTAACTCAGGTGCTGTCATTTCTGATCATCCTTGAATTTCTTTCATTGGAGTCCAGCTGTGTTTGATTATACTGATTGGACTTGATTAGGCCACACACCTGTCTATATAAGACCTTACAGACCATGTCAGAGCAAATGACAATCATGAGGTCAAAGGAACTGCCTGAAGAGCTCAGAGACAGAATTGTGGCAAGGCACAGATCTGGTCAAGGTTACAAAAAAATTTCTGCTGTCCTTAAGGTTCCTAAGAGCACAGTGGCCTCCATAATCCTCAAATGGAAGACGTTTGGGACGACCAGAACCCTTCTGAATTTAAACTGAGCTATCGGGGAGAAGAGCCTTGGTGAAAAAGAAGAACCCAATGGTCACTGTGGCTAAGCTCCAGAGATGCAGTCGGGAGATGGGAGAAAGTTGTAGTAAGTCAACCATCACTGCAGCAATCCACCAGTCGGGGCTTTATGGCAGAGTGGCCCGAAGGAAGCCTCTCCTCAGTGCAAGACACATGAAAGCCCGCATGGAGTTTGCTAAAAAAACACCTGAAGGACTCCAAGATGGTGATAAATAAAATCCTCTGGTCTGATGAGACCAAGATAAACTTTTTTTAATTCTAAAAATCACCTGTCCAATACAGTCTCAACAGTGAAGCATGGTGGTGGCATCATGCTTGGGGGTGTTTTTCAGCTGCAGGGACAGGACGACTGGTTGCAATCAAAAGATGAATGCAACATCCTTTTTCATTCACCTCAGACTGGGCCGAAGGTTTACCTTCCAACAAGACAATGACCCTAAGCACACCGCTAAAATAACGAAGGAGTGGCTTCAACTCTGTGGCTGTTGACTGAATGGCCCAGCCAGAGCCCTGACTTAAACCCAATTGAGCATCTCTGGAGGGACCTGAAAATGTCCACCAACTTTACCATCCAACCTGACAGAACTGGAAAGAGGATCTGCAAGGAGGAATGGCAGAGGATACCCAAATCCAGATGTGAGAAACTTGTTGCATCTTTCCCAAAACGACTCATGGCTGTATTAGATCAAAAGGGTGCTTCTACTAAATACTGAACAAAGGGTCTGAATACTTATGACCATGTGATATTTCAGTTTTTGTTTTTTTAATAAATATGCCTTTCTGTTTTTTTCTGTCAAGATGGGGACCCACATTACTGAGAAATATGATTTTTTTGATTTTTGGAAAAAGGCTACAAAGAGTAAAAAAAAATGGATGTAAACATGAATGTAATAAAGTGCAAAAGGTTTGATCTGAAACTTCTTTTTTTAAACACATGCAGTATGCATACTTGTTTTTCAATAATTAAAACGTGCCAATTATAGTGTAAGTGATTTTCAACATACATATGGAAATTTATGAATGTGAAAATTGCTGCAGTGGATGAGTAAATATGCATAGTCTTACTTCCCAGAAAAAATAATGCTGTATATATGTTGTATAAATAATGTATCTCAAAATAACCATAGTTATTACCATGTGATCTGTGCAAAAGATGGTTTCTTGGTGGCGGGTTGTCTATTAATATTTGTGACATAATATTCAGAATATTCATTTTATTTTAATGTGCTTAAAGTTGAATAGTGGGTGAGACTTTGATCTTGTGGGTTCAGAGGTTTATGTCTGGTTGGGTTCCCATGAGGGGACTTAGCAGTTGCTTTGATGTTGAGCAGACAGTTCTGCATAGTCAATAAACACTTCCCCAAGCCCTGCTACTAAAAAAAGCCACCTGACACCCCTCTCTTACTCACTTTTGACTGCTTTCCTATTGTTTTACTGTCTTGGCGGGCCCGTGGTGATCAAGCATGCACCAGGATAGCGTCCAAAAAGGCGATCTGTTGAGGCCCATTTTTGCCCAGGCCATATGCCACAGCCCACGTTTCTGGGCAACTCAATCTACCCTCCTTATTTATTTAACAACCTCATGAAAGAGTCATGAGTTCCCAATGCGAAAATTGTGACAGCCAAAAGACTGCATCTGTCTGCCATTAAAACCATCTTCTTGGCAGCCTGCTAAAACACTGACACTGCTGGCGAATGTCTATATTGAAACTATGATTTGTGCCCACTTTAGGGGGCAGCAGATTATTTGCAGGCAGATGTATTACCAAGGTGATCTGGGCAATTAGTACCAAGGTAAAAAGGTGAGGAGGTAAGGGTCCAATCCATCCTATAATTCTGTTCTATTTCCAATTCTCCAGCGTAAGGCCTGAATATGCCACTGTGAAATAATTGAGAGCTCGGTTTTTGTTTCACCTTGAAGTGGCTAACCAGTGTGCAAATAATTTGGCTTCTGCCTACCAGAATCAAGGACAGCGGGCTGCTGTAATTCAATGGGCAGCAGAGCCAGGTGCCACTGAGAGATAGACGAAGTGATCTGATGAAAACAGCAGAGCCAGGCTGCTGCTCCCATTTGTCAGCATTGTTCCAAGATATTGGCAGGTGAGTGTGGGTTTCATTTTTCATTATTTTTTCCATCTGCCTTCTGATATTGTATTTTTGTGGGTAGTTTTCCAGCAGCACTACCATCATGTTATCTCTGTGATGTTAAAGGTTCATCATAATGTTCAACAATGACACAACAAAAGATATGATTCATCTGAAATCTAAAATTTAGACATCTGGTATTATTAATCATGGTTTATACATTTTCATCCTGACAAATATACTTTAATTGGATTATAAAGTAATGATGAGAATAATGTCAAATTTGAAAAAAGAGTTTAGATTTAACATTCTTGACTTATTAAAAAAAATAATGTGTGCAAACAAATGTTTTTCCTTTGTATTAACGGGTGCGTCCAGAAATTTTGTGTTGTATTTCTATTAAATTGGGGGAGCTGCAAGTGCCAGATTAAAACAAAAATGGTCCATATTGGTCCAGAAGAGGCAGGAATCTCCTTCCTCCAAAAAACATTTGCCGTAATGCAGCCTAATAGGGTTGTTGTTATAACATCCATACATTTTTTAAATTTCCCTGCCCCAGTTTGCAACGCAGGTTGCAAATGTAGTCTCCAAACAAAAGCCACCAAACCTGGGGATGCCACTTGGGTTTGTTGTTCTTGTGCTTGTTTGGCTAAGTCCATACTGTATTTTTGATAAACCCAATATGTGTTGTACTTAAAGACAAGCAAACACTATACAAGTAAAGAGGTTGCCATATGCTGTTCAAATTGTAAAACCCCTTGAGGACAATTTGTGATATTGGGCTAAATATAAAATGACTTGATGCAAATGTGTACCAGACATCTTAGCTAGGCTTCTTATCTTGAGGCAATAGCCCAAAGCTATTTAATTCCCATGCCTCAACAAGCTATTGCTTTATTTAATGCTTTAGTCTCTTTAGCTTCTAATTGACCAATTGAAGGTATTGTCTGATTCAGATGTTCGATAACTAACACTCTCAGGTGTACTACAGTCCCAGAGTAGGCAGGAAGAGCAATAATTAAGGCTGTCTTGGTGATGTTGGAATATCTTTGTCTTTGCTCACTGCTCAATGAAGATCCATTGATCCTGAGGGGAATGTGATCAAAACTCACAGGCACAGAGCTTCCTCCTCATAACTACATGAAAAAAAGATGTTTAATCCAATGAAATTTACAGCAGAAAGTATGCAGGAGAACACTGCATGTCAAAGTAATTTGATGTAGCTGAACATATATGAATTTTCATGCAAACCAATCTAAATTAGTCTGACCCAACACATACTCATGAACAGGTTTGTTTGTTATTGTACAAAATCGCATGCACAACAATTTCTATGATATCTCACAAACAACTATATATTGTAGACCTAAGTATACGGTAGCCTAAACAACTCCCTGAACAGTTAATGAATGTGCTTGAATCTGTAAAGGGTTGTATTCCAGAAATAAGTGCAGTTCTTCCCAAAACACAGCTGTGCCTAATCAAAGGCATGTTTTCCCAAACTAACCATATTCACATTCATTCATTAAAAATGCTCTCAACATTATGATAGACTTCCTATATTAGATACACATACAGTAACTGTTGTTCACACTCCTCAGGCTGTTCTCAAAAAGGAGAGATATTTAAAATCACTTACATTTGACAACACCATGATTATTATATGGAATGTGCTTTATCACAAACAGCAATATCCCGAGTCATTTTCTATTGATGTAATAGCTGCAAATCAGGGTAACTTTAGCAGATCAATTGATATCCTAAAAGGTATAATGGAGACAGACTGAACAACACAAAAGGGACTGTGATCAATCTAGATTTTCTCTTCGACACAAATCCCTTGGAATAAAATAGTGCATATGTCAGAAACCAGTTGAATGCCTCAGCAATGACTTTCTTTTTGCAAAGCCCTGGGGATGAGCAATGCAACAATAGCAAGACACCACATAGCTGTAAAGATATTACAAATCTAAGCTGTTTTGGCTTTTTCCAACAGTCTCACTGCAGGAGCCCACAGAAGAATTGTCTCTCATTCAGTGGGACAGAATTGCCAGGCTTTGCTCAGCTTTCAATTATTTAAAAAGGAGTCACAAGGAGACAGATGAGGGTTGAGAAAACCCTGTTTCTCTCACATTACACCACAGAGGAGCGCCCTTGAGATCAGTTGTCTTATAAAATAATACAGAGTGCTCTGAAATACTTTTCTTTTTTCTGACTTTCAATCACTGCTTGACTGTGGAATTACTTTGTTATTGTATCAAAACCACATCAATACCCCCCCTCATCATGTGTCTCGCTCAAAAGGTGTATTCATTATCAAAAAGCGAGACTTTTCTGCTGAGCTTTGGTATTTTACAAATGAACCAAATGACATCAGATGATTTTCAGTTATAACTTCAGCATAATCAGAATCAACTTTATTTGCCGGGTATGAGAACACATACAAGAAATTTGACTTTGGTTGGAGCAAGCCTCCGGGCCGCAGCTATATACAGCGCTGCCACACGCTCTCCCGGAAAGGATTATTGCAAGCAGGAACATAGTATACAATACATAACACCATAACAATATAATGCACAGGACAACACACAGTATATGTGGTCAAATGAAGGGATTTTTTAAGGTGACTTGGGAGGGTGGAAAAACAAAAGAAAGGTTTCCGAGGCAGTCCTTTCAAAAGGGGGATGGATAGGGACGGTGTATGGTGTGGAGTAAGATATTGAGTTTGTGTATGTAAAGTATGAGGCGTCAGACTGTCTATGTTGTTACAGCAAGTTCAGTTCAGTTCGGCCTTGTCCTTAAGCTTTAAAGGGAGTACTTACAGCCAACCAATCCATGTTTTACCCACAGATTTAAAGCACTGCTGAAAACGTGCTGTGGGGTATTCAAAACATTTATTACAATATTAGGGCAGCCAAGAGAAAAGCTGTCTCAACTAATTAGGGTAAAATAAGTAAATTTAAAATCTTGAGGCGGTTAAATAACTCCCTTATAAGGGTTAGAGTGTGTGGAAGAAAAGCTTCTCTCAGGTCCAATACAGTGGCTGGTTCAGATGAGTTTTATTCACCGTGGAGACAGAAGCAAGAAGCTGTAGGACTCTCTCTGACCAGCATGAGTTTTCTGGCCATGGTTTTATACAAGGCTACGGGAAGCAACAGAATAACAAAAGCTGAGAAGGCATTCACTCACAAGATTATCTGAGTAGATTTGCAAAGACCCAAATCCGTCTGCTCAAATTTTTGGGAAGGTCCATTGTTAGGTAAGATGTGAATCTCCACAGGAGCCGACTTGGTCTCTGAATAAGGTCTCACTGAACAAAGTTAAAGGTTACTATTGACAATAGGCTAAGACAGAAAGGCAGACACTTAATTACTAACAGTTAGTTGGTTAGGTAAAATAGTTTCAGCACAGTAAAAATGTCATTAAGAACCAACACGTTCTCATGAACGTATTCGTAGAATATTGTACGAAAAGATAAGCACGCTATAACTAGGAGACCGCCGGCTGGTCAGATGACATTGGCTACAGACAGGGACTGAAATCAACTTTTGTGGCAGGTGGATTTTAAATCCACTAGCCAACACAGGCCTTTTACCAGCCAATTTGTTTGCCTCATAAAAGGTAAAATACAGGAAATGCACAAGCATCGTTCTTGAACTTGTTAAGAATACATTTTTAAGTGCTGACAAGTTATTAACAAAATCAATATACTTAATGACTTTCAAACATTTTTATATCCCGATTTCCCCTGTCAGAGACAGTTATCATATTCCAACTTCTCCTCTGAGTCCACAAAAAAGGAGCAGACACACTCCTCTTCCATCATCTCTTTTTCTGAGCCATACACACGATGGTAACAGCAGTACATTTGTCCTGTACTGCTGTCGTAAATCAGTACCAAACCTTGCCGGTGTCACCAACTGTCTTGGTAATAAAACATATTTGTTGGTTGCTTGTTTCACCCCAGTAATGCGCCACCAGATTTTTAGCTCAAATCCATGCAAATGGCAGACTTGAAAGAGAAAAACAATGGCAAAAAAAACAACTCAGAATTATTCAATTGACTGGCTGCCAAGGTGGAAGGTAGATTGACAGTTTTAGCAGCCAGTGGCACAATTCAACCACATTTGGCGTGTTGAAGGTGTTAATTTCAGGCCTTGGTTACAGAGCTCTGTGCTACAGTGCGGCAGTCGCTAGCTGTTTAATAGTCCCATGGCATGAAAATTTCACTTCATGATGTTTTTTAACATTAATATGCGTACCTCCAGCCTGCCAATGTGCGCCGGGTACAGAGCACCACAAGCTGACATATGTTGTTGGTGGTTCAGTTACTCAAGAATAGGTGACAGTGAGCTGGGTACAGAGCATCGCTAGCTGTCGTCTTTTTGGCGGACATTACGACAAGAAAACGTTATTATGCGGCTTTTAAAGTTTTAGGTACCAAAACGACTAGTTAAGTTTTGGAAAAAGATGGTGGTTTGTATTAAAACACTCTCATGGAACGTGCCCTTCCTGGTTGAAAGTCTTTTGTTTTCCCCGAGAAGCAAACTCCGCTCCCTGGCTTCAAAGTCCTTTGTGTTAACGCCCACCCATCACCCCGACCAACTCCATACGCGGCCAATCATATTCTTATACAGCAGCAGTCAATGTGGTGTGCACAGCAGGCAAAAAAAACTTTTAAATACGATTTACTGTGCTCATCTTTTCAAACGTATGGTTCAAGAGAACATGCTGTAAGAACAGCTAGGACTTGATAAGTGAAAAAGAATATTGAGAAACTTTTTAGGTAATTCATTTTCTCCTACAAGTTCTTTGTCATTTTTAGCTGGAATAGGACAGAAAACAAGATTTTAAAAATCCATTTAAAAAGATATCCAACCTGAATGCCTGTAAGAAATAACAAATTACCAATTAGAACTGGCCTTCATAGCAAGAATGTCCACAATAGAACGAAGAAAGTACTTTATATAAAGCTATATGAATGATGTATTACAATATTGGGACATGTATAGTAAAGATAAATGGAATAAGAAAATTACAAAATGCATAAGAAAACATTCTGATGGGCAAGGGAACAATACTATATAGGGTGATAAGGTAGTTTGTGTTTTTCAAACTGTATTATCTGAAATTCTATGAAAATGTTATTATAAATGTGAACTGTATCACCCATGTTAAGAAAAACCTATTGAAAGAACAGTTGGTGATAAAGGTCCAAGGTGATAAAAAACAAGCAAGACAACATAATTACATTACAGTGAAAGTGCTAGACAACCATGGAAATATGTTTGTACCCATGAAGTACATTAACATACCAGACAATACAACCTGAGGTGAGTTTTCTAAGGAAACACAAAGCAGCATTGGCAGGTTGGTTCTGCATGTTGCACAAACACATTACAAGGCTTTGACCACTGTCTTGACCTATACTCTTTCACTCAATTCTATTCAAAGAATGAATGTCCCCTTTTTCTATTTCATGAAATAGTCTTTTTTTTCCGCAGAGCTTGCATCTTAAAAAGGACAACATAAGATGTAGAACAATTGAAACACCCATGCTTTTCTTTTTGCATTTGCATCAACTGCTTATATTGGTTGATTTTGTGTGCATATATTTTGGAATACATATTATGCAGCTGTCTACACTTGACTGAAAAAAGATGCACATATTATGTTTCAGTCTCCATTTTTCCAGAGAGGAGTTGCTTGAGCACTTTTGGTTCTTGTTCAGCAACAGCCTGACTCATTTAGTTAGAGTGCATTCACAGCTGTGAGCTGCCTACACCCATTCTTCTGCTGTTGGCCTCTATCTCACTCTCAGTCTGAAGAAACTTTCTCTAACGTTGTGGTCACCGTTGCACCAGCCACTTTAAAGCAGATGTGAGGTTGGAGGAACCACGCGGTGTTGTCACCAAAAATTAGTGGTTGTTTGCAACAAAAAGCCCAATCGTTTGATTGTAACAGCTGTTGATAGGCATACAGCACACCTCTTTCCACTTGGGACTTTAGGGTGGATTGCCATTTATGAGAGAAGACAGCAGCTGTAATTGATGTTTTGGAACTCCAGACTAATAACATAAGGGCTGTGCAATATAGGGAAATATTGTGTTTTTCCTCATTTGCATTGTCTATTGCCAAATTACATTACATTGCTCAAAGGCATCTAAACTGCTGTTGAGGAGCTTTTGGGCCTTCTTCAAGCTCAGTTGTTTTTATGAATCTGCTCAGTGATAAAGTGTGGATGAGTAAGTGTTAATGTGTTAACCACAGAGCATCTACAGCAAAACATTGTGTGGGAACGTAAAAGTTTTGGAAAAACTAGGTTATTAATGAGCACTACAGCAGAGATGTAACTTTTGACCCTATTAAGGATGTGAGCAGCTATGACTGGAAGTCTGAGCTACACAACTTTGCCCTGGAGACAATAGATCTGAATTTATACCTTCTGGCTGGTTATCTCAGGCTCAGCAATCTGAAATAATGGTACAAGGCAGTGAGGAAGAATCGGTTCACTAATCCCATAGTCCTTGTTGTGACAGGATCTGTGACATATCCAACTGCAGAGACCAGATGCTCCTGGGGGTGAATTTATCTGTGGACTATCTTGACACATTAAAGAGAAACTCAAGAGAATCAGAGCTCCATGATCTCTGAAACCAAGAAAGCTGTATAAACTGAGCACTTTGCTACTCTCAAAGTATGGTGAAAAACAGGTGTGTTATTACACTATGGTGTGTTACTGAAGGAGCAGATTGGGATATAGTAAAAAAAACAGATAAAAAAAACAATCATGGTGCAGTTAGTCATAGATGTGCAAGATATGTATTTGTGTAAATGGTGCAGAGGCACAGATGCAATGGCACAGATAACTACTCATGGCAGTCGCAGAGGTGCACACCTGATAAAGGAAAAGAAAAAAGGTGCTGCTGAAAGGATACAGATTATAAAGGGGAAGAAACACTGGAGCAGCATGCCGCCAGGTGCTCTATAAAAAAGGATATATTTTGTGCAGGTGGTGCACTTCCAAATTGCTGAGTTAACTGTCATGATTGTGCCACATTTCAAATGAAGTCTTTTCCCGATTTTCATGTTATCAGTAGGTGACTGTTAAGCTTCACATTGTATCAAATACAGCACTACAAGCATCCTTGGGCGCTGATAGGGTGATAAACAAGGTTGTTGAGAACATGGAACAACTCCTCATGTTTTAAACATTTAGTACAGCTTGTATTTGGTACGATTTTTTCAAGATTACAGACAGTGTGACTTGAGTAGGAATTGAAGATATTTTTTTACAGAAACTAGATTTTATTTGATTCATAAGAGCCATTGTGTTGGTTTGGAGCTTTTCAAAAAAGGGTTTTGTTCTTTAGCAGTTTGATTTCTTTCCAAAAAGGTCTCAGCCTTTTTGTGGCCCTAGGTAACATTGTGCTCGGGGGGTTCCTCTAGTAATTTCTACACATTAGCATAATCAATCACACCATATGATTCATTGTAGGTCACTTGTGAGGTCTAGTGCTACTCTCAATTAACTTGATTTGTGTTATGTTGCAGTTTTTAAAATAGTATTAGGTGTCCACTCTGTTTGCTTTGTTCTCGGGCAATAAACTTGACAGCCCTTCTTATGTGCCAGGGTCCTCTTTAGCTCTTCCAGGTTATTTTCTAGTTTCCACAGATACTATATACAGCCATTGCAATGAATGGTTGGGCTACACCAGAGAGATCCAGAAAGCTTTTTCTTGTTGTTGTTTTTGTTAATGACTTCTGCAAAGGAGGACATCTTACTCAAGTCAAGGCAGGATTCAGATATACGGCATTTGGCGTCTTCTGATAGATGTTTGGTTCTGAAATGAATATGTCAAATTGCAATATGCGAAGACAAAATAACATGGGCAGTAAAGTAAATACTATATCTATTCTATATCTACAGTATATCATTGGGTGAGCAGGTCATGTTCAACAAAAATAGTGTAATTACTCTGCTGTGACAGCAATAGCAGAAACAATAGTACTTGCACATGCAGTGGCATATTAGAGAACTGCATTGTACATAAGATTTAATTTAAAAGTAAAACTTTCAGAAAGAAAGTCCTACACACTCTCACAAAGAGGAGTCACACACCCACATTTATTGTCTGAGAGAGTGTAAATTGCAAGCCAGCTCACAGCATCTCATTGGTTGACAGTTTTACATGCTTGTTACTCAACTTCTGTATGCTGGGCTACAGTGGGAAACTGTGGGCTAGTACTGAATAGCTCTGGTGACAATTGGTTTCGTTTTTTGTTTTTTTTAGCAGTAACTGTATGTTGTTCTGAGTACATTATAACAAGCTGATGATGGAAAACGTTTTTAAGATTAATCGGGTGAACCTTTCACAGGTGATATACAGTAATTAGTTATTTGCTAACTCTTGGTGCAGCTCCTTAAGATTCATAGTTCATTGTATTCAGATATTTGAATAACCCAGCACATTTGTTATTTATTTCAGATTGATGGGTGTTTGTACTAAAATGATCTATTCCACTGGGCTAGTTCAAAAGTAGCAGAAAAAGACTTGGCTACAGTAGGCTCTTACAGAATCCATGACTTGGCTGGTAAGTTAAACCGGGTCACCTGGAGTAAATACTTAGCTAAATTACATTCTTTCAGTTAGTAGCATGAGACAGTTTTACAGTATTGGTTTCATCCTCTCCTACTTCTCATCTTTTCCGAGCTTCAGTGTAGTGTTACTTAGCCAGAAAACACGTGGGTGGTGGATTTCTGACTCAATCCATTTAGGTTTAACTCAGCCAATGATAACATGTCTGTCTGGAAAGCAGCTCTGACTCGGAGTATTGTTTGCATAATTTAAAAATCCAATCTGCATGAAATTTAATAAGTCGATCTTGCCGGTGTCATCCTTCTCCACAAGTGACCTCACATGCAGCACACATCATACATTACCATGTATCAAGTGACTCAGGCCAATGACAGCCAACAAGAGAAGGCAACAGCTGATATCTAAAGAAATATTTTACCTAATTGTCTTATTCTTTTTCAAATGTGATATTAAATACATAGAGTGCCATTGAGTTAATGTTACCATATCCAATAAAAAAATAATAAATAATTTTAAATAAGTTAGTAAATTTAAGAGTGGCTCTCCATACATAAAATAAAAATATACCCCTGCCCGTACATACACATGCACATCTGATCAACCTTCAGGTTGTGCATGATTTTTAACACATGATTACAATTAATTATTTCTGTCTTAATGGGTCTTTTTGTTTGCAGTCTAATCAATTCATACCACAGCAAACTTCATCCTCCGCATTTCCCTAAATGACACTAGCTATTTACTTGCCTTAAGCACCATCTTCTACCCAACAGTAGCCTATAATGAATTTATGAGGAATGGACCTTGTTTCTCAGTAGATATGCATAGCCTGACTTTGCCATTAAAGATAATTAAACTTGCTCAAAGAAGGGAGACGCGGGAAGCTTCCAGGGAAAGGTCTGATTGGTTAGACCCCATATTATATATGTTTAATTTGAAACTAATCTGTGCAAGGTAAATGCATTTGCTCTGAACTTGCGGCCAAATAAAAAATGTTGCATTCTACCATCAATTATGCTTGTCCACCAACAAGGCCTCTACAATAATACTGTGGTAAATGTAAACTTAATGAAAAAAGGGAGAATGCAGTGTAGTGTTTAAATTACTGATGATGCAGGAGACATTGGTACAAAAACAACACATTCCCAGGATTGCACTGGTATCTACTGTATGACTTTTAGCATAATCCTGTGACATAGCGCTACGTAGACATATTTAATAGTGGAAGCACTCCTGGAACATAATACCTTTTTAATACTGGGGGCATCAATTCAGAAAGGATGCAGCATTGAAAGAAAAAAGCAAATCTTTGTATGTGAAATATGCTAATGTTTTCTTTCTGAATGTTAGATGAGAAAATTGATACCAAGTGGAATACATCTTCTCATCTTTTTTCTTCCATTTTATATTTAAATGGGAAATTACATTGTGTTTTGTGTAAAATAAAGTGAAAATGTGCTAGAAATGGCAAAACACATCTCTACATATTGGAACTTACATATTGGTTGTAAGTTCTGCAAGGCATATGATAAATACATTTTTTAAATGAAATAAATATGAAAAAGACAGAAATCCATGTATCATAGTCTAGTGTTTAGTGTTGTTGCTAGGAAGCCCCACACACATGCTCAATCACTCTCACTCTCTACACACACCCACACCTATTTATAATTCATGTAGAGAGACCACACAAGACTAACCTTGATCTGTCCTAGAACTATGCTTCACTGTATTGCACAAATTCCTTATAGCGAAAGCATCTGTTTGATTTGTATTCTACCACTGCTCAAATTTAACACTGATATAAAGAGTCCACAGACTGTGTTGGGAGAAATTACAGAAGAAGTGGAAGAGGAGTCTGTGTAGGTGGGTGTTTACATAAGAGAGGATGGATTAGCCTCCCTGCATGTATTGTGGGTCGCGGAAGTGAATGGGTGGGCTTAGTGCAGGAAATATGAAATGGACAAAAAGGATGAAATGTGTTTTTCAGACATTTCTGTTTGAGGAGTTTTCCACGTATACATCCTCCCAGATTTGAAATGGACCCAAAGTATTAATACTTAGGTGGAATACACCGAGGTGATATTAAAAAATGACATGTGCAAGAGACGAATGAATGAGAGAACTTCAAGGAGTCAATAGTTATGTCCTCCAGTATTTTATTTTTTACCTGTTTTTCAGATTCCTTTCCAAATTGTAGCTTTACAGGTTACTGTATTAAGCAACAGGATTGTTGCCCTTGAAAAGGATGTTATGTTTTAGATTTTGATGTTAAGTATTATGATTGTTTTTTAATAGCAACTGCATTTGAATTTCTTTTTCAATTCTAAGAATATGGTACATATCATGTTTTCAATATTAGAGCAATGGGTGTTTAATTATTCAAACTCAAGAAGAGGTTTTATCAGTTCTTAAATTGTTTTACAATTATTTTACATTTTGATTAATATAATTCACAAAAAGTATTCATGTGATTATTTCATAATGTATTTTCCTGTATGTATTTATTTAATATTTAACACGTATGGGCTCCATACAGCAGACATTTGATTTTGATTTTTCAATGTGATTTTTTGGTAACATTTGTCTGTAAGAGCTAATTTACTGTTATTTATCTGTCCTGTAGCTCTTGTTTTATGGATGAAGGTGTACGGAAGGATAAACTAGATTTGTGTTCAAACTAAGGCTGACGGCTGAACATAAATAAAGGCTTCTGGAAACATCAGTACGCTTTACCATTATCTGGCTGGGGGTTTGCTACACTAAGTAAGAACTACGTTGCCAGCTTTATTCAGTGGCTCAGCAGCCAACAAGGCTATGCTTGTGTTCTAAATCACCAAGTCACTAGCGACAAACTGTGAACCGCACAGCATCATAAGTCCAAGCTCTATTATCAACTACCACTCTAGCTCCCTTTCTGGAATTTTTTAAGAATGTTTTACATTTTCAATTTAATCCATTTTATTTTGTTCAAAGTGTCGCACATATTCAGTGTTCATCTGTTCTTCATTACTTCCTTTCACTTTGAGACCTGTAAATAAGTAGTTGCTTAGTTTGGACCTTATCAAAACAGCCATTTCTTGTTACACAAGACTGCCCCCTCGGTTCAGTAAACACCACTGAACAAAAAAAAGAAAGCGTTCGACATCTCTTGACATCCTGCAATTTACATTAGAAGATGAGTTCAAAGTTAACATATATCTATCTATTATATGTCTAGAAAGCATTAAGCACCTAAAGAATGAGCCCAGCCAAGCTGTGCTCACCTCTTTAACATCACCTAGTGTTAGGGAAACTGAAAAGGCCCGAGGGAAACTTGGTTCTTCTGCCTCTTGCTCGGTGCCCTTCCTGTGGCTGGCTCCTTTGGGAGACCATTTACATCCTCTTTCACAGGAAGTGTTGCCCCTCAGCCTCGTTAGGAGCTCATCTATTCAAAAGCTTCCAGTATAAAGATTCATTCATTTCTATAGTCGTAATAGAAAGTCTCCACTGGTTCAGACCATTGTGTTTCAGTGGTGTGCCAGAAAACAGCAAACATATTGTACTATAAATCCATAGTGTATTGATCTACAGTACAGACTCATACAGCACTTGTCATACTTTTTAAATGTTGTGTAATTAAATCAATAAAAATACAATCTTCAACCATAGATTTTTATTGATTTATAACAATCTATTTTTTTGGTTTATTTTACCAGTTGTCTGGTCTATAAAATGTGAGAAAAATGTAAAAACCAAAAGTTCAAAATGTAGTTGCTTTAGCAAGGACCTTGTTGTCCCCTTATTTTCACAAATGGAAAACAGAGAACAGCCACAAGTAAAGAAGCTGTAGACATCTTAGGATTATCTTTAGTCAATTGACTAATCATTCCAGCATTACACATCATGTCATTTTTTTTCTTTTTAGAGGTTTCATGTACTGTACATTTGTGTCTGACTTGCCTGAGGCTTCACATAAAGTGCTCATATTATGCTCATTTTCAGGTTCATTATTGTATTTAGAGGTTGGACCAGAATAGGTTTAAGTGGTTTAATTTTCAAATAACACCATATTTTTGTTGAACTGCATATAGCTGCAGCTCCTCTTTTCATCATGTGTGGAGCTCTCTGTTTTAGCTACAGAGTGAGGCATTGCACTTCTAATCCATCTTTGTTGGGAGTCGCACATGCGCGGAAGCTAGGTAAGCACTGCTAGCTAGTCAGAAGCAGAGTATGAGGGCGTGCCACGCTAGCAGCTAGGCCAGCATTATAACGTGTGTTACAAAGTGACACATGTTTGTCACAGAAGTAAAGACTGGACTACAATAGAGCTGTTTGGAGCAGTTTGTGAACAGTGCTTTCTGTTGGAGATGGTAAGTCCTATTGGGGTGGACTTTGGGTTTTTTCAATTTGTAAACCTATAACATGCACATAAATATATACAGTACAACACAGGAAAGGGAAAATGATAAAAAGCATAATGGGAGCACTTTAAGAACAAAATTGTCCTTCAATGATATGAATAAAATGTTATTTTGGAAACTTAGCTTCATTCCTAAACATGTTGCATGCTGTCCATTTAGGACACAATCTTACACTTTGCAGTGTGTTCTGCCAACACTGATTTGAATTGTGCATCCCTTTGCTCTGCTCAGCATGCTTCAGGACATACAGCTCACAAGTCATCCGACCATCTGCATTAGTTCCCCAGTGGTATTAGCCGAAGTAGTCACATGTAGTTGATTTAAACTGAGTATGAACAAATGCTTAATGAAGCTAGGCTTTTATTAGTAAATCTCAGTGGTCTTAGCCTCCTTTGAGAAATACTTGTTTGATCAATAACCCTAACAAGTTAATATATGAACATGTCTAAGATTATAGTTTAATGGATTATACAATAAATGTGGACATCTGAGTAATCCGCTGTACAAGCATTGCTTTGCACCTAAAATGTATGCCTTTCTTAACGCATAATGATAAAGGCTGGATGGCTAAAATGTACTGTGTTGTGATTTGTGATGTTCGATAAAGAATTTAAATTGCCATGACCATACATTTGTCTTCCCATTACTGCTACCCCAATGCTTTAAACAGAGTTGGCACCTGGGCTTCTCACTTGTGAAAAGGTGTTTATCCAATGTGCATATGTGCTTGTGCTTTAAAGAAATGTGTCTCTGTGTCTTGACAGCCATATGCATGAATGCCTTGTTTGAGTGCAAGGGGAGAAGTTGTTCAGAGAGGGTAAACACCACTTGCATATAGGGTTTGACAAACATTTCATGACAGCTTCTTTGATGGGACGCTATCAATGCACTTCTTTCTTAACTCTCGTACCACTGCAGCACACTTTAGCTTAAACCTGTTCTTTCCACAAGTCTGATGGCTGAAGAACTGTGTTTATCTGTTGTGAAGTTTATCTTCCTTTACAAAGAAACATTTGGTAAATCTTTTGCATTCTTTCTTAACTGCTGTTGCTGGCACTATAGTTCAAAGCTATGACATGTTTGTCCAAAGACAAGCTGTGTGTGATTTCAGCGTATGTTGCAATAACTGCCAACAGTATTTCACTGCTCTTTTCTCACCAAGGAGTAGGAAACTGCTGAGATTTTCTCAGGAATTTGCCTGAGGCAATGCTTTTAAATGTTACTGTAAAGGTGTGTTTCTCGCCCTCTTGAGTGATCTGAGACACCTTATCTTTACTAATGTCTGTGAAATAGTTATTGAGACGTGAAATCAAATGTGACAGAAAACATTCTCTCTGGAACGATACAGCAGAACATGGAGTAGTTTAACATTAACTTAGAACATTTTGAAGTTATATTATTCATTTCCAGAATGGGAATTTGGTACAGTAAATAAAATGGCAGACTGGAACATGTCCTGCCTTTAAAAATTCTAAATAAAGTGTCCTGTTTCTGGCTGAAGCTCAAATATGTCCGTAGAAATAAGAAAAATGAGAGTCCTGGTTTGTTGGCGTCGGCTGCAAAGGTGATATTAATGTGTCGGTATGCTAGACAAGAAGAGCAACAACACAAATGCCAGTCCCCACTGAAAAGCTAGCTGCTCATATTCTCCAAGAAACACGTCCATGGTAATGTTAATGCTCAAGAAAACCTTCTCAAGTCAAGAAAAACAGGTGCTCATAAGTTGCAAACACATCCATCTCCGTCGTATCTCCCCATCCTTGTCTACTGATGATACCTTACGGCTCAAAAGCTCTGTAACATGTTTATAAGACAGGATGGTAGAATGGTGTGTATTGGTGTTAAAACCTAAAAACAGTTGCAAAGACACCTGTTTAATCTGTTGATACAATCTCTGTTCTTTTGCATTCAATAGAACTGTTGTTGTGGTACCTTTGAGATCCTGCCTAGTGACTAGTGCTGGTACAGGATACTGCCTGTGAAATAAACCCAGATAGAGCGGTAGAGGAATAAATGTGAGAAAACATGCTTAAATAATGACGAGTTGAACCTCACTAAGGTTAGGGTAAGGTTAGCTCTCTATATTGTACTTGTGCATTTGCACACAGTACTTACTTTCAGAAAAGCTTTATGTCAGACCAACAGTCCTGTTGGGAACTAATACTTAAACAATTGTGAGGGGTTGCGTTGATGGAGTTGTGTTGCCTGAGGTGGTTAGACAATGAGCCAGGGGTAATATATTGAATAATAGATTGATGAATTTAAAGGTGTTTCATATTTCAAGACTGCACATTGGTTTATAATGTTAGGCAGAATTGTACCATTTTGTAAAGTTATCACAAGGGTATCATTATCTTTTGTTGCAAGGATCACAAGGTAAATAGTAGAAATACAGCATTCAAGTTGCAAAGTAATAGCAGCACTTTGCAAAATGATGTTAATGGCATTTTGGCAAAGTTCAACATACACTTACTGTTTTTTTTTGCCATCCTGAAAAGTTCAGTCTAGTCTTGTTTGATTGTTCCCATCAATAATCGCCTGTACTGTGCATGCACGTCATGTTGTCTATTTATGAACTGTGAAATGGGTGTGTTAAGTGGCCTATCCTTCAATGACATCATTTTTAATCCAACACAGAAGTTAGTAGTAACATTTGCTCACAGCCATTACCGATTCCAATGATTGTGTTACCTAATGAATGTTCCCATTCTTAATCAATTTTAAAGCTCAGAGTAGGGCTGTCAAAGTTGGCCATAAAATGTCATTTACATTTTCTTCTGAAAAACACAGCAAAACAATACATTTGAATATTTCTTTTTGCCCAAAGAGGGCTTGTTTTTTGTTTACTTCCGGTACCGCATGCCGTATAATAGAAACGTCATCAACACGGCCACCATCTCTGGACACCCGCCTGGGCTCACACAGGGAGCCCACACAAGAACTTTAAGGTACAATAATCTAATATAAGTTATCAGATTGTAATGTCTGATTTTCAGTGGGATGGGTGAATAAACTGTTGTTCGTCAGGAAATAGATGAAACACATGAAATCAGAAATTATTGCTTTTAGCATCGGAATGGAGTTCCTGAAGGAGAGACTTCATCTGGTCCAGCAAAGCGGTCAGCAAATCTACCTTTGCACACAGCCCACTAGACCACAGTGAAACAACTGACACAATATGACGTGTAGGTGAAAATGTGACACTGGTCTGGTAAGACAGCGACCGTAAACATCAACACCAAGCGAACACGCTCCCGTTAGTAAAGGAGTTACACGTCATCAGTTTAAGGACATTAACATCACAAAGCACAGCGAAAATGCAGAGCCACAGTGAAACAAACAATGGTACACAGGAGAGGGCAGCGAACATATAACCGTCACTGACAACAGGTTAACACCACAAAACAAATCTTACCAAGTGTAGAAGCTTAGAGTGGGTCAGGAGCTTCTGCCAGTCCGGGGCTTCGTTCTTCATTTTAGCTGTTGTGATGTGCTCAGGTGTTCAGCACGCATCATGGACACATTTCTACAAAGTTATAAGTGCCTCATCTCAGCAGAAATATTAAATATAGAACAGTCACAAAGAATAAATAACATTTTTGCAACAATGTAAGGAATGACATGGGAGTGCTGTTGTTCAGTGCAAATATTACCATCTACGGAATAATGGATTATTTTAAGAC
Source organism: Etheostoma perlongum (assembly GCA_026937815.1). Lineage (NCBI taxonomy): Eukaryota > Metazoa > Chordata > Actinopteri > Perciformes > Percidae > Etheostoma > Etheostoma perlongum. The sequence continues at coordinate 26,015,324 of CM049378.1, read as the reverse complement.
CGTGAGGTACAGCCTGCAAAGGTAGAGCTTCCCTATTTCATTTTACTTTTGTCTCTGGGGATGCTGCAATTTTGACAAAGTGAGAGGACAGTAGGACACAGGAGGCTAGCAGGGGAAGCAGCAGAAATGTCCGTTCGAGTATATCAGAGCTGGCCCTGGAGACTCACTCACTGTCCTCCAAGCAATGCTTCAATTCCCCAGACTGACATTCTGTGAATCTGACCCCAGCCTTCAGTGTGTATGTCTCCTAACCTCCTGTGTCCTGGAGTCAGTGAGTCACTCAGTGACAGAGACTAAAGGTCCCATGGCATGAAAATTTCCCTTTATGAGGTTTTTAACATTGATATGCATTCCCCCAGCCTGCTTTTGGTCCCCCAGTGGCTAGAAATGGCGAAAGGTGTAAACTGAGCCCTGGGTATCCTACTCTGCCTTTGAGAAAATTAAAGCTTAGATGGGCCGATCTGGAATCTTGTGAGGTCATAAGGGGCAAGGATCACCTCTTTTTCTGCTTTGCCCGCCCAGAGAATTTGGCCCACCCATGAGAGAGAGCTTTCAAACGAGCAAAAGTGGCAGATGGTTAAGGCCACACCCCCAGCCTCCTCCTTCCCCCCCCCAAATGCTACAGACACAGACACGGCACATAGTAAGGAAAGCTCATTGTGGGACTGGCTCTAGTGGCTGTAATTCTGCACCAAGCCTGAATTTTGGGAAAGAGACTTCAGATATGGTATTAGGGGACCACTAAGGTCTATATAGAAGAATCCAAAGAGCACCATGTCAAGGGACCTTTAAAAAACAAAACATGGAATTTCACTTCCTCAATTTGGAAAGTAGGTACACTGAAATGTACAATTGAGAGTACATGTCAGCAGAATTATTAATATATTAACAAAAGTGTTAGTAGTGATGCAAGAGCCATGTGAGCCAGTGACTTTGAGCAGGGCACCAGATGTTACGCTGTTCCAAACTCACTGCACTAAGAGGAGTGTATTTACACGCAAATGGAGCATGAAGTACTATATTAGTCAAATGTAGCACTGTAGTGCAGCAACACATTATTCAGTATTTGACAGGGTCCTCTCTGGACTGTTTACACAGATTTTCATACATCGCTAACGACCCAAAGACTGGAAGAGAATTTACAGAGGGAATTGTCTGTGTCACCCTGTAGCAGCGTAGGAGGACTCAGAGCACCAGCTCATGCCAGTTTGAGGATTACTACCTCCACTCTGTACACACACTAATTTACAGCTCAAAAGCTCTCTATTAGATTAAAAAGCACTTTCTGTGTCATCGTGAGCCAGATTGCAAGGTTTGTTGTATGTTCCTTTTGTTTTGCTGACCAGATCCTCTTCAGTTACCAATTTATGGCTCATTGTCCCTGATTCCCTGTATGTTCCGTTTAGTGTTTTGAGAAATGATTCTGAGCCAAACGTCCATCAACGATTAACAAGAGAGACTGAGACACGTGTTTTAAATCAAAAGCAGGTGAGCCTAGACAGGATTATTCTGTGCACTGAAGAGTTGATGCTAATCCTGATCCGGAATTTTTGAAATGTAAATATGTGGATTGTATGCAGATTAAATTGTGTGTGTTAGAGGAATTAGTAAAACTTTTGAAAAGCAAATGTATGTATTGTCTTTCTGACAAAATATTGATGTCAATCTCATATCCGGGCATTGAGTACAGAGCTGGAGTTAGCCTTGCTTAGTGTTAAGCAGCTGAACAGCTAGCCTGGTCTTTATCCAAAGTTAAAAAATGAAATGTGCCAAACTCCAAATCTAAAGCCCTTTTACTTGCACTATGCATCTTTTTTGTTTAACATAGATGGAAATGTAAAAACAATAGTTTGTGGCTTTATGGGAGTTATGTGCTGACTATTTCTTGATGGCTGTGCACAGTGACAGCCAGGTTTGGCATCATTGTGCCTGTATAGACACAAAATCCACTAGTCATAGCTGGAGAAACTGCACAGAAGTGCTGGATGGGTGAATAAACTGCTGTTTGTCAGGAAATAGCTGAAACACAAAATAAATTATTGCTTTTATTTTTCTGTTCATACATAGACAAGATTCATTGTGTTAACAAAACACAGAGGTTTTGGTATGTGTGTTTTTGAACTTTAAAGAGAGCCAGGTTAGTGGTTTTCCCGTCTCCAGTCTTGGCTATCTTGAACACAGCTTTGACTTAACACACCGACATGCAATTGAACAATCTCTTGTCACTCTCAAAAAAGGCAAATAACATCTGTCAGTTAGTATGTTTTACTCATTGCTCTAAATTTAACTGTAATTTCAGCCGAAACAAGCAGCAGCTCACAGTGCTCTGTACCTGGCTCAAAGTCTCTGTTTTTGGCTAAACACATCTACTAACTGCTCCTCATACCCCCGAGCTCTGACGGAGGTCTGTAGCCCGCGTCGCAAAGCTCTGGTGTGGCTTAAACCGCTAGCAACTGCCGCTTGCTTAGCCAACCAGCGTCACATGACCAGCTGGCGGTCTCCTAATTTTGTAGGATATCATACGTTTTGGTGTGCATACATTTTGTTATATCAGACGGACCCTTTTGTGAAAATGTGTTACAGCACTGCAACACAACAACACACAGTCCTACAGCAATGACTCAAAGCATTATGTGCTTTTAGTTATTCATGTCAAGGCAGTTTTACAATTCCTTATTATTTCTGATAATCAAATGTAGGCTATTTGGAGATCATATGTAATTTTCTTACACAAAATGAGTGGAATACCAAATGGAGACAAAGGCTTTATATAGACAGCCATGCACATATACTGAGTATATAGATTCCCAAAAACACTAACTAAAAGGAGTATAGACACTTTTTTCCATGCATACTTGCTACTCTGGCCCCGAGTAGCATGCTTAGTGTTTGCCTTTAGGACTTATGGGTGTAACATTTGCACTTTCTTTCTCTTTGTAAGACACTATACTGCTGTCAAAGTTTGAACTTGTTATCATTATGTTTTTTTCTATTCTAGAGAAGCGACACTGCAGTTCTTATAAATGAAGTACTTGCTTTCATTAGTACCATCTCTTTTAACCTGTTAAGCTTTAAATTAAATAGAGCGTGTGCCTGTAGATTGGCATCACATCTGTAAACAATGTTTGGATTGCATTTAGATTACATAAAACACACAGTGTAGTAAACAAGTTATTATGCAAGTGAAACACAATTTGAGTCTTTAATCACCTTGTTGTTGGTATTCATAACAATGTTTATTGGCTGAGCAGATCTCTTAGTGAGTTATGAAACAGCACGAAAGCAAATGCTCAAACTGAATGATAGACACAGCTTGGTCTTCAACATGATTTCAGCTCTAAACCGGTACAGTTGAACTCAAACTGTGTAATTTGTTTTCCTGCCATCATCAATGGATTTCAATTGTGATACTGGGCAGCTGATGAGGAGTTTGATTTTATTTCCCAGAAATTGTGCTGCCAGCTATCTGACTCAATGCGTTTTCAAGCTGTCATGTTTGGGTCTTTTGTTAAATTTGTTTTCCCTGATGAAACCCTATGCTACACCACAAAACTAAATCAATGAATGTATTTCTTTTTCTTGTTGAATTCATTCCCTGCATGCCCCACCATTAACAACTGTATATACTGTACATAAATTGTAATACATCCAGTATGAGGCTCTACTTTTATAGGATGATTTCCACCAGTGTTTCTCCACAGTTTAGCAGCATCTACAATATTTTAATTGAGCAGTAGAGTAAATTTTGGAATCTATTTGACCCATTTCAGATATTCATTTTTACTGACTTCATTTAATGGACTTTACAGCCTAAGTTGCGTAAAGGATTTTAGCCATCATATCGTCACAAGAAATTAAACATGTATTTGGGGTGTAATAGTGATTACTATTCCAAATTTGATTTGATTGCTCAAAAGTGTGCATTACTTAATGAGTGTGGGTTCTCACTGTAGATACTCAGAGTGCAACAAGCATGCCAGGGTCTACTTTCCTGGGACAGCAACAACAGTTTGGGCAGCTGTAAAATGAATCTGAACAGGCAGCACAATTGATCTGCCCACAGTTGGCCAGGTCCAGGCAATGTCCGTGGTTCCTGGTGTTCTCTATACTTCCACCCTCAGAGTGGCAATAGTGTTGCTGAGAACTGTTGGCCTCCACCCATACCTATGTCATCCACCTGGTCTGATAGATGGAAAAAAATGGGAGCTGTAGGGGGAATTCATTTTTCATGTTTTACAGGAAGATGTTGGAGAATATTTTTTATATTTAGATAATGAAAATTTGCGAGATACCAAGATAACAATTAATGCAACGGCAAAGGATTAGAACTTGAAGATGTATAGTTTAGTTTACCAGGTGTTTCGGTGCACAGCAAGAAAAATATGTTTTTCAGTTTTAAGTGTTGCAATCAACATGACAACATTGACTTTCGTTTTCAACAAAACAATGTGAAGTTAGAAAAGAGTTGAATTAAAACAGGATCAATGATCAGAAGCAGAACAAAAAAGGCTTTGAATTGTCTTAACTTTAAAACTAAGGTTAACCATCAATGACTTTCCCCTGCAACCGAGTCTTGAGAGAGAAGATTCAAATCAATGTACCCCAGATGAGGGCAGAAGAGGTTGGCCTCTTCGGCACAGCAGACTGAGAAAAAGTGGAGATGTCCATCAACACTAGCTTTCCAAAGCTCAAGTGGCTTGATCCTCAGAAGAAGCACGGCATCGACAGAGCATTGTTAATTTGATCGGAATACTCACTTTAGATTTTGATGCAGCTTTAGTTGACAGACTGCCGGAGTTTATCTGGGGCCCAGATTCTTAGTCAGAGCCTCCTGTCCTCCCATGTGATTTTCTCCTCCCTTTCTCCCAGTTAATAATGCTGCACATTATTTCCCATGCAGATAGCCACAGAGCGTGAAATCAATTGAAGAGCAAAGGAGTGTGAGAACAAATTCAACTGGAGAGGAATGTCTGAATTTCAACATTTTCTCATTTAATAAAGCATTTATGTGCTCCGTGATTTAATAAACACTGCACAGAGAGGGGGGATAGCTCAAGGTAAGGACAAGGGGTGAGTCATCCGTCCAGGTCACTTTTATTGAGGTTAAGGCAGAAAATAAGAAAATGTTTAGAATTCACTGTAACTGTTATGCATGCATTTATTATATTCTTTCAAATATCTACACCATTCAGACCCAGTTATCTTCCTCTATTGCTAATTTCTCTTCATTTTACTTTAATAGAAATTAATAAACAGTGGAAGAGAGGTTTCTTTTGTCAGTAGAATGACATGCAGCATGCATGTCAAACCCAGAGAAATGTTATTTTATTTTTCACATGGGACATTTCCTTTAGTCACGTGTCAGTGGCATCATACATACTTTCACCCTCTAGTTATACCTATGCATCCGTCAAAACACGGGTACCCAGATAATACGTCGAGAGTAATTGTAAATCATACAATGTCACAGAAAGAAATACTTGTTTTTTGTCACACTGTTTAATGAAGCGTCGAGAAACAGACTATATCAGACCCAGGCACAGTCAGAACAGCGTCCATCCATAGCATTATCTACATCTTTGTTAGCGCTACCGGTGTTTGTGCTGAAAATGTCCTCCCTGCCAAATTTCTCCCCCCTTTGTGTTTTGATGTCTTTACAGCTAAATCAACCCGACAAAAGGTGGGTTAAGCACCAAAACGATAAATTAAGATTACAGCAAAGTGATGGGGGAGATAATTTCGGGCAGCTGGGAGACGGACATCAAACGTCCCGCAGCAGTCCCCATGCACGCCCTCTCTCAGCCTCCTTGAGTAACGTTACAATAAACCCTGTCCGCCCTAGTTTTGAACACATCCAAAAGGTGTCATTGACATGTGAAATATATTGTGATAGTGTGGTTTTCGCTGCTGGCTACTGTTAGCTTGCTGGCTCACTAGCTAACTGGTCAGCTACCAAGACAAATTGAATCAAGATGTTGGGAAAAATCAGCTATTTTATTAAAATGACATGAATAAACATTTCTAAACGTAACGTGAATGAACTTGAATGGGTAAACTCGTCCAGGAACAGATGCATTTTAATTAGCAATGTTGTTTAACAATAAAAACTCCCATAATTCCACACAATTACCCAACTTCATCAAAAGTCTGGGTTTACCATCCATTGTTTTGATTGAGAGACTTCTAGCGGCAGGAAATTACATATTGCATGTTTAAGCGCTACCTAGTCTCACACTGCCAGACCTTCGTCCACAGCGCTGCAGGGGAGGGTCCGGCTAGTCCACACATTATTCAAGGATGGGAGAAAAATGTTCTGTGCAAAAAACATGATTGATTCCACACAACGCTCTTTGGCAAGTAAAAATCTCTACTTTCATTCATTTTGGGGCGACTTATTCAATTTGATAGCATTTGAAAAAAAAAATGTAAGTGGTTTTGAAATAGTATTGAGTAAAAGTCGACATACTCCAGTCTGTGATTATCCATCAACATCCATTCCTTTTTTTAAGTCTAAATAATTCTTAATTTCTGCTTTTATCACTCAAACATTAGGTATAAATTCCTTATTTATTGACCATAAATCCCAAAAATAACTGTAAAACTAAAGTTAATTAGTTAGTGTTACGCAGTGTTGAAATCATCAAAAAAAGTGACAAACATTGAAAAAAAGTGTTGAAAATGGGACAAAAACATAAGAAAAAGTTAAAACATCGATAAAAAGCTTCAACAAAAGTGTTGATTTTCAATTTTGATGGAAGACAACACAAGAGTTGTCTTCCATCAAAGTTGTTCTACTGGTGCAACAGAAAACAGATGCCTAGCTGTCTCAAACTAACCCTGCAGAGATGTTAGAAGCAAGTAAGCATAGTCTTCATGAATCGACTGGAGTTTAAAATTCCAGCACAATGAAATATTTGAAGGTAACTGACATCTGGTCAAAAAGAGTGAAATCCAACCCGGAATTGGAACATTGTCAATATAGACAAGTGCTACCCTACCCCTACAACATCCACAATGTACAACATATGACCAGTCTGTTTAGGCTGTAGTGTCTGTGTCAAGCATGGTCCTGTGCATATCAGAAGTGTAGAGGGTTTCAAAGCATTCAGAAATGCATGCAAACATGTCTATTTTGAAAAGATTGTTTTGTTATTTTAAAAAAGTATTGCACATGTTTTGTTTATGTACAGTATCTCAAATTATGCTCGTTCAACTTTGTATGTTCAAGTTAAGGAATACATATTTCCAAATTTTAGCATTTTGAGCATTTTCCTTAATAATCAATCAAGTTGACTCATGATACCGCTATATCGAATAAAGTATTGTAAATGGCAATGTGACTTTCTCCAAAATGGGCAACCCTAGTTTTTATAGCATCAAATAACTAATAAAAAACAAACTCATCAGGAAAAATGAACTCTTGAACATACATCAGAGTGATAGCTAAAATGACAGAAACCATCTTTGGGAAACATGTATACAACATGTATTTGGCTTTTTAGTTTGGTACATGCGCCATCCACTAACATGGAGTGGGTTTATGGCCTGTACTGCCAGCCGCCAGGGCGCATCAAGATGTTTGGGATAACTACAGTATATGCATCTGACAGTCAGGGTCATGTTAGTCTTATGCACACCCATCAAATAAAGTGTTACCCATTAGTCAAGTTCAGCAAAGATCCAAACAAGTAATTAGTATGTTGTTAAACAGAGGTGGAGTTGCATCTGGCAAGCAGTGACAGAATAAGTAGCAGAGCTGAGATGGTGGAGCTATGTCAGACCGTCAAGTCACTGAGCTGTGCACACAATAGGTACTGTACACTGACCATAAATAAACCACCTTGACAAGACAGCGACAACATTTGTCAACATTAGATTCTTGTGAAGCGAAACCAGATAGTCGAGCCAACAGCCATTTACAGGAAACCGTTGCTGGATGCTGAAATAATTAGGAGACATTTGTGTGGCCTGTACCAGTACACACTCCGTACTTCAGTCTGTATAGGGACATGAACCAGCGACCCTCCGATTCCCAACCCAACTCCCAAAAACAACAATGCCAAAGTAGATAGTATACAAACAATACACAATACAAAATAAGCAACAGTTGAAAAGGGTCAAGGTGTCAAAATTCAACGTGAATTGAAAGCCAATGCATAGCAAAGCATAGGTCTTAAGCAAGGACTTGAATGTTTCAACAGTCTGGGCTGTTCTTATATGAAAAGGTAAACTATTCCAGAGGTTTGGGACAGCCACTGCAAAGGCTTGGTCACCTTTGTTTTTTAACTTGGATCTGGGACCATCGAGGAGCATCTGATTGGAAGACCTCAGTGCTTTGAGGTGTGTGGACATGTAAAAGCTCCGATAAATAAATAAGAAGGCGACAACCCATTTAAAATCTTAAAAACAAGCAATGCAAATTCAAAATCAATCCTGAAACAGACAGGAAGCCAGTGGAGCGTGGCCAAAACTGGTGTAATGTGGTCACATTTTCTGGTCCTGGGTAAAAGTCCAGCTGCTGCGTTCTGGACTAACTGTTGAAGGGATGACTGATCCAATACAACATAAAGAGTTACAGTAGTCTAATCGAGATAATAAATGCATGTATGACTCTTTCAAAGTCTTTGCGTAGCAGGTAGGGCTTAACCTTAAGCAAGTTTAGTTGTTAGATGATGATTGATGTTATCTCTCACTTTAATTGTTTACATCAATAAATAGTATTAGTAGGATTAAAATGCTGCGTATGGTATTACAAAGACTAAGAAAAGTACTACATTATGTAAATACAAAAACAGTACTATAAAGAGTCCAGGTAAACTTGCTTTTGAAAAGCAAATGCATGATATTAAATGTGTATGAGCATTTGTTCTGAGCCCAAAATCGACTTTTAAATTTAGTGGAATGCAGACAAATAAGTAATCATCTCGGTTCAATTTTACCATCTGGGAAATTAATTATTTTGCTAAAACTGCTAGACTGTTTACCAAGCCTTGGTGGACCAGAAACACAATTTACTCTTCCTTGAGTGGATTACCCTGCAGCGCAGCGCACTGTCAATACTTGACATGGAATGAACAGGTAGAACGCTAGCAATCCTCTTTGTTCTTTTCCTCGTCTGATTGGATTTTGAGCTCGGTCATTGGCATCTCCCCCCAGGATTTGGGTTGATCTGAAATATTTGCTGGCTCACTCTGAACAAAGCCTTATGGTGCAAATGCTGAACTTTGTGCTGTTTCTCTGTTTGCAAGGTAGTTAGTTAGTAATAGGCAGGAGTGGGCTGCAACTTTATTGCAGCAGAGCTGCATCATTTCAGAGGTGTCACTGCTTATAATTATTATTTTACAACAATGACATTATGAAGGATGACACATGTTACCATCTGGGAAATGGATTATTTTACTAAAAATAACACACACACACACACACACACACACACACACACACACACACACACACACATAATTTGTGGCTATTATCTTCAGCAATTTGGATTGTAATATTGTGAAAGGAATTCTTAATTTGTATTAATTATGCATATCATGCATAATTTGATTCTAATGTGATGTTTGTGATGCCAGGTGTTGTTGTGTCAGGTCCCCAGTGAAGATGTTTCTGTTAGTTGAGTAGTCTTCAGTAGCGTGTCATTTTATCTCCAGTGCTGCACATTAATTTCAAGTGGTTTTAGCAAACAGAATTTCCATCATGCTGATGCTAAATAATAATGCATAGTGCCATGACTTCACTGTCAGAAGAGAAAATAAAGAAGGAATTGTTTCTATAATAATGTTCACATTTCCTATTATAATTCTACCCTGAAGGAGGGAGTCCTGTCTTCAATAACAACCTTTCTGACACCGCAATCAGCTACTGTATGTTCTACTTTCCTATCTAAGTCCATCCCTGAATATAATCTTCCCACTCAGTTATGGCTAAAAATAAACTAAGGGAATTCCCTCGCTGTAGCACTTTTCTAAAAATGTCTGATAAAGAGATTTGCTATAAAAAGTGATGCCTACTCTCTGAAAAAGGATTCATTTAAATACATAATGTCACATTATGCCAAAAGATGGTACGATAGTAAACATTTCAGCCAATTTGCAATTGTTGTGTGTTTGCAGCTCATTAAGATGATTTACAAACTAAAGGACATGGGGGGCACACATGCATGAGCTATTACATGGTTCTAAAACTATTAAATGGAATTAGTTTGCCAGAAAATTGTAATGTAGAAGTGAAGTACCGTGTCTGAGGTTGGTGACTGTGGATCTGGCATCTGATATTTATGCTTAATGTGCGTTTAGCAGTAAGGAAAATCTTTCTAAAATAAACCCAAGGACTGATTTGAAGTTACTCTAAGAAGCTCCAGCCTCTTGGGGTACAGCAGAAGTGGTTGTCAGGACAAAGGCACGGTCTCCTAATCAGACTCACAAACACTGGTTAAATGGGTTTCATTGCAATTTAAAGCAAACTCTAGAGGTTTTAAGTCTGCCTTTGTTTCCGAGCAGGTGCAAAAGCAGTTGTTCTAAAAGTAAAAGTGTCCTTAGCACTCAAGGAGACTGCCACATCCTTACAAGCAAGCTATGTTTAGATGCAACTTGTGTCATTTTATTTGGCCATTTTTGACAGCTGGACTTTTTTTGCAGTCCATCTTTTGGCCACAAATAGCCAACAGCCTTGTTCCCTGACGGCACAGACATTTAAAGTAATAACACACATCGAGTCCGTGTTTGTTTGTCTGTGTATATGTGTGTGTGACAGTTGAGACAGATTTAAAGTAGTCCAGTTGTTATTTTCCTCCACTCCCGGCCGTCTCCATTTCACTCTCACTGTTTTTACATTAAGGAAGCAGTCATAAAACTCTGGATAAGGGAGTTCTTTACTCATGTTAAAACATACTTTCTAGCCTGATCAGACAGTAAGAAATAAGGGTTACACAAAGTTACTGTCTGTATTAGAGCGGCACAATATCAAGGAATATATACAATAACATTGAAAATCGCAATAACAATATTACTTGGAATAAATTCTAACATTTAATACCTGTGTTAGCCTGCTCATATTCTAAGCTCATGATGTTATCACAATCAATGGGAATGATAGCCAAAACTCTGAAAGTATGACAAAAAATCCAGATTCCATGTATAAATAAAAATGCTACCCTTGGTAAATGTACCATTACGGAAGCCCACTCTATGCACACTTATATCAAATTCTGCAATCTTGACAGTGAGTCAATAGGTAACATGGCAACCACTTTAATCAGCAAGAAGAATCCATTAATCTCCGTCTCATCAAACCAGACATTTAACCCATGTAGACCTCTACTACCTGGGAATCATGCATCATAACGTTGCAGATAACCCCGTGTATTTAAATTTGCTTCCTACTCTCATTAACGATTTTGCTGGACACAATTATGTGCATGTTATACGTTAATGATCTGCAAAACCCCATAAAAAACCTGATAGCGGAGTTCTGTGTGAGTGGGTGTGTATTATAGGGTTTTCAGGATCTCTTTCATTGCACCTTTGAAAACATGGACAGATGGCATGTGAAGATGTTTTGACACGTTTGCTGATAACATATCACAGCTTCAATCACAGATACAAAGAGTGAACTCTTTGTATCTGTGATTGAAGCTGAATGCGGTGCAATAAATGTCTGTCTTGACAAGCCATCCTTGTCTGTAAGACTAACGTGATAGAAGCAGATTCTTAATGAAAATAAAATCTTAAAACAATTGGAAGGACACTGGAAAAGGATAGCATTTCATTCAATGTTAGTTTTTTACGTTGATTATGAATTTAAACCCATATTACACTCAGGGGTTTCTATTAAAGTCCATGTAATGCCATGTTACGTCAAAGCAAGATTAATGCAGTGCAACTTCTCATTTAAATAAAGAGAGAATTGTTTTCATTTTTATTTCATACAGAACATTAAGCACAAACTCAACTATATTATAATTGGCTTCTCATGCGCCAAATGGTAAATCAAAAAGATAATACAGTATCCATGAGGAGGTTCCTAAAACTCAATGATTTAACATGATGGGAAATGATGGGAAAATAAAACAAATCAGCTCTTAGAGACTAACAGCACTTTGCCCTTTTCTAAACCCTTGTAAATATTTTATTAAATGCTAAATTAACTGGGTAAACAAAATATTGCACTGCCTACTCTTTCCCTCAAACAGACATAAACAGTAAAAAAGTAAAACATGAGTTAATTATGTTGGGCTGACCAGCTGATTTTATGCTGCAAGTGTTATCATTCAAGCATCCAAGAATATTCTGAATCTATTTGGGCCATTCATCCTTTCATGTCCAAAAAACTTAACAAGAATATGTGAGATTGTCCTACACTCTATAGCTAGTAGTCACTCTTGTAAGGTTGGGCATTGATTGGTTTAGCTTGCAGATATCTAATAGCATCACAAAACCCTACACCACTGACCTTCCCTCCACAGTGAACCCTAGAGCTGCAATGGAAAGAGGTATTGAATGTTCAATGGTACATGTAGTCATTTTTCAGATAGGTATATGCAGAGTTATACCACACATTACTCAATGAAAGTAGTTCAATAATGCAATCTGCATTAAAAAATCAACTAAAAAAAAGCAACTTTTCTACTAAAACACGTGGGAGACAGAAATGACCGCTTGAATATGGGACTAACTTTCACTCTTGTTGTTTGAATTCATTGAACAACTGACGTATTAAGATGATTGACCTGCGAACTCTAACATGCTGTTTATTCACCTTGGTTGGTTCAACATGAATAAGTCAGCTCGAGTCTCCCCCAACTTATCATCAGCGGTTAAGTGATGAAATAGAGGTCAGCCTGTGCAGCAAGCAAGACGTGAGATGTTTCTATGCCAAAGGATAATAAGCACAGGCAATTGAGTCCCAATGTTGTCAGGGAGTCACTATCTGGCTTCTGCTGGCTAACAAGAGGGGATCAGACCAGCGCTTTCCCAGGGCGCCAAGAGAGGTGAGTTTAATGTCGCTCTCCAAAAGCTATTTCCAAGAGCTCACCTAACATGTCCCTATCAAGGTCAGGAGACGAGGATATGACTAGGATTTGTTCATGGGCTGATTGCCAAAATCCAATCCAATTTCCCCAAGTCAGGCAGGGCATAACATACCTAATAGAAAAATGAGTTTATATTGGCAAAATATGTTTTGATACGTCTAAAAAAAAAAAAAATGAAGCAACTTTTACAACTAAGAACAAACATTAAAATGTTTTTACAGTGCTAAAACAAGAATGGTTAGGTCTGACACTGTTCAAAGCAACACATAAAAGAGAATACAATTTTGGCAGGTACTCCATAGCAACAATCTTTAGACTTTAAAAGAACAGGAAGAATCTAGAATTATGTGCCTGATTAGCTTTGCTACATTCATAAAAATAAAATGGGGGGGATTACAATTTACACTCTGTTTGTGTTAGTAATCACTACACACAGGCCTGAAATACACACAGATGCTCAGGACTTATTCATGCACAAATGGGGAAATGTCAGAGTGAGTGGGCTGCCAGTGCTGGACCAGCGCCCTGAGCAGTTGGGTTACGATGCCTTGCTCAAGAGCACCTGGAAGTGCCCTGGAGGTAAATTGGCATCTCTCCAGCTACCAATCCACACTCCGTACTTCAGTCTGTATGGGGTCTTGAACCAGCGACCCTCCGTTTTCCAACCCAACTCCCTACATCCTGAGCTACTGCCACCGTTACAGTATTTAAGTAAAGGAAGATGTAGAGTGATAATTTTTATGCCTGATAAGGACGGCTCTATGTCATGAAGCCAGCAAACGTGCTCTGACGATGCTGTGATTGACCAATCAGACTGAAAGTATTTATCCAAGCCATGTAATAACAGATAACCCTGCATCATCATTCCCACCTTTCCATTGGACCAAAAGTGCCACATTACACAGTTGGTGCTTTGTAATCACCAGGAGGGGAACACAGAGAAACATATTTGATTAATACATTTCATATGAGAAAATATTTTGCTAGCTAGCCAGTGAACATGTCAGATAAAAAGAAATAAACATGTCGAAATCATTTGCAAACAAATAATGTGAACGCAAATGTTGTAAAATGTCCAAATAGATGTGGGGAAGCAAGATTTTTTTGGTGGATTCCATATTACTTTTTTGTGTTTGTGGCCAGCAGGCATTTGCTGAGTATCACAGCAACGTGTGTGTCATTACTCCTCATAGTCACAAATGAGCTCTAAGCGTGGTGCTGCCAGCAGGTAGAAGCAGGGACATCGAAATGAATATTGATATCCCACTGTCACAAGCACAGGTAGACTTTAATAAATAGTTATACCAATTTGTATTTCCTTCTTAGTTCTGTCTTGTAAATGCATCTCAAAGAGGTGTAGATTTCAAAACCAGCCTATGTTTACACCTTACAAGAATGCAAGTGTGAAGCTTGAATTAATCATCATTGCAGCTCCATCCGCCAAGACCATCACTCACACACAATCTCACACACACTCTCACACACACACACACACACACACACACACACACACAGACAGACAGACAGACAGACAGACAGACAGACACACACACGCACACACACACACACACACACTTCCTGCAGCCATTATGTTTTGCAGAATGAAGGGCTGTACATGTGTTACCTTTGATCTTTGCTCAAAGCACCCCACCGTTTGTGACACATTTGTGTAACATGCCAATGGGAGCTATTTCTCAAAATATTTTATATTTCCAGCCCATGCCTTGCTAGCATATACCCACCACTCTTCTCCTTTTCAGAAGATAAAAATGGAAAGATCCCACAGGGCTCTTGTAGGTAAACATACAGCAGTAGATGAAGTCCCACAGGGCTCACTGCTGTCTATGTTTGTACTGATTGTTAGTGAACAGTGGCCATGTGAAACCAGTATAGGCCAGTAAGACCAATCTTTCCAAATGTTTTCCCGACAAGGACCCCTAAACAGACCTAAATTAAACCTTCGGAGCCCCATTTAATAAGATTCCATCCCTATCTGGTAGGATTCTGGGCTATTAGATGTTTCATTACAGAAAGTGTGTGAAACCTATGACCAAAAGTTATACATTCTGTCATTGTATTACTAAGGAATAAAATGTTCATGAAAATAATGATTCTCTTGGGGACCCCCCTAGAACTCCCCCAAGGACACCTGGGGTCCCCAGACCCAACTTGCTGAACTACTAATTTAGCCAACAGGAAGAAGCTTGCTTCTACCATGTTTTTTTTTACTGATATTTATTTTGAGAAAAAACCTGACACAGGAAGCTCTGCCACATGTAGCCACTTTGGTTCTGTTATACAGTATAAGAGCAAAAGACACATTTAGCCTAATAAATGCTATGTATTGACTTGTATTTCTAGTTTATAAAAAAAACAAAAACAAGATGTACAGTATTTTCAAAAATAGAAGGATAAAGTGAGGGATCAACATCTTAACTGTAATTTAGTTGTATAAGATATGTGTTCTTTTTCTTTGTTGGTAAATTGTGCTTGTAATTCAACTCAATTCTACATGCATGAACAGGATTCACTTATAGGTATGTGAAGTACTTGCTCCTATTCTTCAATTCATTGAAATTCTGCTCGGGCACTAAAAGATCTACAGCCACCACTGATTTATGTGCATAATCTGAACACATTCAAAAGTGGAGTTCTAGAAAACAGATAAATACTGTGAGCACAGTTCATGATTACACCGCATGATCAGTACACAATGAGATTTTGAGTAGGACATATTTTTTGGGAAATCTCTCTATTAATTGTGAGGCTTCTTTGACAGTCAAAATACAGTGTTCAACAAAATGCAGGCTGCACTTCCTCTATAAGACCCCTCTATAAAAGAAGCATATTGTTGTACTGCTGTCCCTTTAGAGTGACTTAGGTTGTTCAGCACCACGGACAGCGACACAGTAATGTGCAGTAACACACCTGTGTTTAATCACTCATCAGCCACCCACAGTTCACTGCAGATTTTGAGAGAAGACAGTAATTAAAATGAGCTTGCAGTAGAGCATTCTCACAGTGGACACTGACTCGTCAACACAGGTGTTACTAATCATATTAATTATGGCTGTATTCCATTTCAGTGTTTCACTGCCAGATTTCTGGTATTGTGCATTCTGACTCACTGCATGGCTTACTTGCACACCTAATTAAAAAAGAAATGATCCTTAATGTAATTAGTTACCCGGGGTTATTTTCTTTTTTTGCTGTGGCAAGTCTAAATGTCTACCATGACAAAAGGTATGTTTCTAATTTCTGCCTTTCCAACTGTGGCTCATACTCCCAAATTCTACAGGATGCAGAACAGCTGGGTGTCTGCTCCATGCTCCGCCGTCCGTCAACACCCACCGGGGTCCGGATCTGTTGCGGAAAGGGTGCGGCCATGACTGACAGCTGAAGTCTTGAGGATGCACAAGATCTCGCAAATTCATATAGAATACAACCACAAAAACAACAACAGTTTGTTTCCATCCAGAAGAATAGAGAGAAAACAAGTCTGTGTTGTGTTTTCAAAGTGTAGTGCAGTGAAATATGATCCGCCATGAGCATGTTCTATTTTATTTTGAAAATTAACCGGATGTTTTATTTGTTTCTGTGCTGGACATCCTGTCCCACGCTATCTGCCGTGTGCTGAATTGCTGCGGAGCTCTCTGACGTCCAGCAAAAATAGAAGCTCTGCGTATTTGCTGCGGATCGCCGGAGCTGGGACGCAGCCGTTCCGCAGTCTGTAGAAGTACACACATTGACTTTAATGGAAACCAAATTACTCCGACGCCATTCCGGAGCAGATCCGCAGCCGTTCCGCATCCTGTGGAATTTGGGGGTTATGCTGCATTCACATAAGTTAAGGTTATTACCAGTTCTCAATTTGTGAATACCATTCATATCAACAGTCATTAGTTCCAATATATCAGACTTCTAGCAGAATATGGTGGCTGAAAAAGCAATCAAGCAATGTAACTGCACATCAGCCAAGGTCTGTCATTTCAGGCAAATGACGTTAATTGAAAGGATATAGTACTATAATGTCCATGCGCAGAAATCTCTTTTGATGCTATTATGGATAGTATGGGAGAAAAAGAACACAACTAGCTGGAAATAAGGCAGTTAGGGTGTCAAACAGCTGACATTCCAAATAATGAGTGAAGCATCATGACACTGGCAGTCACCATTTCCAGTTATATAATAATGGGAATCTTTCGCTAACTTCCATCCCACATAATTTAAATCCAGTCAAAGCCCCCTGCTTCTGTAATCCTCTTTTATTAAGGGATGCCATGGAAGTGCCTGAGTAGGTTTTCATTCATCCTCCAGCCAATCTTCTATTACCTTAATTTATAATATAAAATACATATCTCTTTTTATTTCAGAATCAAGGCTGCCGGTTTAATACAAAAGCTAGGGGACAAGGCTATTTCCCTTGTGTTTGTGTGTGTGCATTTGCATATTGCATTCTTATCTGCATGGTAATACACATGGCTGAAAGCAGCAAACTTATTTTTTGTGCTTGGCTCTTCACACTTAACACACCTGGGTGATCTTTCTCTTGGGACAGCTAACAATAGAGCAGTCAACTATGCCTAAAGCAAATTAAACCACTCCATTAATTCACAACCCCAAAGTGAGACATGAATTTTCCAGGGCTATGTATTTGAAAACACGTCCCAAAACAACAAATGGGATTAAGAATTTTGAGGTTAAATCTCTTAGATGTTCAACATAAAAAAAATAGGTGGAGTTTTTACGATAAGTATTTTTGATATCACTTTCTTGAGATTGATGATTGCATCGTAAGTACATTATAAATTAATGTTTTTCTGCATCAACTCAGGCATCTCACAACTGCATCAAAAGGGCATGTGCACCCACTCTCAGCCCCAATTACTGAGGAAAATCCCCTCTACCAGAGATAGTTTTGTTGAAGATCATCATTGCGTACCAAGTGTGCAATGGTCATTAGCTTCCCACTGGGTGCAGCAGCAAGAATGGTCTCCCATGCAGCCAGACAACTCCACAGCCTCCATCCCTCACTAAACACCTCTCCACACACCAACCAAATTCACCAAAGAACTCATGTTGATACAGTTCATGGAAATACTGTAGATGACCCAAATGCATAGATGACACAGGTAGGCAGGAGAGTTTATGACTAGGATTTATTTAACAAAACAAACACAGGGATCAAAAAAGCAGCACATCGAACAAGGAAAACAATCAGGCTAAACTTACTCTTCTTTGCTACCCAATTTCATTTAAGAAACTTTGAAAAAAGTTGGTAGGAGTAATGAGACAGACGCTTCTACAGAGCACCTCATACAGAGGGTCAATACAGGTGCAGCAGCCATGGGCAGTTTTTTTAACATTAAAGCATGTAAACATGTTCTAATACAAACACAAAATACAAGTAGTATCCTGAAAATGCTATATAATAGCTGCCCTTTAACAGTAACTAGTAACTACTAACCTTAAAACAGTATTATCATTTGTTTTAGTTTCTGCTCTTGTTCATTATGTCAAAGTAGCATCCAATCATTTTAGATGGAGGGAACTCATATCCGTCTACCCTTTAAAGCTTCAGCTGCAGGATTTTATAGCCTCTCTCCTCCCCTGTGAGTAGATCACTACACTTCGTGAGAACACAAGATATTGCCTGCAGTGTGCACTTCCAAGTTCAGTATACCAACCAAGACAGTGGAGTAATGATCAGTCCGAACACAAGAAATAAGGGGATGTTTTTGCTGTTGCATTGGTTGTCTTCCTAATGTGTAATAATATTAATGAAATCTTGTCCTCTGGGCCTGTAATACTGTTGTTCATACCACCATTTTTAATAGGTTTGTTGTTCTTGTGTATCCAATAAGTGGAATCAGCTCTTGTGCTGCAGCCTAAAGCTAGATGTGCTGTATAAACAACAGCATAATGAAGAACATCTGTTGTTGAATGTCTGCATCCCACCTTGCTGGATTAGGAGCAGGCAAATTAGAATATAAGTAAATTCAATTTTATTTCTATATGTCTAAAATTCCCATTTATTTGATAGGATTATGTTCTTTAGATGTCAGGAGTCACTAAGAAAACCTAAATTGAATGCTGTCTCTTAGAATACCGTACTATGTATCTGTATAATACAAGACTGCATCTTATTTGTGAGACATTGTTTTAAGTTTCTGTGTACAATAACACAGGATGGGAATTTTGAATAAGGCCACAATGAATGGAGTGGCACTGGCAAGAATTCAATAATAAACCCTCAACCTGTTTTCAATTGATTAAATTTCCATTCTCCAAAAGTGCAAGGAATATATTCATTTCACTGCTTTTGTGATGGCAGTCATCCAACCCAGTGCTACAATACTGCAGTGCTTCATTTGATATGGACGTATTAGGAGCAGGGATATCAACAGGAGTGGATGCGAGTGACTGAGAATGAGTGGATACCCGAAGACTTCACACAAAGGTGATGGCCAATTTCCCATTTGTTTCTTTTCAAACAGCTCAAGCAGAAAACAAAGGCTGTGCGTCAGTGAGAATGACAGATTGATTTGATGCCGGGACAAAACAATCCATTTATGGCAGTCGTAAATGCTGAGCAGTGGACTGAAACTACAATGTAAAGTGAAAGAAGAAGGTGGCATAAGGGGGAATTTATCGCTCTGTGGGTTTTTATTTTCAACTGTGATTAACAATTCAACAGAATACAGTTAAATGGTAAGATAATTGTTGCCTCAACAGGATCATTAATCACTTGACCTTTACTGATCAAGGACCAGACTGTTGGATTTGGTTGCACCTTAAGAATCACTCACATGTATCTCATTTCCTGCATCCCAAAATGCCCACCCCTGCATAATAAGCAACAAAAAAAAGTATTTCTTCTGCATTTCAGCCTATAAAAAACTTGTGGCAGTCGTGAAACTTTTCCTTTATTTTTTCTTTTTTTTTTAAATGTTTCTGAATGTGTATTTTCCTCACTGGTGAGTCCAGGCAAGCGAAGAAATTGAAAACTTCTCAAGCAGAATTCACTATTCATCCTCCTCGCCTCACAGATGAGCCACATCTTGGCTTTGGTGTCACCAGTGAATCTCTCGAGGTGATGTGGATGCCCTGAGTCACTCGTCTGACCCTGTGCCTTTTTCCCATTATGCCTTAATATGAATCTTATGTTTAACGGCCACAAGCACCCAGCTGAACAAGGCCACCAAGACAGTTTACGAATATTTGAGGGTCATTTTACACACAAAAACACTTTACAAATGCACATGCAGTGTATTCATTTCAGGCATAAATATAAATTCAGTTTGATGAGATTCCTCTGTGGATGATGCATGTCAACACATAGGCTGCAATCGTACAGTTAGGTTATGTTATTTTTAGCGCTGCTCTTTAAATTTTTATGAATTGTTTGTTGTCTGGTTTTCCTGTCACTGACAGTGGTGCAAAAACAGGAACCTACATAAGACACCTTCAGTCACAGAAAATATGTTAAAAATCAAGACTGAAATTTTAATTCTCATTACTTTCTGTGTAAGGAAGTACAAGTTGCTATTGTTTCCATTCTTCAAAAGAAAAATATTGGGGGAAGAGTGTCTTAGCCTCGTGTGGACATAATTTGAGTGATATCCGAGAGTGGGTGATGCTAAGAAAAGAGCTGTCATATTCATGGTGTGCCAGTATCTGTAACATGCCTTTTAGCCCACTGTTGACACAAATATCTTATGTCTTTATTCAACAAATGTATATAACTATCTCTCATTGGTGATTCCAACTGTCCGCCCATTTATAACATTTAACAAATGGGGAGGACCCATCTTGCTGTTAGGTTTGTTTTGCTTGTTTTATATTCATAAAGGCAGAAAATAAATACAATTTAAATTTCTTCTTTTAGGTTAACATGTAATCACATGTCAAAATATGAAAACCCACTAATGAAATTCTCAGTTTGGGCTCGGTTTAGGAAGAAAGCGAACAACAGGTTGGACCCCAACCACCACAGCCACAAACTGTTCAACTCATCATGTCACTTTACCTTATTCTGTTTTCACAACAGTTTCACTTATATTTAGACTTGCACTATGTATTGTGTCTTAGCTTCAGAGTGCTGAAGACAGTGGGGTACGGAAACTGTGACACAGAAACAGTGTTCCTAGTTGTTGGTTATCACAATTTAAGATTATCTGCTGATTATTATCTAGGTATTGCAGGGTGGCAGGCACTGGGCTGCGTGACTCTGGTAGTTAAAGTGAAACTAAGGACACTGTTTTATCCTCTACCACTAATCCTCTGTGGCTGAAATACTGAGAGGTTCTGCCTTATTCTGGTACTAAGTATGATCATGTGTGTGATTAAGCACGTAGTTTATCACAAACGTTTAAAGATAAAGACAATTTCATGACATTGTCACAACAAGTTGTTTGGTCTAGCCATCTATATGCATTTAAGAATAATCATAATAAAAGTAAAAATGGTCATTGGTAAGATTTAAAGACATAATGTACACAATCATAGTTTATGTTAGGAACTAGGAAGTATTCAGTCATTCATCTCTGATGTTTAAGTCAAATAGATCATTTCACATAAAAAAAAAAATCCAGACATTTTTGAGAACCTCACACAACGCTGGCTTTGGATGAGCAGTGCAGCTGCCTCTGGCTTAAGGTTAAAGCTAACGTTACCTGCTCATTTTCTGCCGAGGCTGTTCTATAATCAGTTTTGAGATTTGTTCACAAAGCATAATGCAACATTCAGCTGCCGCTCCACAATACCAGACATAAGTTCTTAAAGCACTGCGCACAGAAGTAAGAGTGTTTATCCCCAGGTTACAAAGACCTCCATCCTGGTTGGAAAGTAGGCTATTAAAAAAAGAGGCCAACAGCTGACAAGCCTGTGGCTAAACATCAAGCAGACGGTGGGACTAGACTTTGTGCTGCAGGAGGGACAGAGGGAGCAGAATGGCTCAGTGTGCCCAGTGATATTTCAATTTGATTTCCTGGATTTGTTCTTCAATACAAAAAGACATGATGATTCACTTGCTTGAAACATGAGGAATAGATTTATTCAAACCCTGTTGAAAAAAAACATTTGCACATATTTAGTTTTTTCATAATACACATTCAAAAGATTGAAGCGAAGTTTCTGAATGAGCAGTTTCATCTATTACATTTAAAGATCTACAGTGGTAGAGGTTATGGCTAATTTATCAGAAAAATAGAAAAGGCATAATGTTTGTATGGAAAATTTAGAAGCTGATATTCCGTAAAAATATTTAAGTTTAAGTAGCTGGTCTTTTGGGGCATTTTGTTTGTAAAATACCCATGGTTGAAATAAATCCCAAAGGATGGACAAAATAAAAAGCACCTTACCATTTTATGTAAGCCAATACAATTTAAAGCTAACAAAGTGCTATTCTTTGCAAAGGGGTTGATCAAAGTCAATTGTAACTTTGGATGCTGAAGTTTGGAATTGCAGTAATGGTATATGGCATTGTTATTCTGTCCCAACCAATGTCAACATTAGTAAAATAAATTATAGACACCACCCTCTCAGGACTGTATTTCTGCTGTTGCTCCTGTTGGATGTTTGCGTGTGTCACTAAGCTAAAGAGCCGTCTTCCCTTCTTCAGTTTCAGCTCTGAGCGATGGCATTGTAGTGCTGAACTCCAACTGGCAGGATGAGGCAGTGACAGGCATCTTAAAAAAAAAAGGTAGTGTTTTTTTTTCCCTTTTCAGGTGACGTTCCTGTCAGTGCCATTGTTACATGGCAGCAGTTCAACATGAGAATAATAAAAGGAAATGAACAGATTGTTTAAAACGCTTGGAGTACCCCTAGACAGAGGGATAAATGGTTAGGGAGTCAACAGAAAGAAAAGGAAATGCACTAATTGGCTTGGGAACAAACACAGGAAGAAATTAATAATAAATGAATGCAGTGAAGAGCTTTAGGGAAATATTAGACCTTTTTGTTATGAGTGCTATGAGGCGAGGTGGGCTTCCTGGTATAACTTCCACTTTACAATAGCTTCCGTTGCGTAAATTTACAACCTGCTCTCACTCAGCGAATGGAATCGCAATCTTAATATTTGACTTTCCTGAGATTTAAAATCACATACGCGGCTGGTGAGTGGGTGAGGATTATACACAGACTCATATTTATTATAATCCATTACATGGCAGGCAAACTAGCAGCAGCAGTATTGTCGTCAGTAGGGAGGATTTCATTCCTACCTATTTTAAATCATACTTGCAGCCAAAAAAGACCAAAATATTTTGCTATGACTTAGTTGGGAAACGTTCTGGAAAAATCCAGTGTTTGCTTATCACAGAAGATGAAAATGTTTTTTTTTCCTTGAGTGAGCCTTTATTAAGTAACTTTCTTGTAAGTTATTGTAGAAGGACCATGCTGACAGCTGTACTTTACCATCTCTGAGCCACAAAGTCTAATTCCTTTTTGTCAAAAAGAGGACAACAATTGAGTAAATCACATACCCAAACACAGAACATCTTTAAAAGATAATATATAAAAAGGAAAACGTTTTGCTTCCCAGGAAGCCTCTGTAGTTTTATCACATTGCACTTTTAATGTCAACATTTTACCAAATATTGAAAATCCCCACGATGAAAAGAACTGCTTTGCCCTTCTGTTGTCGTATGCGACGGTGGGCTATTTTACTTGCTTTTATGTTAGGTGGATGGCTTTTAGTAATAGCTTTTCTGATGTGAAAAAAAACCTAAATGTCTCTCTTGGGAATGCAGTACTTGCCCTGAGTAAACAGACACGCACATTGACAAGTGATTATTCATTGACAAAGTATGGTTCCGGCACAGCAGAAAGTAAGATTTCTGCAAATGTATTTCACTAATAACTAAAAAATGCTAATCATTATGAATCTCACATATTTGCAATAAAGTATGTTTTTCGAGCTGCGGTGCCTAGAAAAAGTTATTAAAATCATGTTATCTAGTTTGTTTAAATAACCTTTTCATAGATTGGTGCGTTGTTTTACTCATACTGATCATTTTCCCTCATTTACTTATATGAACCCTTATAGGCTCGGGAGCAACGCTGTCTGGTCTCCATGACGATAATCTTTCACAGCTTAAAGCTGCCTGCTTGTAATTCAGGAGATCTAGGAACCAAAGCTAAATCTGCTTTTAAATTTGTAAGTAGGTCTGAAGATGTGCATCAGTGAAATGCCTATGATGCAAGAATACAGGGGAATGAGAAACGTTATTAAAATCCAGTACTAATTACAGTGTAAAAAGCCCTACCTAGGACTATTACAAGTCTTAATATTATGAACAGTGAATCCTCATTTGACAGCTATGAATAACGCTCCTTCTAGAGTGTTCATTATTTAGTTACACTTAAGACAAAGATGAATAATGTAACCAGAGGTAAAAAAGAGCTTCTCTCCAGCTCTTCATTGGACCCTGTGTTCAGTCTCACAGTAAGAAACCATCACAGCTAATGTCTCAACATTGTGCTTAAGTTCCAAATATGAACTTTGTACCTTTTTATACAAATTGAGTCTTCCTTTCTTTAATGTACTCTAATTTCTATAAAACACACTATGACGGCCTTGTACATCAATGTCAAGCTCTTGGCAGATGAACACTAAAAGTTTGATAACCTGAGTGAGGTGAGAGTATTTCCAGCTGGTCTGAGGACTCAAACCAGATGCCCAAACATCAGCTGAAGATTTTCACGTGAGTTTACAATCCACTGAACTCAATATAAGATGAGAAACTTTTATGTGGAAACTTTGGCTTAGGCCATGCCCCAATGCTGCTGCCATCACAACCATACATATAGACATATAACACACATACATACATACATACATACATAGATGAACAAACAACAAAGCAAGGTTCCTAAAACAACAAGCCCTTAGTAGAAACTAATTTATTAGTAGTAAAACCAAAGCGATCCTCTCAGTCCATCTTGGCCTACGGCATTCATTTATCTGCCATTTAAAACATGTACACAGGTATATAGGTTAAATCCATTTTTTGTGATTTAGCTAAAGGGAACATTATTATAAATATTTTGTCATTGATGCACATAGTAGTGAAAGTACTTCCTCTATTAGTAACTCCTCCCCCTCCCACTGTTTTTACCTTTCTTATTTTAAAGCGCTTTGTCTATTTACACTCATCCTAAACTGATCTGACGAACCTAGGCTCAATGTGCTTGTGATGTGCTTTAATCCCTGTTTAAGCAATAAAATGACATAACTGTCAAAGTTTTTGTGTTTAAAGTTCCACAATATATCTTTGCCATACCTGTGTCCTATTACAGTACTTCTGATGTAAGTTTAATATAATTTTTTTGAAATATCAGAGTCAAAAAAGAAAAAGGTAAAAAAATTTGTTCTGTAGCGCCACCATGAGGTTTGGTCTGTCTCCTATGTTCTTCATTGAAACGACCCACGTTAGATTGTTTGCATGCATCTCTGTTGGACAGAGTAAAGAACAGATTACATCCCATTGGACACATCAATGGACTTGTGATGCTGAGGTCTTAATGAAACGGGCCCAGAAAAAGCATTAGGCCAATGCTTTTTCTGGGTGTCATCTTGATGGATATGTGCTGTGTTCATTCAGCCTGGCAGTTTTGAAAAGTAGTGACTTGAAATATTTGCAACCGAGTTAAAGAGTGACTTACACCAACTGTGTATTAAAGGGCTGTATTGTTGATGCATCCTTCTGGGTATATTGAGGTGTGTGTCACAGCTAAGATTGACATTGGCCAAATCCCGAAACGCTCATGGATATTTACACGATTAAAGGTAAACCAGGAACACATTTCAAAGAAAAATCAACATTACACACATATAGTTGTTTGCTAAACAAATGTCAAAAGGAATGAATGACTCAAGGACTTAGAACCTGCAAGTCATAATCGACTTGTATGACTTGAGAAGAAAGCTAAAATATGAATGGCACTATTTCAGGTGCTGTTGAAATCATCATCAGTTAGTGTGTGATTTTTTTTTTTTTTTTTTCCAAAATGCTTGATGCTTGACAATTTTACGCATATGCTTTTGTCGACTAACATTGATTGACATAACACAATATTGATTCAATGGTGCAAATGTGGTTGTCCAGAATAAACAGAGGAATGGTTAGGACAAGATGTTCTTCTCATCTCTGACTGCAGTCAAAATATTTAAAAGAGACTAAGAAACAAGCACCCCCTTTTTTATTAACCAAAAAAAAAAAAAATCACTCATTACTGACAGGACTGGCAACATGGTTTGCTTTACAAAAGCCCCAGTTTGAGCTTCTGATGTATATGACATTGGAGTCACTGAGTTAAGCAAGACTTTCTGAAGGAATGTTTTCTGATCTTCGCTGGATTTTCAAAAGGCATTTGACTCAGTACAGCGTCAATTCTTATTTAGGTCACTTCACACTTTTGGTTTTGGTGAAAATGTTATCTCTGGTGTTAAAATGCTTTAGAAAACCAGTTGTGTCATGCTATATCCAAATACCAGCCAAAGCTTTCCAGTTTATAGATCAGTCCGCCAAGGCTGCCCTTGCTCTCCATTTCTATTTCTCATTGTTGTTGAAATGCTCGCCATACATATTTTACACTGTAATAATTTACAAGGATTTTTGAAAGAGATTAACATTTCTCAACTATCTGCTGACAGTTCTTTTTTTTAAAAGGATAAACAAATTGAAAAGTCCATCAAAGAAGTGCATTCCTTCTCACTGGCATCAGGTTCAAGACTTAACAAAGTGTGAAATTCTACGTCTGTATAACACTGATGAAGCACACTGATGAAATGCTTATGTGTGAAATATTAGTGAAAAATAGTATTAAATACCTTGGAATTCTTATCTCTAAAGATGTAAAGGAACAACAAGCAAAGAATTTTAAGCCCAAAATACAAAAAAAAAGTAACATATATTTAATATGTGGCTTCAGAGAGATCTGTCCATGTTAGAGTTCTGAGGAAAGCGGACGGTGTCGCTAGAGTTATTTACCCTACCCAATCTCTATTTACCACCAATCCCTCTGTATAGAAATAAATCACATTTCAACTAATTTTATTTGGAAAAACCATTTAAAGAAGAGATTTTAGCAGCCCCGAGAAATGCAGGTGGCATTGAAATATTAGACTTCATAGATGTGAATAACTTTAGAATTAAATAGATAAAAGAATGTTTAAAAGCTCCAGAATCCCTTCGGTATTTTATTCCACAGTCCATTTTTTGAAAAATGGGAGGTCTCCAATTTGTATTACAATGCAGTTAGAATGAAATTAAGTTACCGCAAAAAAGGCGCTGTAAAATTATGCTTTATACATAATTTTTCTCCTCACAGAACTATTAAATGGAACAATGAGTTCAGAACCAGAAAGAATAAGTCTTTATATGTATAATATTGTGTATATAGGAATATTATTTTTTTTGCAGACTTACTGTTAGAGATTTTACTTTGCTAGTAATGCTCAAAGTGTTTATACTGCTTTATGTTACAGACCTAATTGTGTTTTCATTTGTGAACTTTGCCTTTCCTTGTACATGTGTCACTTATTACAAACTTTGGATGTAGCTGGCTTAACAGCAGTTTTTTTGCTTAATTGTGTTAGTGTCTATGCCCTCTTAGAATTGATTTAATTGATCATAATGTCCTTTTGAACTCAAATATCATCCTGTTGTCTTGTGTATGTGCGGTTAAGGTCGCACATGTTTCTGCAATCGTGTAAAACTTACTTCACTCATACTGCACTGAAGGAGAATGTTAAGTTGATGGAGATTGTCAGGTGACACTCAACTCTCCTTGCAGCAAGTAAAAACTTGTCTTGTCTCCTGTCTTCTGTGGATTACTGGAAAAGTCTTGGTTACGAACCTGTGGGTAACTTTCAAAGTACCCAACACTTACAAAATGATGAAGCTCAACTCAAAATGATGAAGCTCAACTCAAAATGATGAAGCTCAACTCAAGATCTAAAATCATATCACCCACAAAGAATACCAAATTGTAATAAATGACATGTCACTCAGACAAGAACTGCAAGAATTGGATCGGGTGTTCGTGGTTGATGGAATAAATATTAAAAGTCAGAAATGTACAAATAAACATAAGGAATTACTTCTACAGCAAAAGGAAAATCACTTCACGGGGAAAATTAGTTTGGAACTCTTTAAATTTTAATATTCACTGGGAATCGACATGGCTTCTACAGTACAAATTTGTTATCCCTAATAAATTGAAAAAAAAAATACAATTCAAAATACTGCACAATATTCATCCTACTGACAAATGTGTTCAAGATTTGTGGTGGATAGTCATAATCAATGTGAATTTTGTAAAATTGAAGAAGAAACTATTTTACATCTATTCTGGGAGTGTTGGTTTTCTGTGGAGTTCTGAAAAAATAAAAAATAATAATAAATAATAATAATAATAATAAAAATAAAAGGGAAATTATCTAAATATTCAAAAGAATCACCAAATTAAAGTGGAAGCAAAAGATGTTATTCTTAATTAACAAAAACAAAACAGTACGTAGGATTGTCAACCTATTAATTCTACAAGGGAAATTTCATATCCATAACGCAAAATTTGATAAAATCTCGGCCAGCTGTTATTCACTTCAGAATTGAATTACGGATTTTTTTTGAGTCTGTCCAAATAATTCATAATAAGAAATCTATCTATATAGCTGATCTATTGCAAGATTTTTTAAGGAATTATTATATAGTCTTCATTCCATTTCATCTTGTCTATGTGTTTTTTTATTTTGCCGTATATATATATATATATATATATATATATATATATATATATATATATAAATGTATTTACTTTTATTTTATTTTTTTCGAGTAAGATTAGAATGTTCCATGGATGGAAATGAACCTCTTTTTTTCGTATGATGCCGAATTGTTTAAACATTGAATACCATGTTTTGTATAACATGCAAAATAAAAAAAAATAAAAAGTACTTATCAGCATTCAGGAAGTGCTTTGCATTGACCATATATGGTTAAAATGGGCGTGTACAGGGCGAAATAAAAGGCTGATTCATGGGGTAATCTGTGATTTATAAAAGGGAAAATTGCTAACAGAATAAATCTGAATTTTTTTTGGTGTACGTCATTTTTGGCTATTGGGTGTACGTACACTTTTAGTTTTATAAATGAGACCCCAGGGTCTTTTAAAGGCACTTTATAGTACATGTGGTGATTTACTTCCTAAAAAAAACGCTTCTACTTAAAATTCCTGTCTACTTTCTTCCTTCTTGTCTCCATGGAATAATTAACTCAACCAAATGGTGTGTAATTGGAGAGTTAATCTAATCTGCATATAGAGTGAAACATAATAAATAAGGAACAAAAATATTGAATTCA
Source organism: Etheostoma perlongum (assembly GCA_026937815.1). Lineage (NCBI taxonomy): Eukaryota > Metazoa > Chordata > Actinopteri > Perciformes > Percidae > Etheostoma > Etheostoma perlongum. The sequence goes on along the minus strand of CM049378.1, from coordinate 25,985,921 downwards.
TTTCAGAGAAATACACACAACTAATTCACAATTAATGCAAAAATAAATGTCTCTCATTAGCTCAAAATAACTTGAACACATTAGTACAACAGAGCAATAAAACCCAGTTCAATAAACTGAACCATTGTTGTACTCCAGTGGACTATAGATTAAAAGTTCCACATGGTGACAAGTGAATGCACAACACTTGAAGAGATCGCTATTCATTGAACGTGCCCATGTTTTTGGTGAACGATGAAGTGTATGTATCCGTTTGAAACTGATAGTTGTTTATGTTCAAGGAAGTTAACAATGTTCACGCATTGTGTTTTAGGGCACCGTGGCAATATGCATTTCCCCCCGACCTACACTAAGGTAGTCCCCTATCCTAACCATCATTCATTAACAGGAGAGAAACACTATTCGACAGCAGAACAGACTTCAACACAACATTTTGCATGTTGCTATTGCAAGAGGAAATTCAGACACAGCTACTGGTATGAAGTCAGAAAAAAAACAAGTCACAAAGTTAGTCCCATCAGCAACAAATTTGAAACAACACATTCAGTTTAAGCATCTCAGGAGGTTCTACTAAAAAAGAACCTGCACATTAAAAAAAGAAAGAAAAATTAACATTAACTAGTACATTCAATTCTAAATCGTGAACTATAAATGTGAACAAGTTTATTGTGTGAGCTGAACTTTGAGCCACACTGGGACTACACTAATCTATTGTCAATCTAAGTATGTATGGAACAAACAAGTCTCAGGAAACAAATCATTTTAAACCTACCTGATCTCACAGAATTCCATGAAATGAACATGGTCCCTTAACTCAAAATCTGTGGCAGTTTCACAGAATTGCAAAAAAATGTGTGATGGGCCCACAGAAGAATTCCATGAAATAAACATGGCCCCTTAAGTTAAGGAAAAGGTCTTGGGTGGGCTTACGGTTCCATGACATGCGGTAGGAACGGTACGGATGGGATTAGGAAAAGAAGAAAGCGACTTTAGGAAATATTACACGCAGGACATGATCCCCGGTCCCCCGGATGAAAGTCCTGTGTTTTTTTTTAGGGCTTTCATATTACTCTAATTACTATTGACCTTAAATTGGCGTAGTTTTCCGTAGTGGTCACACAGAATTTTCCCACATTCCGTGCCACCACACCATAATGCGTTGTTAACAGTTTGTGATCATTTCACGGAATTCTGTGACACCAGGCTGTTATTAACCTTTGGACCTCTACAATTAGTTGTCCTCAACTAATAATTCTATTGCACAATTATTTTTTTTTTAACCAAGACGAAAACTACTTACTCCTACTGGAATAGGACATCCAAGTTAATAAGCATGAATACATCATTTCTGTAGCTTTAAGGTAAATGTATGCATCCATATTTGTTTTGTTATCAAAACAAAACCTTTACAGTACATTTGACATTAAATGTTGCCAGAGAAAACGGCATTCACCAAAGTGGAAACACGGAGAAAGCACAGCAGCTCTGTGGCACTGCAGGTCATCTTAATTAATACACTGCAGTTGATGAACTTTGAAATTGCTGTGGGCAAATTTCATAATTCATAATAATATATACAATATGTCCCACCAGTGTTCATGTTCCACTTTTGATTATGAAATGCATTATTCAGGCTCAAATATCAGATGAATTATTTGCATAGCCTCTGTTCTCTGTGAGCAATTGTCTATTTATTGTAATCAGTTGTATTCTGTAAGGAAACTGTAGTTTGTAGTCAGACCAGCAAAGCAAGGTTAAAATTAGGATCAATTCAGATGTTGTGTTGTCAGGTTATCCTGACCACCTTCTGAGCAGGCAATTTAGAATCATTATGAGTTTGCTTAAATCTTGAATAATGCTGCTAGATGGAGGAATGTGCAGTACATCTGAGGTGTGGAGAGAAGAGAATTTAAATGCCACTTAATACTTTTGGAGATGGCATCATAGCACTGAATGTTGTAATGCTGAATGTTGAAGGCTGTGGGCATAATATCCTTAGTGAAGTGCTGTTTTATGATCATGTATTACGAGAGGCCAAGTTACTGAACAACTGTAACCACTGATCACGTAAGAGGTCATGACATATAGGCCTTTAGCGAAAACAATGCTCGTTAGCTTAAGGTTCACTTTTACAATTACCAGTATGTGCGTGTTCATAAATTTCCGCTTGCTTTGCAAACAACTAATGCAATATTTCTTTTTTGGTATTTGGATATGGCCCTGGGCCTGATAGTTTGTCCTACATAATCATTCTTTTCTGCCTCAGCTACCGCAGTGTGCAGTCTCTGTTCCAATTAGACCTCCTGAATTAAGAATCAGTTCTTGATTAAACAAAATTGATTAAATATCATATTAGGAAGTTTTCCAAATTCTTTCCTCTGCCATGCTTTTATAGTTCATAGCTTCTCATATCCTTGGGAACAAATTGTTCGGATGAGTTAACTTCTTTTGCAAAGCTCCTCTGTGGTGCTCCAATTTATACATTAAGATGTATTTACTCCCAAAGTAGAGGTGCTAGAGGGTTTATGTTTTGAAACTGATGAAAAAAGAAATATGAAAAATGTTTAAGCTTCACTGACTTGCCCCTTGTGAGATATCTCTGGAAAACCCAGCATGAATGAATTCAATTTTTATGACAGGCGGCTGGTGGTTAATCATCGCATCCACATACAGTTTTTTTTTATAATAAATTGATTCAATCTCTCAGTGGAAATCTAATAGCTGCAACGTATCTATAGAATAGGATGCACATCTGTTGGAGTGATTCATCCATGTGTTAATATACAGCTTTGTCTTTTATGGGGGCTGAGCCCTTGCTTCATTCTGTCCACATCACAAGCTGAAATGAAAGATTTAGCTGCAACCAGTTCTTGACATGCATTATTTTGATATGTGTCATTGCCTGCTGTGTTTAATTGGGAGCTGTCTCTACAAATATAAGCCCGGGGGAAGAGCGATGGGTTGACAGCACAACAACATTTCCCACCAGAAAGCAAAAACCTGACAGTAATAAAAGATGTAATCGGCTCTTTGTGTGTTTTCATATGACAGTCTATTAGTAGGAGGGGAATATGGGTTTAGGATGGATAGGCAGATCTGTACACTCTGTAATGGTGTTATTAGCAGTGGCGCAAAAAGTGGGTATGCGCTATATGCGGCAAATAGGAGTGCAGCATCATGGGGGCGCCAAAGCGATGACAACATTTAAAAAGCATAATATTTGTTTGGTATTTTCTATATGTAGCTGCTGTTTCCAAATCATTTCTATGTTTCTTCAATGTTATATAACATAATTTCATGGCTTGGTTGAATTCTAATGCGGTTTATTTTCTTGATAAAAGACCATTGCCATAGATGGCTATCAATCAATCCGATGAAAGAAGTCTGGATAATTTATTAGCTGTGGCAAAAAGTGGAGCAACTTCTTTCCTCCAATTTAAGCAATGGCAGCAGATCTGGTGAGCACCTATAAAGCTACACCTTTATGTACCGTCTACGATCGCCACGCAGTAACAGCCGTAGGGACAACAAGGCTAATTAGTTAGCTTAGCTACATTGCAACATGTTTAATGTTAACTTACAGGTGTGTCAACAGACATAAACGTCAGCATAAATATTCCCAAAGAAGCCATTCATCGTGTTTCACTTCACCATCAAGGAAATGTTCAGTTTAATGTGAAGAGCAGCCGATAGCCGGCTAGCTCACTTCTGCTTCAGCTAATGTGTCAATTCCTACAGTGATTAAAACAGCAGCACCCCATAAAATATACTGATCACCCTGTCTGGGTTATATTCGCTTTAACAATAGACTCACTCTACATTATCCTTTACTTATATGTCTTTTCCACCAAGGCAATTCTGGTGCTGGTTTGGAGTCAGTGCCAAATATTGAACCGGTTCTTTGCTTTTCCACACAAATAAACCTGGCTCTGGGCCAAGAAAACGGGTTCCAACTCAGCACCAAGCGCTGGTCTAGAGATATGAACCGGTTACGTCAGGTGCTGGGGGCGGGGTTATCATGACGTTCAAAAACAAAAACTTCCAAACAAAAAATCCAGCTGGTTCTTAGATAACTGGCGAGTAGAACCAGCAGCAAACTGGCAACAGCACCAGCCCAGAACCAGCATCTGGTTAGCCTTGGTGGAAATTACATATTTGAGGACTAACAGGCTAGAGTAGGCACCATATCTCATAAGATTCCATCATGGAATGTTGACATAGAAGACGGAGCGGGGGCGCCATGACTGCTGAGCAAGCAGGTATGAGTGTACGAGTAGTGAGTTGTCGTCTATGGGAAAAGATGGATAAAACATAAAAGCTGTCGCTGGCTAAAAATAGAGGGGAAAGGAGATGACATGTCAAGGGATACCACAGCAGTTAATAAATAAGTGGATGGTGAAAGGCAACAGGCATGATTTAAAGTGTGATGTCTGTGCTTGGAGGCTTGCAAATATTCATGTAAACCTGTCTTATACTGTCTATGTTGTTAACAGACTAGCTAGCGTTTTCTAACACTGGGAATGTAGCAGCCAAATGGGGGTACGGCTATCTTAGAATATGAAAGCCGTGGTTGCTGGGCTATAGTTACATCTGTTGGGTGACAGGGAAGCTGTAATTACAAGATCACATCTATCTATCTCTCTCTTTAAAGGTCTGTGCAAAGTAGCTTTCCATATTTGTACTTTTTAAAATCCAAAATTTGAATGTAACTTCAACAGCAGCACAACCTTACTGTGTAATAGTTGTCTTTTCTGATGTAAATGGACTGTTTTTATATAGCGCTTTTCTAGTCCTAACAACAACTCAAAGCGCTTTTACATAGTACAGGAACCATTCACCATTCACACACATTCAAACACTGTGGCCGTGGTCGTAGTTGCGTTCATGGTTATTTGGTATATAGCATCTACTGCATGGACGGGAACAAGAAGTGTTATTTTCTTCTGAGTATGGCTGCACTACAAGCAATGCAATAATGAAAACACAATACATGCATATTATATGCGTTTACTCACTGACTAATGCAATAAGATTTTTTCAACCAAATACTCAAACCTATGGTACATGTCTTCACATATTACATCTGCAAGCTGAAATGTGCCGTTTACACTTCTACAGGGTCATACATATTTAACATCAAAGGCTTTATAAAACCAAATGGATGTGAAGAATGATGGTGATAAATCAAAGGCTCACTTGATCCACAGCGTAGTGTCCTATAGATGCCTCTCAGTGCATTAGTACAGTCCCAGAGACCATCAGCACCAGTTTGATTAATTGCACTGTTAAACGCAGCAATTTCCATTTCATAAATTTGAATTCAACATTAGCATAAGATTGTTTGGTAGCATAAATAATGATGAAACGGATTCAGATTACCACATTACCAAGAGATGCCCTTTGATCCTTGTAATCATGCGTTGTCTTTTGTGTTTATAAAAAAAAAAGTTATCAGTTATTTCAGAACCAGTTTGATGATGTTATTAATAGTGTTAACTAGTTTGATTTAGAAATAATGAAAACATTTATAATCTGATTCATAACAGCCTCTTTGTACTAAATCATGAGCGCTGATTTCACTACCAACCTTTCTGGTCTTAAAAAAAAAAGAAAATTTAAAGGACATTTAGTCAGTGGTCACTGGTGATTGACCTGTGAATTTATCGATTCATCGTGTACTCTATAAAATGTTGAAGTAGACTAAATAAGTCGCAAAAACAATTAAAAAACCTAATTATCTGATTTACGATAGTCACACATTTAAGAAGATAAAACCAGTGAGTGTCTTGTTGAATGATGAATGATTAGAGTCATTTTATTAAGAGTCTATATACTAACATTTGCTAATTTGCAGTAAACACTAAGTACAGCGAGACTGATGGGAATGAATTGAAATTTGACCTAATGGTGGTACGAGAACTTTTTTTTTAAGTTTTACCAGGTCATTAGGAATCATCCTGTATGACTGTCATTAAGCTTCTATACCAACCCATGTTGTAGATGTTGAGATAAATTTGATCTGCTGGTAACATCCATCCAATGGCTAAATGTCAACCTTCTGGAGATGCTAGAGGACAGAGCAGTGGACAACCAAAGTCGGTAGGATTAATTCTCTGGGGAAAATAAATGTTAATACATTTTCATGGCAATCAATCTCATAGTTGTTGAGATATTTTTGTCCAGAGCCAAGTGGTGGACCGGCTAATAATTCGCATATTACAATACAATTGGCGACTACAAGTAGCTACCATCTTTTAGGTAATCAGCAATCCAGACTCAGCAAATGGAGGCATTGCATACAGCAGATAATATGCTACTTTCACTGTCTCAGCATAACTCATCCTCCCTGGCTGTGCAGGGTTTGCTGGGAGAAAAAGTGCGATGTGCAGTATATGCTTTTGCTTAGGACTGCCTGCAAAGGACTGGTTTGACTGGCTCTGCTTGTGTTGGTTTGTCTGCTAGAGACCACTAATCCTAAAGTGTGTCTGAAACTGTGAGCAAAATTAATTAGGGCCCGAGCACCGACAGCGCATAAGACCCTATTGAACCTGAAGGAAATATTTTTAGGGTCTGAGCGCCAACAGCAATGAAGGCCCTATTGAAACTGAAGGAATTATTTTTAGGGCCTGAGCGCCGACAGCAGTGAAGGCCCTATTGAAACTGAAGGAATTTGGCCTCTGGCAAATGAATAGCCGCAAAAACTCACCAAATTGTCATCGTTGCATCAAGTCTGGTGAAAATGGACGTATTTTAAGGGTTTCTGGAATAGGTGCACAAAAATGGCTCACTAGTGCCCCCTACAAAATCAAAAGAAATCGAGCCCCTACAATACATTTAATGTAGACTAACAAAACGTGGTACACATACGTATAAGTCAAGATGTACTAAAAAGCTAATTGGAGCAATACCCTACACCCAGAAACAAGAAGTCCGCCATTTTGAATTGAAACTTTGAAATTATTGCAATTTTGGCTATTTCCACATATCGTACTTTAACAAACTCCTCCTACAGATTTAATCCGATCAACTTCAAATTTGGTTTGTACCAGTTTAAAACCGTACTGAGTATTAAAAGAAAAACTTTTCGTCAAAGGGCAGGGCTGTGGCAGGGCAGCCATTTTGTGCGTTTTGCCATCAAAACAGGAAGTGGGTGTAACTTGAGTGTACATCGTCCAATTGGCTTGACACTTTTCAGGATTTATAAGAGTCCAATCCTGACAACGTATACATGCTGATATTGGCTCAGGCAACAGGAAGTAGTCCAAAAAGTCAAGGTGCTATACTTTAACAGACTCCTCCTAGAGATTTCATTTTCACAATGGACAAAAAAGTGGCTGTAGCTACAATGTACATTTTCATATCTGCTTGAAATTTCCCACAATCAACAATTGTCCAGGCCTGAGGACATATATAATGACTTTTGGTCATAGTGCCCCCCGCTGGCAACAGGAAATTTGCCTTACATGACAAACATCATCCAATTTAACTGAAACGTGATTCTGAACAGCCCCCTATAGGCCTACTTTAGCCACACCCATGTACTTAGGCCCTTTCATAACTGGTGACCAATTTAAAATAGGGTCTTGTGGGATGTTTCATTGAACACAGCAGAAAGATTGGTTATGATTTGACCTGCCACCTAGGCTGCAGCCACATCACTTTTTATAACTTACGATCTATTTGATGTAGACCCTTGTGTAAACTCCTTATTCATTGGGGAGGCCGCGCAAATGCAGGGTCGCATGGAGCAGCGTCCACCAGTAACCCCGACTCGTGCAAAGAAGTGAGGGCCCGTCCAACACTACTTGCAGCTTTAATTTAGCTTTACAGAACAAAGCTATCACACTTTCTTTGGCTACCCTGGTCCAAATTCCAACTGAATTACAAACTCATCTGGGTTTTTTGTTTGTTAATTTTGACCATCTGGGGCCATTTTAATCCCATTCTGGAATAAGTGTTTCACACAATTACTGACTTGCACCTTGGTATAGTGTTGAATTTCTAAGAGTCATATCACCAGGGATGGGTTACACTAACATCACTCTTATGTAGAGCCAGTTAAAGTGTGGAGGATGCTGTGTTATAAACGATGCAAGGCCCTGTTTCTGAATTGCCAAAGTTCCTTCTAAATTATTTTACTGCCTGGATGACTAACTGAAATATCCAATTTGCATTGGCAAATCAAATTACCAGCCTCCCATGGTATTCCTAATGCAGCCTAGAGAGGGCTTTAGTATACAGACAATGTGTTTCCTATTCATAGCAAGTGTTGCATGGATAACAGCACGGGTGGAAGGCTTTGTTGTTGTTTGGGTTCGATACATAATTGCTCATGTACACATTTTAATCTAGAAGCTTGTAGTTTCAAGTTTTATTGGTCATACGTAGTTAACATAGGGTCAACGGTGCAATATATTTGCGAGGGAATGGGTCAGCTTTGTTAAAATGACAAAATAAGATGTAGGATAAGATTTGACACAAAAAAAGCTAACTATAATATACACACACACACACTGTATATATTTTACGAGGATGAGGATAGTGATTAAAAGCAAGTGTATCCAACTGTAATGCACACCTGTTATGAGAAAATGAATGAGATGAAATATGAAAGAATGGAGTGAGCTAAATAGATAGATACAAATATAGCGCTATGTAACTTACTTAAAAAAAACTGATGTGTTTTGTTTTCTTGCAATCAGAATGATGAGTGTAGATACACACAGGTGGTTTACTCTTCCCACTTATTATTCTTATTTTGCTTCCACACCACGGGCCCCTTATCAGAAATTAAAATGGCTCGCTCAGAGTGTGAAATATAGATTATAGCCTTGAAAGCCCTAAGCAGCTGGTCCTCCCAGAACCAGCCATATGGACCACTAGGGTTTGTGTTATTGTTGCATTTAGTCCTGTCAAACATGCTAAGGGAAATTAGTGCTCAACTTGCCCGTGTGTCTTTGAATGAGTCCACCACGACAGAATCCTGACCGTAGTCATAGCAACAGGCTGAATCTAATGCATTCAGCTCAAAATAAACTTTTATTGAAGACCACTTTTTTCACACCTTATTGATAAGGAAAAAATACAACAGAAGTCCACACAAAAAAATAAAACTACAGACTGAAACTTTTTTGTTTACACGAGCAGAAAATGTTATATTCACAACCTACTGTATTTTCAAAACTGAACAATCCAAGCTTTAAAGCTTGAATAGAAATGTATTCAACAGATCGAGGTCTACACATGGCGTACATAAAATGTATTTTTAATTGTACCTATGTGATGATGTTCATGGCTTACATAACACTCAAATGCAATCCCTAGTTATAAACTCACTGACATTAAAGAAAAAAATTCCCTGCACATAGACATCATTTGCACTGTTGAACCCACATACACATATATTATTATGACTGCTTAAATCGGGGGACCATTTGCATAGAACATCTCATAATCATCCCATACTAGCTTGGGCTGCCAGTGACTATTCAAACCAACGTGACACCGAAATGTTCCCAGGCTCTGGCTAGCAAACCCCTCCTGTCCCTAATTGCAGTCAACGTTGCCAGCACAGCTTTAATCGTAATGAAATGCTAATGCTCTGAATTTAAAAAAGATAATGAGATGTAGAAGGATAATGAGATGTATCGTGATATCCCCTCACCCTAAGCCCCAACACTTCTGGTTTATCCTGTTTGCATGTGTCGTGTTCATGTGTACGTACAGTATGTGTGAGAAAGTCACATTTGTACAAATGCAGACTGCTTTGGCATTGCACAGCATGACATGAGTGGAGTGGTCTGGGTGCCTATAGTGTGACGTAAGTACAGCCCTTTATAGTCAATTAATCAATTTTTAAATCATATTTTTACAGATGGATTAATAGGCCTGATAAACAAACTACACTTTATAGTTCATTCAAGACAGTGATGTACAAGCCATGGTGTTAAATGGCATTAGGTTGCCCATGTTCTGTAGATCTCATGATGTTAGAGGATACATACTGTACATGAACATGTACAGTAAGGAAACAGTGTAAAAGCGTAATAAAAAGCTTCTTAAACATGTAAGCTGGGTTCATTTCTGATGTTCCCTCAGCTGCATGTTCCCTTAAAAAAACTGAACACTACAAGATATGTTGTCTTTGTGTAGCTGTCTTAATAAAGAACACAGTGATGCACCAAGCAGCCTGTGTGTGTAATACATATCTTGCTTTCTGTCTGACAACCCTCATTCTTGCTACAATAGGCTACAGCGCATGACCTCGCAAGAGGCCATCCACATATTACTTCACAAGGCTTTTCTTAGTTTTCCGTTAATACAGTTAATACATTATAACATGATTTACTCAAAGAAAAACATAATGGCGTAATAAGAATTAAACTAGTGAAAGTGAAGAAAGAAATATATATAAGAAGAGAGCAGTATAAAATGTAGTTGTGTTAAACTAATAAGCACTAAATATAAAGAGTGCTTACTTTGTTACACTATAACTGGACAGCGGGTTGTTGCATCCTTTAAACTGCACCTCATATGAGCAGATGATAGTCACATCCTTTGTAATCACTGCTTTAACCTCTTACTGCTGTTGCAGCAATCTTAAGAACTCCATGTGTTGTTGGCAAGTTTGTCATTAGTTTTGCATCCATTCATATTAGTAACTCATTCTCCATCTCTTATAGATTTCTAAATGAAGCACTCACAACAGTTTGGCGTATTTGATGAAGTTGATGTACTTGCATGATACTTACAACTTATGAGTTACTTATTGTAAGTTGCTTTGGATAAATCAATGAGCAAAATACATGTCATGAAATATAAGCCTTGCATACATTCTTTATTGCCATTCATGTTGTTCACAGCCGCAAAAGGGCTGGAGCCGATCCCACAATGCAATGGGTGAGAGGCAGGGTACACCTTGGACAGGCTGCCAGTCTGTCACATTCACGCCTACGGGCTATTTACAGTTTCATGGACTCCTAACCTGCGTGTCCTTGAACGGTGGGAGTAAAAAGGAGCAGCCAGAAGACACGAGGAGAACATATTCACTCAACAGAGGAAGGTCCGAGGTCTTTCTTGATACGAAGCAACAGCAGTAACAACTGAGCCACTTTGCTGAACATTTTAACCTTATACTACTAAGCATCACACTACGTCAGCCAGATGAATGTAGTGGAAAAAAGTATATATTCCTTTGAAATACAGTTAAATAAAAGTCAGACTAAAGGGAATTATCCTGAATGAAACAATACATACCTGACACACCTAACTACTTTACAGCGTAGGTTCTAAATTTAAAAAGAAGCCTACAGTATACATGGGGGGCACGACACTGACTACACAATTAAAGATTACCATCTCCCTAATCGCCTGTAGTCAAGTGTAACCCACCATGTTCCCAAGCATGTGCAGTGGCATGTCATCGGAGCCACAGTGCAAGGATGACTCACCACATATGTGCTCGCTCACTGCTAGATCTCCAGAGAGGCCATGTCTGCAGGCCTACACATGCACACAAAGAGAAGACACTGATTGCAATTTTGCTGCCTGGAGACAAATGCCTGTCCAAATACTACACTAAGTACACGGCGAGATAATTAGGAAATAATGCGCTGATGCTGAAATTAAACCACACAGGAACTTTTGGGAATCACTTGCAATTAGCAGCTCTCTGTTTACGCAACACGTTCATTGCTTTTGTAATGACTCTTTACTGTACACAACCCAGCAAGCACCACATGGGAAGGGTGACTTTAGGTGTGAATCAGTGTTGGTTTTTGATGCTAGTATTATGTTACTGGTTTTAAATGTAATCCTTAGGAGTCTTGTGCTATTTGGGGCGTTGTTGAGTATGCCTTTATATTCAACATAAAGAAAAATGTTGGTATGTTTTTTTGATGATTGTACGCATGCTAATTAGCTGGTTTGCATGCAGATAGTATAATTAATTACTTATTTAAATTTGGGTCAAAAACTTATTAAATTCATCAACTGTGGATACAGAGCAGCAGTAAAAAAAAAAATTGCAAATTCGTATGCAGGATGATGTTTTTTGCAATTCAGAAAGTTTTATTGTCAATTTGTCTATGTTATGATGGTGTTGTTGTCCTTGAAATACTCAATGACACTGCAGGTGATCAATGATCTTTTGAATTTAAATAAAGGTTGAATGAATGAATGTGTAAATATATGTTTGGTGTAATTGATCACTGGATGCACAGGAATGCATGACAAAAAAAAACTTAAATTACACCTAACAGGGAAAGGACTCTACAGAGTGCATCTCAACCCTTGTTTCACACTTTACTACACTTTCTGTATTCAAATTCCAGTTAAATTCACAAATCTATTCTTAGAAACGGCAGCCCTCTGTTGTGTGTACACATATGTTTTTACTCAAAGGGCTTGCTATCATTGTCATAATCAACCCACCCTTACCCATTGAATTAATCCCTCAACCATGTTTTGTGTGTGTGTGTGCTGTGACAATCATATCAAACTTATTCTATATTGAAAGCAGAAGATTATGAAGCTAAATATGCCTTATTGAGTACACAAACGCAAATGCTTGACACCGGCTCTAAAACCTCGGCTGAGCCCTCTCTGTCTTCATAATGCATTCATGATTAGAAGATTAATTGTGCTGTGGAAGAGCTCCTACCAGTCTGATACTCAATCCTCCTAATATTGTTCAAACAGGTGTCCAACTCCCAGAGATTGACAGGATTAATGAACATTTTCCTATTGTTTTCCTGTCACAGACACAAAAGACCTTAAATGCACTGATGTTTTTGTTTTTTGTTTAAATGCTTTGAAGTGTAGGCCTACAGTAGGACTACCTGGCAGAAATAGATTCCTTAGATGTCCACCTTTTGACAACTGACAAGCAGAGAAGCAGGAAAGTCTTTTAGTATCCTCGAGATTGGAATGTCCAGTAAGACCAAGACAGACTGCAATTCTGACGCAGAGGGAGGAATGTTTTAAATGGTACTTGTACATTTATATTTGAACATTACTTCAACTATCACATCAGCAGACATTTATAGAAACCTACAATAGTGTTTTTTGTCATGTCATTTCACCACAAATGTTCCAATTCCACACTTACATAGCCAATAATTTAAAAACAAAATCTGTTTAAAAGATGAAAAGGTTAATCAAAGAATGGGGTGATTTTTAAAAAGAACAATGTAACATTTAAAGAGCATTATAGTTTTGTTTTGTCACCCTTTCATTGATGGAAGGGTGGAAGTGAGAATGTTATGTGTTAAATTTAACACTACAGTAGGTTATATGTCCTTTTCAATTAAAAAATATTAGCACAATGCAAGCCGATCCACTTTTCCATGTTGATAAGAGCATTAAAATGAGTAAAAATAATGGGACAAAAGGAAATCAAGGGACATTTAGAATAGATAAAAATGTGTGATTAATTGCGAGTTAACTATGACATTTATGCGATTAATCGCAATTAACAATTTTATTCATTTGACAGCAATAACTATACAGCCAAGCGAGGTCTGGACTCTCCTATGTTCTTTTGCATGTGTTGCATCAAAATGGTTGGAGGAGGATGATTGATGTATTCAGACCTTGTTCTTTTACCCTCTCTCCCACAAGCATATCTCATTGATTTTCTGAAATGTGCTTGGGAATCACAATCATTCTTGAGAAAGAAATAGCCCAGAACATGTCAGATGGGTGAAACTAAGTCTGCTTGCTACTGCTGAGCTTAGCTCACCAGGGAACCTAAACCGGCAGGCCGAAGGCTGCCTCTGTTTAAATCTAACCTAAGGAGGAAATGTAGTGTCTTAGTACACAGACACAAAAACGGTGGCTGTCGAGGGTTGATAACAAAAATGCCATCAGGGTTGGTACCACAACCGCTATGCATTCAACCACCTATACCAATAATGCAGTGATGAACCTGTTAGTGAGATATGTTTTCTTCTGGATATTACTGTCAAACAGCATTTCCTGTGAATATTAATGAAAATGCAAGCATTTAATTTCTATAATACCCTGCCATGAAAACATGCATTCAGTCATTCATATCAACAGGACGATACGACAATAACCACTCTTTGAATAGGCTGCTCTGCTGTGTTCAGTAATACCACATCAACCATGGACATTTTTAATAGTTATTACTAATTCTATTATCACTGTGGGATGTCCGATTACCTCCCAGGCCTATTGTGCTGTGCCGAGCAGGGATACAATATAAAAGCACAGGATGCAAAGGATCCAATGACACTGGGGTAATCTGATGAATTAAATAATAAAATGATTAAAAGGCCGTAGCAACACGGGAGGGGAAATCTTTATTTGGCATTTGATACCGTAGGCGTCGTTTACATACGATACCCCTAAATATCAAAATCATTATGGATGATCCCAATGACTTTCTCTCCCTCTTACTTTCTATTCCTCCCTATGTGATAGATTAAGCAGTACCCATGTCTCTCTTGTGGAATGGACAGTGCAAATCGTTGTAGGTTCTAAGCCAGCCAGCAGAGACAGGGCTGGCTGGGCAGAGTGATAGTGATTAGGGATTTTTAAATACTCCTCCTGGTGAGTTCTGCCGCAGCCAAAAGAGCAGCTGGAGGTTTTCTAACTCTGCAAGGGGGGCGGAGAAGGGCCACAGATGGCCATGGGCCCTACAGGTCAACGTTATTCAAGGAAGCATTCTAGAGTGAATGATTGCGTAAATTAATCCAAGCCTGCGGCTGTATTGGAATTTACTGTGCTATGGTAAGTGATGAAGCCTGCACTTTAAATCCATATTATATATGACACATAAGCTACTAAAGAAGTCTGTGCAGAACTATAGCAGCTCTGACAAGCTTAGAGGAACATTATTACTCCCTATTGATTTCATGATACATTTTACTTTGCGCACAGCAAGGAGAATAACTTTGAAATAAGGAAACTAAATCACCATTGAATACACTGTTATTAAGGTGATTCATTTTAGGCTTTATGCAGCTATACACTGTACTGCCACAGCCCAATGTCTGTTACCCTTTGACGCTGTAGTCTGTCAGTATTTGAGGAAAAGCATAACCTTTATAACCTTTAGAGTGAGCACAGATGATTTGGCCTTTTTGTAGCTTTGTCATCACAGAGTGGTTTGAAAACATCAAAGTGCTGATTGTAAGTTTTTTTAAATATGCAAAAAGCTGCTTATTTGCATTCAACCTTACGTGACCCTACTCTTTTGCTAGAGATAACGCAGTTAATCCGCAATTAAATTCCTTTTAACATGTGTTTACATTATTTGTCTTTAATTACACTCTGTGTTGTTGTTATACTGTTTAAAAGCTTATACTTACAAAATGAAGATTTCCAGCCAATGTATTGTATTGCATGCAAATGTTACTATAGCTAAAAGGCCACCAATTGTATATGTCAAAACACTGGTACACTTCATAGTGGATAAATTAATGGAATGATGAGATGACCACTCCATGATTATGTGTTCTCATTATAATTTAATGAGATAATTTAATTTAACTGCCTTCAGTTATCTCTAAACATGTCTGTGTGAGGTTACTGAAGTCCAGTCTGACTTGTTTACATTTAAAGTGCCCAACAGGTTATCAGGCTGACTTGTTGGCTTAAGTATTTATAAGGAGAAAAAGGTTACAATTAAACATATGCACACAGATGCATCTTAGACAGATTAGTACCATCATAAACCTTTAACCCAGCAGGCTGCTGGATCCCACAAATCTAGGTTTGAGCCAAAGGATGTTTTGGAAGGGGCCTTCCAGACACTAAAGGTATTAATCTGGGATGGATTACTGAGGCTAGTCACACTACAGAAGGAGGCTGACTTCAAGGTTGATTTTAGAAGCTCAACAATTGTTTTCTTCAAACTTTGGCTGGAGTTTCCACAAACAAACATTGTCTTTCTCTTTCCCCTTTTCGAATACTGTATCAAGCAATATTGTATGGAATTATTGTTATCTTGATATAAAAAGTGTAAAGTCTCACTGTCAGTGCAATCATTTTGAGGCACTCTGTTTTGTTAAGTAGTACTGTATGTGGAAAATATCCAATAAATGTTCTCATTATTAACTCCCATACACAACGTTATAACAAAAGGTACATCGTTGTACCTTTTATCACAGCCACTGTTCCTTGACATGTGTCATAACCCAGTTTTTATTTCAAAATAAACTCTTGTTTCCTAAATACTCAAGGGAACTGTGACCCTGCATGATTGTTCGTGTGGTTCCCACATTGTGGTGGTGCACTGCAATATTAAGCCTCCCCGAGGGCTTTGATGTGTCAACTGATTTCTGGGGGAGAAGGCACATAGGGATGTACAGTGGTAGAGATATGATCAAATGTGTCAGGAGACAATACACCCGGATGTGCAGTGAGAGCAGAGCCTGTTCATGAGAAGTGAAAGGTGCACAGTATCTTACCTCAGGCGAAATGTCATCTCAGTTGGGAGGATATGTATCATAGTTTTGATGTTTTTCATTCACGCTTTCCCTTGTAAGTGTCTCAGTATACTGTCAGTATACTAAAAGTACATATATTTCTGTGTACTTCTGTTTTTAAGTTAAAAGTGCAATACAGTAGGCTGAAATTTATAGTGTATAAACTGTACTTCATGACAAAGCACATGATGTCCTTTGATAAACAAGTGGATGGGAGGAGTCCCCTTAATTGAGATCGACTTCATGTTTAAATCGTTTGAAGTGTTTACATTTCAGAATTAGGCTTAAGACAAAGGACAATCAATCAGTCCCAGGGTAAAATTTAGTAAAACCACAAAGTTACACATAGCTCAGCAATTATTCCTTCAACTGCAGCCATTGTGCCTGAGACGTAAATGGATACTAAGTAAGCACACAAATCGTCAACTCAACAGTTTGGATAAAAAGGTCCTGGGTGTGTATGACTATGTGGCGGTCACAGTGACCATATACATCAGTTTTCTTTCAATAATCACATTGATTCTTTGTTTAAGTGGTGCCATATATATGTTAACATCAATATGTAAATGGTAACAGTGTCCTTGTTTCACATGTTGATTATATACACTCAATATCCATTGCATAGAATGGGTGTTTAAAGCACCCATTTTATGCTAATTTTCAGCTTTTTAAGTGGCCTCATACTCATTTTAAAACATACATGTGGCACAGTAAATCCTCAGGATGAACTGCATCTGTGGATGGCTACCACCTTATCTATAGGTCAGTAAGGCTATCCTCAGGGGGGATTTATATTTGATAATAATATGTTGGATTCATGTTAAGACTTATATAAACAAGTTGGTGGGCCCCCTACATTGAATCTGAAGACAACCTAGGGGTCCCAGACCCCCTGTTGAAGATCCCTGGCCTAGAGTGTTCCAGAGCGAAGCTGAGTGTCAATTTAGCAAGCATGATGTTTATCACAAATATGATAACACAGAATTAATGATAGTATTGCGGGTGACAATTGTAAGCCTGTAAGGTAATACAAAGTAAAGTTAGGGGGGGACATCCAGGGAGTTCAAGCTGAGAGCAGGCCCAGCGAGTCACAGACGGGCAGATATCTGCCTCGAGTTAAAACCCAACTCTACACGATGGAGTTATTGATTAAATGTTTTCTTAAAAGGCCAGTTGGATGGAGAAGGTTACATCAAGGTTTTCACAACAGGGGAATAGAGATGCATTTGACCTGTCATCTGAGGATAGGCTCTGAGTGGGCACGCGGCCCTTCTGTACTCGTACAAGGCACAACAATCTTCTCAAATTGAATCTATCCATGCAGAAATTCACTGGGCTCAACCCCTATGGACTGAAATGAGTGTCAAAACATCAAAAAAAGTATTTTGGGAGGGTTTTACCAGCCAATAGTCAGAAGACATGTATGGCACTCATACACATATTTGGAATTGTCTTTAGACATGCTATGAAGTCATGATTTAAAAGACCAATCATTTTAGCAGTTCCAATGACAAATAATTTGAGATAATACACTAGAGAGAATCATTTTTAATGCAATCCTTATTTCTTACAAAAGGTTAATGTGAGAATGATTGGGACAAACTGTTTTCTATTAACAAGCTAGGCAGTTCATGAAGATGTGTGACTCACATTATCAACGGTACAATAGTAAAACTCAATTAAAAGTGCAATTAGCAATAGATTTCGTCGATTTCTAGTTTTGCCGGTCTGGTCAGGTGTACAAGCTTGACCCAGTTTGATTTTATACAACTTCATGCAAAAACTGTATGCAAAAAAAATACTAAGCAATGGTGGGCAGTAAGGTGCTGCAGCACTGTTTTTACTAAACTTCTCTGTAGCGTCGCCATTTTCTAAATCATATAGCTTGTCAGTAGTTCAGCAATAGCTCATTTATTCATCAAGTAGTGTGGTGGTGCTACAGTGTAGTGAAGCTTTATTCAATGTCAGTACCTCGTAGCTTAGCTCTGGTGTTTGACTTAGTATCAAAATGTTTACACCTGCCCAAAATTACATAAATTCTTAATGATTTCAATCTTTTGAAAACATCACAACAACACTTTCTATTAGAATGTTTAGTAAGATCTTTATTTAGTGTAATCTTACTGTATGTCTCCCAAACATTACCACACAATTGTAATAATATGGGGAGAGGCATGTCTGGCCTACTGCAACCAAGCCCCATATGAGTAGCAGAGTATCTTTTTTCATACAGGGATGGTTATACTATCCCAAATACTGTACAATAAAATAAGCTGCATCATGATCCTGAACTTTAGGAGAAATAATCTGTCTCCACACGGGCACTTTGACAGCGGTAGTTGAGCGAGAGTGACTCGTTTGATTGTGGGATTTGGACTGGACCCTTTTTCAGTCGAACTCTATGGTCTGCCCCACAGAGTCGAATGCAGCAGTAATTGGCCACAGCCTTCCAGGAAGGAGCTGTTTAGATTTGGAGAACACATGCTAAGAGATTCACTTTTATTGTGACCATGTTCCTGATTTGGCACTAGTCAACCCTAAGGGGAGGATGCAAACTGCTGGACACACACAAACACACACACCCTTACACACTCTTTCCTTCTGCTTTGACTCCTATGCTAGAATCAGAGGGGTCATATCTAACTGCATATGATGCATAGAAAATGTTTTAAAATATTTCACTAATAATTCACTATGAAAGGTTACTGCACTGCATGCTACTGGTGATGAAGAATTGGAACACTTCATTAAAATGATGGCCTGAAAATAATGAGTTTTAAGGAGAAACACCTGTATAATCCATCATTAATGACTGCAAATGGGGTTTTTTGCTCTTACTTTGGAGGTATCCTGTGCACTTTATTGGAAAGTATCCTGGCAAGTGTATGCACTTGCTAATATAATAGGCTTGACATTTTCTCATACTAATCAAAAACATATTCCACTAAAAAATAACTAAAGCTTGATTTGAACAAATTGCTACCAATGTCTAATATCACTTTAAAACTGCATGCTTGCATTTGCCATTTAATTTAACTTATTTTATTGGCAAAAAAAAAAACAGTTGAACTTGACTTCAGGCCACACCTGAAAAGTTAACATTTAGAAATGTTTCAGCTGTCCCTCACTGCTTTCCACTGTGCTTTCTAGTAGGAAAAAGAGTGATAAACTACAATGACCCCAATGCAAAAGTCTTGTTCTTCATGGTATGGAAGTTTGCTGCTGAAAATGAACATGCAGTGTTACATGATTTCTCTCTGCCATTTACGACAGGAAATACTTAATTCCCTGCATTTAAACAACCCAACTGTATGTATAATGGCAGTACAAACCAACACATCTAAATGTTACTTGTATTATGCTAGCAGCTTGAGATCCATGACCATGACTCTAGTTCATGATTTGCAAGACAAAGCAGGTGAAACAATTCCCACCTATGTTGATGTTATTTGGTCAGTGTGAATAAATGGCCAACACAGGGCTGGTCCTTATTTACCTAGTTGTTACTGAAGGTTGAGTCAAATCCAGCCTGCGCTCCCTCTGTTTTCCTGGCCTCTCAGCAGCATGAGTGGAGGAGGATTAGCCAGTATTACATGTTTTACTATGATGCTGGCTTGCACAAATCACTTTCCTTCCTCACATCCTCTTCTCCTGCTGATTTAACACTGGAGTGTGTACCAGTACCATAAATCAACACCAGTGAGCCCAGAAAGAACATCTGCCCTTGCAATGAGTTATCAGATTTTATTGGGAAGACATTTGCTGTTTAATTAGATGTAAAAGTAGGTACATGCGACAGTTATGTTGAACCTGCAGAACCATTTATTTAACAACTATTGCTTTGGGACCTTTACCGTGTCCTCGGGGATCACATTGTCACCTGGGTCCCCAAACGCCCTTGGCACTTAATTAATCAATTGATGTGATTGAGTGGCCTTTGTGTGTGTGAGACATAATGAGCTCCTGATTAAAATCGTTACAGGACGACCTGTAACGACCTGTAGGCCATGGCTCACGGATGTCGCAGTGATACTAACCGTCGCACACAAGTAACATTTTGTAAACTGACCTTAGAAATTGAAAGGATGAATGTCATTGGTTGATAGCAGCTCAGGTTAAATGTCTACATTATTATTCTTTTTTTCAGGCTATTGAAGTTTATGGCTTGCAGTCTACTAATAACACATGGTGCCATAACTGGGAACTTCGACAGAATTCATAGACAAGAAAATTAAGAACAAATTTATCTCTTTAACTTTCCATTTACAGTACATCATTTAAGGTCAACCTTTATTGTCACAGTGTGCTTATGGAAATAATACAGCTTGGAAAGTTTGGATTTACATGTACTTGTTATTTTTCTTGACATAAGAAAATGGATTTTAAACAATATTTCTCCTAACAATTCCCATCAGCCACAGCCTATATACATGTATATACGTATATACACAGTGGCTTGAGAAAGTTTACACACCCATGCTAAAGTTGATTGAAAAGAGGAATACAAAAATATCTTTTGAAAATTGATCTTAATGCCTTTATTCAAAACATTTAGGAAAATCCAACCTTTTAAGGACACCAATTTTCTTTGTGAATGAATAATGTATTGTAAATAAATGTTCTTTAAAATGAAGGGGCATAAGTATACACACCCTTATGTTGCACCCCTTTGGAATTAAAATAGCCCCACATCATCACATACCCTTCACCATACGTAGGCATGGGGAACTTTCCATAAGATCATCTCTCAATGCAAATCAAACCAGCTATTAAGCTAACTGAAATAAAACCATGCCACTCTATGTAAGGTGAAGGGTATGTGATGATGGGTGGCTATTTTAATTTCAAAGGGAACTTCATCAGGATGCATAGTATCCTGGATCCATGAAATAACTGGCCATTAAAAATAAAAATGTGCCAGCTTTTTATAAATATATTTTAATAAAGTCTTAAAATGTGTACTGGATGCAAATAAAATCCAGTTCTTAAATCATTTTGTTTTTATCCCCAGTAAAGCCTGCTCAATAAAGATTAGGAAGTGAGATTGATGGCAGATATGGGAGTTAATAACTAAACTAAACTAAATTCATCTGTTCGTAAGAGGATAAAATCCTTACACAAATACACATCAAATTTCACAGCACATAACCGAAATAACAAGGTATTTCTTTTCTGTCTGAGTCAATATACTTTTGCTTTCAGTCAGTTAGTAACCCACTATGAAATGTGAAAGGAGATCGAGGATAGGAAGAGAAGCACTTTAGAAAATGGATGGAGTGGGCAATTCCTTTGCTGAAGAATTACTCATGACATGACTGGTCTTGTCAATCACAACAAAGATAATTTGAGTTATATTTGTTTTACAAGTAAGATTTTATTGGATGCTTCCCTTATGAAATAAATGCAATAAATATGTAGTCTTGTGGATGTGAAGATGAATTGACCAATGCTTACACATAGTTTGGGATGCGTTAGACACTGTATGTGCTATAGAAAAAAAAAACACAAATCTTATAAGTCAGTATAAGTTTCATGATCAGGTTTCATTATCAAATGAAAGGAAAAATCCAATACTATTATAAAAGGCATTTAATGGTCTTCACTGGCCTCACAAAATAGCTTAACCTTCTCTGTGACAGAAGTCTTTTATACAGCAATGCCAGTATGCAGGCAAATAATAATGGTTATATTATGGTTGCATCATTATCAGCTGCCTATGTGGTGTTAACGTTGTGTTCAATTGTTCTGATTTTTTGTGTTTTCAGCTGCTGTCATGATTAATTATCTTAAACTTATTTTAAACTGACCATTTGCCAGCTCAAAATAGAGCAAGGGCAAAAAAGACACCATTTAACGCTTACACCATATGTTACGTCTACCTGACATGTAGCTGAGGGCTGAGGTAAGGAACCCTCTGGGACAAAACCAGCGTTCTTGGACTAACCTCAGTTATGACTCCCACACTCAGTGCACAGAAATCCAACATATAAATGATAACTTTTAATGAAGCCACCAAGGAAGCCTCCAGGGGACACTTATCCACAAGTAGTCCTGTTGAGTCTGACATCTTTCCAATAGCCCTGCTCCAGTCAATGCATTTCTGCTTGGGTCATTGGCCACAGACTACATCAGGCTTCATCAGTTCTAAAAGTGGTTCTCCTGAAAATGTTGAGGGACAACAGCAAGATTTTAAAGAAAGGAGACTGGCTCTCAGCCTCAGATACCAATGCAAAAATCACCCTTTAGCATCTGTATAGGACACATTGGGCAGAGCAGAAGCTCAACCACGGTGCTGTAAGATGGAGTAGTAGAGAATTCTAGCCAAACTATTAGTGCAGCCTCATACACTCTCTCCTCTTTCCTGGAAAGCTGCGCATCACTCTCCAGAGCAAGAAGAGGACGTGGTTGCAGTCCGTCTCTGAAGCATCCAACTTCATCTCTACTTTGGATGGGAGTCCATAGTAAACTTGTTTGGCTGAGTGTTCAACTGTGAATAAATGTTCTATTCAACCCCCTGCTAATTTCTCTGACTGATGTTACTGATGTTTTTTCTTTTGCCCTTTGGAATAAGAAAATCAGCTGGGTCACCGTGACTTTTGTCTAATTTGATTGGCTAGTTTCTGGTTTGGTCTTGTCAATTAGTTAGTTTACCTAATCCATGCCTTATTTTTTGTTTGAATTTGAATCGGCAGGATGAGCATTTCATTTCTGTTTTTTTTGTCAGTATTTCTGGGTATATCATTGTTCATTATGTTGCCAGGCTGTTAAGGGGTGAATTGTACGAGATCTATGTGGGGTTTACTGGGTGTTTAGATGGTAAGCCACCACCTGCTTTATTTCCATTTATTTTACCTTAACCCATTTTTTTATACCCTCCCCCCCCTTTCTCGTTATTTTTCTACTCTGTGTGCCTTTCTTTTCCTCATAGTAGCAACTCTTGATTCTCACTGTAACTGAGTTAGATGAAGAGTAATCTGATTTTAATCAGTTGGAATGTCAAGGGGCTGAATCATAAAGTGAGCGGCTCGGGCTGGGATAGTTTTCCTTCAAGAAACCCACTTACTTGACTCAGACCAATGTTGTTTAGGTAAACGCTGGCGGGGACACATTTTCCAATTTTCCAGGACCCAAGGATCACATGTGGGATTTAGTCCTGGATCGGGTACACGCTACCTCCATGTGCGCCCGACTTGCTCTTGTGCAATTTAAAGTAGTCCACCGTATCCACATATCTAAAACCAAACTAGCTCATATGTTCCCTGATGTGGACCTGACCTGTGATAGCTGTGGGAACGCACCTCTCTTCACATGTACTGGACGTGTCCCACCTTGACTGCGGTCTGGACATCAGTCTTTCATTCGATTTCTGAAGTACTTCACCGTCAATTTGAGCAGAACCCTCTTACGGGCATTTTTGGCATTGCTCCAAATTCAGGCTTGACTATAGTGAAGCTGAAGGAACTGGCCTTTACCTCCTTACAGGCTCGTAGGGCTATCTTACTCAAGTGGAAAGATCCTGCTCCTCCTTTCCACTAACATTGGATTAGGGACATTATGTCTTGTATGAACTTAGAGAAAAAAACGTTACACTATCCAGAGATCTGAAGAAAATGTTTACAAAATATGTCACCCATTCTTGACATTTTTTGAGAAACCAACTACCCCCTTCTCCTCTTTTTTTCAAAAAAGGAAAAGAAATGTGTACAGTCCATCGCACAGTAATTGTTTTTTTGCAAAGTTGTCATTCAATAAAAAAAAACTTTGAAAGAAAGTCACTAGATTGAGTGCTAGTTGCTTTTTTGGAACCCAGCCCCAGTGCTGTACAGAGGCTTGTAGGCTATCCATTGGTAGCAAAGGTATACACATAGAGCCGTGAACCGCAATCAGCTGTCTAGGGATGTAGCAACTCCCCCTCCCCTCTGAAGTGGAAATCTTTTTGGTCTGTTAATTGCTTCAATATTGGAATTGTTGGAATTTGGAATATCAAAAATGAAAAAATTGGGAGAAAGTAAATCTGAACTAATTTAATATGTGTTTTTCTCTTCTGATTTCATCTTAAATGTATTTTAGTATGCTCCTCACATTGTGTCCCCCTGTCACATCAACAAAGACATGCATTTACCCCTCATCTACCCTCGCTGTCGTTTGCTTGAATGCATTTCAACCCTTGACTTGTTCCAACATACCATTACAGATGAAGAGGAAAAAAAAGATTTCTGAAATGAATGGTGTCAAAACTGTTTGTTTTTGCTCCATCAAGAAAAGCCTGGAAGCGTCTTTCGTGCTTATGTCTACCAGTAGACATCTTTACCACATCATGGCTCATAGGTCATTGTGAGATTGCCTAGTGCAGATGTATCTATACAAGTCTAGGCCCTTCCTTTATCTCTACATTACAGCTTTCAATTCCTCACTGGCATAAAAAAGGCTTCACACCCCCCTGACGTTTCAAGCAATTGCAATGTCAGCAAAAAGAGCAGAGTAAATATACTGTGTTATTGATCAGTCACACGTTAGCATTTTAGTAGATTAAGTGGTAAATTGTAGGGGTGTTCAGTTTGTTAGTGTCAGTCATAAATCTCTTCACAGGCTTGATCAAATGCACTCATAAGACATTTCTGTAAATAAATACAATGAACTGTCAAATACAGCCACCACTCTGATATTATAACCATTGGAGGTAGACTGATGATATTGATTTCACTGTCATGTTTTAATTAGACCAGATCCAGGTATTTAATATAGGAGGTCAACAATGCATTGGCATAGCAACTGCAACGAGCTTGTGTAAAAAATCATACTGAATGTCCAATGACAGCAGTGTTCTGCAGTTAAGAGGCAGTTATACAGCTGTGAGGATAAATTGAGGACATTGTAGATGTCAATGGAAGTAGACAGTCAGTCCAAAAGAGAATGTCCATTATTTGTCAAAGCGCTTACCCACATTAATGGTGGCACTAATTGCTATAAAACAATTTCAATTTTCAGATACCACATTCCCACAAGGAGCCTCCACGATGGTCCCCCAAGAACATCTAAAAAATGTGATTGAAGTTGATTGATTGATGTTATTCCTCTTCTTTTACAACCACACATAAAAAAAGCAAAAAATACATAATAAAATCTATTGGGAGTAAATCAGGTCATCTGGTTTAATTCTGGTTCAACCTTGACCAACTTAATCTCAAAGCAGAGAGCTACCGGGGTAAAAAAAAGGTTCTGAGAACCATTAAAACATGTATTGAAATAGCCCAGCAGTAGACTGTGGTTTACCAACCTGTTCTTATGCCGAACACGCAAAATATGGACGTTTGAACACTGACTTTCAGCGCCTGATGCGACAAATGCGTGTGTGTAGAACGTACTGGGGAGAGCAGCATCTAGACGGGGTTTAGAGTGTAGTATGTAAGGGGGAAATTAGGTAGTATGTAAGGAGCAAAACACAGGACTTTCACCCAGGATAGCGAGGTTCATGTCCCACTTGTCTTTAACCGTCCCGGTATTGCCGCGTTTCAGGGAAGCTGCTTTCATCTTTAACAGTCTCGTTATTGCCGGGTGTCACAGAACCGTAAGCCCACCTACAACCTTTCCCTAAACCCAACTGTCCCGTTCCCGCGTGTCATGGAACTGTAAGCCCACCCACAAGCTTTTCCTTAACCTAACGGCGTCAAAAGGGACGCCAATCGTCCCGACCAAGCGCGCGTTTAGGTAAAGCGTGTTATATGGCGCTAAAGGAGACTTTAAGGGTCAATAACAACGACAAAAGGCACCTGACCAAGCCTTTGTATTTTACGAGATGGGAGTGAGAATGTGTTCACCGATAGGTCAGTGAATGGTTATTCTTTACAGAAACCAAATAAACTTGTGGTATGCTTTGGGTATATTAGCCAAAAAACACTATAATATTTGTTAATATTGTTTTTGCAAATGGGTCAAGGACTTAATCAGCATTTCATTCTTGACTTCTAAGAACGACCGATGCAGGAAATGCAGGAAACTCACTGACAAAAAAATAAATAAATGGGTGAACACTCATATCTGGGAGTCCAGTTTTAATTATCCTTTATTTGTACTGTGTCCCTTGCCTTAAATATTACAGATGCAAACAAAAACAGAGTGCTACTAGGCACAAAGTCAAGTGAATAGTTCGAGAAAGTGGGAGGTCGCTTATTTACCCTATGCTTGCTAACAAGCAAGCAGGCTAATCCCCTCGCCTGCAGCCACAAGCAAGAATAGGAGGGGATGTTACGTGATATCTTGCTTCCAGTTGGTCTTTGTCATTAGACCTCAGTTTGCTACCTGTCACAATTGTTTGTTTTTTAACATGACCCCAATTTTTTCCCCAACCTTGACCAAATGTTTTAGATGCCTAACTGTAGTTAAGTTGCCATAGCCACAATCTTTCTCTCAACCACACAGGAGTTGCCATGAACAAATAATATGAAAATATTTTAGAATAATGTCATTGAACATTGCATGATTTAGCAGAATGTTTCAGTATCAACACTCTGTCTGGTGACAGGAAAGGGAAATACGTATGCACATGGATTCCAAATGTTCCTAAAAAGGAGCTGGTAAAAATGTGAAAAAAGAGTGCTCCTTTGACATTTTAATATGTGGGTGTTCCTGTCATGGTGTAGATCAATCTTCTGTTTTATAGAGTCATTGTAATACTGATTTTTCACGCCTCTTTTCTGCAGATATCCTTGGACCTGCCACGTTCATTTGCATGCTACGTAGGATGCTTCAATGACAGCTTTGAGTTATGACAGATAGTAGAGTTGGCATTCCTGGTAAAGTGACAATATTCTGCAGTTGGAGGTGTAATGTAATATCTGCAATCAAATCCCTTTGATGCATCCACAAGGCCTGTAACCACTGAGACAGGAGGTAGAGCACCTTAAAAATGAATGAACTTGAAAATGAGAAGGTTAACATGATTTATGCTGAAACATAACGGGGGGAAAACTCATTGAAATGATGAGGAGCGCCCTTGGAATTCATTTGTTCAGAGCAACGTTCAGCAGGGTGGAATGCCATTCATCTTCATCATTCATCATCATTCGTCTATTTTCTTCCTATCTCTGAATGCCAGGAGAGCCACCACTATTTGTATGCTTATAATTTGACTTGATAATCTGACACACACGTAGCAATATTCTGTCAAACAGAATCTCAGGACGTCTTTTGACAGTATCTTGGTTGAGGTACCATACTTTCAGCTGGAGAGCCACTGCTGAAGGGATATTTTTTGACCACTGGTAATTTCGAAACGGGCAATTTCAATATCTTATCGACATGACATGTCAGCCCGACCATGTGAAAATGCAGACAACTGAGTTTAGTTCGCATGTTTTAGCATGCATTGCTTTCAGTTAATACTTGCAAATTTAGAAAATACAATTAATTGGATTATTTGCCTATAGTCACCTAGGAAAGGTTTGCTGAACAAGCATGCACTTTTGGAACATTGCCTTATTCCACGCTCATACATTTATACATATTCACTCATGAGAAACGACCTGCACAACCACAGGCTTTTACCCTTCACTGAGCATTGGTTCAGAGCAACAGTCAGTGTGTTGGTTTAAAAGGGTACCTTGCACCCAAGTATTCATTAGTGCCTAAAGCATGCACAGCATCTCAAACTACAATGACATTTGGTTAGTAGGCTCAGGATGTAGTCATCAGTCTACGTTTCAGTTTAGAGGTGTATTCATTCATACATTAACATATACTGCAACTTCTTTTTTTCCTCTCCCTTCTATAAAAACATCCTTAGGCAATAACTATAGTTTGCTTCAATCAAAAGACCACTCAATGAGATTTCTACTGCTCTTGAATGGCAGAGAAGCCAACAAAATACTTAAAAAAGTCAAACTTATTAATGTAACTGTAAGGTTTTAACAATCATTGGGAAAAAAAATCCCTGTTGGGTGTTCTAACATTCAGACCCCAATTATAGAGGGATTGCTATTTGTTTGCAAAATTTATAAAAGGACCATGCAAATAAAAGAGACGACATGTTACACAGACACAAATGTTCAAAATGGTAAGCTTGTTTCCTGATGTGTGGGTAAACTGAAGAAACATGAATGCACTTTAGACCACTTTTACCTTAAATGCCTACATGACATAAAGGCCTGTGTGTCAGTATGCATCTGAATGTTTGACAGAAACATTTCTTTGACTTTGCATCTAAACAGTAACGTTGTAATTGGTCCCAAGTGCTAGAGCCCATGCTTCATCTGGCATTCAGTGAATGAAAGCTAGTTATTGCATTGCATGCTCTTTAGGCCTATTGGCAAGTTGCCATTCTCTCAAATTAAGCAATTAATTAACCTGTCAATCACATATCACGTACATTGCCCAAGGAGGCACTGAATAGAAAATCCAGGGTCCAGCAGGCTTCTCTAGATAGCAATCAAATCCAGATTAAGGTAGCTTTAACCAGTTTAAGTGGGATGCTTTGCCCGAACAACACAGTGGTAGCCTGTGTGTGCCAGCTGGGCAGAGAGGAACAGGCAACCCAGTCTGTAATCCTCCTACCAATTGCTATATGTGCAAGTGCAGTGAATTACCGGGCTTGGCTGGATATGCATATTCAGTGCCAGTCACTACATCAACAAGTGCCTCTTTGTTGACATCTGCACTTAATCCTCCAGCCTTGTTTATTATAAACAAAGTGGTTTTTGATTTTAACTGCTTCTCAAGGCACAGACAGGGAAAATAAAATAACTGAACTAGCAAGAGAGAAAGGATTATAAAAAAGAGATCTGGCAAGAGTAAAATACATTGTTTGATGAATTATTTGTTTTATTTGAATTTTTGTTGAATAATACATTGCGTTGTTTTCTACGTTATCAGCGCCAGCATTCTTTGTATATTACAAAGAATCTGAGTGACGAGAGGCAAGCTGTGAAACTTTAACAGACTTCGATGGTTACAGTTCTGCTGACTTCCCTATTGCTCTGAAGTCATCTTATCACTTATTTACTTCCTTAGATATTTTTCCCTGAGCTGAGAGCCCATTTTCCTTGCACTCAATACGTCTTTTCCAGTTTTAGCATTGCAATGCCACTGGCACGTGGTATGGCTTAGGATACATGCAGTTTGCTCAATAACAGAGAAATGGGACAATAAAGGTGCAGACTCTGGGTTTACTGTCAATGCATTTGGTACAGAGAATGTGTGACATAATTATGTTGACGCATTAGCAGTAGTTTTGTTGCGACGCTAAATTAAAGATTTGTCTTTGCCTCGTCACGTTTTCAGGCTGAAACCAAGTTCATCAAGTTAAGGCTATACAATGAGCTGACCATATGGTTTTAAAGAGCATTCACAGCTAAAGCAAAATACTGACATTATTGCAATTAAAGGGTGGCATCTAAAAAATGAGATGCCTTTTTGAGATTACTGAGATTTCTATTTTTGGAAACATGGACATGTGTTTTATTTATTTAACCTTTATTTAACCAGGAAGTCCCTTGAGATTGAAATCTCTTTTCCGAGGGTGCATTCATTAACTTAAACATGCACTTTTTACACTTACAGTATACAAATTTGTAGCTCAGAATCCCATAGCAAGAATGGCCATGATAATGGCACACTAGGTAAGGGTGTTCTACTAAAAGTGTATATCACTTTCGAGAAATGGTAGCTTTCAATTTTTACAGAGAAAGGAAAAATGTATTGCAGTACAGCACGAATAAATAGCTTAATGAAGACTAGCCCACTAAAATGAAGATTAGTTTGAATATATCTTTAAGCCCAAATCTGGTTGTCACACAAATAGCAAAATTAAGTACAGCTTCAACTTATACACACAGACCTCGGCACCTGTAACATATACCTCAAATCCCCAACACAGATCAATGTCTTCTGGTTATCACGGTCAGCTCTCCAAAAATGTGTGAGGATGAACATGAAATAGAGCCTGGGTTGCAGATTTGCAAGCCCCCGAGTGCGGACAGGTGACTGCATTAACCTCCTTACATGTGACTGAATTATGACCAGGGTCACATTTGGCTGGTTACACAGGCCATGTTCAGTATACGCTGTTCCCCTGGGACTGGCTAAGCATTAACTCTGCTGTGCTGCATGTGCCAGCAGGGTTAAGCATATGGAACATTGACTGGTGGTGATAATGTTCTCAAAGACTCATGCTTGAGTTCTCGTCCTGAATGATAGTCAAATGTGACCATATATGGACAATATAAGATGAATGCATGACTTTGATTGACTTATGTTCAGGGACGGCTGTTCTAATGTGCTTTAAAAAAAAACAGATGTGCAGCAGTGACGGGGAGTGTGTGATATATGGCTGACCTCTATTGGAAGTCATGTGGATGTATGTGCTTTAAAAGCAGATTTGTTTGACCTTTAACCTTCAGATGTGATTTATTTTAGGGACTTATACTGCCTTCGCAAAGTCATGTGTTTTTTTTGTGTGGGCATTTGTCAGTGTTAGGTATTTGGACATGATGTGCATGATACCTTTGCTTCCAGTAATCCCCAATCCCAAATTCAGTCTTATTTCTGTTGAATCTCCATCTCCCAAGTGCATTAAGATAACCTGTGAAACAAACATGGTCTCATCTGCAGAGAAATAGATACACAAACATGTTTAGTGTCAGTTCAAGAAAAGCAAATCCACAAAAGCGTAGACTCCAGATATTTTTTTTCCAACACAAGCAGTTATGCCATTTTGATTTCTACACATCTCAAGTAGAACCAGCTAAAACTAGGCAAGAATTGTTATGCATTACTTTCAGTTTTTCCTGAGAAGACTATTACTTTCTATCATAATCCTTGATGCATTACACAGGGATCAATTTAATTCAGTGTCATAACAGATTGAGAGGTGATGAAAGATTATCTGTTCCTAGACAAAAAAGTCACACAGACAGAAAACAACTTCAGCTTGTATGAGCATTGCCATGTATTTACTACTAGAAACACTTTTCTTGATGGGCCTAGTCCTATTTGTATTGACTGTTTCAGAGTAGAACAGCTTTAGCTTTCAGGTCATTAGATAAAGCATTCAAGTGACCTTAGTTAACTTCTCAGAAATTGTAAATTAGTATGCATATTAGCCAGAGGCGGAGCTTATGTGAGTAGCAAGGTCAAACATTTTGACTGCAACCTAGTCTCAATGGGAGTTTGAATACTTATGCCTGGCACCCCTTGGGGGGGTATAGGCCGTCGACAAAAGACCTCCAGAGAACTGTTGGAAGGTTGAATAGCTAGGCAATTTTGATAAATGTATTAACTTCCCATATAAAAAGAAAATGTTAATATAATGTGATATTGTCTTATTGAGCAAATAACTAATGATCTTTACTCTGTCACACAAGTCAACATGTGTGACATTGTATCATTCAGTGTTGAGAAGCCAGCTGAGGTGGTTTAGACATCAGTTAAGGCCATCCTCTGGCTCCCTACGCTTGGAGGTATTCAGTGTGCAGCGAGTTGGGAAAAGACACTGGAGAAATACCAGGAAAGACTGGCCTGGGAGGACTTACAGCCCAGGACGAACAGGAAAATTCTAAATGCTCTAAAGGGGTTTCAAGGCCATGGTGCCCCAGTAGTTGATACCATTGTCACCACACATCCTAAGACCAACCACATTCTGGGTTCAGAAGTTGGTGCTGTTTTTTTTCTGTGTGCATTTGTTAATGTGATTCTCCTCCACAAATTGTAGAAATAAACAGACATCTGTGATATCTCGAGGTTTGTCAAGGGACATTTCTATGCCTGGACTTGAGTTTACTACACATCACCATATTTACTACTAGTTACTAGTGCCCACCATCTTTGTAAGCCAACTTGTCCAGGGTATATTGCAACATTTGGATGGATGGATGGATAACTGGATGGATGGATAAATAAAACTGTGGCAAGTATATTATGATATAGATGTAAGCATCAAACTCATCTTCTGTATCGAGTCCTAGTGATTAGATAAGATTATGTTCAACACAGCATTAAAATACTCAAAAAGCAGGCTATACTGTAATATCATGACAAGTGTCTGCTATGCAAACTTTTAAAGTGAGATAAATGGCTCAAACTGGCATTTGCAGTTTTTAAACTAGCAATAAAAAGTGAATTGCCTTTAATGCCATCATTATTCATTTAGCTTGTACATTGAGCAATTCACTCCTGTTCCAGGTGGGATTCTTATTATGCAGACACCAGCTGACAAAATTTAATCTGTTTTTACTACCATTGGGCAGATGCTTCTTGTCTACTGGAGGATACAGCCCAAATTTGAATTGATCTTGACTTTTTCTATTTACTCGCTTTAGACCTGCTCTTCCAACGCAGTCTCTGGAGAAGCTGAACATAAACCAACATGAGCACCAATCCTAAGCATTTATTTGTGCTTTTTCTGTGAACAAGCTAAATGGCTGTCATGAACGTCATGCAGTTAGGTATTTTTGAAGCTCAGTCTATGACAATTTGTTAAAGTGGCAACTGTGACAGTGAGAATATAGAGCACTAACAGCATTGTCACAACAATGACACAAAAGTGCTTGGTGATGCTCTTAAGTAAAAACATTAAGCAAAAAAGCTGTAGCCTATATAGTTTAAACTGGTCGTGGAATCTTACAGAATATATCTCTTAAATATCTCATAATTCACCAAGTGCTGTCGGACCAGTAACAAGTTAGAGATGTTAGTCAGTGCTGATTTCTGGGATGTTACTTCCCAGTTTGACCTTTTTTTTAAGTAGTCTTGAGAGGCCTGTTTTAGTTGCCAGAAAAAGACAAATCATGTTAATGGATTGATTTCTTTGAACTATTGGCTGCTGGGAAGCCTCCACCGCGAAACTGGTTTGGTAGTTCCGTTGCTCTCTCAAATCCCACAAAACAAAAAAGAGAAATCAATGGACTTTCTTTGGCAGCTTGGAGAGAGGTGCTTAGCTTCAGTGTTTGCCTGAGGTGAACATCCCAGAGTGTATTATGGTGTTACTCCATTGCCCTGTTCACATCCGCAAGCTGTTCTAAACCCATTTGAAGTGAAGCACACAGGGTTTTAACAACTATCAGCACTAGTGTGAATAGTCTCCTAGGGCTCTCTCACTCTATTCGGCCGTTGCAATGGCTTCTCTTCTCACTTGAGCATCTATATATTCCAGGGTTAGTGTTTTAAGGGGGGGTGGGGGGTTAACTAAAGGTATCTCATGTAGCACTACACACTGAAGCACCATTTAAAGTTTACAGTTTACAGTTCATTCTTTTATCATGAATTCTGTTATATCCATTGTCTAATTTGACTTTGCAGAGTGGAAAAATTACATCACAGATGATGTTGGGCAGTTTTTTTCTATTTCCTTTTATTATTTAATCTCACAACTGGCAGAGTCTTCAAACTTTCATTGTTGCTTCAGGTTGAACTGAGATTCAAACACTCTTACTCTGTGTGATTGAGGAGCCTCATAAACTGCACACATCTTGGATACATCCATTTGGTCCTTTGGAAACATTCACTTCTTCTGGAGGTTGGTGGAGGGTGTAATTCACTTTACAACATCATATAATCACCGCTTGCGATTCTTGTCTCCTGGCTAACTTGTCGGGCATGAGTTTATAGCTTTTAAAAGCAGAGGTGAGCTGCAAGGAGGAGAGCTGTGGCCTGAAGGTGATGAGGCCCAAAGTAAAGCGTTGCCTCCAGGTCATTGAGCAATAATGAGTGTTATCAAGAAAAGTGCCAGAAGACCCTAAGCAGGACCGGACATTCTTCACTGGAGACAGGGCTAAGACTAGGAAAAGACTAATATGGCAGGATTGTGATTAAGTAGACCTTTGATTTCATAAGCTTTGGCACCAAGAGGTAAGTCAGTATTGACATAGACACCAGTTGTAAAAACTGAGCCCTTCACTGATTACTGTACGTCTGATCTCCATTGGGAAAATGTGTCTGTTTCTTCTACAGAGAGATGTTGGAATACTAGTAATTTTTGAAAAGCATCAGTATGGTGTAATATAGCATAGCATAACATTTTGATTCTCATCATACATTAATTTTGTAGCATTAGTTTGTCAGCAGACTGGCCAAAACCAGATCAAATGTTGTCATCATGAGGCAGATTTACTATAACATGCTATCAAAAGCCTTCAACTGTTTCCTTTCCCCAATCCATTTGTCCCTATGTCACTCAAAGTCATTTCTTCCCATTTGTCAACCTCCACTTTTGCTGGAAGGTAGCAGTGGCTAGCTGCACCGTCTCTAAATGCTGTCTATGAATCATCACCTTAACAAGAGGGTATAGCTTCCTTTGAAATTCAAATCGATGATATAAATAACAATGTTGTGTTGTGCTGTGTCTTAGGTTGTATATTCAATATTTAATCTATCCCCTTCTTAAGTTCAAAGCAGAAGATGGGGGGAGACCAGGAAATGGATGGAGCCAACACCGGGATCTCCCAAAATCTGTGCAAGGCTTCAGTCTGCAGGTTAAAAAAAATGAATTTTGCCAAATCATTAGATTTAATTACTGTACTTCTATAATTTGAATTACAAATTATAAAGTCTTCTTAGTTCATTCTTCGCGGACCTGCAATACCAGAAAACAGGTTGTGTACATGTTATAGAGTCCGTAATGATTTAAAAAGTGTTTTAATTGTCATCTTAACACACTGGCAGTTTTAAATAGATGACTAAGACTCTACAGGCACACTATCAGCACTGTGAGGCTGACGTTAGGCACAGTATTAGACTGATATACTGTATGCTAACCTAATTACAATGCTAACAGGCTGATGCCATGTTCACCATCTTTTTTTAACGTATGAGCATGCTACCATTTGCTAGTTATTATTTAACGTAAAGCAGAGGCTGATGGGAATGTCATTAGTTTGTAGGTAATTGGTCATAAACAAAAGTATCAGAACAGTTGAAATTTTGACCTGATGATGGTGCTAGAAAGAACCAATAAAACACCAATGTTATTACAATTCATCATGAGGGAAACATAAATGTCTGCTCAAATTGCATACCAATCCATCCAATAGTTATTTAAAGACACTTCACTCAGAACAAGACATGTCAACCTCGTGGTGGCGAAGAAGGAAACCCTAAAGTATGGTTGTTTAAATGTTTGTCTGGAGCAATTGTCTTCGTTAGAAGAATGCGGGTAGCATGGTACATTGTCACCCAGAAATCCAGCCATGTAACTTACCATAACAGCACACACTATGATGAGTTGCCTCATCTTTGGTGCTTTATATCTATGGTTACCACGAGGACAAGTAAGGCAAAATATCTTGGTAAGTCAGACTTTCTTGGTTGATTAGGAGCTCATGATTTGACACTGAGTTCTTTATTGTTGACTGTGGCTGTTGTCTTAATAAAACAAGTGCATTTACTTTAGTGTTGCTTTAAATTGTCTCTCGGCAGTTTAAGGTTTTAGTTTAATAGGAAAAGCATAGCTGCCACTAAAACAGTTTGTGATCTTTGATAAACTATACCTAATCTCACAGGAGTTGAGCCGACTGCTGTTTTTATTAAGAAAAAACACAGCCATGGCACTAAAGCTTAGATATCTTTCTTTAAACATATTTGCACTGCACACACAACCGCTTTAGACTTTCCCCTCACTGTCACCTTGTTTTAAATTGGAGCAGGTGCTGTGTGTGTTAGCTTAACATACAGCTGCTGGTCTGTTAGACATATATATTCCCAAGGAGATCCACTGATGTGATTCCCATTATGATTCACTGAGCAGAATGTGGCCACTACCTGTACAAGGTGACGTGGTTATTACACTAGAAAATTGATAGCAATAAACACCAATATTCAGGTGCGAAATATTACAACTGAATAACAACAAGGCTAATAAAAACAATAGCTTCCATCAAAAGATAGAAAAAAAACTAGAAGCCACATTTTGGTGGGTTCAATTTTATTATTTAAAATGTTAATTATGATTACCACCAAGTTAAAATGACGTGTTTTTACATTGGAAAGGTTAATTAGGTTCTTCTGTATGTTATTGGAGCATAAGCCTCCAGTCTTCTGCTTTCTCCCTTTCTTCCAGCCAACAGCAATCTGCCCTGAATGTTTGCAGGTTTGCCAACGTCTACACACGTGCATTGTGGTGATAACAATGGCCTGATAGTCTGCTACTTCAACCGGCATGTACCATGTCTGCCACATTATCAATCAACGACCGCAGCTCTTCCCTTTAATTTGGATTGAAGTAATGAGCAGTCAGCTAAGTTTTATAATACACGTCTGACAGTCAGTATTCATTATCCAACTAAAGCTTGCAGCCCCATTTAGCTCTTCCACAGCTGATGGACCAAACACTGGCGCAGCATTCACAGCATGACAAAGAATAGAGGGATTCTGTCATGACTGTTTAAGATAGCCATTAATTTTAATTTATTTTTTCTATTATCTTTTAGCCTCAAGCTGATGCACAGAATACCTGAATCATTGATCTGGTGGAGTGCATTCAGTTGACTTTAATGTTTGCCTTAAACTACGCAACTTCTTAAAGTCAAGGACTTGCTATGTCGCTTGTTTGACACACATTTGGCATTTGTGATGAGCACAATACAGCTGTTTTTGTCAAAATTCAATAGACCTATTTTCCAAGGGATTACCACATTGCAGCACAATGTATAATAATTAAATCTGAATCTCCATATTCATGCCATAGAAGCAGGCTGATGTGATAGATTAGTTGTCTCACACCTGGTGGCCTGCATTTTCACTCAAAATGATTAACAGCTGCCGCGCAACACAGGAAACCTGAGTAACACTTGACTTGCAGATGAGCTGCTTGACAGTGTTTGTTCTGTTCTCATTGGAGAGGCAACAAGATCAAGATATGACTCAAGGGACAGGAAACATGATGGTCTTCACTTTCTGCTAAGACAAAATGGGAAATAATTGATCGGCCATATGATGGCAAAGCAAAGCACCTTAAACGTAAAAGAAGCGCTACTCTTGTGGAGCTTTTGCTTGCGTTGATGCTTTTTCAACTGTTAGGGGCACAACTAATCATTTACCCCTGCCCCTAACAAGCACAGAGATGACACTATGAGTAGGCAGCAATATATGCCCCCTCACGTACTCATGCCATTCAGATGGCTTTATTTTTTTATCATTAAAAAAGCACTATTACAAAAAGGTTTACTTATTTTGTAATGTAGTAATCCCTTGGTCATAGATCTATTGAATTTTGACAAAAACATCCAAATCAACCTAACGCACTGCACTAGCTCAAAGACGCAGTTACTTTGTGCATCATCTTGGGGCTACAAAGATAACTAAAACAAATTACAGTTAAATATAATTGATATCCATAACAGTCATGACAGACTCCCTCCATTCTTTCTAATGCTATGTATAATGTGCCAGTGATGTTAAGCAAGGCCTTACGCTGTGCTGTATTTTAGCAGGTAAGCAATCACACTGAAGTGACAGAGAGAACACCCTAAATATCTGTAGGTGACTTCCCCCCTGCATTGGAGAGACTAAGCTGTAAACCTTGCTAGCCTCTGACTAGCTGCAAGCTGCAAGCCACTGTGCCAACCAGGGGGCTCTCCTCTGATGCAGAAAATTAAGCAAATACAACTAACTACAAGAGGAAGAGTGTCACATCTGCTAATTATAGCAATGGTATTTACTTAAATGGGTACACCCGTAAGCTGAAGCTAAAGACACACACAAGCACACCTCCTCCAAACTCAGTTAATCAATGCATAATCAGTAATCAAGACAGTAAAAGTGCTTCCTGTCTTCAGGTGGTAAAGTCTTTTTTGTAACATATGCAACAGACCAATTTGTGTAAAATGGAGTCAGCTTATAACAATAAAATGATATCCTGGCCAACTTTTGAAAAAGCCTTATTGCTGGATGTCATAGCAAGGTAAATTTACCAACAGTTCACCAGTAAAAGGCCAACAAGAAAAGTATGCTTTTTTTTTTTTTTTTTTAATTCAACTGATTTACTAATAGTGCCTCCATTTTCATGGATAGCAGCTCTAATCTCATGTTGTGCATTAGCATGGCGATGCAATTAATACAACTGTTGTTTCCTTGACCCAAACAAAACTAATTTGCATGTCAGTGGAAAAACATATATTGTTCCTTTTTTTGAATGAAAGATATAAATATATGTAAATAGTATCAGTCAGTGACTAAAGGATTTTTATATTCACTTACTGCTGTCTCTCTTCCAAACAAGTTCCATTGTAACATAAAATTTAGTTTGAAATAATATTTAAACATTTACATTTTTGCATAGCTCTGAAACTTAAAAATGCACAAGCTGTGTTACAATACTTTACAACTCTTTATTTTTTTATTCGCATATTTGCTGCCTCGCAGCCCTTTACTGTAAGTCCCCTTTTAAGCATTCATAAGCAATATATAAACATTTGATACATTATGTATACACTATCAGGTAGTCATATGAGAAGTCATAATTGACAAATACTGTACATTAGTATATACTAATTAAATAAAAATATCCTTATAGTTGCTGTTATAAACCATCTATAAAATGTTTGTATAGTGCTTATAAATGCTAAAGAGGGGCACTCAAAGTGTTTCCTACTGACTGATTAAACATTACCTCAAGAGCTTTAAATACATTTGCAAGCACCAAATAACATTTTTTTAATAAATATTGTTCAAGAGATGTGTCTCATGTAGTGGACTGCAACAAAATGTCTAAAATCATAGGTGGCACACTTCACTTGGTGTTTTCCTTTCCTGATCCAGTCCATTCCTCTGGAGAGTTGGCCTCACTGCTAAACCTTGTTGAGTCGTTTGCCCATGCTGCTCTGCTGCAACAAGAAAACACTGACCTAGTCAGGTCATTTGGGTATTATCACAGCTGTGAGCATGTAACCAGCATCCATGGCTGAACCTATGCTAACTACAGCTTAACATCACGTTTTTGTCATACATAAGAGTAAATGCAGCTGTGATGAGTTGAAGGTTTCCATATAGATCTGTCCTCACAAGCCTCTTTGAGTTAATTGAACCACAGGGCAGAGAGAACAGTGATTCTTTTCTGCTGATGGTTGGTGTCAAGAAGACAAGGTTGTTGACATGGTAGACTATAGAAAGAAACTGCTGTGTGTGCGTGCTCGCACGCACGTGCCTTTCTGCTGCCAGAGGAGGACAAAAGTGGTCAGTGCCAACAACAAGCCTGACATTTACTAGGCCATTTAAGTGTGTTGTTTTTGTCGATCAAAAACGCTGTGAGACACAAAGCGAGTGACCCGCTGGAGTTTTAATGTACAACTGACTGAGAGAGATCATCTTTGGCGCATAATAAACAGCTATTATTCCATGATTTCTGAACTGCATTTCTCCGCATCATATATGCAGTATAAAGATGCATTCCCCCCCAAACAAATACTGTTTCCCACAGTTTTTCGAGACTATGGGGGGTGGAACGCCAACCTTCACACAAAATTCATGAGAGCATACACTTTAGTCATCAAATAAATCAAGCACAAGTGGTTACCTGTTGAACTGGTTTATTTTCTATCTATTACAGGTTAGGACAGGTTACTAATCAATTCAACAATAATATATTCTAACTCTTTCTACATCCCTGTTGACCAACTTTGCACACCGAATTTGGGCATTTAATGTCCCTGGGCTTTGAGAAGAACAGCTGTAATGCCCTCTTGTAGTTAATTTTCTCTGGGCTCGACCCATTGATGGAGACCCTCGGGCAGGTACCAGCTGCTCTCTTTGCAGCCTGTTAAGGTCTGATTTGACCTATGAAGTAAGGTAAATACAGTAAGCTAAATGAATGAAAATAAATGGTATATTTGTAGCACACTGTTAGTACTCTTATTTTTGTTAAGAAGAGTATGTAGTTTGTCATGTAACGTCAAATGCAATGTAGGAAAGCCAAACACTGTCCATCTATTGACCCACACTGCAATAACACAAACACTAGTTGAAAATCGACATAGCTTCCATTTAAACGTTAGATGATGAGCTAACGTTAGCTAAACTTATATACACTATATAAAATAGTATAGCCATATACAGTACATCAATGTATACATCGTTCTTAATGACCCAACAACCGGAAATGTCAGTCAACTCAAGCTGGGAGAGAAGATTGACAGCTAATTTTGTTAGCTAACACGTCTAGCCTGTTCATTACATTCTTGTACTAACTTAAGCATAATTTCTCCCCCCACGTTACTCTCCTCTCCTGGCTGTACATAAAATAAGGTGATATATTTGAGGGTTAGGTTGTTGAACACTTGAGATCTTAGAAAATGTAAATATTATAATAACTGTCCATTAAAAACAAACATTCATTAATAGAGATGTCCAGTAACGTGGGGGACGTGTATATACACATGCGCAACAACTGTGATAAAAAACTCTGATGTCATAACATCCTGAGCTGGCCCAAAATATTTTTCTCATAATTGAACATGTCCATCAGATGAAATGATGAAGTCAATTAAAATGTGTTTTGTTTATAGGCAAGGTTACTACCCTCAAATGGCATCATTTGCTAAGAATGCTGCTGATTCAATCACAAGTACGGAGCAAGGGCACTTTGTTGACTCATATTCTATGTTATGGGGGGATTTTATTATGCCTAGATGTCGGGGGTTTTACATTTTCTATGTTAATCCTTAAGAAGCTGCTGCATTATCCATCGCTTTCACATGAGAATCTTTCAGGAACCAGACTTAGTTGCACAAGTCTTGACAGTGACTTGGAAAACATTGATATGATTCATGATACTGCCTAATCCCACATCCATCATCCATCGAGTAAAATGCGAAAGCAACATAAATGCACCCACACTCCCATGGATCATTTGTGAACAGTTTGTCATCCACATAATTCAGGCTTCAGGTACAGAACCCTGCAGAGATTTGAGGATGAGCTTAACTAAACGTAAAAGCTGTCAGCACTATCATGACTTTTAAATGGTCTCTATCCTTTGTTTGTCTGAGTATAGTTTAGTCATTATGCCTCAATGTATTTATTCAAGGATAAATACATTGAGGAGATTTATAAAAAGAGTAGACTATAGGAAATGGGATTTTCAAGTGTGCCCAATAAACTTCGACCGAAGAAACATCCATGAGATGAATTCAAAACTAGAGACACACATCTCAAATGTATCTAAGTACTTGTCACATGTTTGCAAAATATTCATAATTTGTCATGCTGTACACACTGTGAGCTTCAATTTTCTTTTCTCCTAAACAAATACTACTTCCAGACTGCCAGAGTGGGCTGCCTTGGCGGTGGCATGTTATATTTTATTGAAGTAGTCAAAGGCATTTGAAAGAAAAACAAAAACTTGTCATCTGAGGGGAGATTCCAGCAATCTGACCTGCCATTCGAGGAGACAGGGAAATGTCTGCAGTATATGAGACGTCAGGTAGAGTCTTGGTTCTGTTTGCTCCAAAAGCTCACATCAAGGTGAAGTCTGACTACTCTCTGAACCCTATTTGAACTTCCCTGACAGCTTGTGTGATATGAAATGCTACCCACCCCCCCTCCCCAAAAAAAAAAAAATACTCTAGTCATGCTTCACAAAGCGTCCGGCTTCTGATGGAGACCTTGTTCCTTTCCGCTATGTGACAGCGGGATGGTGAGATCTGCTGTTTATATGTCTCAGGTATGGGTGCCTTTCTTCTTTGAAATCTGCCAGTTCAGAATCAAGCATGACAAGAATCACACTGGGCACTGATGTGGTTCCCGCTATTGAGAGGGGTGTGATGGGCTTCCAACCACCATGTATGTACAGTATTACTTACAATTAATAGCCAAAAACGTTTGATACTTTAAGTGAATGTGGTTATAACACATTTAAGGCAAAACTACTAATACCCTGTGATGTTCAAATCAGGTGTATTTGTGCTTAGCACAGATTCAAATGGAGGAAAGTTATCAATATAGTTTTATATCAACAATGGATGTGTAATGTATAATTACAATGTTAACTTGCATCCATCAGTTTTCCAGCAAGACACCTCCAAATGAATGATAATGTTACTCTATAAATCTTTTTGCTACAACCCTATAGCGGATACATGTAGTTCCACATCCACTAAGTGGCCAAAACATAAATAACTGCAGCTCAAAAGGTAGCTGAATTAGTAAATGTCTTGAAAAACATTGAATTTTAAGTTTAAGCACCAAAAGGAGAAAACCTTTGGTGCAAAAGTTTTGTTTTAAGCACCAAAATTCTTGAAAGTCACAAGATCCCATCATTTGTAAAGTAAATGATGGGAGGGTGGCACGCTTTCTCACCAACCTTGTTCCGTATACTACATTTTGCTATAGCAATTTGTTGCCAGGAATGGTTGAAAATCTAACTTGATGCATCTGTAAAGAGTAAAATCCCCGTTATCTAGACAGCTGCTGTTTTCTCAATATATTCTGCCAATCAGTGGGTTAAAAGTGGATGTTTTCAATTTGCTAAAAAACATGCCACAAGTATATATACTTGATTCATTGCAGATTTACTACCTAAGAGACTTTGCAATCTCCTTTTACTTTTGCATTTTGAGATGATGTTTACTTCCTGTTTTGTTATGGGATACTGCTTTTTTGCCCCCTTTGAGTTTAGAGTTGGTGCCGTGTGGATAGAATCATGATCTCATCTCATTTGGACTCAACTATGATGTTCTTATTGACTAGAATCATGCAATGAATGCATGAATTCCACTAGGTTCTGTCCATCCCGCTCCATCAGCCAGCAGTGGGCTCAGTCTCTGTGTGGAGCCAACCGTAGGCTTGGCTCAAGCAGATCGGACACACTCCATCAAGTGGTGCAGCTTCTCTCCACTCCCCCTGTGCTTCCACTCCTCTCCTG
Organism: Etheostoma perlongum; assembly: GCA_026937815.1. Lineage (NCBI taxonomy): Eukaryota > Metazoa > Chordata > Actinopteri > Perciformes > Percidae > Etheostoma > Etheostoma perlongum. The sequence goes on along the minus strand of CM049378.1, from coordinate 25,942,625 downwards.
CTAATGATTACCATCGTAAATCACACTACACTGTTTTCTCCTACTGCTAGCAGTGGGGAACGCAGCTCCTCCATGACCTCACACACTAAGCAGTAATGGGGGGCTGTTTATGTATTGGAAATTGTGTTTTTGGGTTGGTTTCTTTTTTCAGAGTGAAAATATTTAACCAGTCTAGTACTACTGAGATCCAACAATAACTATTAGATTGGCTACTAACAACCTGCCTAAGTAAAAATAATCTTAAAAATCAATAAGGTGGATCTCTGGCCAGGACAAGGACTAATTTGTGATTCATTTAAAAGTTTTAAATAAAAAGGTGTCACATATTTATTTTTTTTATATATATATATATATATATATATATTATATATATATATGAATGAAAACAATATAAACAATATATTGCCAAGCAACACTTTCTGCTCACAAGTTCCATTTTCACTTTTTCACAGCCTACTGCATTGAACGGTCCACCTACGGAAACACCTTCCTGTAATCAATGGAGGCGTCATTAAGTTGACCAGCGTAGCGCTCCTAGTGCAAGCGGAGGCTTCAGTAGAAACATTTTTTAACGTTCGGCAGAAACCAGACCTCGTCAAAAAGCCCAATATTTGGCCGAATCTGAAACCAAATCCTGGATTTGGTGCATTTCTAATAAACAGGTTAGAACACTTCCCAGTGTACCCAGTGTTTTCTCTTGAATAAAAAATTGAAGTGGCTTCTACAGAAATGGCTTTTTCCAACCACAGAGCTATAACTGTTGTTACTAATGAAAAAAAGCATTAGTAAAAAACATTTTGCTTCAACCTAGGTCCATCAGGTATGTGGATTCAAAATAGATTTTCTCTGGTCACAAGCATGTTTTAACATTATTAATATCCTTGTGGTATGGGGTAAGTGTGGTGCAATGAAACAATATAGGCTAGTCTGGTTTGTTTTCATGTTCTCCATGGTGCATTTGACCTACTATTTATTTGACCTACCCAGTCAGGGGTAAAGAAATTCAACCCTAACCCTTCAATTAGACAGCACATCAGTCAGTGACTTGCAAGGTAAATTCACTACTTTTAATATGTGTGCAAATTTGTCCGTATTTGTGTTTATTTGCATCCAACAGTCAATATGCCAACTGTACTGACATTAGCTGTAGTTAGTTATCAACATATGCAACACGCATGTGATTATGTATGACAGCTCAGATTATGAACTGAAAAGGACAGGAAATAGTTTAATGATTTTCCTTCGGGTCCGTCCTTTTACTTTCGTGCACTGATGCATTTCAACTCCTCATATTTCAACTCGCTGCATTTACTTTTCATACCTATAATGTCACCTCTAAAAACACTCTGGACAGTCTGAACACAACTTTAAAATGAATGGGTAGCACCAGTCAACCCTTTCCCCTCAGAGTGAAATTAACACCTAAATGGACATTTCTTACATAACGTACTGTACACCTGGTCCATGAACTTTTCTCAGGCCAAACAAAAAAACTGAAACGGATGGAAAGCATATAGAATAACTCTGCTATGCTTTCCAGTTTGGTCTCACAAGCCGCAACCCATAAACAATCCAGCATGTTGGAAAATGTGTCAGTAATGGATGGCTCAGGGACGAACTGTAGGAAATATTAAAGGGTAACATCAACCCGAACCTCAGCTGTTATGACTCTTTGAGCCCTCAGTTTTAATTATTGATGTAAACATCCACTTTGACACTTTCTCTGCCAGTGATGACAACCCAGCCGCTTGCCCGACATATGAAAGAGTAATGATGCACTGGTAGCTTTCAGGTTTAGGGGATTAGCCAGAAATTTGCTGTCCAAGCAGTAATGTCCCCCCCCCCCCCCCCCCCCCCCACACACACACACACACACACACACACACTCTCACTCTTTCAGATAAGGAACATTTTACACAAAGTAGGAAACTTGAAAGACAGTGGCTGAGAGATCAAAGTGACAATTATTGCTGATCCTCAAGGGAAGAGCCTGAGGCCACATTTAAATGTCCGAACCATTCATAAAAGTCAAACTGGAAACCCAACAACCATAAGCCTCTGGGACATGTACATATTTGAATTCAGCAAACAGTCTAAAGGATATTACAAATGAAAAGTGTAGAATTTTAAATATGTTAAACTCAATCTTTTTTTAAATTATGTAGAGTATAAGAAGCTGTATTTCAGCTTGCTAACAGCCCTAGATTATGCAGGAACTGATTAAACCAAGACTTTCTGAATAATACTGAGGTAGCGCCTGTCAGCCCATGTGTCACTGGTGTTCACAGAGTAGCAAAAACTCAGAACACTGCAAATCACATTGACCCTGATCTGACCTGATTCATTTATTTTCAATAAATAAAAATGACCAGGACTGTCTTGAATAATGTTCAGATACAAAATCATCCGCTATACTCTACTTTTTTTAGCATATGCAATTCCAGCCAATTGTTTTTTCCAAAGTCTGAAAAGTAAAATAGAACTGGACAAGATTTAAAGCACATCTTTAAATCTTGTAAAAGAAAGTATGCTTTGAAAAACCAGTACACATTACAGCACACACAATGTGTGACATTTTTAACCTCCAAGTAGCTTCATACTAGAAAGCACAACTTGAATTTAGGCTTCAATAAGCTGAATAACAACCCAACATCTCCACTTTTGGTGCTGATTGTTACTGAGGCTATGTTATTTTCTTAAAAATAGTCAATGCTCCGCAACTAACTCAGAGAGCAGTGACACTGTAACATCTTTAGTGACTAGTGACACTGTAAAATAATAATTGATGGGTGACTTCCACCATTGGGACCACTCCAAACCAGAATGAAAATGACTGTTCCAAGAAGATTGCAAGTCTTGATTCATTTTAGCACAGGAAACAGCACTGCTGGAAAACAGAAGTGACTGAGAATATTACAAAACCAGAAAACGCTTGCATATGCTTCAAAAATAATTGGCAGATTTTGTTTTTAAACACTAGCTTGAACTAAAGACACAATAAGCAGGACCAAAATACCCTCAAATGGAAGATATAGCAATTAGCATGTATTTTCTCCTGTCATGGCAGGTGTCTCCAAGTAATGTTTAACTCCACTAATAATATTGCTTAGGTGTTGGTATAGAATTGCAATACATACCATTTCAGGCAATTGCACAGGAATCTTTGTATTTGTTGGTACTTGAATGCAGTTAAGGATATACAGAAATCTACAGCCTAAGGGCAAACTGCCAGTGTCTTATATGGTCAATTAACTGGGCCCTCTTGCCAAACTATTCTAAAATGGAAAACTTACAGAGCGTAAGGCACCTTAATAAGAGAACTGAAGTCCCTCTGAATTACCATATCTATGAAGTCATTTCTTGACTAAGGCACAAACAGATCAAAGGAGTACAGTAATTATAGACTTTTTGAAGACAATGTGTACTAAGGAGGTACCCAAGAGCCTTTGTTGTTATCCATCCATCCAGTACCGGTATCGGGGGGGAGCAGCTCCAGCAGGGGACCCCAAACTTCCCTTTCCTGTGCCACATTAACCAGCTCCGACTGGGGGATCCCGAGGCATTCCCAGGCCAGGTTGGAGATATAATCCCTCCACCTAGTCCTGGGTCTTACCAGAGGCCTCCTCTCAGCTGGACGTGCCTGGAACACCTCCCTAGGGAGGCGCCACTTCAACTGGCTCCTTTCGACGCGAAGGAACCAGAAACAAGACCCCAAGGTATCTAAACTCCTTCACTTGGGGTAAGGACTCATTCCCTACCTGAAGAAGGCACTCTATCGGTTTCCTGCTGCCTTGTTTTTAAAGATGGTATAGTTTTTGATTTAGCCACCGTTGCCTACTGAATATTCACTGGGCTACACAGACCTGTGTCAGCAGATGTTGTATTTACTTCTAGTCAGAACAAAATAGACTCTGACCAGTTTTAAGTATTGATATATTGATTAATCCTTTATTTACTCAGGAAGTCTCATGAGATGCAAGATATATTTTACAAGCAAGACCTTGCTAACAAGGCTGAATGCAATAGTTCATAAACAAATCTAAAAAAGCTCACATTCATAACAATATTGAAAAAAGTGAAAGTCACCTGAAGACGAAGTGAAAGAACCTCATCTACATTCAATCTAAAGTGCAGAGCCACACACCCACAATGAAATTGTAGGCTAAAGGATGCAGCGTGTGAGCATAATATATGGAAAACATTTTGCCAATCGCTCCTAAAAGAGGAGCAAACTACTCAAAAGTGGTGCAGACTTTTAGTTTGATAAAGACATGACTCTGATGTGAAAATGTGGGTGTGACTTGTTGCAGCCCGCTATTAAAAAATTGTTGACAAGCGACCTCTTACTCCGAAGCTGCCAAAATAGAATGAAGAGAGCAGACTCAGAAACTAGTGGGCTTAGATCTGGATTGCATGATCAAATCTGAAATCTACTCATATTTGCCGGTGCACTCTCAAATATTGACTTTTTTTTTTTTTTTGCTTTCTCCAAAATCTTTTGCCTTCATTATACTTCTATAGATGGCCATCCTTAAAGATCCGATTTGAAGTCAAATTACAATTGCCTGCTGTCAGAACACCGCATGCAATTTCCCCATAAAGGCTGTCGTGGGCATGCATTTGACAGTGCCTGAATAGACTTATAATAATTCTACAATGGTTCAGTAAAGCACAGTTTCTGAGCATGAAGGTAGTACTACTTTAGAAAAGATGTGACCAAGATAAAGTTGAGCTCCAACAATGAAAGTGGCAGAGTAAGTGCTTCTGAAGGAAAGGAACAATGTTTTTGTAATGTCACAGCAGGTTCTCACAAGTGTGTTCTCGAGGCCGCAGGGTTAGTGGTGTTTCTCAGAAATGTACCCAAGGTGTTTAAAATTCTTGGCAGACTTTTCAACTAAAGTTATTTAAGAATGCATGAATCTTGTTGTTGGTGGGTATAGGGTTGGGGTCTAGGTTTGGATATGGTTAATCTTAAAAATGTTCTAGTGTTTATTCATGACCGGACCTGACCGGTAAGCGATATCTGAATTGATGTACCGCACCCACAGAGATGAAATCCATCGGTCTTAACACCTGACAAGGGGTTTGACGGGGTGTTTGGTGTTTTAAAGGTCCCAACAACAAGCAGCACTGCCTGGAAGGCACTAGGATTAGGCAATGGTCAGGGTTAAGGTTAGGGTTAGTTGCCTTTTAGTCAATGGTCGCAGCGCTGCCCGGAAGTCACTGTTGGGGGCATAAAACACCACTGAGCAAAGTCAGCGGTCGTACAGCTGCCTGGAAGTGATGTTGGGGGTGAAACACCAACACCAACACCAACAAGTGTATTTCTCAAAATGTTTGACTGTTCCTTGAATTCCTACAGCCCAACTTACTAAACCAAATAGAAAATTACATCAAATTGACTTAAATAATGTATTTTTCCATCAAAATCACTCACTACGGCTTTGGCCCAGTTTTTTGGGATTCAAATTGGGTTTTAATCAACACACTCACAGATTCTGTGCCCCCTTATGACATCTCAGGAAATTAAATTCAAACTCATTGACTCACAAATAGCAGCATGGGATGGGCCAACTTTCTCCATTAGAGAATGGCCTCAGAGGGAGGTGCTAATCTTCATCCCCTAAAGAATACTAGCTGCAAACTATTCCAGTGCACATTAGGGTTCACGGTCTGATCATGTTAAACAGAGGACATGCCGCAAATGGCAGAGATACCACCCTTTGTAGTTACAGTATATTCTACCAGTCACAGCTGAGTGGGAGACCATGGACCCAGGACATGCTGAACGGTATGTATCGTACCTCCCTCTGGCAATCGAGAACTGGAGTTCCCCCAAAAGAAGCTGCATAAGTTACGAAGGAAAGGACATTATGGCTTCTCGCATAATTGTATTGCCAGTGCAAGATTAACCTAGACAAATTGATAGTCTATGAAAACAAAATGACGCATGACCATTTATTTACTTATAAAGACTTTAGAAAAGTGCAATTAAGAACACAATGCTTTGTTTGATCAAATGCAGCTTTGTATAACCGAATCCTGGTGTGTGTGAATGTTAAAAAATAACATTTTGAATTTGTATGGTGGCACATTATGTAAGTGCTGTTAAATATGTGCTGTGTTTATAATACATACTTAATGCTAAATTCATAGTAAATTTATAGTTGATATTTATAGTCTCATACAGTAAATAAATAAATAGGAAATGTGTTTAATGTAAGCAAGCAAGCATTTAGTGAGCGCTTGCAAGGAAACAGTAATGGATTTTTTAAGGATTTAAGAAAATATTTCAGGATAAGCGGCCAACGAGGTATTTTATCCCACATGTGAATCTCTATTCATATTCGTGCCAATCGCAATTTGTACTTTTCTTTCCTTCGTCAATGTAAATTTACTTGATGTGCTCACAATGTTCATTCACATATAGTTCTCACAGCGTGATGTGGATGCATTAAGGTTGGCAGTTGGCACATGTCCCACCTAGCGCCTGGATCTAATTTTTAATGTTATTAAATGTTGTTGAATGTTTATATACACATATCTGTATGTATGTTCTGTACATATGTTCATATAATGAAATGATTTATGGTTTGGTCCATGCTTGTTTCTGGAAAGTTTGATAATGTTCTACTTCAGCAAGTCAATAAAATAAAAGCCAAAACTCATCACTATCTCCACTTCTTGCGAAGGCTTAGAATGTTTGAGGTCTGTAAAAATGTTAATCTTCTATAGAGCAACATTAGAGTCAATTCTTCGGTATGGTATTACCAGCTGGTTTGGGAATTTGACAGTAAAATCTAAAACCCAGATTTTTAATCTGGTTAAGACGGCAGGTAAAATTATGGGAACGCCTGCACCTCTTAACCCGCAGGAGCTTTTTGAACAGGCAACAATCAGGCAGGCTAAGACCATTCTGTCTGATAACTCTGTTTTGTTTCCACAGTTTGTGCTGTTGAACTCAGGAAAGAGGTACAGGGTTCCTTTGTGTAAATATAATAGGTATAAGCACTCATTTGTCCCTCTTGCAGTAAAGCTCATTCATGAGCAGTGATGAATGTATGACTATGAATTTTTTAATATGTCTGTGACTGTGATGGATGAAAAGGATGAATGAAATTGTTTCTTTTGTATTGAAATATGGCTTTTATCTTATTTAGTATAGAAAATCATAAATCTGCCATTTGCACAGGCCCTCAAGTAGCCCATATGTTGACTGTACATTTGTCTTTTAATTGTGTTTAACCATGTGCTTGTTGTTGTGTCTGTAACTCTTGCAGCAAAGTAAGTTACTCAATGTCCAAAACAAATATCTCCTTAGGGAGACCAATAAAAGTACTTTGATCCCATCAGATACCTATTCCACATGTAATAAATCCTGTATTGTGTATCTTTAGAAATACTTTCTTCCTTTTTTAAGAAACTCAAAAAAGAACATTCCACATATTTCAGTTGCAACATAAATCCATCACTCCTCTGATCCTGGTCTGGAACAATTCGACCATGATTATCATGCAAAGCAGCTGTGAAATATGACATTGTAAACATTTGGCAAACAAGTCCTCTACAGAGACTGGGATTGCATTTTGCCAGGTTGAGGAAAAAAAGAAAAAAAGAAAATAGTACACAGCTGCTAACACTAAACATGTCAATGTATTGGACAGATATAGAGATTATATATATATATATATATATATATATATATATATATAGAGAGAGAGAGAGAGAGAGAGAGAGAGAGAGAGAGAGAGAGAGAGACAGAGATAGATAGATAGATAGATAGATAGATAGATAGAGATATATTCACCATGTATCAACTTAGAGAAAGCAGGACTCATTCAGGACACAACCAATAATTCATGAGCGTATGCGGTGTGGTTTAACATTTTCAGTTATGAGTTCAGACTACACTGAAGTTGTGTATAATTTGCATGTGCCTTGACCAGTGAGTTGCAGCCAAACTGTTTACTTAAACATTCTTTCACAAATTTGTGTAAAAAAGACTTATTGCTGTGTTCATTTATTGTTGGATGTGGAAAGTCAAAATTGGCTTCAAACTTACAACTCCCGGCATGCTGTAAAAGACACAAAAAGTGAGAAGTGAAAAGGCCAAAAACTACCAATTTAAAAGACTGATTTAAACTTCATTAAGGTTGGACTCCAAAACCAATTATTTATCCATAAATGTTTTTTATGCAAAATACGAACACCATTAACCCCCAAGGAAAAGGTTTTGCTCCCAGTTCTACTCTCACAGAGATCACATCACATGGAATCCACTTTTTTTTTTTTTAAAGGGTTCTAATAATAGGTTACATTACATGATTGTATGTCTGAATGGTTTAAGATTTATTAAGGACGTTGCATTAAATGCTATAGTGCTTAGTGTCTGTTTCCCCCATGAGTAATTCTAAGCAATGACAACAAAACTGTTGGCGCATCCACATGACACATTCCTTCTGTGATTATATACCACCCCCACCCTCCTCAAGGCAGTTGCTTGTAGCCAAATTAAAAAAACATGGACTCTTCCAAAGAGGTAATTATTACCAGTGTCTGAACATAGCCATACTGAGAAATACAGAGAGAGTTTTGTGGGGCTGATAGTTTTAATAAGCTTTGTATCAATTCCTTTCACAATGGCTTGAAAGACACGGACATTCATTAAAAAGCTCCCATGGCATGACAATTTCACTTTATGGTGTTTTTTTAACTGCCTATGGTCCCCCAGTGGCTAAAAATGGCGATAGGTGTAAACAGAGCTCTGGGTATCCTGCTCTGCCTTTAAGAAAATGAAAGCTCAGATGAGCCGATCTGGAATCTTACCTCCCTTTCTCTGCTTTGCCCGCCCAGAGAATTTGGCCCACCCATGAGAGAGACACACCATGGCTTTCGAATGAGCAAAGTGGCAGTTGGTCAAGGCCTCACTCCCAGCCTCCACCTCAAAAGCTACAGTCTCAGAAATGTCACATACTAAGAAAAGCTCATTGTGGGACTGGCTCTAGTGGCTGTAATTCTGCATCAAGGCTACATTTTGGGAAAGCAACTTCAAATATGGTATTAAGGGACCACTAAGGTCTAAATAAAAGCATTGAAAGACCACCATGTCATGGGAACTTTAATATCAAAAAGTTACGCATTAAATAACACAGTCCAAGTCGCAATATCATTAGAAGTGGCTTCCTCACATGGACCTCACAGACTAACTAGTTATGCTTGGGGGCGCTTTCATCCTTGATGGCACCTGGGGTATTCTGTTGCACACTTTACATGCACTTCCATCTGACACTGCTAGTGTCACACTTTGGCCTGAGGGTTATAGCATGCCAGGGGAGCAAGGGAGTCAGCCTCTCTGTCGCGCCTCCCTCTGGAATGAAGCACATGTGCATAGTGAGCATGAACTGACTGTCACGACCCCCCACACACCCCTCTCCTCCTCTCCCCAGTGCTGTAGTGCACAACCTCTGCATCAGCTCTTCTGTCACCATCTGAAGTATAGCTTTAAGTGCATTGTGGAAGTAAAATACAAAAAGACAGTTGCAGGAATGCAATAAGCACTGAAGATAAATGATAGTTTAGGTTGTCTGCAAAGCATAGTCATCTAAATCTTGTTATTATATGTATCCTAAATTGATGAGCACATCTTTATGCAAAACCTATGACAAAGCAGAGGTACAAAATGTGCAATATGAATTACTATATGTGAAAATATATGTGAGTCAGCTTTTCGGCCAGCAATTAACCGGTTGGTTGTGAAAGCTGGCGTTAAGTCCACTGTACAGTCATAAAATAAGTGTAACGATTCAAAGTGCAGCATGACCTGTACATGGTCAGCTGGCTTTAAGGCCAAGTCTCATGGCAAAGGTTTAGCCGGTGGAGAGGCGGTTGAGTTTGCAGAGTCCACACAGCTGGTGCCTCAGTGGGAGGTCGACAAGCCCAGTTAGATCCACACAGTATGTGGAAAGAGTAATGTTGGGCATTTCACGCAAAGTTTTTCCGCTCATAACGCTACGGACGAGGGTCTGGCTAGTCCACACAGCATTCCAGGATGAAAAAAAAAAAAAAAACATACTCTGTTTTTTTTTTGGGCATTTCTTTAAACCAATCACAATCACCAAGGGCAGCGCTAAGCAATGAGCAGGGCCACAGTACAGCTGCAAAATAGCCTCTGGAAGGACCTTGTTTTGGAGGAACGTGTATGTTCAAAAGTTGTGTTAGTCATAAACTCAGATTGTACAGATAGTCTAGCTCAGTGTTTCTCAAACATGTTTTCAATATTGTACCCACTTTGAATTGTTTTTTTAAGCCTAGTACCACCTGACCAGCGCAAAACATTTTTGGTAGAAGAAAAAAAAAAGTCTATAGAAAGTGGTAGGCTACAATACAGTGATAGATTCACTATAGATGTTTTTTAAACACAAACACATTTAAATGCTACATTTCAAGTGTTTCGAATCCATCACTCATTTTTGCAAATATTTCACGTACCCCCTGCAATACTTCAAAGTACCCCGAGGGGTACATGTACCCCCATTTGAAAAACAGTGTTCTAGCTAGCAGTCTGGATTTACCCTGCAGAAATCTGAGGAGCAGGTAACCACAGTCCTCATACATCCACCGGAGTTTAGAATGCCAACACTAAGAAAGTGGAAGATACCGGACATCCGGCCGAAAAGAGTTAAAATCCGACGGAAAACGCAGCAATCCCAGAAGTGGAGCATCGTGGATATAGTCTACTCCACTCATGACAATATAAATAATCAACAGCAGTGGCATGAAGTAAAAATTAGTTGATCAATGTTTGCTTTTGTATGTACAGTACATATGTACAGAGTACTTATGTAGAAGGAAGACCCGTACTTTGCTGCCAATTAAGGTTTAACTGAATATGTAATCAAGAAACACAAGAAAAGATTTACTGCCAAGAAGGACAAAGCTTCATTGACAGGGACATTGTTATTAATCAAAAGTGATGTCAGGAAACACATTTATACATTTAATGAGGGATGGATCAGATAAAGGCAGCAGGAAATTCTTCCATTAATCCAAAAAAAGGTGAGAGGATAATCTCTGAAGACAAGGTTCTATTGTATATGCTTGCTTGTTGAAAGGTTCATGCAATTCAAACAATCCAAATTGTGGGAATGTATGCCAGAAGGACTACATTCAGGCTGAAATGCAAAATAGAAATTTCATTTTTATGTATGTAACTATTAACTGGACCAAGGTTCTATGTGCTTGGTTTTATTCATTTGTTTGTCAGGAAATACTTGCGCACATCACGCCTCCTCCTTAAATAGAATTGTGTTGCAAAATAAATGCCCAGACTCATATCTTATTGACTTGAGCATCCACGTTATAATGTTCAACATGGAAGCAAAACACATGCTGTTCTACTTTTAGCTCTACATCTCTTGTAGGCAGATATCAAAAGGAAAGACTAGCACTCAAAATAACAATTATTTTTATAAAGTAAAATAGCTTGAGTAAACAAAGCATGTACTATTCATTAGAACAGAAGCTCTACAGTAAGAAAGGATTTGGTGTGACTCATAACCCGCACCAAATCCTGGCACAACATCACTACAGTTGTAAACCAACACAAGTGGTCTCCCATCTACCACCGGATCACCTACAAAAGCCCCCACACACCTCACTGACCTCCTCTCCCCCTACCAACCCTCAGGTCCCTCAGATCCACCTCAGCCGGTCTCCTCTCCATCCACAAGTCCAATCTCCGAAGTTTTGGGGACAGCCTTCTCCAGGGCAGCTCCCAGGCTCTGGAACTTCCTCACCATCTTCCAGTCCCACCTCAAGACCCATCTCTTCACCTCTGCATATCTGTAGACCCACGCCCCCCCCCTTTTCATCTGTGCCTGAATCTTGTTTTGTTTAGCCTTGTTTTTGTTTTCTACCTTGCCCTGGAAAGCGACTTTGGGTCCTAGAAAAAAGTGTTATACAAATTCAGTTTATTATTATTAACATATACTCTGCAGTAAAGTATATCTGCTGAAGTTCTTCCGCAAGTTTATAATGCATGAAGTGATTTTGATGCATAGGATATACAGTATATGTGCAAATGGATTGATAGGGTGCAACAGTTTGTACACTAATTTACTTTGACATTCATTTTCCATTTTCTCTGAGCATCATTTAGTATTTACAATGCAAGAACGTCATCTGACAGCAGAAATATGTATGACTACAGGAGTGTTTGATATATTATGATAGAACACATAACAGTTACACTTGTGCTTGTACTCTCTGTGCCAATTACACTTCACCTAAAAACGACTGAGTCTTTGATGTAATCTGAAACAAAAAAAACATTAATGACATGATTTGCATGAGTTGATTAAGAGTAAAGTCACCTGAGGGTTTTATCTTCCGGTTAAGTAAGACTAGAGTCACTCTGAGCATCACTCAGCATCATCATACAGCGAGTTAAACACTGAGTAATGCAGATGATTCAAGATACAGTAAATGTTTACAGAATGAATGCTGATACGGATCCTGGGGAGAAACAGATTTGTTGCAAGACAAGAAAATTAGCAATAGATGTAAAACTAACTATACAGTTTGAATTGTATAAATGTGTTTTGACTTACTCTGCAATAATGATGTATATATTGGTTGTATTTATTCTGCATCAAAGATATTTAAAGTTAGGTGTTATTTAGAGAGCAGTCACACCACATAATATCTCCTCCATCACTTTTAGATAGATTTCCAGATAGATTTCCAGATAGATTTCCAGATAGATTTCTAGATTTTGAATTTTTGTTATCATTTTGTTATTGCTCCTCATTGCTTATCAACAAAAGCTACTGAAAACCACAAAGTTGAAAATTATAAGTATACATTCAAACTAAATCAAGAGTTTCTAGCTGCAGACCTCCACTGTGGAGTCTATACCGGCGCAGGCTCCACTGTCAGCACATCTCTACTGTCAAGACAAGACATTGCAGGCAAATAAAATTGTGTAAACTCTTCTGGTGAAAGTAGTGTGGTCGTTGATTTATGTTTAAACAGCCTAAGTAATAAACTTTGTAAAATGCAAACGACCTTGTAAATGCTGCATTAACACATTCCGTTCATACAGCATTTATCTTGCCGATCCTGTCAAACTTTTTCTTGTTGAGGCCATATGTATTTTCTCCAAACAATTAGCCTCTTATTTCATAAGCTTCAATTTTTTTGTTTAAGAGCATGTGAAAAACTATCTGTTGTGTGATATTACAGTAGATGGTCTCACTCATATAAACACACACACATACACATATATATACACACACATATATATATATATATATATATATATATATATATATATATATATATATATATACACACACACACATATTACATACATATACACTACACACACGCACACACATACACATACATACACACAAACGGTATTTTGTTATTATATTACTGAAACTCACATAAAAGTGCAAATATAGGTGGTTAAAAATACAATAACTTATTTTTGTCTTCCTCATATTACTATACAAAATAAAATATACATGTCACATGAAAAAAGGGGAAATATAAGTCCTTTATTTTGGATGTAAAGAACAACAAACAGTACCACAGGCAATATGTTAAAACTGTAAACATCAGTGTGTACACAGAACACAGCGGGAGAGGAGTGATAAAAGGAGAGAGAAGATGAGCGAGCAGGCTGTAGTTTTGAAGTTACTTTAGTCAGTTGTTGTCTTGGCATTTGCAGTAGGTCAAGTAGCCTACAGTATGTGTCTTTATCCGTGATTTCCTCCAGAAACGTCCTAGCTTCCATTTTGTGAAAGGCAAACTTGAATGGCTTCAACTGATGCATCTCTTCTTCATCCATGGCTGCACACAATAAAGCCTAACACACGGTTATATATTAAACTGTTGAGATTATGCACAGAAAAAAAGCTATGCTACCTTCACGTGCTAGTTGGAACATCCTATGTCCCACAGTTGGAATTACTGTGGTTAATTAAGTATGTTATGTTCAAGTGCTTTTTTGTCAGAGAGAAATTCTCACCTGCTTCTCAGGCCTAGATGAGTCTCTGGATTTCCCACTCAAAATTATAAATTGAGGGGGTGTTTATGTGCAACTTCCAAGTTGGCACCTCATATTTGCAAAAATCATGAAGGCAGCATAAAATGCAACTTCAGAAACTAGCCATTGACGGCAAAGTACATTTTAACACGAAAAAGTAGCCCACATGTGTAACATTCAGAATTTGGGATGTTTATATTTATACAGTATATTGATAGTGGTAGCAATTTTAATGACAAAAAATGCAAGACCCATGCATTTCAACGTACAAAGTATTAAGCAAATCAGTGACCAACCTATGCAAAGTGGCATCAGGTTTCACTCGTCGTGATGCAAATTAACAATTTTGACTTTAGGGGGCAGGGTGTTTTTTTTTTTAAATATTTCTTGTCCTGACCCGCTTGACAGTGGAGGTGTTCTGACAGTGGAGCCTGCAACGGAAGAGACGCCACAGTGAAGGTCTGCAGCTAAACCCCTCGACTAAATAGTGAGCTAATTAAATAAGTATAACACAACATGCAAGTAATTTCAATTGCCAAACTAATAAGCTGCTGTGCGGTTATACATCTTAATATATTAACATCCATAACATTGATATCCTATCATCGTTGGGAACCATCAAAAATGAGTACAAGACATGACTCTACATGGCAGGAAAAACTTACTCTACATGATCTACTAATTAATTTTCTCAATCTGAAATGTCACTTGTCACTCACGGGTGGATGTGAATGGCTCTTCCCTGACTCCTCTTCTAGATTTTCATTCTTATGTAGCTGGAGGGCAGCATCTTTCGTTTCAACTCCAAGTAATAAAGCATTTCTCACTCAGGTCCAACTTTGGAACAACTCAAATACGGGTTTTGGAAGTTTGACAGACAGTTCTCACAATGCAAACCCTGCAGCATCCCAAGTGAAGCCAGCCAGTTGGAAATATCTGTCACTCATCTTTGTTAAAGATTAGTGGCATTATGTAAGTTTTCATGCAATACTTGCTGTGATGTACTTTGATGACCCCTAATGCATATATTATTTTGCCAGATTGTACCAATACAGCTTGAAAGCCACCCCAATATACACCTGGGGCATCATTTATCAAACCGTGCGTAGCTTTTATTACAAAGGGTGGCATACGGTCAAAACACAAAGTGCCTGAGCACATATATTTGGATTCATAAAACCCAAGGGGGTAAGCCTCTCCTCTCTAAGCGTAGCTCCTATGGCGCCATTTTAATGCAACCAAGCACTAACCACAAATAGTTAATAATATTTTATATTGCACCATTCAAAATGGTTAAAACTTGCTTTACAGTAAAATAAAAAATAAAGCCTTAAAAATACTGTATAAAAAACACTACAATACTGTAAATGATAACCATGTTAAAACTATGTGCTCCGCCAGATATAGAAAACATTGAATGCGGTACTGATCACGCAAACAATAACTCCAGTGAACTTATTTGAAACTTGTTAGTGAGGACTAGATTAAAACTGTATTTAAAGCAGATTCTGGTTTCCAACTTCACCCCAGGTGTGTCTGTTAAAACAACTCTGTTGATGTTTTTACAATCAAGCAACAGTACAAACATGGGCATGGGTAGCTCTTCTATGGCTGTGTGTGGTTATGCAAAGAAATGAATATTGTAAAGGCTACCATACACAATGGATAGGAATCATATATATGCTAGCAAATAACAAACCCACTATTGATTACATTATCTTAATGCAGTGTAACTGTAGCATGTAAATAATGCACCTAAAATACAAACATGAGCACGGGCGTTCAACAATCGCCATTATGAATCAACAACCAGGTGTAACCTAGCTAACGGGTGAAGAACACAAACAGCAAAATCACTAGCTAACTTACTTTAAATTTGCCAGAACTATAGACCATTAAAACAGGCTTAAATGAACTGACAACATAAGTTATAAGACTTACAGTTCTCAAGGATGCACACACACACAATCTGATTATCCTGATTATCTATTTCTGACTTTTTTCTCCGTGTGGGGTGCACTTGTGGTGAGGTGCGTGTCCACGCTATTCTCCGACATGCACTCACAATCACACCTGATAGACAACCTTTTGTACAAAACTAAAGTTTAGTAAAGTAAAAATATCTGAAAAATCAACTTGAGTACAATAACAAAAGTATTTGTACTTTGTTACTTCCCATCTCTGTTAATAAGGAGCCATATTTAGATTTATTTTAAACAATGGTCTCAGTTTCACAGTTTCATCCATCTACCGTCGGTGTTGCCGTTTGTTAATTTCACCCGTTACTGTGCGCACGCCTGGGTCAGAGTCCGTGGAGGAGCGCCTCCCGTCAAGTTTGTTTTTTTATAAATCTTAAAGTTTGCTTAAAAAGTGCTGTGCACCATCTTTATTCAGATCCCGATTAGCTGCTAAAAGCTACTCTCCCTGGGGTCCACAAACTTGTGTGTGCAAATGAAGCCCCTGGACTTATGCTCATTCTCCATCTCTCCTCTTCTTGCTCTATGTCTTTTGCTGTGCATCGCTGAAGCTGTTGGCCCCTTTGGGCTTCTATTTAAATGGATATTCAGCTCTGTAAGTGGTGCCATCTTCCAGAGAACTGGGAATGGCTGAATTATGCTGCTGACCTTCTACACAGACCTCCTCTCGTCTACATGAACTCCAATGCCCTAATCAAGTACAAGCACTTTATATTGATTGGCTAAAAGTCCTCTTATTATTTTAAGTCAGAAGAGTTTCAACAAAAGAGTTTGGTTGGTGTCTTGTCATTTAGGATTATTCGTCCTCCGGCAGAGTCACAGCCAAGGGGTCTGTGTTGGAGCTGTTGTTCTAGTTAGATTCCATCACAGAAAGTTCTACACGGCCTTAAAAAAAAGAAAAGTGTCAGACTATCTGAGCAGGACTGAAGGGAACAAATGAGACAAGACAGTATAACACTGTCTGGGCCATTATTTTTAGTTATGTCATTCTGTGAAGATTCCTGACAAGCATATGAGTAAAAATGATTTCCCACTGACTTCCTGAAAGAGACTCAATCAAATCAGCAATCAAGATCAATTAGTCTGAGCTGTGTGGAGTAGGCTACACATTCGCAAGGTTGAAAAACAATGCTCTGCTAATTAAATGGTGGCTGTGATAGCCCACAAAAGCATCTGATTAAATTAAGGTTATTCTATTTTTTCTCTGTATAAATAGCTTTGAAACATTTGAGATTGCAGCATCCACCGTTATTGAAATGTAAATTTCATTTGTTTAGCGCATTTGACAAAACTTATAAGTGTCTTATGTGCTAATGAGTAATACATGGGTGATTGATTGTCATTGTAAATTGATTAAATGAGATGTAGACTCAGCTGTCAGTTGCAGGGGTACAGATTGAACATTCATTTGTTAAGTTGTTCAGAGCTGAGGCAGTAGAGTTACTGCATCAGGACAATTCGTAGTTTTATCTCAATTAAGCTTCAATACATTTTTACCATTACCTTTGCCATTACATTCCCCACCATCTGGTATTCATGTAGGCAAAAACAAGTAATTTTCCAGGTATGAAATATTAGACAGCTGAGAACATAATCTGTCTAGATACAGTAAGTCATACAGCCGAAAAAGCAATTAAAAAAATAATTTGAGTCCCTCTCATCAGCCAGGGTTACATTAGTCTCTACAGCAGCACTGTGGTGAATGCCAAAAAAATCTGATAACTTATGGCAGATCCAAGGTTATTTTTTGTAACACATTACTAACAGTTAAAATACAATAAAGCTCACCTTGCCAACAGACGTACAGTAGCTTTTATACTGCTTTCTTTCTACCTCACAAGAATATCACAACACAGGTCTCATTTATAAACATGGCATACGCACAAAATGTGTCTGAAAATGTGCGTGCGCCACTTCCCATGCAAAGGTTATGATTTATATAAAAAATAAAAAAATGCATACCCACATTTTTGGTGACAATGGGAATTGGTGACGCAGAGGGTGAAGTGGTGAACTGATGTCAGAGTGTAGAAAGTAAATGTGGAATAATGATTACTCGTAATATTAAGTATTACAGTTTTATTCACAGTATATTTTCTCTCCATACCATTCATGTTAAAATGAAGATAAATCCAGCAGTATTATTTGTGCTTGTACTGAGTGATAATTGTTCCATAAACACCTTGTAAAATCCAACTCAAATCTTAAATCAAAATTTGTTTTTAATATCTCACTGTCACATGGTCCGCTATGGAGCGCAAGAGGATGAGATGGCCCGACTCCATGGGATACATGATAGCATCAACTACCCTACCATTAGATAACGGTGGAAGACAATGTAAATAACTAAATGTCTGTCTTTAATACTGTGCATATATCATCAAAGTCTGAAAATACAGCCATTAAGCTCGCGCGCAATCGTAACACTTAATGTCCTCATTAATGGTCAGAATTTAATACTGTTAGTGACAAAACCTGCATGAACAAAAGTGTGTTTGCCTTTTACACTTTCGTCTTCAAATTGTATCTCTGGGTGGGGGATATAGTTGTTGCTGTGCTTTTGACAAGGTGTTAATCACAGGGACCATGATGATGACTGGCTAATATGCAGATTTAAATATCCATAAAGCTGGGCTCTTGGAGGTATGTACTGAATTGGGTCCAGTAGAGAGGGCAACGTGCCGTAACCATGTCATCCCAGTCTAAATACATCCTCGCAACTCTGTGGGTAACCGGCTGTTTCATATAAATATTCAACTCTGTACACCTCAAGAACATCCAGTCAACTCTCATATATCTTTGTATGGGTGTTAAGCTAAGTTAAGTTTTTTTTGGAAAGAGCAGAGAGGATATTGGCCTAGAGGCTCTATTCCTCTACCCCATTAACATTAGCCACCTAATCCTCCAGCCGACTGCAACCGGAAGGATCTGACAGAGAACTTTTGTCTGTCTCAAATGTCTGAAAAGTGCCCTTTGCTGAAGGTGAGGATGAAATTCCCAGACTTTTTAATCTCAGAGGCCCTGTCAGGGAGGCAGTTTAATTATGACTGATACAGCTGTGTGTGTCTGTGTGAGCTTGTGTGTCTATGGAATATCAGTGAGAGTGTGGCTCTGTGAGTGCTACTGCCTGTGTGTGCGGGGCAATGGGGGGCACACAGCTTTTCAATTAAGAAGCCAGTCTGATGGACATGAACTGAAACCTGTTCTGCTCTACACTCCTCTATTCAAGAAAAGAAATCATGTTTGTCTATAAGGCTAGGTTTAATCCATCTGTCAGACCAGTCCATGGGTGATTTGGGCGGCTGTGGCTCAGGTGGTAAGAG
Organism: Etheostoma perlongum; assembly: GCA_026937815.1. Classification (NCBI taxonomy): domain Eukaryota; kingdom Metazoa; phylum Chordata; class Actinopteri; order Perciformes; family Percidae; genus Etheostoma; species Etheostoma perlongum. The sequence continues at coordinate 25,923,273 of CM049378.1, read as the reverse complement.
CAGTCGCCTACCAATTGGAAGGTTGGTGATCCCTGGCCTTGCAGTTCCATGCCAAAGTGTCCTGAACCGTGAATTGCTCCTGATGCTGCCATCGGAGTGTATGTGTGTTTGAATGCTTATTTAATGAGTAGGTGGCACCCTGTACTACAGCCTCGGCCACAGTGTTAGGAATGTTGGTGAATGGTTCCTGTACTATGTTAAAGCATGTTGCGTAGTTGTCAAGACTTGAAATAGTTAGCTAGCTAGCTATATAAATACAGTCCATATAAATACAGTCCATTTGCCAACACATACAGTACATAGTGTCAACAACAAATCCCCTTTTTTGATTGTGTTTGAGGCTGTGCAAGTGTTGGATGTGTGTGAGTACACTTTTGGTCAAACCTTTGATGCTTCATTACCTTTTGACCTTTACCTTTTGTAAAGAGAGTAGCACTCAACTTTATGAAAACCCTCCTTATTTTCCTTACTTTCTCCATAAGTGAATTTCCCCATTGTGGGATGAAAAAAGTATTACCTAATCTTTTTTTCCAACAGTGTCAGACAGCTTCTCAAGTTCTCTTCTCTGAAAGTAAAAAAGCAGTTTGTCCCAAAAAAAAGTTGAGAATTATGAGCAGTAAGTAGTTATCAGATTGTGGAAACAAATATGACATGCAAAAAAGTACAAAAATGATCAGCACTGGTAAGGAAAAACTTAGGAAGCTTAGCAGCAGAATTGATATTCACATATGTGAAAAAGGTTCAGGAGACTTTGATTTGATGATACAAAAAAAGAATTTAATGAAGTCTTTGAGGACAAATTAGAATTGCACAGTACAGTGTGCTTGCCTTACCAACTCTCTGTCTTCCTTAAGGTGTATTAAAACTCATGCTGGAGGCATTAAGTTCAGCTGAATCTTTAATGTAAACAAAGATATTGAGGGTGCCTTAAACATAGATGCTTAACCCAAATTCCTCCGCACAACAAAAATTACTTGGATTAATAGAAATGCAGCAGTTGTGAAGTGAATTTGACCTTTTCACAGAGTTGCTATGTTGTGGCAGTTTACTCATCTTTTTTATGGTATGTCTAGCAGAGAAGATGGTGTCACTGACTGTGACACTGCTGCTAGCCATGATTACCATCATCATGTTACTGAGAGCAGTATTCACATGATACTACATGAGAAGCAGAGATGTAATGGCCAGTGTGTGTAGTATTGGATTTGTGCATTTGTATGCTAAATAACTCCTTTTATATTTGCCAGGCTGTGAAAGTTCAACAAGGTACAATCACTGTTTACTATAATGGGAATCTACTCACAAAATGGGCAGAAGCGTTGTGAACACAAGCAGTAGACACAAGCACTGGGGCATGAGAAGTTAATGTGAAAACAAGCATATAGAAACAGCAGCATTCTGTCTGGGGAAATATGACCACGGTTATTTAGGATTAGCCAAAGTGGATTTAACTGGAGAGCAAACAATAAGGGAAAGCACAATTAAAACTGCTTCATTAGACAAATCCTTCTCTACGTAAACATATCAAAAGCCAAGGAAATGACAGGCTTTTCTTTCTTTATTTTACAAGTTGACTTTTTTAGCAGTTTCATTGGTCAGGGCCTCTGGAGGTCAGACAGCTTAAAAAATAAAAAATAAAAAGACGACAGTTTTTTGGTGTAACTGCCGCCTTTTCGGTCTTAAATTGACTTTCTTGGTACTTGTTGAGGTCAGGGCGCCTTAATAAGTGAGGAAGAGGTTGATCCCTATTGCTAATTACACGCCACATGGCATTGTTATTGTTTGCTAATTGCATGCTGTGAGTTGCTGAAGATGCCTCGCCTTGAAGAGCTTTTAATCTATGCATTAAGCCCATAAATTTGGCATCAACAACGCGGCTTCTTTCATAATCATATAGTAAATCCTCTGAAGGTTGTGGGGGGGGGGTATCATTGGAACAAAATGTCTCTTTCTTGGCTGCAATGAGATGGGGAGGTACGACAGACACACTCCTAGAAAATTTGCATGTAACGCACGCATATTGCAGAGGGATGTTTCCATGGAGTCAAGCATTTGCCTGATATCAGTTATTTTATATGCATCACTGTTTTTAACAATAATTGCATAACACTAGTAAAAAATATATATGCCTCCTACATGTTTGGAAACATTTAGGTCTAGATCCTAGTGCCACTTCTAAATGATACAGAATTTTTCAATTTTTAAGAAGTGGCTTTTACCCTGATGGTTGACCTGGTTGAGATGTCATGAGACAGTCCTCATTATGTATGTCTATCTTTCTTCTACTGGGTGTCATTACTCGGCTCAGAAAAGCCACTAGGAAGTGTTTTGAAGGGTGAGGATATGCAAATGACTTGTTTTTCCTTAGTCTGCCTCTAAACAAATAGTGATTTAGAAAGAAAAAAACACAATGAAAAATGCATCAGTGTCAGCAAAGCAGCGACAGACAATTTTCTAATTGTCTAAGAAGTGCATCAATTGCGTCAATTGATGGGGCATCTATTTACCTTAATGCTTGTGACTCTGCTAAGGGTTGACTCTGTTAAGGTGTGTGTGTGTGTCCGTCCTTTTATTGTCACCACTGTCTGGAAAAAATCTGCAAGTTTTAGCTCAGATTAATCTGCTCAGTATATGTGAGCGCATGTTTGTGCTTGGATGAGTATCTATTTTGATATATGCCAGAATGTGTCTGTGTGTACAGTCATGTCAAAAATGGATTTAATTTTTTTTATAGGTCAGTGAGGTCTGTCTGTCTGTCTGTCTGTGTAGCGCAAACAAGAATTCAATTTCAAGTCACGTGTCAATATTAACAAGAGTGACATTTTTCTGTTCTCATCATGACATTTTATCCGAGTAATTTCTTTGACCTGAGGGCCGCTGGAGAGAGAATTCAGAGAATGGACAAAAGGGGCCAACAGGGAGCAAGCAAAGGGGGCTGCATACTTTGTGAGCTGCAGAAATAAATCCTTTCTTAGTGGGATCTTAGGTATTGTCTGTGATTGAGACCTTTTCCAGAGGTAGTTTTTGATAGCTGCGTTAACATTTTTGCTTTTCTCCAGTTCAGGATCATTCCCATGCTGAGAGCGTTCCGGTCAAACTATTTCTCCTGTTTCTCATTCTTAACGCACATTTCCTGTTGAAAACTCAGCTATTCAGTGCTTTAGAATGCAAATACTAATTAGTTCATTACCATGTACTTTTTAGATTGTTTATATTATCCAGCTACAGATTAAGTTACTGGATAATTTTTTAGCAAATGTATGTGCACATTAATAATAACTGCAGATAACTGTATTGAGAGGAGATTTATATGGTTTAATTACCCTGATCAATAGAAATTATTTGTTAGATTAAAGGCTTCATGCTGATTCAATGTACAATTCCTCAGTAGCAGTTCCTCTATATAGCATAAATAGATTATTTTTACATCCAAGATATGTAAAAAAATATATTGATGCTGATACATGGGCAATATTTCAACTTCCACACAGCCAACTGCTTGGATCACTCTTTTTAAAATAGCTATTATTTCTAAATATAACAGTGTTTTTTAAGTGGCGGATTCATAATATGCCTAATCCCATTCTCCCAAATATTCTCTGTTAAATAATGACCGTAAAGACGGTATGGTTTGCTTGACACACAACTTGCAAAAGAATTGCTCCATCTTATGCGTAAACCACCTCAAGACCTTTCAATCCCCCTCTGGGTCAACACACGTCATTCAATCTAAAGATATTTTGTTCAGCAGAATCCACGCAGCCACTGCTAAAAGCTTTATATGTCCTGGACTGTGGTCATTTTTTCTCATTGTGGATCTGTGTGGTGGGATGTGTGAGCACTCCTGCAGGTGAGTCATTGGTTTAATAATTTTATTAGTCATTTGTTGTGCATTAATCAAAATCAATTAAATAAAAGTTTATCCCAAAAATGAAAAATGACAGTAGGTTAATAATTGCTACCAACAGAGCTTAGAGTCCTTCAGTGGCATAAACAGGTACCTGCCTGCACACCAACTCTCTTGATGTCATTGCACGGACCAAATTTGACACCCCCACTTTGATTACCACACATTTTGCCATGACATTGAATTGTTGCAAGTGGCTGGTAGATTTTCTTTACTTACCAGCCAACAAAATAATAATTGTAATGGCTGATCAAATTCTAACATACACTACCATTTGGCCGGTGGACAGAAAAGTACATTTTGTACCCTGCATACAGATATATGCACATACAGGGTTACCCTGCAACTGTAACCCTTTCATCTTTTTAACACTTGGATGGGAGAAATATTGCCTTTGGTTTTTGGCTTTAATGCAGGTTTTGGTCATGGCTTCACGATATGAGAAAAATATGCGATATGCAATAATGTTAATACCGCGTTAACAATATCACTCACGATAGATGAACAGATGTACTCAGTGTACTCAGATCTGCCTTTCTGCTGCTTTCAGTATTCTATAATACAAATTGCTTGATGAATTTAAAACATTAAAAAGAAAATAGTTTTCAACATTCATTTATGAACATATTGAACATTATGAAAGGCACCCCTACAAACAATATCAATGACGGTTACGATTTTAAAGTGCAGTTTTCTACCAATATTTTTTCTCAACTAACAATATTGCGATGCCAATAAAAAATAAAATTGTACAAAATGTCATTACAAAAACAAAAAATGTCAAATCTAAATTAGCCCTTTGTGTGTTTTTATTTGGAAGTGCTGTAGTCTGATATTGTATTTTTATCATAATTTCCTATTTCCTTTGGCAAACAAAAAGTGGTAATTTCCTTCCTGTGGCTCCTGAGCTCTGAGGAAACACTGCAAGCTGTCAATAAGTGGCCGAGTTCTGCTTACTTTGACTTGTCTAAACCCCTAATAAGAAATGTGTCCTCAACTGCCCTGTCTGCATCTTCACTAAGAAAAACGAAATACTGCACCGTGTTTCTAAAGTGGCCTAAAATGAAGGTAGGATGGAAGCCTAAAAGATAAAAGTAGAGTTGATGCTCTGATGACAAGATAGGATTTCCACTAATTTCATGCTTGACGTCTTCAGATTTTCAAAACGGATGTCAGTTATCATCAAACTTAAGCTCCTGAACAAACATAAGGGGCCATATTTTAACAATCATAGCACATGGCATGAAGCGCATGGCGCAGGTGCGTTTAAGGTGTGTCCAAATTCACTTTTGCTAGTTTGATGGCAGAAAATAGGATCTGTACGCCAGGTGCTTGGTTCTAAAAGGGTTGTACTTGGTGTATTTATTAATTCATAGGTGTGTTTTGGGTGTAACATGCAATAAACCAATCAGAGTGTCATCTCACATTCCCTTTGAAAGCCATGCACGTTTGTATGTTGCCATACCGTGATATTTCATTTGTAATCTTGTGCATGTTTGTGTGCTGCTGCGCTTTCCTGTGTGTTTCCAACATGCATATTGTGCACGTGCTGTGCATAAGCCTAGGCACATTTTACTAATGGGCTGTTAAAATAATGAAATGCTGCGCTATTGACTTTAGACTTTTTTTTGGTCAATGGAGCGATCCCCTTACGCTGCCTCAAGATGGCAATATTCCAAGAATTTACCTGAACACACCTCCCTGTAAGACCAGCACGCCCATGGGCGCAGATGCATTTGCTGTTTAAATGACGGGGGCGCCCAACGGTCTTTCCTTGCACCATAGGAATGGTCAGGTAGACTGACGGAATGTATATGTATTTTTAAGCTATAGTGCGTAGTTTATGTCTGTTTTGTGGGGAAATCCAAATAAAACTGTAGGCACATCCACATAATACAATCCTTACATGATCGCGCAGTACCCCCACCCCTCCTCCACACAGGTGCTAGTAGCCAAGGAAGACACAGAGGATTAAATAAACATTCAGAAAAGGTTATTATCTTCGCTCAATTTTCTGCGTGCAAAAGTCACCGGACAACAATTTTCTGAACATAGCCATACTGAGAAATGCAGAGAGAGCTTTGTGGAGCTGGTAGTCTCCATTCCCTTTGTATCAACTAATTTGGCAATTATTTGAAAGAAACAGATGTCCATTAATATAAAAAGTTACGCACTGAAGCTTTCAATTCAGGTCATGGCAACACATTGGACAGAAAAAAAAAGTGATCATCACATTGCAAAGTTATTGCTGTTCCGTGAAGCCACTGTGTGGGTGGTAAGTATGCAGGCTCATATATCTTTTTTAGGGCCTTCACAATCATTTGCCAGGAGCATTTTAAATTGGCAGAGAATAAGTTGTGTTACTTACGCCTTTATTCTTTGAGCCCCTAATAAATTACCTGTGTTACGTTTCAGGAAACCTTGACAGGTTAAAGCAGGGTTGTCGCATTAATTTTATACCCATGTAGAGACTGAGATGAATAGGATGCAATTAACCCCATCTCGAAAACAGACATTTCTGTTTTTGCATAATTTCGAATCTCCCACTTCCTCATTGTGCAACATTAAACAAACCTGTGCTCATATATTTTACAGGTCAGTTCCATTAAATGCATTGTGCTCACCTGGCAACCAACTGCTGTGCAAGGACCCTGGCATTCCACACATTTTGTGCTTGCATCATTTACTGCGTGCACCCACACATGCTGGAGTGAGTCATCGTTCCCTTCAAGATGTGGTCATCTTTTCTCCGACCACGACAGAAATTGTGCGCCGCCTTAATGCGGCCCAGACCGGCTCATGATTTTTCTCGAGCCACTCGATGAAATGAGCTCAAGATAGCGCTGATGAATCCCTTCATCATCTGTTGATATAACTGGTCATGGTGTTAAGGAGGTCATTTGAGATATTATAATCAAGTTGCATGAGTTCTCAGCATTGTCTTCAGGCCTGTTCATTTAATGCCGCCATGGGCTTTTAATGAGGGGTACAATGTAGAAAGGCAAGTAGCGATGTGATTTTAATAGGCTCACTATGGTCCACTGGCAAGGGAAAACAGTCATTGCATTAGTTTTCTCTGAGCGCATAATTTAAGTAAGCGAGGGGAGCTGGGATATTGTCGGCTTGTTGAAGTTCAGGAGCTGTGTCGGCGAGATGGCATGTCGTCTTTCAATGTAGATGAGGTGTTTGGAATGCATTAACCTTTTTTCTCATTTGTTTTGTGTGTGCACCCTTTTTGTTCCACCGTGAAATGAGTCTTCACAGCTACGGGCCAAAATTGGAGCTCACATGGGGCTCAGGAGGCAGAGCCATGTGACACCTTAACATTAGCCCTCAATCGAAATGAGAAAAGATGAGGGGAGAGGAATGAGAGGGAAAAAAGACAAGAGATGGATGAGAAGAGGGGGGTTGGGCCGGCGGCAACGGTCTGATCGGGGTTTGGATAACAGCTATATTTTGTTTCCCTCGCTCATTCTATCTTTCTTTTCATTCTCTTGCTCTCCGTCACCGGCCGTTAAAGCTCAGTACCTCAGGCACAGCAATTATTGGTATGATAGAGATGAAAGGTCAATTGTTAGCAGTATTGAAGGAAGTGACAGAATGAGGAGGGAGGACATTCCAACATTCTAAAGCTTCAAGTGGCCAGGAATAAAAGGAGGAAAATATTGTAATTATGGCTCTCAAAAGTCCCACCTATTGACTATGCAAAGCGAAGGTTCCTGATCTTTTTACTTATTGCAGCCAAAAACTAACAATTTAGGGAAAGATTTAGTATAAAATCACTTTTTTTACCTCTACCGGAAATTGCAAGAAAACAGAATATCAAAAAGTAACAATGTTTTCCTTCTACCAAACTATTAGCCCCAAGCAGTGACAGTGGCCTGTTAACTTCACTGGTAAACTAAGCAGAACCCATTCATTTGTATTAGAAGAGGTGGAAACCGAACAACCAGCTAATGTGTCCAAGTGACCAACCACGGTACTGCAACAGAAAACTCTATACAATTGTTGACAAGACATTTTGAACAAAATCCTTTATAAATAACTGTAATGTAATAATTAGGATTTTTTTAAACCATGAAGGTTTTGTGTTTGCAACATATTCCCAGAGGCTATAAAAGCTATTTTTATGTACATGACGTAATGCCTGTAGGTTGAGCGGGAGTGAGCCACACGGAGGCAAACATTTTTGTGATTGTCGTAATTGTGGAAAACAATAAATGTACATTATATTTTAGTGAGATGAGATGCCAACAACATGCATGGAAGCTATTTTGGACACATCCACAAGATGGCATTATATAAATTGTCTCCTCTGACACCTCCCGTTGGCTTCAATATCCAGCTCTTAGCTGCTTTGTGAAGAGGTAATATGCAGAATTGTGATGCAAAGTACTGTAATTATGGTTACTATTATAACCATTTGCTTTCATGGAATGAAAAAAATAATGAGGCCCATTAGCCTTTATGACTGAAATATCTTGTGGCGCTGGTCAATACACTACACACATTGTTGAGCAGCTGAAAAAGTGTGCATGTGTGTGTCAATCTTAAAATCTCAGCACCCAGCAAAGAAATTAGGTGACATTGCAGATATATTACTGCATCTCCATTAAATAGAACAAAAATGACTTCTGCATGTTGTTAAAGCTGCACCTTCACTTCCCATGAGAGTTATGCACTATACCTAGAGACTCCTGAGTCCAGGGCAAAGACATGGGAGAAGGACAAGGTGAGAGCATGAGTGAGGAGGAGATGGGAGGAAGAAAGGATGGATTTGGGCTGTAACTGCCCAGGCAATTGGGTTACAGTGGGAAGATGAAAGACAGGAACTGCAGGCAGAGAAATAAGCAGAAATGCCATCAGAGCATAAGGGACAGCAAATGAGGAAATTGGAGGGAAAGTAAAATTAAGCAGAGTTATGCTGAGATGGGAAGAGAAATGCGAAAGGCAGCCGCAGAGATCTATGTGCCGGGGGAAGAGTGCTGTATTTCAGGCCCAGTGCTTTTGTGCCATTTGAATCACTGCAGGTTTCCCATGCCCTAGGCTCTTCTATATAAAGCTCAGACAGCTGCTGGATTTTTCCACATTACTGCCATAGAATTGGATTAATACAATGCCTGTCCATGTTTTCACCGTCATCAGCCAGCATCCGGAGGGACCTGCTCTCACAGGTCGCTGGCCACCTGTCTCCTTCTGCTCATTGTTATGGAGGGCATTTGCTGGTATGGGTAATGTATGACACACTGCATGCAAAACATCATTAGGAAACAAGTTTGTCACATTCATACACTTATGTCTGAAATATCATTGCATGTTGCGGCTTTAGAAATTCCTTTATTCGGAATTAAGTGGCGCCACCCAAATGATGAAAACAGCCCAATACCAAAAATACACATGTATGTGGACAGGAGTGTCCACATATTTTTTTTTTATAGGTTTTGTCATATAGTGTATTTTCTTTTCACATGAAAAATGTGTACCTAGCCACAACACAAAATGCTAAGAAAATCTTCAGGCTGAGGTAAAAGCAACTGGAATCTATGTATCATGTACATCTATGGCATGTACATAGACATTTAATTCAAGGTAACACTCATAATTGTTGGTACAGTGCAAATAAATGCATGTGTGTAAAGTATCTATAGCTGGTGTGAGAAACACTAGAGTGTGAAGTAGCATTTCTGAATTGCTCTCATGTATCCATGCAAGCCTGAAAATCTGTGCAGACCAGCTGGCCCCCCCATGTTCGTTCAGATCTTCAAAAGATCACTGGAGCTTTCGGAAGTTCCCTCCTGCTTCAAACGCTCCCCAATCATCCCAGTCCCCAAAAAAACCTCCATCTCTGGACTAAATAACCACAGACCTGTCACCCTGACATCTGTAGTCATGAAGTCCTTTGAAAGACTGGTGTTGGCCAACCTGAAGGACATCATTCCCTTTGTTGTAACAGGTCTGTGGATGATGCAGTCAACTTGGGAGTGCATTACATCACCTCCACTCTCCATATGCAAGGATCTTGTTCGTGGACTTCAGCTTGGCGTTCAACACCATCATACCGGACATCCTCAGCACCAAGCTCACCCAACTCACTGTGCCAGAATCCACCTGTCAGTGCATCACAAACTTCCTGAATGACAGGAGTCAGCAGGTGAGGTTGAGGAACATCACATCCAGCGACTAGTAGCATGGGTGCCCCCCAGGGGTGTGTGCTCTCCCCACTGCTCTTCTCCCCCTACACCAATGACTCCACCTCAGGAGACCCATCTGTTAAACTCCTGAAATTCGTTGATGACAGCGGTCATCGGCCTCATCTGGGATGGTGACGAGTCGGCCTACAGACGGGAGGTTGATCAGCTGGCTTTCTGGTGTGGGTAGAAACACCTTGAGCTTAACACACTCAAAACTGTGTCTATGATTGTGGACTTCAGGAGGAGCCCCTCCACTCTTCCGCTCATCACCATATTCAACAGCCCTGTGTCTGCTGTGGAATCCTTCAGGTTTCTGGGATCCACTATATCTCAGGACCTAAAGTGGGAGTTCAACACTGACACATCATCAAGAAGGCCCAGCAGAGTCTGTACTTCCTGCGCCAGCTCAGGAAACTCAACTTGCCTAAGGAGCTGCTGATCCACTACTACACAGCCATCATCCAGTCTGTCCTCTGCATGTCCATCACTGTGGTTTGGATCTGCCACCAAAAAGGACAGGAGCAGACTACAACGGACAGTTAGGACTGCAGAAAAGATCTTCGGTGTCAACCTGCCCTCCATTCATGACCTATACTCTTCCAGAGTCAGGAAACGGGCAGGAAACATCACTGTAGACCTGTCTCACCCCAAACACAACCTGTTCCAGCTTCTCCCCTCTGGTAGGCGCTACAGAGCACTGTACACCAAAACCAACAAACTCAGGAACAGTTTCTTTCCGCAAGCTATCACTCTGATGAACAGCTGACTTCTGACTCCCAGTGCCAGGTTCAATTCCTGTGCAATAACCCAGCAACACTGTCTCTAATCAGTCAGTTTACTGGTTCCACTTATTATTTATTCAGCATTCCCATTCTCTTTTTCAGAGCTGTTCATCTTGTTATATTTACATAATAAAATACTATTTATTCCAGCACCCTTTGCACTATGCTAATTAAAATAACTATCATAATTAACTCCTGCATACTTCGCACTCTTTATTGTACCATTGCCTCAACCTGTCTATATTGTTTGTTTATAGTGTGTATATATTGTTTGTTTTGTTTTAGCGCATTGTGAGCAATGATGATCCAAAGCAAAATTCCTCGTATGTTTGCAAATAAAGCGGATTCTGACGATTTGAAAAGGTATTTCAAATCAAACTGTATAAAAACATGTCCATAAAAAAAAAATTAATTTCTTCAAATTATAAAGGATCTAGCAAATGTTGAAAGCCTGCAATTTTTTCAACAACTCATTATTTCTTCCCATTAGTAAGGAGTTATAAAAGTCTGAAGCATCAAGATGTCTGATCAGCGGTCACGTCACATCAAGGCAGCCTTGAGATTCTGCAAAGCACCTAAATTACATTTCCATCATTTCTTCCTTCTTATGTCTGCACTAGCTGGAGTGTCTCCAGTACCCTTTTATAAATTGTTAGGTCTTGATGGAATAATTCCATATAAAAATGCCAAGAGGGAACTGGCAGAAACTCATAAATGTCTAATCACTGAAGGTTATCTTTTATGATGACTGTGTCAAGGTGCACACTTTGGTACACATAGGCTTGACTTTCAGCATACACAAGACACGCAACATGAATCTACACTCAAAACCCAAATTTTCACTTTTTATAGGATGTCTACCTTCCATTTTTTGGCCGCAGAAATTGCATCGCTTCTGCTTAAGATCTACTAAAAAATTCTTGACCTCAAGCGCAACATCTGCTGAACTCCAAAGAGACCAAGTACATAATTTCCATGCTTCCCCTCAGTCCCTTGGGGAATGCAATGTGGGAAAGACAGGAGTATGAAGCAAAGTATTATGGATTTTTTGTCAATCTGTAAGTTTCTACTGCTTCCACTGTATCCCTGGGTGTTTTGATAGCCTTCAGACATCCTTCAGGCTTGTGGTTTATCGGGTCCAGGAGTTGTTGTTTTTTTAAAGGGTGAAAAAGGAAGAAAAACTTTGGCACTTCAATTTACCCCATCTACTACTGGGTGCTGGAGAGTTGTGAAAGCTGATAGGAAAACATTCTTGACATTCTATAATGGCTCTCTCAGAGGACCCGGCCATTTCTTTTGGACAAACAAAATCTCAAATAACCTCAACCCTATCACTGGGAGCCAGATGATCACCACTGAAACCCGACTGGCTGAGTTATGCACTGTCAGGTGAGCACAATAGGAAAAGGTTTCCTGTGTGGGTCGTTTCATCAGCAAATACAGGGCCGATTTCAGGCACATTCTCATGTGCATACAGGTTAGATGTGGGCTTAAAATATAAATAGCCTACTGCTACATATGAAAAGTTTTACTTTCAATATTAGTATTACAATGATTAGCAAATGATGATAGTTTGTGTTTTGCTTCAATATGAATTTACCACTCTGAAGCAGACAGACAGTAGTGACATTCCAGCTACAGTAGCTTTAGCTTAGCGTTTTGGCTGTACTTGTATGGTTAAATTGTCCGATTTTGGACTTTAAATAGTCCCAAATTATGGAGGTTGTGAATGTTTTTGAAGTTGCTTATTACGGTCATCATGTTTGTCTTCTTATTTCAACCATATTGCCATGCCCTACAAGTTTCTTTATTAGGCTGTAGATAACAGTGACTTATAACTTTTGTATCTAAAATAGGCCTAAAGCTGCTGCTTATTAATAAACTCTTAAATAAAAAGTCACTGTGTGCAGTTACTGTGCCCAACAGAATATTTATAACAATTAATGTTGTATTATTGAATATATTAATGTGTATTTATCCTGAATACCTAAATAAATATAACATTTAATTCATCAATTCAACTGGGATCTAACTTCTTAAAGTTGAAAAACTAAAATAAAAAGGAATAGGAACAAATTATTAATAAAATTATGTTCACATTGCCTGCATATGTAATTAAATGCTTGAAACTTGAACTTTACTGGTCACAGTTCTGACACAGATTAGGTCCTTGACATCACATTGCTAGTAAAGTGTCGGTGTTTCACCCACTGGTCTGACGTTGAGAAAAGGTCAGATATAATTAGGTGTCCCGTCCTGTATCATGTCCTTTGTAAAATAAAAAAAGGTCTTACACCAATTTTGTCACCATTTCATAAATTAAATAGTCAAAATGAGCTTTTTACCATTTTGTCTTGATTGTCAAATTACAAAACTACAATTTATTTAAAAATAAATGTGTTTAACAATGACAATTTTAAAATCCTAGCAGACATTAAACAAAAGCACAATATAACTTAAAATAAATTAATTAGTAAAATTACATCTTTGAATCCTCTTCTTGATTAGCTTATAACTGACTGCAGAAAGAATGTAACATATTGTGTATCCAACAAAAAGGGTATTGAAAAGAATGCAAAGAAGGTGGATGGACCCACAACAAATAAATAATCGTCCTAGACCTTAGCCTACTTCTTCAGGAATAGTGCCAGGTTCTTCTTTATCAAAAGTAGCTTCTCTGCTTTCTCACATGACACCGTTTTGCCATTGCCTCCACGCTGCCGACATGTTTGCTGCATTTATAAAACTTGCATGTTACTCACGCTAAGCTGGTTGCCATTTGGAAAAAACTGAATTGTTCATCAAAATGTATTTGGAACCTTTTTACTAATTTTTAATCGAATAATTCCGTTTTAACATTCTTACATCCTTGATGAAAATATATAGCAGAAGAGTTGTAATATCTCCTTATGGGCTTCTAATTCATTTCTCAAGCATTGGAAAACATGTCTGTCTAATCTTCTTTCATTGATTTAAGTATTTCATTTTACACTCTGCCAATATAAGTTCAACTTCTCTAGCGTATTGATTTAGTCATTACAAGACTGTGGGTGCTCAACATAAAGCTATTATCTAATTGAATAAAGGCCTACATAAGTCATTTTACTCAATAAGAGACTTCAACCTTAAAGTAGATTAGATATTCATTCATGTCCAAAGTCCATCATTTAACATAAGGAAAACTCTGGACACGATGAAATTGCACAAATACTCTGCATTTATCCCAATGCTATTAAACATTTTGTGCAATGCATTTTAGTGACAATAAAAAGGTCTACCAAATAATAGCAAAAAATTACTCCAGGTTAGGAGATCCATCAATGCATCAGTTGATCAAAGCTGAACTATACTGAAGCTGAACCAATAGTGTTATTTAATGACAAAAGAGACATTGTCGAGTGCCAGTAGATCTGTGGGTTGTTTAGAGATGCTTGCCATGTTCAGTGTGAGTAAGAATAACGAATATCTAGTTTACTCAAACTTTCCCTTTGTGCATATGCTCCGTTTACGTACTTATCTATTCAGGGATGGAATTTATTCCAGAATACTTTGGGTAGAAGTCAAGGAACCAGGGACAGGCCAGCAGCTCGTGGCAGGGAAATCATGGAGAGTCATAGACAGATTTTATAGGAAATCAATTACTGGTCTGCTAATGGTGGATAACAAGAATCCAGGCAAACAAACCGTCCACACAGAAACAAGGACAGAACCTTGTTGCTGTGAAATGACAGTGCTAACTGAGCCGCCATACCACCTCCATACTGCTGGTGGTAAAGGATGTGAACGCTTAGCAAATAATCTGTCACGTTCACACTGAAAGGGTAAATGTTTTTCAGGCAAGCAGAGCCATCTGGTGTGTGGTGGAGACAGCAGCTGGAGGAAGGCAGGAAGACGGGTTCAATGGGCCTTCGAGAAAATGACAGGCGTGACAGGGTGAGCGCTCTGAGTCAGGTGATGTTTCACCGCACGGCAAAATGTCTAGTGATTCACTGCTGTAGTGGACTGCACCTGCTCAATGCAGACGCTCCAATCAGCAATTGGAATTGGGAGCAGAGTGACTCCACACCTGAATCAAACTTAATTTTTAAAAATCTCCAAAATGTATTTAGGCCTATTTATAGTTAGTTAATAGTTTAGTTAGTTAATAGTTTATTTGAACATGTAAAAAAAAATAATAAATAAAAGATTTATATACATGCATTCATGCATACGTATATAATTAAAATGACAGATAAATAAGGCCATGTACTTCTCAGCACAATCTTCCAAAGTTGAAAGTCACACAAACAATTTTCCATGTTCAAAAAGGAGTAGGAAGAAGTTGAACTTATCAGGTCCGACCCCCTTTCTCTACTTTTATCCTTTAGTAAATCTTATGCTTCAGTTATTTACACATCATAGACACACTCACACACACACACACCTTTTGTTTCTATTTACTAAGTACTATGTCATAAAGAATTGAAGGACATGCATTTTATTATATGATTAAAGACAGATGCATGGAAACTTCTTCTATGGACACTATTTTTAATGTTTTAATCTGTTATTCTTACTTGGTCTAGTATGACCAAATAACCTATTGTTAGTTAACATTAACAAACTAAAGTTATTTATTGTTGTGTATCTCATATTAACTAGTTAGTTTGCTGACTTTGAGTCTTTACTACTTGTGCAAGTGTTCTGGATGTGAGTCGAGTGCAGATTTGAGTTGTGTATGCCAATCAAACAATCAGATAGCTAAAACATTTTTGAAATGTTAATCTGTTATTGTTTGTAATGAGAAAAGTTTAATTTTATGGATTTCACAAATTTGAGTATGACATGTTATGCCATAAACCGTTTCAATCTGAGCATGCGCAACTCACATCTGCACTCGACTCACATCATTTATCAGTAAAAACAGGAAGTAAACACACCATACCTCACTGAACATTTCCAAATAAACAAGCATTATTTGAGGACATTTTACAGACATTGAAAAAAGAGGAACAGTTCAGACTTACATTTAGGCTGATTCTACATTTCTCTCTTACTCCCATCCCTTCCCCTAGGTTTTGCGCGTGCATGTGAGACTAAGTGCTGTCCCAATACTCTTTTTGATCAAGGAGTAGGGGTTTATGGTCGTTGAAAACCATAGACAGTGAATGAAAAAAACCTAGGGAGGATGCGACCTTACTTGTAACCGAGGGGTATCCATATAGTATACATTGCGCAACAACCAACATTGGCTGCCAGATTGCCCAGAGAGACCAATACAATGTAAATAAAACCCATAAAAGTATTTTCGGCTTAAATTGATTTAAAATTTAAGACAGTCTAGTTTTGAGGTCTATACAGTCTTGTACATATATACTTGCAACCATGTTCTTAATTTAAACTTTTTAACAATCGCTAACTTGCTATGCTAACGCTAACCGCTAACGTTACATTAATGATTTGCACAGTCCCGCATTTCTCTGCCTTGAATGGGCTGTTTACATAAAGCACCTATCAATGTCTCCAAAGCAAGTAGTGTTGTGCACTAATATCAAACAAAATTCTCTGCTAATGGTTAAAACTGTAGACATGTATACCGTCCTGTATAACACAGGGACGCAGAAAGACACAGCAGCTGATCCACTTACGGGCTGAAAACAAGCAGAAGTTTCTTAAATCATTTGTTCATGTTGTACCCATTTATCATTGTATTGGTACTGTATTATTGTAATCATAAATGTAATTACTTCCTGTTCAAGCACTTGTACATTGTTGTTGATTATGAGACGGGACACTGATGAAAGAAATGTGAGGGAAGGGTTACTGGCCAAAAGACTAGTCTGGAATATCTGGAATAGCTGTAGTTTATTTGTGTTCTTGTGTTCTTTTTTTAGTTTTACACATTTGAGTGCCTTTTTATCTGTGTGACATGTAAGTTATGGTTCTAATAGTTGACAATGATTCTGTAATATATTATATTTAATTTAATTTTGTTGCCTGTTTAATTTATTGGGCAATAAAGTCAGTAGTGTTTCTTAACATCAACATTCTAAACAGTGATAACTGAAACAGATGAACACAACATTCAGTGTGTATACACGTGTATTGCAAACAGACCTAAGTACTACACTGATAACATCTGCCTCTGCACCACCAAAGTGAACTATAAAATATATAAATGCATATGACACTGTTGTCAAAACCCACGCAATCGACATATAGACACACTTGCAGACGGCATCTTGGAAGTTTGTGATCAATACTGTATGGTAATGTCACCAAGTGGTGTCCCATTTCATAAGGGTATGTTTTCACCCCTAGCCCTTACCACTTAGTTTCAAGGGCTAGGGCTAAGGCGTAGGGGTAAGATGAAGAAATGGGATTCAGCCTAAACCCCATCAGGATTCTAGCACATTTAGGCTGAATGTGACTAAATGTATTATACTGTATTATTATATCTTACATAGACAGTATTTCATGGACGAGTATAACATAATGAGAATTGCTAATAGCAGAAAAGTAGATTGAAAGTGCACTTACATGCTCTGGCAGAATGCAGTGCAGTTTTGAGAAGCCAATTTTTTTGTGACTTAACATTCATTACAAAATGGCAATTACATTAAGTAAATGTTGCATTACAGTGGTTATCTGATTGTTTTATCATATTTAATACTCCAATGCTCTTTGAATTTCTTTCCCTCTTCTGTTCCCTTCTCCGTTTTAATGTGCAGGGAAACAAAACAACAATTAACCTATTGTTACAGCAGAGTTCTTGTTAATGTGAAATTGAAACGTGGGGAACTTTTGCTCACCCAGGGCTATTGACTCATTCAATAAGGTGGCTCCTATATGCAGTGGCTGTCAGCACTAGCCTGCTGTTGAAATCGTTAAGTGTTTTGGCAGAATCTTCCGAGAGCTGCCATTGAAGATTTATCCAGCCAAAACTCAGAATGGACCCCCACTAGCCCATACCCATGCCCTCCATCACTGCCACCAGTTGACACATGCTCACTGTGACATCTTGACTGATCGCCTCATTGCCAATGGAGCAGAGTTACATGACGGATGTGTTGCGTGGGCTGTCTAGCTGGACCTCTATAAAACAAAGATGACATGTTGGAAACACTGCAGATTTTAAAAGAGAGTTTATGTGAATGGTTAAGTTTTTTCCCCACTCATACACAGTGCAATTAATAGGCTACATCTAAGAACTTGTGAAGGTTGAATTTCATGCAGTAGTTTGAGCATAAGCCAGTATATTCTCAATACTGCCTACCATACACTGAAGGCAAATTGGAAGGTGGGGTTAAAGGGCACAAGCGGCACTGGTTTCTAAGTCTCTCAATACACAGCAGAGAAACCAGCCAGAGAATCCTGGGTGGGGGAGCTGAAGTTGGCCTTCATTTATCAGCTCTAGGTAACAGCAGCAGTGACACCAATGCATCAATAAGCGGCGGCGGTCATAGCGCAAAATGTGAAGTAGGTGCACAACCACGTGGCGGATGCGGAATTCCCAATCCCATGTGATTCACTTCTTGACAATTCCCTCTGTTTTTCAATCTGTAGAGCTCTAGAGTAAGCACAGTGAAAGAGGGATTCTGGCAAGAGATAAAGGGCACCCAGAGTAGAAAACAGCAACGAAGAGAAGCAGCCAAACACCTCCAGACAACCGGTTTGGAAGCTGAGGGAATTTTCAACCACCCTGCAAATATTGATTTTTTTCTTTGCTGCTCTTTCCATCAATGCTTCAAACTAACCCCCAATCCCCAACCACCACTGGCCGTCAGTGTCCTTGGTGGTTTTAGAAAAGTAGCACACCAAAGTCATGATGTGGTTCACTCCCTCTTAACTACAATCTCTAGTGACTTCCCACACACACACACACACACACACACACACACACACACACACACACACACACACAGTATAATGAAAGTGTATACATATGAAAAAAGGTTAACCAGAATCAGCTTTATTTGCCAATTATGTGGACACATACGGGGAATTTTGTTTTGGATCATCATTGCTCACAATGCACTTACACATACAAAGACAAACAATATATACACACACTATGAACAGAAACAATATAGACAGGTTGAGGCAATAGTGCAATAAAGAGTGCAAAGTATGCATGAGTACTTTATAATTATTATTTTAATTATGGAGCATAATGAAAAGGGTGCTAGAATAAATAGTATTATATTACAATATAAACAGTATGAACAGTTCTGAAATAGATGAATAGAATAAGTGTTAACCAGTAAAGAGACTGATTAGAGACAGTGTTGCTGGGTTATTGCACAGGAATTGAACCTGGGACTGTGAGTCAGAAGTCAGCTGTTCAGAGTGATGGCTTATGGAAAGAAACTGTTCCTGAGTCTGTTGGTTTTGGTGTACAGTGCTCTATAGTGCCTACCAGAGGGGAGAAGCTGTAATAGGTTGTGTTCGGGGTGAGACAGGTCTACAGTGATGTTTCCTGCCTGTTTCCTGACTCTGGAAGAGTATAGGTCATGAATGGAGGGCAGGTTGCCACCGATGATCTTTTCAGCAGACCTAACTGTCCGTTGTAATCTGCTCCTGTCCTTTTTGGTGGCAGATCCAGACAGTGATGAACATGCAGAGGACAGACTGGATGATGGCTGTGTAGAAGTGGATCAGCAGCTCCTTAGGCAAGTTGAGTTTCCTGAGCTGGCGCAGGAAGTACGGTTTCTACTGGGCCTTCTTGATGATGGTGTCAGTGTTGGGCTCCCACTTTAGGTCCTGGGATATAGTGGATCCCAGAAACCTGAAGGATTCCACAGCAGACACAGGGCTGTTGAGTACGGTGATGAGCGGAAGAGTGAAGGGGGCTCTTTCCTGAAGTCCACGATTATCTGTTTTGTTTAAAAAAACGCTGTTTAAAGAGAACCAGGATCAACCTCCCGGTAACTTCACCAAAATTTCATCAGTGATTTAACTGTTGAAGGTGTAGGGGGAGAAGAGCAGTGGGGAAACACACCCCTGGATGTCCTTCAGGTGGGCCAGTCTTTCAAAGGTCTACAGATGTCACACTGGGATTTTCAGGCTTCCAAAATTTCCAGGATCTGTTGAAGATCTGACCACTGGTCTGCACAGATTTTCAGGCAGGATGGTGACACACCGCCAGGAGCCTTTCTGGTATTCTGCCTCTGGAAGAGCTGGCACACATCTAGGGGTGGCTGTGGCTCAGTGGTAGAGCGCTTGCCTGCCAATTGGAAGGTTGGAGGTTCAATCCCCGGCCCTGCAGTCCCATGTCGAAGTGTCCTTGGGCAAGACACTGAACCCCGAGTTGCCCCCGATGCTGTGTCATCGGAGTGTGAATGCGTGTGCATGTTTATCTGATGAGCAGCCTCGGCCACAGTGTACGAATGTGTGTGAATGGTGAATGTTTCCTGTACTATGTAAAAGCGCTTTGAGTAGTTGTTCAGACTAGAAAAGCGCTATATAAATACAGCACATTTACATCTACTTCAGATAGTAAGTGCAGGTGAGGGGTCAGAGGGGAGGGAGGTGACAGCGTATGGGTGGGGAACGTGATTGATTGAAGTGAGTTGGTGTGGGGGAGGGGTGCAACTGTCAGCTTTTCAAACCTATAGTAAAATCAATTCAGCTCGTCAGCCAATCACTGAGGACCAGCAGTGTTGGGGAATGCTCTCCTCACTGACTGATGGTTTCCGTTTGTGAAGCTGTTTTACAGCTTATCAGCATAGCTTCTCTTAGTTGCTTTGATTGGTGTGTTCCTGGCCTGGTTATACAGGACTCTGTCCCCACTTCTGAAGGCCTCCTCTTTGGACTGACAAAGCTGCCTGAGTTTTGCTGTGAACAGGGTTTTTGTTTTTATATGAGTATAAGGTTTTAGTCGCCACACACATGTCCTCACAAAAACTGATGTATGATGTCAGTGTCAGTTCGTCTAGATCAGTGGCTGCAGCCTCTGAAACACTCCAATCAGTACAGTAAAAGCAGGCCTATAAATCCAGCTTTGACTCGGTCCATTTTTTTCCCCACACTCTGACAGGTTTAACAGATTTTAGTTTCTGCCTGTATGTCGAGACAAGATGGACCAGACAGTGATCAGAGAGTCCCAAAGTGGCACGCGGTACAGAGCGATAGGCACCCTTTAATGTAGTATAGCAGTGGTCCAGTGTGTTAGTGTCCCTAGTGGGGCACTTAATATGCTGTCTATACTTTGGAAGTTCATGACTGTGGTTTGCTCTGTTGAAGTCCCCAAGAACAATGAGCAAGGAGTCAGGTTCTTTTTTTCCATGTTAGTTATTTGGTCGGCCAGGTGCAGTAACGCCTCGCTAACACAGGCCTGAGATGGAATGTAGACGGTGACCAGAATAAAAACGAGGAAATCTCTCACAGTTAAGAACCATGGTTGCTTACTTCTACTACTCCTCTTTGGTTGAGTGATATAAGTCTGGGGGTTGATTACAAACGTCCATTTTAATAATTTGGAGGACAGCAACACCTTTAATCTGCAACAGTACGATGATGATGACAACAACTAGGAGCCAAGTGACACCATAATATGACATTGCCATTAAGGCTGGGCAATATATGGCAACAAATATCACAATATATTTTCCCATTATGATCGATATTTATCACAATAGGATTTGTTTTGCTGATACTGGCCAAAATCAATCATTTGTAAACAACCTAAAACTAGGTAAAAGCAACATATTAAATGTAAACTCCTGCCAAGAAAGCATCTCAAATATTTGTAGAGGTTGCACAAAACCAAACAAAGTAAACAAACTGCATATGCAATCAAGTGTCTTACGGTACACAATAAATAGGTTGTTATATTTTTGCTCCTTTTTGAATGTTTTTTCATATGAGGCAAAAGACGACACATGTGATTGTTGTTTTAGTACAGCAGCTGCACAGCTAATGCTGTTAAGAGCAGAATAACAAACTTTACTACTTATAAATTGCAGGCTGGGTGTGTGGACTCCAACCAACCAGCACAAGTCTGCATTTTCATACTCTGTGTGGTCTCTGATGTTAGCTGATCAGGTGATGGAAAAAATTTATTGTGTTTCCTGTACTGCTTGGCACAAACATATTTAGCAGACCGGCTTAATCTGCTGCTTATCGCTTTTTTAAAAATCCAAACCACACAACTGAAATTGTGTAACGTTAACCCTTTTTATTCACAATTCCTTCAGCTTGAGAGGATAGCGCGAGTTCACGTTCATGTCTACCATCACCTTAGTTGCCCTTGGCTTTTTACCCAGTTAATGTTACCTAAACTGACCCTTATCTCTTACTATAACTATAGATAGGGGCTCTACGCATTGTAACAGGAGGGAAACACTTCCACACAACACCAGCAACAGACAAACATTCACAATAGAAGTTGGCGTGTCTGGAACGGGCAAGCCGAAAAGCCAGACTCTGGCAGTAGTGTTATCTGGTAAATAGCCTACAGTACTTTCTGTCCAAAAGATTCTTTGTTACCGACCTGAATTTAATCACAATCAAGTTTCAAGATTGTTTTATCGCCCAGCCCTAATTGCAGGGCTGTGGCTGAGTCAGTCAGTCTGTTGCTCAGTCAATCCTTGTCCTAGTCTAGCCACAATTGGATAGTCGTACACAATTGAATAGTCGTTCAACCAATAAGACCAACGATCCAGGTGTTTGCTTGGTTGTTTCTCTATCATCATCTTGTTAAACCTGCCAATAGCGTGCCAGGTAGATAAGCCAGTTTGTGATTGGTTCTCGCAAAATTATGGACTAAAGCAGAAGAATTAAACTTGCGAGTTTACAGACCGAGTTCGAGGGTGAAATGAAATCGCCGGCAGAGTGGGCGGGATTTACCCAGTCTATCCTTGTCCATCAGCGGGTGAAGACTATGAGATACATTTGAAAGTTGCAGGGGGAAAACTAGAAAGTGGACCTTGAGTTAAGATGGTCACTACCAAACTACTATTTCACAGGTTAAGAGTGAAACTTCACAGTCAAAACAAAAGTTCTCTCCATTTGGGACACTAACAGATGGCTAGGTGGTTGATGAAGATTCATTTCACTGCCATTAGCACCACAGACCACTGAATTTTTGACATGAATCAAATTATATATTGCGGTCAAAACAGTGGTGTGAGCTAGCCTGGCTCTGCCCTCCTACGTACTAACCTTCAATTTTCATTTCCCTTCGGTATTTTGTCTGGGTTTGCTGTATAGTGTTGGGTTTTCTCCAGACAAATTTTTGGCGGTCCAATCAGCCAACCAAGATAGTGGATGAGAACGATGACGTTGAGGCCATGCGCTAGAGTTGTAGTTCCGTAATGGCAACGGAGAAAGATGCGAATGAAGCCTTTTGGCCCGTTGTTGCAACGCTAACGAATATCCAGAAGTTAAAGCACAAGCAAGAACAATCTTTGCTGAGTTTTGCTGGTGGCCATGATGTTGTAGCCCATGGGGTTTAGGAAAAGTTTAAATTTTCCAACTTGCTCCGTTAGTGGTGACAGAGTTGACTTAGGTTAATGCTAGCGATGCTAATGCTAAATATAAGACTTGTCTGTCTGCCCTTTTGTTGCACACGACATACATAACGACCAAACGTTAACAACTGGTTATGGCAGATCCAGAGTTGCTCTGGGCAAATCCAATAGTTTTAAACTTTAGAGTATCGCCTTCAAGGAAGCTAACATTTGTCAATGGAGAGTTGCCAGACTCTCTGTACAAATGGACCAGGCCTTAGACTAAACTTTATTCATGGTTAAAGTACAGTCAGGGTTAACTCTCAGGAGGATGTACGGTATAGATTTTTAGTTTAGATTAAGATATATTCTATGTAAAAATAACTGCATAATATTCTGTAAGTAGGAGAAGCTACTGACTCAGCTCCACTTATGACAGAGCAATTTAATATAGTTTTCTTTCCAAACATTTGTTTTATTCAATCATGTCACACCTCCGGTTCCCTACATTAGTCACTCATCCATGCTTTCTATGAGACTGTGCCATCTGGCACCAACAGCCCTGCCATGATAGCTGCCTCAGTCTCTGCAGACTGAGACAACGCTTTCTTCACATATTTGAAGCAAAGGCACTGCAGGTTGTGAACACTGTCCACCCAGATGTAGGCAACCCTCTCATAATTTCCCAGTTGAAGACATTTCTGTTGAGTTGGCCCACATTTTTTAGTGCTGTCAGTGTCGCCCTGTTCTGCCGCGCACAACTTCATTACGCTTCTCTTTAGTGTCACAGGTGTTCGGGGGAGGGACACCTCAGCAGAGTACATCTCAAGGGAGTTTTGTAGTTGCTTTGGCGAGAGCTCAAATTATCTCACTAACTGCTTACACTAAATCTTATTAAATCAATGGCAAAATACCCTTTTCTCTCAAAATTATGTTCTGAATACTCAATAATTCAAAAACTATTGTGGGCGTTTCATCATGGCCTTTTAATTTAGCATGATTTTTTTTGCCATTTTATCCTGACATCTTAACTCTCCACTGAAAATTTAAGACACTTATCGAAACACTCATAAAACCCAAATTCCCAATACGGCCGTTCTTCCAGGCTGATGGAATCATAAAGATGCACTACAAAAACCACATCCGTAGTTACAACCTGAGCTACCACTTCTCCTGGAATTCCATGCGCTTTCATGAATCAATAACGAATATGGGTGAATTCATACTTGCAATATTGCTCCACTTATGCCTTATAGAATGTAGTCCAATGTTTATTTTGAAAGCGGATCTGAACTTCGCTCTTTATGGTGATTATTGGCGACTGTTGTATGGTACAGATTACACAGAGCTGTTATTGCATTTCTGAAGTAACATAGAAAGCATTGCATCTAGTTGAAGAACATGTAATGGTCTGTTGCTGCAATTATTATTTGCTTAAAAATAACATGCATTTATACCATTACTGCATGTAATGTACATATGTCTGAGCAGCTGTGGCTTACATGTTCTTAGACAAGACGCTGAACCAAAAGACCAGTACTTTGCAAGGCAGCTCCATCGCCATCAGTGTGTGAATGAGGGCAATTGTAAAGCACTTAGTCAGTTTGGTACAAAAGCAATATAAGTGCACCATTTGAACATTTTCCAAGGGGGTTTGAAAGCATTTTACAATCCTTTGTTTGTCCTTAGTTTGCAATATTCATAATATACAATAATCACAGCACCCTTCAGACTGTACCTCAAGGTGTTCTTGAATATACAGACAACCCAGAGAGAAGACTGCAAATGAACAGTAGGAGCAAAATATTGTTGAGAAAAAAAAAAAAATGCAAATATACATGAATGCAAGTTTTTTTGTATGGGTAATTGGGGTGAGATGGATGTTGGACTTAATACCAGTGATTAGGTAAAGGCAAAAAAGTTGAACACCAGTACTATGTGCCTGTAAATCCAGTGTCACAGAACTTATATAAAGAAGTCAGTCTTCATTGCATGTCATTCTTGGTCTTCTTTGCCATAGTTTAGGATACTCCAAATACTGCTCACGTCAATTTTTATACATCTAAATTTCAAAAGTCAGGCAGCAAAAAATATGGTGTCATGTTTTGTTTGCTAAAAAGGTGAGTATACTAGAAGTAGTGCTTATAGTGAAATTTTCCTCATCACTGACACCAGTATGAATGCCGTTTCTGGGTAAATAATAGCAGACGGTGCTCCTACATCCCCTCCCTTAATTCAGCAGCCGGATATTTGTCCTTCCATCTTTGCCAAGTGCTAGGTGTCATAAAAACACTTAAAAGGGAGGCAGACTAACAATGACACAGATGCTGGAGGCTACAGAGTTTGTGAAAGCTTGTGCAATTTCAGTTGAAAGCCTGCAAGAGTCAGACAAACACTCTCGCTGACGCTGCTGCATTATAGATGGAAACAAAACCGGCGTGGCTGTTATATCGTTAACTCCTCTGTGTGAATGGGAGATCAATGCAATTTGTAATCCTACCTGGAGATAGCATTTTCTCACCATCAGTCAGAACTTCCAAACTTCGTTAGAGCACGGCAGTGGGGATGGCTCAGTGTATGGCTTTGTTGCAACATTCATAGGACAAAATGTAATACTATGTACAGTATAAGTAGTATTTACACTGATAGAGCTTTAGAAGTTAGTTGGTCCTGACTGCAACAGAAAAATCTCCTTTCCCAATAATAAGACGCATTATATGCCAAGTTGGTAGTTTCAGTAATTTGAATAATGAAAGAGATGTTACAGGCCTCAAGCATGAGTAACCTGTTAACAGATAAATATGTCCTGTTTTGATGCAGGAATAAGAGAGACAGGACACATTAGTTGCGTTCGTTCAGCAGGCTGTCCTCTGTCTTTATTAACAGAATTTTATAACTTTCTTTCTCTTTCCAGACTTCACATTAAACTCATTCACTTCATTTCCCAAATTTGCCAGTCACATTGCAACACAAAATTATTATATTTTTAACCACTGAAATAACATAGTATAGTCTATGAATTTACCAATCTGTTCTTTAAGTCACACAGTCCCAACCATTACCAACATTGTTGTAATCTTAACATGTTCTCTGACATTTACTAGCTGTAGTGAAGCATATAAACTTGCTTCTCTCTTCACCCTGCTTAACACATTTACCAAACCTTAATAAACAATACATTGTTACAACTACACAATAACAACACTTACACGCTTATAATCAATGTCAAGGAGCTGCAGTATAATTAAATAAAAGTACGACATAACAGTCGCCATCTTGTGACTTCGTTTACATGCCAGAGCTAGCAAAACTATGCTAATGTATAGAAATACAAGTTTCTAACTCGAATAAATCACACATTTTCTGCCTCAACCCTTCTCTGATAATGTTCCAAAGGGTTTTATAGTGCTTCGAAACATATTTTGGTGTTGTAACACACACTTACTAACCTGTTTTGATGCAGGAATAAGAGAGACAGGACACATTAGTTGCGTTCGTTCAGCAGGCTGTCCTCTGTCTGAGGTACGAAACCGTTGTTCCAACTAGCGCTCACCTAGTGATACTCCCCCTTGTGGCGTAAGTGCGTAATTACACTTGTACAGGCATCAACCGAATATACTGTAATGAGCTGAGTTAATGTGTCCCTGTTATTAGTTCATCAGTTAAGCAAATGCTTATGTGTGTTAGTGTTATGCACTACTGTTACCAGCAGAGGTCAGTGTAGTTCTATTGAGGGGGGGCAACCCGAGTTTTTGGGGCGTAGAGGAAGGGCTCCTGTTCCGTGGTTGTGGACTGAATGTTCGGCGTGGTCACGGCCAACAGTGACCGTCTTTCTAAAATAAATGCACAGAAGTTGCAAGCCAGTCATCGCCTCCTTATTCAACGCTGCACCCTGGGGTGAGCGTTACACTGGTGTCAGAAGTTAAAGTGACGGACTGGTTACTTCTCCGGTGTTAGCTTAGCCGGCTAGCGGACCTACCGAACGGAGCCGTTGCGGGAGCCTACTGTCGATGAACATGGCGGAGGGAGGAGCACGGCCGAAAATTAAGGAGGAAGGGGTGAGCTACAGTTATGCCCGACCGGAGGGTCTGGCGGCGGAGTTTGAGCGCGCTGCGGAGACCAAAGCCCGCTTGAAACTGGCGGCGAGGAGCATGGCCAACGACGCGGGAATGGGCTCAGCTGTCCCCCAACCGAGCGGAGGACGTGTGGAAGGCTTCCTCACCGACACTTCACGGCACTACAACAGAGATAACGCGCTGCATGTATGGCAAAATGGCGGTGCCCATGCTTGCCGGGCCCCATGTAAAACACCAAAGTACTCCGGTAAGGCGGACTGGCAGGCATTTCATGCCCAATTTGAACTGCTATCACAAGCTGCGGGCTGGTTGGATAATGATAAAGCGCTACAGTTAGCCTTATGCCTTACAGATGACGCACTAGCGTGCCTGTTACTGCTAAGCCCGGAAGAGAGAAATGATTATATGGCCCTTGTTGGAGCCCTACAGAGACGTTTTGGACACTGTGAACAGCCCGATCTCCTACGCTCTGAGCTGTCCAACAGACGCAGGCGACCTGGGGAGCCCCTCCGCGTCTTAGCTAACGACATTGAGACTCTAGCCCGGAGGGCTTATGCCCACATGCCCCCTGCAGTACAAACAGAGCTTGCTAGGGACCAGTTTATTCAAGCCTTAACCCCCAAGGGACTGCACATTCAGACCCAGCTCGCCCATCCCCGTTCCATACAAGAGGCTCTGGAGCTGGCTCTAGAAAGGGAGGTTGTGGAGGGCGAGGCCATGGAAAGCGGCCCTGCAGAGAGTGGTCCTACAGTGAGAGCCGCTGCATGTACTGACGCAGCCCAAGTAAAGCCTGCATGGGCGGCTGAATTGACTGAACTGATTCAGGCTGTGTCTATGCATTCGCCACAAAGTGCTGCACGCTCTCGCCACCGCCCCCTGGTCTGCTGGGGATGTGGACAGCCTGGCCATCTCCTCAGACAGTGCCCCAAGCATTCCAACGACCAGGGAAACGGACCAGGACCCGTATAGTTGGGACAGTACGGGCCCCTGACTTTATGTCCTATGCTGCATCATCGAGAGAACGGGGAGCCAAACGGCACAGGCAGGGCAGAGGGGCTGCACTTCCCCCTGAAGCAGACGAGAACACAGAATCTGCGATGGTGGTGGGTTGGACTCATGCTGGGCATTTCTGCCACGTTCTCGTCACCATAGGTGGGGCCTCATGTACCGCCCTTGTGGACACGGGCTCCACAGCAACACTGATGCGGCCGGATGTGGTTCCAGAAGGGACGCAGTTGGAGCAGACTACAGTGCAGCTGAGGACGGTGACGGGTGAGCTGGCCCCTATGCTTGGTAGGGGGAGGGTGACGTTGAATGTGGGAGGTCAGCGAGCGGATTTTACAGTGTGGGTGGCGCAGGTGCAGGACCCCTGTATACTGGGACTGGATTTTTTGAGGTCTGCACGCTGCCTGCTGGACCTAGGGGAGAACACATTGACGTTTCCCGGGGGCCCCACTGTCAGAATGGTACCACCCACACAGTCTTCAAAGCCGCAACCCCTGGTCAGGACAGTCATGGAAACACCCTGCCATGACACAAAAACACAAGAAGAGAGCAACAACTCCCCAGCGGAGGACGCATGCGCCTCACACAACTCCCCAATGGGCAGTGCCCTGCCACTGGCGCCCCATGCCCCCAGCAACGGTCATTCCATCCCCACACACTCCAGTTCATCTTCCCCAGCCCAGTCAACTACGGTGGAGGGGATAGACAGGTTGACAGCGGTGAGAGAGATATGGAGACAGAATTGTGACCAATTGGAGCAATGGCAGCAGGAGGAGCTGTGGAAGGTGTTATCTGACTTTATAGACATTTTTGCACTATCAGACAATGAAGTGGGCCTGACACACCTGGTGCAGCACGAAATAGACACCGGGGACGCACAGCCCATCAAGACGCGTCCCCGGTGCCTCCCCATGGCTCACCGTGAGGCTGCAGACAGAGCAGTGGAAGAGATGCAAAGAGCTGGCATTATCGAACCGTCAGACAGCCCATGGGCCTCGGGAGTGGTGATGGTTTCGAAAAAGAGGAGCCCCAAAATGAGATTCTGCGTGGACTACAGGCCACTGAGCCATGTGACCAAAAAGGACGCATATCCATTACCCAGGATCGATGAGTCACTGGACCTGGTGTCTGGCTCCTCGTGGTTCTCTTCACTCGACCTGCGAAGCGGATACTGGCAAGTGCCACTCAGCCCGGAAGCAAGACCAAAGACTGCCTTCTGTATGGACAGGGGGTTGTGGCAGTTCCGGGTCCTCAGTTTTGGCCTGTGTAATGCCCCAGCCACCTTTGAAAGACTCATGGACCGGGTGCTGGCCGGCATCCCCCGTCAGAGATGTCTGGTGTATTTGGATGACATCCTGGCCCATGGGAGCTCCTTCCAAACAGCCTTGGAGTCGCTGAGGCTGGTGCTGCAGAGAGTGTCTGCAGCGGGCCTGAAATTACACCCACAAAAGTGCCGCTTTATGAGGAAAGAGGTGGAGTTTTTGGGTCACAGGCTGGGGGGGAGATGGCATCAGCACATTAGAAGAGAAAGTGCATGCGGTGAGAGACTGGCCCACACCCACTGACCAACGACAAATGAAGAGCTTCCTTGGCCTGGCTTCATATTACAGGAAGTTTGTGCGAGGTTTCTCCTGCACAGCTGCCCCCCTGTATCACCTGCTGCAGAAAGGCAGGGGCTTCATTTGGACACCACAGTGCCAGCAAGCTTTCAACTCTCTCCAGAAGGCACTAACAGAGGCCCCCATTCTCACCCCCCCTGACCCCAGTTTGCCGTTTATTCTTGACACGGACGCAAGCGACGTGGGCATGGGCGCAGTGCTAGCCCAGTCGGGGCCAGACGGAGAGAGAGTAGTGGCGTATTTCAGCAAAACCTTCAACAAGGCTGAGCGCCGTTACTGCGTCACGCACCGAGTGCTCCTCGCCATGGTGGCGGCGATAAAACACTTTAAGTACTACCTGTGTGGCCGCCCCTTTATCGTCAGGACGGATCATTCAGCACTTCAGTGGCTGATGTCCTTCAGAGAACCAGAGGGCCAAGTTGCACGCTGGATTGAAATGCTGCAGTCTTATGTTTTCACAGTGGTACACAGAGCCGGAGCTAGCCATGCCAACGCAGATGCCCTTTCCCGTCGCCCTTGCGCCCTGGGCGGGTGCCAATATTGTGAGCGGAGAGAAGCGCGTGAGCAAGAACTCCGTATCGAGGAGGCGACATGCCCCATGCACGAGGGGGCTGGACCAGTCTGCCGGGGAACAATGATGGTTGACGTGGCTGAGTGGCAGACACAACAGGAGCAGGACAGAGACATACAACCAGTGCGACAGTGGGTCGAAGCAGGACTGAGACCACCCTGGGAAGGGGTGACAGGGAGCTCCGCTGCAACGAAAGGACTGTGGACAATGTTTGATGCATTGAGAGTGAGGGATGGGGTACTGCAGAGAGCCTGGAAGGAGCCTGCCACGGGAGAGGAAAGGTGGCAGGTGATAGTCCCCAGTTCACTGAAAGACGCAGTGCTAAGAACATCACATGGGACCGCAGGGGCAGGGCACTTCGGAGTAGCCAAAACACTCCGCCGGCTTCGTCAGGGATTTTACTGGGGGCGGGCCAGACGGGACGTGGAGGACTTTTGCCGTCGCTGCGACCTCTGCGCGGCCTATAAGGGCCCCCCGGACCAGTCCCGCGCACAACTACAGCAACAGGCAGTGGGGGCTCCCATGGAAAGAGTAGCTGTGGATGTCATGGGCCCTTTCCCCCGCACGGATACAGGCAACCGGTACGTTTTGGTCGCCATGGACTATTTTACAAAATGGCCTGAAGCGTACGCAATGCCAAATCAGGAAGCAGAGACAGTGGTTGACGCTTTGGTAGAGGGAATGTTCAGCAGATTCGGGGTGGCTGAAACCATTCACAGTGACCAAGGGAGGAATTTTGAATCACAGGTCTTTGCCACCCTGTGTGAGCGTATGGGCATGCATAAGACCCGGACCACAGCGCTGCACCCCCAGAGCGACGGCCTCGTTGAGAGGTTCAACAGGACCCTGGCAAAGCAGCTGGCAATTCTCACAGCGGAGCATCAACGTGACTGGGACACACACCTTCCCCCTCGTCCTCATGGCCTACAGGTCTGCTGTTCAGGAGTCCACCTCATGCACTCCTGCCCTCCTCATGCTGGGGAGGGAGTTAAGGACACCAGTGGAGGTGGCGTTTGGCAAACCTCCTGACACCCCTGCTGTTCCTCCAGGGAGAGAGTACGCCAGGAGGGTCCATGATCGGATGGAGTCCGCCCACATCTTTGCCCGAGACCAGCTTGAGAAAGCGAGCATGAGACAAAAAAGGAACTACGACATAAGGTCAAAGGGGAGACACTTCCAAGCTGGAGAGCTGGTCTGGGTGTACAGCCCACGTAGGAAGAAGGGCCCGTGCCCCAAGTTGGACTGTCATTGGCTGGGGCCTTGTCAGGTGGTGGAGCGGCTGGGTGAAGTGGTGTACAGAGTCCAGCTGCCAGGAAAAAGAAGGAAGGTTGCACTCCACAGAGACAGATTGGCCCCGTACAGAGGAGACTCCCTCCCTTCCCAAACGCCTGCGAGAAGGGGCAACGGCACAATCACTACACCCAGACACACACACGAGCCCTGTCAAAGCCCCATTCCCCCTGCAAATGCTTCCCCAGAGACTGTGACTGACCCCCCTGTTCACACCCCTCCTTCCCCCTTCCTATCCCATGCCCCTCTCACTGCACAGGGGCGCAGCACCCCCCACATGGCGGAGGCGCCCGCGTCCCCCACACGGCCGCGGAGACAGAGACGTCGGCCGGGCCATCTCAGAGACTTTGTGTAGTCCCTCGGGACGAGGGACTTTGTTGAGGGGGAGCTGTGTAATGAGCTGAGTTAATGTGTCCCTGTTATTAGTTCATCAGTTAAGCAAATGCTTATATGTGTTAGTGTTATGCACTACTGTTACCAGCAGAGGTCAGTGTAGTTCTATTGAGGGGGGCAACCCGAGTTTTTGGGGCGTAGAGGAAGGGCTCCTGTTCCGTGGTTGTGGACTGAATGTTCGGCGTGGTCACGGCCAACAGTGACCGGAGTTAAACTGTCTTTCTAAAATAAATGCACAGAAGTTGCAAGCCAGTCATCGCCTCCTTATTCAACGCTGCAACCCTGGGGTGAGCGTTACAATACATTTAAACCTGGTTTCTTCAACTGAAAAATACCTATCATCAGATTATAAACATAACAATTGTGACCATACATTTGTGGGTGTCACAGAGACACTAGCTTTTAGAGTAGGAAAACATGGCTGCACAGACCTCACTTTTTTTCAACATTTTCTTTTTCTCAATGCTTGCAAAATTGAATAAAAACACCCAAATTCAATGAAAATAGTGTAGTGATCCTTTATTTTACATACAGAAACATTTTGAAAATGGGTCAAATTTGACCCAAAGGCAACAGAAGGGTTAATTAATCGTAAACAGGTTTGTTGGAGAAAGTGTCTTGCTAGAAGCCCCATGGCACGTGCCAAGTTTAATGGCACGTGCGCTGTGGCGAGAACATCCCCATTTTCACCCAAAACACGTCTCATGTGGCTTTTTTCCTTCGCACCACTTACATTTGATTAACTCACAGCTATAAGATAAATAGAATCAACGCTGAGGCATTAAATTACCTGTAATTAAGCCATTGATTTAATGTTCTGATCTAGGTTATTGATTTTATTGTCCATTCAATTTAAACCAAAAATCTCCTGCGAGGGCATTAGATTCAACAACTGCTGCCATCCTGTGGGAGCGAGAGCTAGCTATTTGTCTTGCAGGGTCTGATATGGAACATCTTTATTGTGGGTGCAGTAATGTCAAATTGAGTTATTAGTATCTGTTTCAGCACTGGAAATAATACCCCTTTCATAATTTCCAGGATGAATAAAAAAGTTGTCAACACAAATATTTAACATTTAGAATCTGATTTGGATAACACTGAAAGCTATACTGAACAATGCATTTATCGCATTATTAAAAACAGACAGCCTTTGTTGTGAAAGACCCAGTTCTGAGTAGCTGTTTTAAATATTTCAGTTAGAGATTTTGTGGTAAAAAAAAAAAAAATTATAATAAAAAAATATAATGTAGATGCTGCTGATGTGTTTTTTTGGAGTCAACATAAGTCACCGTTTCTTTTCTGTAATTTTGCTTTATAACCTTCTACCCCATGTGAATACAGTTTAGGTCCCATTATGGAAATATTGCTGCTGAGTTATGCATGCAGCCTCCCCATTTTCAACAAACTACATGACAGACCTTCACGAAAACACAGGAGTTGAATAATTAAAGAGGACCATTTTGCGTTAATGCATTTAATTATAATGTCATGATGAAATAAATTATTCATGGCGACTGTTTTATATATTTTCCTGCTTCATTCAAAAGTATCTACAATTTAAATGTTGTCATTTACCATTTTTGCGCACCACTTCAGGTTTATGGAGTGTTTTTCCATCACCAAGGGGAAACAGCTCTTTAATGACTATGGGCACCTGACAAGTTTGCAAGATTGTCCTCAAAGACTACTAGTTACAGTAAAAGCACACATGTTTATGTGATTGCTTCCATAGACCCCAAAGAGTGAAAAGGAAAAGTGACCCGGTACATTTTGAGGCTGTTACATTATGTAGCTTCCTTGTTCCCACACTGACAAGAGGACAAGAGGATATAAATGTTTAAAAGTTAGTCATGAAATAACCATTCTCCCTTGCTAATTAGGAGGCGACCTCTATTCATCTTGCCTTGCCTCTGGCTGCACATTTTTATCCGGCAATCTGGTCAACGGTGAGAGAGACAAGTTGTGATTGGTCCACTTTAAAAGATCAAAGCTCCACTAATTGGCTGGATATAGAATAATTTGTAACATTTGCGCCTCTTAGAACATTCATCATGCATAGACAACCGATTAACATTCCGACGAGCAAAAGAATTTGAGTAAATTAATAAATGTTGGTGGAGCTCAGCTAATTACACAACGGTGCAACATGACGGCAGCTAGGTTAGTCAAATAAACCACAGTCTGGACTGGTTTTTAATGGACCATTAGGACCAACACATTTACTGTCTGAAATATTATTTTTATTTATTAGGGTTTGAGTTTTTGCTAGTTAAGTAAGCCATCTATATAACCTGTAAAAGTGAAAGATCCTACAGAGGTAAACTTTTGTGCCCGATTAGCATGCTTCATCCAATGTTCAGAGTACAGATTTCCAATTGAATGGTACACCATGTTACTGCTGAGTAGTACATAGTTCCCTGTAAAACATCAAGACAGTGTGAATTCCTAGTTATTGTAGATCAGAGACCCGATTTACAGCAGCAAAAGGACTTCTTATCATATTAAACTGCTGATTACCACTGGAACAGGCAAGGAAACCTTTTAAATTCAGAAAAGAGGAAAAAACTACAAGCAGACAAGAGGCAACCCTGAACACAAGTCGACATTAAGGTTTGTCCGGGAGGAGTGGATTTTTTTGTAGGGCAAGTGGAAGAGAAATTTACTTGCCCCACTGGACAAGTGAAAACTTAATAAAATGCCATGTTGCTTAACATTATCTGCCACTTATTACGTCCTTTACCAATTTGAAATAAATGTCCCCCCCCCCCCAATGTCAGACCCAGCCCACTGTTCAGTTCATTCTCTGTAAGCGTTGCAGCATAAAATCACGGCGGAACCAGCCAGCCAGCGTTAGTTGGTTAATGTTAGCTTGCCAACTCCACCTTAACAAAACTCCGTTGCCACATCGTTGACAGAAAAAGAGCCGAATACAGATGTCACTCGTGGCGATAGCAGTGTGGTTTGTGTGGATGAAGCATGAACTTATTGTGACTCATTTAGCGACTGGTTCTCTGCTTTTTAATGTTGCTCCTCCTTAAAAGGACTCCTCATGGACTGCTCGTTTGTCCGTCAGTCATTGTAAAACCTCAGGTCCACGACTTGACGGATTAAATATCAGCTAATAAACAACTGTAAAGTAGCTACACCTTTTAAAAAGGATTCCTTGATAAAATCAGCTTCTGCCAGGAAGAAAGTGAAATTGTAGAAAGATAAAAAAAGTTAACAATCCATTGTTACGTCTACAAAATTTTAGATGTAGTATAAGTCACCACTACCTCTGATGATTAAAGTATTACTTTATTTTAAGGAGTCTGGAGATCCTTTTTTCTTGTTGAAGGGGAAATCTATTCTTGGGACACATTTGTTTTAACTGAATTGTATTAATGTTGATAGTGTTTGGATGCTTTCAATAGTTTTTTTTAATTCTGCATTAGTAAAAAAAAAAAGTATACATTTTTACCCAAACAAGTGACTTTTGTGCATGGACAAGAGAAACGTTAATGTACTTGTTCAAAGGACAAGTGCCTAAAAAAGAAAAGTTAATGTCAAACCCTGCTGGACACACATGTGCAAAGTACACACACACACACACCTCAAGTTATCACATGCCCAACTTGAAAAGCACACAACCAACCTGTGGTCTTATTCGCAAATTCTCTGCTAGAACAAATCTTTTAAAACTCGTTGCAAAAATAATATAAAAAATAAAAATGGTACAAAATAAATGCTGCTCCACAATGTATTTTTTTACTTCACATTGACATCATTTAAAAAGGATAGGTCACTGGAAAGTCAAAAGCTGAGGAGTTGTGAAAATGTAATGATACACTTTGAGAGGCTGCTAAAATGTAGCAGAGGACTCTGAGTTAGCATTCGGCACAGTGCTGCAGAAGCTAACAATTCTCCTCATAATGTCATGCTTGCCATTTGCTAATCTCCACTGCACCAGCAGCAGTGTCACGTGGTCATAGCATGAGGTTTACATACTCATGCTATAACAGTAAGCCCTGAAGAACTCTGCTTACACAAACCTCAGAAAATTAAGACGGCTTAATTTATGTATAAAATATTCCAACACACACACACACACACACACACACACACACACACACACACACACACACACACCACTAATTGCATGTATCAGCATGGGAATGTTAATTAATGAAACCAACAAAATATCTAATTGTTATAAT
The DNA here is from genome assembly GCA_026937815.1 of Etheostoma perlongum. Classification (NCBI taxonomy): domain Eukaryota; kingdom Metazoa; phylum Chordata; class Actinopteri; order Perciformes; family Percidae; genus Etheostoma; species Etheostoma perlongum. The sequence continues at coordinate 25,886,812 of CM049378.1, read as the reverse complement.
AATAAGGTCTATTGTGCACAAAAAGTATTCATACTCTTTAGATGAGGCACTTCACCATACCCAGTGTTTCCGCTTTTAATGTTTTGTTATTGCCGACTACCACGGCAATTTTGTTTTTGCTGCAGCAAAAAAAAAAAATCCCAAAAGACAAACCATTACTAAAAGCAAATTAAGTTTTATGAGTACAAGAACGGCAAGGAGAGGGGGTGAGACGGCATCTGGACCCAAGAAAGAGACCTGAACAGAGACCAGATTATCATTGTTTGTAAATACAACGCAGTGAGGATACACACATTTAATACACTATCATAGATCATACAGATATGCCCATGCATTAAAACTGTGCTGGACCAGTTCATATGAGTCAGCCATCACTGTGTAGGCCATACACTATACTGATAAACCAAAATATTAGTATTGTAAAGTAAAAAAAGTTATTGTATCACGTCTACATTTCTGCCCATACTACATTCTCACTCTTCCACATGATTGCTGTCTCTCTTCCCGGGGAAAATAGAGTTCATTTCTCACCACAAATCACCATTGCATCTACACCAAAACTCTCATTCCACAGGAAGCACTGCTGTACCAGTTTGAAATTAAGTGCATAAGGTTGGACCAATGTCATACACACACAGCTTTTGTCCATTTACAGTATCTCTGCACAGACGAGAGAAAAAGCAATGGAAACTTTCTACATCTCAGGCTTTTCTCTCATCTTTCAGTCGACCGCTCTCTACCAGCCTGCAGTAGCTTAGGTGAGAACTTTGTCTGTACTCCCACCTTCAGCATTTCCTCAAAGTCCCAATCCAAATCCTAACCAGGATAATCTCATCCCTCCACTCTGATGTACTTCCATTTATCCTAGCCTTGTACTACTGCCAGCTCAGGCCCGTTTTAGTGAAAAAAGAAAGAGGATTTCTTCTGCTTTCCCCTTGCTCGGGCACTTCACTGAGGTTGTAAGTCCGTATTGCATTGGAGCTACACAGATTCTGCACAATATAACCCCTGCAGCTCCTCTGGACAGAATGGCCACTTGCTTGTTATCATGTTACTTCCAACCAGGGGTTCATCCGAATGAATTAAGACCAGGAATAAATTCCTATAAAACTTTAGCAAAAGTGTCATACAGTACAATAGTAGCCATCATCAAAGGCACACTACATTACTTGCAACAGTGCAGAATTATAACCACTTCTGCAATGATTCAAGACATGTACAGTAGTGGGCCTTTGATGATACATACATATACTTACATAAACAAACTATTGTTTTGCTGATTATCAAGTGTGTGTAGAAAATGGGAGTGCGATAACATTTCTTGTATGCTACAAAAGCCAAAAAAAATTGCGATAATTATGTAAATCGGCTGCATGCAAAATTGCTGTCTTGTTCACATCCATGGGTATAGATTTCGGAGGGGATGCAAGGGAAACGTTCCCAAATATTAGGTTCTCTATACATATGTATGTTGTATTTTATATTTTGAAAGCAATACAGAATGCCTGAGCGCCTTGCTGCATTATATTCAATTATATTTTGAACTGTCACCTGCTGCCTGAATTCTGTATTTTGTACAGAAATTAGGACACCAAGGTGACTAAGAGTGACAATGAAATAAAAAAAAACAAACAAGCTTGTTGTTTTGAGTTAAAAGAAATTCATCATTAGCATGAAAGCAACAAAATGCTAATCAAGCACAATTGCACATACAGGTAGATGCAGCAGCAGAAAATATCAACCAGCAAACAAGCACAAAACAGCCATTCAATAGCAGCCAATACTGTCAAGTGCACAAACCGTAAAAACAGCCAAGATATCCACTTATGATATACATTTTGGCAAAAGCAGTAAATTAGGCACTTACCTTTGTGAAGTGCTGATATCCAAGTAAGCGCTTTGCAAAGTGACACTGGAGGTCCCGAGCTGAAGATGTCACACTGAAACCTCAGCTTCAGGCTTGAAGCTGCCTTTGAGACAAATGGCTGACCATTATTCCTATATATAAAATGTGAACGTGACCACCTACCTTGTTTTTGACAAAAGCCATTTTGAGCGTCACATAAAAGCAAATATTTCAGGGAAACAAGATTACAGTCATATCAACAAGGTGTCGTCCAAAATGCTCAACATGAGCATTCAAATTTCACGAGAACATAAATCAGCAGCATGAAATCATTATAATACAAGTCAGACAACAAGCCAAAAGTGAAATAAATTTTACACAAAAATGACTCCAGCAGCAGCCAGCAGAGAAGCACAAAGCAAGCTTAAAACACTAAAGTAGGGCTGGAAGCCAGATTCTCTCTCACTCACTCACTCACACACACACCCACACCTGTAGAGCAAACGATCACATTAAATATGTCTTATATTTGCTTAATATGAAGTGTGTGTGCATGAAAGCAAGACAAAAAACATGAAACAATACATTTCATACTATTGTTACACATACAGTAGACGACAACCAACAAGAATAAAATAGCAAAGCAGCATCAGTAGCCATATTGGTCAAGCACAAAAAACACCAACAGAACAAAGGCAAGTCTTTTGGAAGGGCTGTAAAGCTAAAGACATCACACTCTGGGAAAGTACAGCTTTCAGCCCAAAGCATCAACATTTAGATTCAACCAGTGCGGAATATTCTATGCTGTTACAAGTGAGGCCTACCTTTGTATAGTAGGCTACTAATAATGGCAACATTAAGCAGGCAAAAATCTGGTAGCACATCATACTAGTTCGACAATCACCAAAACAATGCTGCACTCTTATAACCGCTGCAAATACGCTACTGCAAGTAGAAGACAACAGAAGCAGAAATTAGCATTTAGAAGACAAGCACAAAACAAGAAAGAAAGGGCCAGCAGCCATATTGTGAAGCACAAAAGCACTGTATGAACAAAGCCAAGGTGATTATCAGTACACGGATATAGGCTTAAGATTGACGATGCTATAGCAATAAATAAACTCAATGCTTTGAGAGAGATGCTTTTGATGCTTGGCTGAATAGGAAGTGGGAGGAGAAAATGTGAACATGACCTACATTGTTTGTGTCAAAAGCTACTTTATGAAGGCAATATTATGGGGAAATAATGTAAATGTGCTGCATAGATTGCATGTCTTAAAGCCAATATGTTATACCTTGAATAATGTAGCTGTTGAGCAAGCAGCATAACTCTTGGAGTTATTGTAGATTGTAAACTGTTGTGAACAAGGCATATAGATTCCCTTGTTAAGATGGGGAGGAATATATCCGTTTTAAAAAGGTGCTCTGCTTTTCTAACACCACACCTGACCACACTAGTCCTGCAGACTCTATTTTTTATCAAATCTAGACTACTGCCCAATGATATCGTCAGGTGTGGCAAAAAAGGTTCCAGGAAAACATATGGTCCAAAACAGAGCAGCTTGTCTTGCCCTTCAATGCCCACTTAGATCTAATGTAAATTACATGTCAGTCTCTCCTGGCTTAAAGTTGAGAAACATTAATGAATTGAAACGTCCTAATTATTTGTATAGTCAACTTACATTTAACTCTAACACACATACCTATCTCACCAGACATGCCACCAGGGGTCTTTACAAAGTTCCTAGAGCCTGAACACAATCAATGCATTGTACAGTACTGTATCGAGGGATGGTTGCATGGAACTCTATTATGACTGAGATTGCTAAAGTTCACAATAAATCATTTATTTTATCATTAAATAAAAATAAAATAAAAAACACATCTAAAGCAACATCTAAGGGCCCTAAGACTAACCATATGTTGTAATTACTTTTGTACTTTGTGTGTGTATGGGAATATTTATTTACGTATACTAAAACGCAATAATAAGATGGAATATGTATAGTTGTGATATATATAATGTTTGTTATACTGCCCTTTTTTATATGTGTTTGTTGTAGTGTTTTGTGTGGAACACCGGAAGAATAGCGGATGTTCTGTATCAGCTAATGGGGATCCTAACAAACTGCAACAATACCACCCACGAAATGGCAACAACCATGAGGTAGGGATGGATGGATGGATGGATGGATAGATAGATAGATAGATAGATAGATTAAGCCAATAGCATACATACAACTCAAAAATCAGTATTCATATTTCACTACAACATAAACAAGTCACAAAGCATTCAAAACAAAACAGCCAGCAGAAAACCACAAAACAGGCAATAAAAAATGAAGGTATCCAAGTACAACCACCAACAAAAAAGTAAGCTCAGCCACTACAACTAAGAGATTACAATTAAATACCCTGAAGGGTTTATCAAAAGAAAAAGTATATATAGACACAGTGAAAACTATGTACAAGACAAAAGTAATTAACAAGACTTTATTGCTAAATAACTCATATAATTTGCTTGGCACGGCAGATTTATAATGTATAACAGCAAAGGAGGCGTGGTAAAGGTAGCAGTTACTCAATGGGAACTTCAACCAATTGTTTGAAAATCTAAATGTTGAAATAGAAAAAAAAATAGTTAGCGTGAAACCTCAAGGCAACTGTTTCCAAATGCAACGGGGATGGAGAGAATGTGGGTAAAGCTTTTCACTCCTCAGTGTCTTTCAACAAGGTGCCCTTTATCAGGGCACTTAACCCCCAGTTGCTCCAGTGGCAATCAATTGAAGGCCACGGCTTTAATTGGAATCCATTGTGTGACGCTGCATAACTGTAAGATTGTAGAGTAGGGTGGTGCTGAAGAGGAAACGAACAGCAGAAAATGGTTAAATGGCTTCTAGTTTTAGTTAGTTTGGTGACATTAGTCATGGCACAAGCTGTCAGTGACTCAACCCGTCTGTCAGCTGTCACGCACATGCAGCAGCACCAGCTGACATGGGAGGTTTTAGGCAAATGTACTGTATGACATGTACAGTTTGGTCAGGATATTAACTGCATCATAACACACACACTTTACTGACATGGTGCAACTTTCGTGTTCACACCGGGTCTGGTAATTTACAATGGTTCACACTATTATGATAGACACACTGAATATCAATTGCTGCAAAGAAGGATTTAAGCACTTAATTCTACTATCAATCTTTATATGTTTATGTTCTGTACAATTCAGAGCAAAGAAAATTGGTCCCAGCTTTTGTACAATCCACAAAGCAATCATGGAGACTCTAGTCCAAAACACATTTTGGACAACAAAAAAACAAAAACCCTGATTATTATTAGGATTTTGTGGATGTTTTAAATGTGTTGTCTTTTCAAAAATGACATCTCACATGGACTTCATATTGTACCTGTGTTTCATGGGCTTAATGCAGGGCAGCACTGCTGCAGATATAAAGTTCAGGAGCAGGCAGAGGGAGAGCATGAAATCAAACCAGAGTGCATAAAATACAGTAGGTCTACAGTCAACCCATGCAAAGGTGACATCAAAGCCAACATCATCATAAAACTAACTGCTGATCTTAAAGAATTCAGTGGCCTTAGAAACCATTCAGTGCAAGCAAACAAAGGAAATATTGACATCCTTATATTAATTTATTTATACAAAGATTTTTCAGCTTAACCTCATTTTGGTACATTTGACCCCCATGATCGAGACAAAGGTTGAGATCAGCAGTCATCAATTGCCGTTGCTGTTTACCCCCGCCCCTTAGGATTAAATGTAACATTGATTATATAAAAAAAAAATTGCAACAAAAACGTGCAGTTTAATAACCAGGAGATTTCTTTTTTTAATACCATATTGTTCCAAAGGCATAATACGATCCACATACTTTCATTTGCCTTTATTGATTGCACGTATTCATCTTTCACACACATCTCAATAACTTGATCAAGTTTCAGTTGTAAAGAAAAGTAAACAGAAAAGCATATTTTTAATGGCATGTTTTGGTGTCAAAGAACACAACTTGGAGCCCTCATAGGAATACAGTATATCAGCATAAATCTATATTGCACACTCGTTAGCACACCCCATATTGTTTTGCTGCTCATTGTCAGTTTTTTTTTTTTCTATTATTAATTACCTCAGCTTAATACAAGAGGATTTCTCATTTTAGACGGTCATTAGGAACACATTACTGCACCGCTGATGCGACGTGACTTATTTACTCCAACAATTTCCTCTTCTGTGTTGCCTCAAATGTTCTAAAATCAGCCTGGGAAAGACGGGGCAAGCCCAGGTTACGCTGGAGTGAAAACACACCAGCTTTGGCGTCATAGCAAACGAAGCACCCCAGTGCTGATGCTAGCAGCTTGAGCTGCAAGAAATGAATTTCTGAGTTTGCCTTTGCAGCCCTTGGCAGGGCACTAACGTTATACTATTGGCTGTTAGAACCTCTCAAATTTTTCTATTACCATGGTCCATGACTTGACATCACTGCCAAATAGGAGCACAAGATGTTTCTCCTAGCTTGTTCAATTGTTCTGACTGCATGAACCCTCAGGTCTGAGGGAAATAGAGCTGGACAAAGGAGGGGGGTGGGGGTTGGAGAGCTCAATGTCACCAAGGTGATTGGTCTTTGGAAAGGAAACGATGTGTGTTTGTGTCTGCCTGCATGTATGTGTACAGTATTGCTGCTGTACAATGTTGTTCCTATTTAACACATATAAAAGTATGCCGTCTGTGCGGTGGTTGTGGCAGTCCAGTCCTCTGTGTTATTGAAAGGGCATTTATAGTTGTTCAGCCTTCTCTGTATGATGAATGGCTGAGAGCTGTGTGGATAAATAAAACCAAATAGCTCTCCCTGCTCTAACTATGGTCCGCTCTCTGATGGTGCTTCAATAGCGAGCTGCCCTTAGTCCCTTTCAGCACAAACCATAATGATTTTGCTCTTTTGGCACATGGTGCAGCACACAGCACCATGTACCAAAAGCACACACCTATCTTGTTGTCCATTTTTTTTTTATTTGAAAAGAGCATGGAGATTTTAAGAGCAGGGTTGTATCTCAGGGTGATGAATGATCTCTCTGCTCCTCAGACACACTTCTTCTTAAACTGAGAGCCCTTTGTCTGCACTTTATGACCACAAAAGTTTAAAGTTATATTGCGTAGATTCTGCCTGTTTTAATAGGAATTCTAAGTAATGACAACAGAACTGTCAAATACAAGCCTCACGTGGTTGCGCACCACCCCCACCCCTCCTCCATGCAGGTGTGAGTAGCCAAGGTAGATACATGATGGACTCTGCAGAAAAGGTCATTATCTTTGCTTGATTTTCTGCATGTAAAAGTTGCCGGACGATACAATTTTCTTAACATAGCCATACTGAGAAATACAGAGAGAGCTTTATGGAGCTGTTAGTCTCTATTAGCTTTGTACCAACTAATTTGGCTTGAATGAAACAGTAATATAAAGAAAAATTATGCACTAAAGCTTTAAGCAACAATGTCCTATTTGGTGCCACCAGGTTGTGATATGCATGATTTTTCTAACAACCATAACGCCATAGCTCTATATCTTGCAGTATTATCCATGTTATATTTGCATAGAATTGTACATGCTGAGTATGTTCCAGTGTGCTTAAGGTCAGTAATCTGCATGCTAGAGTTACCAGATCATCTCTAAACATCTGTGAGAGTGATGAGGCCTTGCAGTTTCTTACAGACAGGTTCAAACTGCTTCCCGTCTCTGCAGTGGTCATGGTTGGGAATGTTAACAGCACAATGTAGGAGATATTTCCATGCCCTTGATATATGCTGTACCTGTATAAACTATTCAATGGATTTACGGTCACAGTCATTTAAATTGCAAAGTGTCATATTTTACTGCCTCATGCAACAATCTGTGTCAAGAGATAATACATGAAGCAAACAGGCTTTTTTAATGCTGCAAGTCTCATTGTTTGAATAAAGAAAACTTCTGTAAAATCCCAAATATAGTTCTACATCACAGATTATCAACCATCTTACATGGGTATGAAATTGTAGCTGCTGATATATTTATATATTTGAGTGTGTAATTGATAATTATCGATAAGCTGTAGGCTGTGGACACTGATCGCCTCTGATTTCACTGTTATCAACCTGCCAAAGACCTGACCTGATGAATCTTTCCAATTTCTAAATCCACACCTGCCCACACATGTAAAAATAAACTTTAGTCTCTCTCACATAGTGGGCCAGTACACATACTATTATATTTACAAAACCAAAATAAAAAACCAAATGATAGGTTTAGGCCGAGAAGCTTTTATCATTCTGCCAACATGGCCTGTAAAAGTTTGTTTAATTATGCAGTAGTGTTGACATTACCCCACATGAGCTCAAATGACCCGATTCACACAACCTGTGTATTGATGTACAGGGCATGCAGTTTAGACGTCTAAATATGCATTGACAGGTGGCAGCACATCGTAAAACAAGGCCTCTAAGTAGCTTGGGACTATTGGCCAGATTGTTGTTTACAACAATTCTGTGTAGCAGAAAAGAATACAAAATACAGATTTTGTTCAACTATCTACAATACAATACAATCATTTTTTGGGGTGGGAAAATAATTGGCAGGCCAGAATGACTATATGGATGAAAATGAAATTGTCTTGTGGTTCTAGATACTTTCATTAAAACATAAAATCAGCATAGCAGCATTGATTTTATCCTTATAACCATTTTTACTCTATTATATTAAAAATGACAAATTCTTCAAAAATCTTATAGAATTATGTGAAGCGTCAAACAACACCATAGAATCACCACAATTTTTGTTAAAATCATCATATTAAAATCCTCAGTCTTCACTTTTACAAGTTGCTATTCAAATGCACTTGGGTCGCACCATTCAGTTATAAATATTATTTTACTTATTAGTTTACTTGCTGACAAAATTGATGTTGTCAAAATGATGCTATAGATGAAATTTGTTACCCTGTAATTTGGATGGCATAATGGCTATCCATGTCTTCTTCTCAAACTGTTTATGTTTACAATGAAGTAATCCAACAGGCAGAATGTCCTCTAATGAAAGGATAGTAAAATTGTGTCCTTTGAAAATCACACTTTGGTTGTCAAATAAGCTTTGTGTACAAGAGACACAGCGGTGAAATGATGCAAAAAACACACACAGCAGATTCTGTACTGAATGTGTGAAAGTTGACACAGAAATAATATGATTTAGGTCAAGGTAATGTTTAGGGTAAGGTGATTGATTGCAGGTACAGGCAGTAGGCCTACATACAGGGAACAGGGAGGGTTAATGTATAGTCGGGCTCTTGCCTTTTTTCACATTCTGGGGAACGAGATAACCAGAAACATTCTGTGGTTTCCATCAGCAATGACAGTTGGTGAGTAGGCGTGTACCATTAGGACAATGGCCAAAGCCTGTAGCCGTTTGGTTCATCCTTTATTTTTATCTGGATAGAGGAACCTTGGTGGCCCTTTCTTTGGAGAGCAACTAGCTCCCAAAGAGGCTCACACCATTTCATATTTGCAATGGTGATGGCTGGGAATGGTAAGATTCATCCATTTCAGCTGTGAAACTGTGAAACAAAATGGATTTGCATTTCAGATTTTTCTGCATCATGTTGCAACCTGCCTCAAAATATAACAAAGAAACAAACCAAACCTGACCAAACAGACTTGTTTGCTCTGAAATAATAATGTTTGCTGCTTGAAATAAGAGAACATTGGATTATGCATTGTAAATTTATTTTGCCTAACATGTAATGATTTGACTAAAGATTGAAATTCCATTAATATGAACTCAGAATACCATTAAGTTACTTCTGAACTAAGCCAAACTGTCAGTCACCTTCTGAAACAAAAGCGCTGAGGGTTTTCCTTCAAAACCTCAGGCAAGGGAGCTGCATGCGTAAAACCTTAATACATCACTCCAGAGTAAGCAACCCACTCCCTGCTTTGGGCTGTTGGTATAATGTCTCATTCCATTGGTTTGATCCAGCTGAGCAGTGAACTTAAAAGCTTCCTCTTAGTTCTGTTCTGTGTCCCAACAGCTGACTAGAGACACTGCATTTTACATGTCAGAGCAACCTGGGTTGATTCCAATCTGTGAGCCACTCATGAGATATTAATACCTCACCTGTGCATGTTTGGGTCTCTGTGTGTGTGTGTGTGTGTGTGTGTCTGTGTGTGTGTGTGTGTGTGTGTGTGAGTGTTGTGAAAGGGAGAGGAAGTCTGAACGTGGATAATAAACACCCACAGCTCCCTCTAGCTTCTCCACTGTGAACATTTAACTGTTCCAGATGCAGAGGGGTTGGAGGAGTGTGAGTGTCTGTGTTTGTGTCTATGTGTGTGTATGTGCCCATGCTTTCAGCTTCAACCAGGTCCCTCCTTTACAAGCTCATTTGTCATGATTTAAAACAGTGATTGTGGTCTGGGCCAGAATCAAGGACCAATTTGCCAAACTAGTTAGACTGGTTTTCTATCACATCTCTTGAAACAAACTAATAATGCTGTAAATCTCCAAACCCCAAAGTGTTTAGCTGGCAACAATCATTACCCATGGACCAGCATAATGCCTTAGTTATGCTCAGTGTATAGATTTTTTTTCACACTGCAGGCTGTGAGAAAGCCACTAGTACTGCTGATGAAATAACAATGTGAAATATTCTGGGAGACAGACTTTCGGAGAGTTGGCCAATGAGCTGATAGAAATGAGATCGAGTCTGAGCCGCCAACGAACAACTGAGATGAGAGAGAAAGAGAAGCTTTTAGAAAAAGGTTTTTACTGATGGATTTAATGAGAATAAAAGTCTGAGGGAGGGAAGAGTCAAACTGATAACACTTAACAGAGAGAGTTGCTGTTGTTGAAAAGAACAATTACAATAGAAAAATATGTTTTATTAAAGGTCAGCAAGTAAGATTCTTATCAATAGCAAGGCTTGTGCAGAAATTTGTTTATGCATGGTTGTCAATTCTTGTTGCTAGAGATGTGTATACGCCATTTTGCATTGTAGAAAAAGAAGTTTCTCAGATCCAATTCAGTGGGTTCAGTGGTGACAGAAGTTCACAAGAAGCTGTAGAAATCTCTCAGACCAGGATGAGTTTCTGACCAGAGGTACGCTTACAGGAAGCTACAGAATAAACAAAAGCTGAGAAGACATTCAACTATTTACAAGTCTGTCTGAGTATTTTTTGCTTAATACTGTCTGCTCCAACTAATTTAAAAGGTTGGGCCAACCTGGGCAAAAGGTCTCAGTGACATTTTAACACTAAGCTATGGAAAAGCCAAGTTGTTGATTAGGTAAAATAGTTTCAGCACAGTCTAAAGATTATACAGAACACTAGATTTAATCTAATTTAATCTTTATTTGTCAGGGACAGTGCATGTTAATAAACATGTCTGTGGATATGCCAGAATTAGCCAAAAGGCTGGTTTTCATCTGCAGTCCCTGGCCAGATGTTACAAAAGGCTCCCTTAAAAACAACGATAAGCATCCTAGCACACCATTAAATACTCATACAAATTTATGTGCACTAGATAAAATCCATTACATTATTGTCTTGTTTACAACAACTAAAATTGCATTCAAATTAAAAAATAAATCAAATAGAATACATTTTAAAAAACACCAACATCACATAATTAAATACATCTTTTGCCTATAGAAACCAGACAAACAACATGAATACAAAATAATAATTAAAAAAATCTGATGGATTTTCTTTGAAATACCACATAACAGTGGTTTTGCAAGTGGTTTGCTAATTTTGCACACACAATTAAACAACTCAAGCTAATTTCAGGGTCTGCTACTGTATATGTTTCATTGTATATGAAATATGAATGACACAAAATACAAATACCAATGCTAAATGGGCAGCAACATGCAAAGTCATGGTCATTTAATAAAGCCTTTTAGAGGCCTTCCTGCAAACATCTGGACTTTCTGACTAATTACTGATGAAAAATAATTGCTAACCGCTGCAGTGTCTCTTTGAGGGCTAAAACCAGCGCCAGTTTAAATGAATGCTGTCCTATAATGCAGTGTTGTAATTTAAAAAAAGTAAAAATACTTTGCTACTGTACTTAAGTAAAATTTTAACATATTTTAACATGTTATTCATATTTCCGGAAACTATTACTTCTACTAGCGTGTTTGTGTATTTGGTTGTGTTCTGTATTTGCAGCGTGTTTGCTTTGTTTGTTGTCAAATTAATGAAGAACTTTTCTTTATTTGCTTGTGTTTTGTCTATTTGCATGTGTTTTCTTGAGTCGCATGGCGCCGGCCACCGTAACATACTGTTAACCTAACCTCCACTCACTCCGTGACTTGGCAGTAAAAGCTTCTGGTTTTGAACAGCATGAATGTGAAGGAGGGCATTGTGCAAAATCCATGTGTGAAAACCTGAGTAAATACAAGTTGGAATAAGATATTCTCCTCCCCCGAGCATCTGACACCTTGACCTGCAAAGCCTGGAGTTTGACTCCAGTCTCCATGTGCATCATCACACTCCACAGCCAGGAAGGCAACCTGCCTGCCTGCTTGGTGTGCCTGAAGCCGTGTCCTCTGGGATGAGTTTACTCAATGAATGTTGAGTAATGTCATTTTCAGTATCATAATTCCGTGATTTTAGTCGAAGGCAGAACAGTGTTATTTGTGATAATTAGTGGGTGCTTGTCACGCATATTGAATAAAAGAAAAATTCCATCTTTAAAACTTTCCTTTTTAACTTTCAGTGAACATAAATGGTGGTTTCACAATTTCAATTTTTCAAAACCATGTGTGGTATAGAATATTTGTCAAAAGAAGAAAAAATATAAAACAGTTTGTGAAAGTTTACTTTAAAAAATAAGTAGTCTGGATGAATAGAAGTGCATTTCCAGGATAATTGCCTGACATGTCCTTCGCCTTCCGTTTATTGCCTTTCTAAAACTCGCTCTGAGAAACAACAACAAGCTAGCAAGCTCCTCACTGAAAACGGAAGGCTTTGAAATCAATTTGAACCATGCAGCAAGGCAGGCCTGCTTGCTTCTTTCGGGGGTGGGGGGGGGAATACAAGAAATGCAAACAACCCATAGCACTTTTTCACATATCCCAAAATGTATCTCCGGTGCTCTAGATATAGGTCTGGCAATGGGAGACAAAAAAATAGTAACCTGAACAAGCTTTTTCCATTTTTAAATGTTATTTTACTTGCAACACATTATATAAATTTGCATCAATATGTATATATGTTTGCAGATGGTTTGCTTCTAAGTGCCCAACGGGTACAAAAATGCTTGCTTTTAACCTCCCACGTTGGACTTTCTGCTGTTTCACACAAGCCGAGGTGCAAAGCTAGTGAGAGAAGTGTCAGGTTGTCAGGTTGTGTGCCTTCTGGCATTCAGTGGTGGTCTGTCATTGCAGAGCAGGGCATAGGCAGCACCATGGCACACACTGTCAAAGCAAAAGTCAAAGGTCAATCAGAGCAGGCGCACGTCTCTCTTATGCCCTGTTTACACGTGCATTGGTGATTTTGAAAAATTGACACATGTCCCTTCGTTTGTGCCCTTCTTTTACACAAAAACGGAGAATTTGCCTTTGAAAACGAGTCTTTCAAAAAACTCTGATAAGAGTGTAGATTTTTGAAATCTTCGTTTGCACGTTTGCATGTCAACTGAGACAAACGGTGGTTAGGCAGCCGAGGAAGTGAGGAAGAGAAGAGAGAGGAAGTGATCTGTTGCTGTTGTTGCTATTTTGGGGATTCTGATTGGCTAACGTGGGCTTCAGCTTCTTGTTCCACTGCCACCTACAGGTTTGGAATGCTCTTGACGGCATTGATGGCATATATACACTTATAACTGAACACTTTTCTGAAAACTGGCAGGTGTGCACAATATTATTTTTGAAACCAGAGAGGTTTAAATGTCTGTTTATGAAAATAGCGTGTAAACGTGGTCTTAGAGAGTGATATTCATGTCTTTGTCAAGTAAAGAGGGAAGAGTTGTGCAGTTTATGATGGCAATGGAGACAAAAGTGTGAGGTGTCCTTTAGAAAAGCACAGTTCCCAGTAGTCCTTCAGTGCCCTTTAAAGACCAGTGAGAAACTGGTCATTATGGGAAATGAAGAGGAATTATGGGAGATATAATAGAACTCACGTTCAATATTATTTGAAGGGGCGCTATACAGTTTGGGAACTTTCTTTGCTGTTTTCTTGCTTTTTGCTCACATGTTTCTCTATAGAGCTCCCCCTACAGCTTGGGAATAGATATTTGGCAACACTATGGTAAAAACTTGTTGGCGACTCCTCCCCCTCCCATGTTCACCTTCTGGTCATGTGGATTTGTTTTCAAAGAAGCCAGCAAACGCACAGAGCCATGTCCACCACGGTAGACAGCTAGTAAGCCCGTAACAGACAGCGATCACAATAAAAACATTACGTACAATAGCAAACATCCTGAGGTCACAGTAAGAAAAAAGAAGAAATACAAATGTTAAACAGAGTTTATTCCAAAGATACTTACAAGTGCAACAGCAAGAACGCCAGGTCAGCATCGGATTTGCAGGCTTATGTTTGTCTCAGTTCTCACCATTCTTAAAACGCAGGTCTCTTTTTACTTCTGTCTGACTCCTCGCTCGGTCAGTCTGCCGTTTCCTCTTTCTCTCTTCCTTCGCCAATGCTTTTCTAGTTTTCTGCTCCTTTTTTGCTGGCCATGGCAATAGTGTGAACAACTCCACAATGACTACCTTGTTTTTATAGCTAGCCGGTTCATGTGTGGAGTGCCGTCAAGCAATTTGTTACATCACGAGACCTGATATCATGCAACACTTCCTGACACTGATGCCAGGGCTAGGGGGAAGCGAGACGACCACCATTCAACCTGAAAAAAACGTCATTTAACTATTCCAATGACTTTGAAGCTGTTCAGGTACAACTGTATAGTTCCCTTTTAAGTGCTGCACGGTTCACTTATTTTGAGCATTTGTGTTGAATGTTCAAAACCCTCCTGCAGATCCCCCCCCCCGCCCCTTTCCCCCCATCCATACATATGAGGAATGGAGCTGCATGTTAGGATAATCAAGAGAGTGTAATTCATTTTTACCTCTCATGCCCTTCACACAGAATGATGTGTCTTCAGCTCCTGCTGTTCAGTTTAATATCTAGTGACTCTATCCAAGGTTTGAAAATGTGTCTGCTGAAATAATGAGAGTGCAAGCTGTTGCATCAGCAGGACCTCAGAAACACAAAAAATATCCAACCAAGGATGGTATTTTTTTGTATGCTCTTGACTAGTCTTGCATTGCCACACCTTCCTCCACAGTGCTGCGAAGGAGGGTCTGGCTAGTCCACACAGTATTCCAGGATTGGAGAAAAACGTGCTTTGGTTAATTGGCATTTTTTTAATGGATGGAGCAACAGCGCCTCAGATTAGACAGATAATCTAGCTAGCTGTCTGGATACCCTGCTGAGATCTGAGGAGCAGTTAACCATAGTCCTCATGAATCTACTTGAGTTTAGAATTTAAAAGTATTTATGTATGTATTGTATATATGTGGACCCATCAGAAAATGTATATAACATATACAGTATAGTACCTATAGATATAGTGTGTAATATGTTTTTAAGGTATTGTCAATAGTCATTTATAATTTCTCTAGCAGATTAAGTTACTGTTTATTGGGTTTATTGCTGTCATAGTCTCACAGATTCTTACTTTTAGCTCAAACTGGGGTGAGAGGGAACAGGAAGCAGGAGCGAGTGGGGTTGTTGTTTAGGTCAGTTGGCCTTGAAATGGAGGCAGACTTCAAGATAGAATGTGTTCCTTCTCCCATCAAAATATTAATGAAGCAATTATAATTAATGATTAACAAGGAGGAACAAAGAAACTGTGATTAGCATTGTAATTATGGGATTTGGGAAACATTGAGAAAAGATGAGGATGTTTGTTTTTTGTTGTCTGTGTATGTATGTGTGTGTGTGTGTGAATGTGTGTGTGTGTGTGTGTGTGTGTGTGTGTGTGTGTGTGTGTGTGTGTGTGTGCAAAGTGCAATGGATTTGATAGGAAAGGTAAGAGCTGAATATCCTTGAGCTCCTGCAGAGAACCTGTGTGGAATCACTTGCATCAATATTAATGAAACGGATCAGTAGCAGGTTTGCATCTGACCACAAAAGTGCATTTTTATCATTCTAATCTGTGTTTATTGGTCATAATTTAGGTTATTCGGTCCTTATCCTGATCCTTATCAGTGAGAGAATTAATATCAGGGAGCATGACAGAAACACGTGTTTCTCAGATGCAGATGGTGTTTTTTGCTTCTGTTCAAATCTCAGCTGTTGGCTCATATCATGGTGTTGTTAAATGAGGAGAAAGAGAACACACCTTCTGTCTATTTCACTCCCCACCCACTGACTACTGTATCTTTCTGGATGTACCCCACATCTTCTATAGCGAGAAACTCTGCTGTTGCTTTTTGTTTTTCCCTGAAAGCTGTTTCAGTGCTTCAGGTCATCAAATACAGTCTTCTTCCTGCTGAGTCTAAGTCTTTGTGTGAACAAATGAAAAAGGTATGTGTATGCATGCAAGTTTGTGCAGGATAGAGTGTGTCTGTGTGCAATGGCGCTTAGTGGTTTTGCAATTCATCATTGTGCTGAATGTTGCTATAGAAACTCAGCCACATGGCTACTGAATCTGAGTTATATTTAACCCATACCTGAATATGTTCAAAATTTTGAAAAGGACTATAATTTGTCTAAAATCCTTTTCCAAAACTCAAATGTATTGTATTGTATAAATTTGAATTTGAATGCTGAATCCAGGTGGCAATATTCTTACAATGAAGGTGAACTTGCCTGTGTTATGGCTTTGGTGTTTTGTCTTGTCTTAGTGTGGTAGTCTGTCTTCCTGTCTTAATTTGTTAGCCTGTTTTTTTGTCACATCCGTGTTTGCTCCCTTGTCTTGTCTAGTCATAGTTCCTGTCTTGTGTCGTTCCATTAGTGTCTGTTCTGTTTCCTGTTTTATTTTGACAGTCTGGGTTTTCTGATTCCTGTGTCACATGTCTCTTGTTTCCTCGTTACCCAGTGTATTTGGTCTTTGTATTCCCCTTGTCCTTGGTCAGATTGTTATTGATGTGTGTGTGTGTGTGTGTGTGTGTGTGTGTGTGTGTGTGTTGTGTGAGTACCTGCTTGGAGTATTCCTTTTGTTTCAGAGTTTATGTTTTGAGATCCTGTCTGTTGGTTCTGCCATTAGTTTTTTGCCTGTTGCTTTCTGGACTCCTTCTGTCCTTTTTTTTTTTTCTGAAATAAACTATACAACAGCTACAAGACTTCCGCTTACACTCTTTATTTGGGTCCACCATTCCCAGGGAACGTAACAGCCTGAAACCAATTACATTGTACAATGTGTGTGCTTGCTTTAGTTTCACACAGTTTGTCTCTTCAGAGATGTTAATAATCAGAAAAGTATATGAAGATGTTTTCCCACAAGGAGAAATGAGCAACCATGTGATATTTAAGCTGATTTTAGAGGAACACTACTAGCAAGCTGATGTGTGACGAATTCAACCAGCTAGTGCATGCAGCAAAACCAATGCTTAATATTTTCTGCAAATCTGTCCTTTTGTTCATTTGAACCAGAAAGAAAATAATTTCTGCAAGCCACCTGCAGAAGGGGCACATTACATACTCACCAAGCGTCTTGCTTTAAGTTTTTTCATGTTTTATTATTACTATATTGTATAGTAAACCAGAAATGCTCACAAAATAACTTTGAGGAGAAATCACTTAAATTGCATGTTTTTAAAAACTCTCCCCACACAAATGTGTGTGTGCCCATCTTAATAAATGAGGCAGTCTCTAAGCAACATGAGCTCTCACTACATTCAATACCTCAGACTTCATCTGTTGTCCCACTGGCTCCATGGGAACAGGTAATCAAGTTTGGTGAGCTATTGTCTTGGAACGGCAGCTACCTGCCTGGTAATTGGAAATGAGTGAGTGTGATGCGGAAAGACTGTTGCAAGATTTTGTTTGGGTGAGAGAGACAGATGGAGAAAAGGTGGTAGAGAGTGAGACAGGTTTATGAAGTCTGCGCATGTCTTCAGCCAGATTGACAGGGAGAGAGATGCTGGCATGGACCGTACCAGTGAAAGCTTGCTGTCCCCCAGGATTCCTCAGCTGTGATGGCTATTGGAGTCTGTCTTACCCGAGGGACCACTGCTCTGTCATCATCTCACACACACACACACACATATATATATATACAACCAAAACACACAAATGCTCACACATCTACTCACACAATCCTCAGAGACAGCATATTGCCTTTCAGGTATTACTCTGTTTTTTGAGGGATATAAAAACTCCCACTATGCATACTGCAAACATGATGCTATGTATTAGTTTGTTTAGTTAGCTTGAGGAGATCTGCACTTTGTCAAAACTGACACCGTAATGCTGCTGCTGCCCGGGATTTTAGCATCGGGCTGTTCATTTTTGACATTTTCAGCTCAGTAAGTGGCTTGAAATCTTTGCAGCACAACAATGTCCGTTTCAGAGCATGACATCAATCCATGTTTTTCATGTGTTGGCATTTAGAGAAAAGCAAGAAAATCATGTTCAGTCAAGTACACATCTATACATACTGGGTACCACTTTCTAATACAGCATAGTTTATAGGCTTATAAGTTGTGACTTTTGTCTTTGTTAACATAAATAATTAATTTTGTTATTCTTTATAGACTATAGCCATTAATAGCATTGCAATGGCAGGATGTGAACAATTCACTCATTGTCTGATGTATATTCATCTCCAGCAAATCTTTGTTTAAAGTGAAAGAACCTATTATTGATAACTAATTAATACTTAAAACTACCGACTTGATGGTGTATTATGAAGTAAGAAACTCATCACCATTTCATAATCATTTTCTCAATGCAAGCCAACGCAGAAAGTTTTCTTGTTAATGGCTTAATACTGATCTACAAAGCATCAATGATACAATGATTATTGTAGTAAACATACAGTACATTAGCAAAATGTATCAACCAACCTCAGGTTGTTGTTATTAATAGTGTATTACTGATGTAAAAACATTAATACATGATTATTAACTACCAATAAACACACATTCACACACACACACACACACACACATATATATATAAAAGTTTCCCAGTATGACAAACAATACTAAACACTGAGCAAATGACAGCTGGTAAGACTGCTCATCAGAGGGATTTGGCAACTCCAGAGCGTCTTCCTCCTTCCCACAGTGATCTGTCCGGCTGAGTCCCACATACACAAAGAACTGTGTTTTGGATCAGGGCAACACTTATTACTGAGGCACAGAGAGGGAGCTGCAGAGGGAGAGAGAAGTGGCTTAAAGGCAGAGAAAGGAGAGATTCGGGGCAAAGAGAGGGCCAGGAAAGATTGAGTGCCAGCTCTGCCTGCAGTGTCCATCTCAGATCTCTCCATCCTTCCCTTGATCCTTTCCCTCCATCCTCTCCCTCCATCCTGTCCCTCCTCTTCCTTCCCAGCAGCTGGTCAGTTTTTACCCCAGCAGAGAAAGACCTCTCTG
The DNA here is from genome assembly GCA_026937815.1 of Etheostoma perlongum. NCBI lineage: Eukaryota > Metazoa > Chordata > Actinopteri > Perciformes > Percidae > Etheostoma > Etheostoma perlongum. Next base: position 25,867,390 of record CM049378.1, on the reverse strand, counting down.
ATGGCGCAGACTGAGACATCAGTGTGTGTTTGAACTAAGAACAGAGTCTCTCAACTCTCAATGAATTCACACCCGCCGTCTCCACTTTCCTCCTCTCTCAACTGTATCTTTTTTATCCTCCATTGCGTCGTCTTAACTTCTTCTGTTCTTTATTCTCATCCACCTCTACTTCTCTCTCTCCCTCTCTTACTTCAGCTGTCACTCTTGTCTCTGGTCCCTTTGGATCAGCCTTCCAGTGCAGTTTTAATTGACTTGGACTGACATGCAGCTGAGACGATAGGCGCGGTCCTCTTGGGGGGGTCAATATGTACAGATATGGAGCGAACAGTGGCTGGTTGCAGGGGAATTAGAAGCAATGGACTTTTCAAGGGACTTTTTCTTATATTATAAAGTCCTGTTGTAGAAGTGAGGCCATGTACACCATGTGAGGTACTTTGATATGATACATGTTACAAATAAAATCAAAGGAAATATCATACAGATTTAAACCAAACAAGCTACAATGTCTGTTTTTTTATTATCCTGTTTTCTCCCATTTCCCATGACATGTTATTTTTTTATAAGAATGTTTTTCATATGTTGCATTTATTATATTTATTGAACGAATCATATAGTAGTTTCGGATAAATAAAAAATTTTTTTTAAAAACAGAGGCACACCATTCTTACAAAGTAAGTCATATTTTACCTTGACATCAGGCTGAAGACACACAGGCAGGTATTCATGCCAAGCATTGCCAAGAAGCACACTGTCACTGCACTAGAATGCACTAAACATAGTAGTCACTCCTTTTCATACATTTTTAATTAATAGTGAGTAAGTGAATGAGGGAACGTCTTCTTGGCAACTCTCTTAATGCACTATGCTAACATTAGTTGTCTGGTAGCTTAGTTGCACAACTGGCACCTGCTGTTTTGTCATTTTTAGCCTTTTGGAAAAAATCTGGATTGCTTTGGTATTTTTGTAATTGTTCCTGGTCTCGCTTATCATCATTACTATCGACATTCAGTAGTCTTTTGTAATTTTAGGCCCATGGGAAAGCCTGTGCAATACAGTAAATCCCCTGGGGTAATAGTTCTGGTATATTCAGCTATATTAATAATAATAATTATTAATAATAATAATTTCTATTTGACAATTGAAGGGTGGATTTGGGCTTATACACACTAGCAAATTGCTTATCATATAACTATACAATATTTCCTGTTACAACATTCACTGCACTAAAATCTAGACAGAGGTTAAATAGTTTATATAGGAAAATGGAGTGAAATGTCTGGCTAAAAGACACTTTGCTTCAAAGAACCTGTCAACAGGCAGAGGTGAGTGAGTCATCCAAAAATTTGTTGAAACCACATTGGCCTTGAGGTGAAGCAGAATGTCAGTCCTCTAACAGTGCTCAGCAGGTGCAAACCCAAATGGATGTCCAGACAAAATGGAGGAAGAATAAAAAAATGGATGCTATCAGGAGGTTGCTGACATATGACCTCTGCTGTACAGTTTCAGACAGAGACGTTTTAGAGCAGCCTGTATTTGAAGGCAACAATGCCACTGTGATGGAAAACATCAGGAGGTAGAGGGCAGCCACAGCCAAACCCACAAACACTGGTGCAAAGTTTGGAGGTTTGTTGAGTTTCCCTTTTGTTCGCTGTTTCTGGAAGCTGCTCGTCTTGCATCCAAAATGGTGCTAATGCTAAATTTGTTGTTGCAGAATGGCACCACCAATTGAGTTTCTATTATTTTTTTTTTGTGTGTGTTTTGACTAACTTTAATAATAAAGAGATGTTTCAGAAAGTTTCATTCCGATTCAAACACGATACCCCAAGCAAAATTGAGTTTTCAAACAATTTACTGTATATCAAATCCACTGATTAGAAATGAGGCATTTCTATAATCTGCATCTGACAGGAAATAGGCCTATTGTACATGTGGATCCAAGTTGTTTCCTATTGATGCATTTCAAAAGAAAAGATTTATAAAGTACAGACTTGGGCTGTAACGATATGCAATATAAAACCGAAATCGCAACACTCAGATCCACAAACCTGTGTTGTAGAGTAAGAAGGCAGAATCGTGACACACCCCTTCCAACTCCCAGAGTTATCATCTGTCTATTGTCTGTTTCCCGATGGTTCAATAAACTGCTGTTAGCGTTCTTAGTACCGGAGTTAAGTGCTGACCGGGCTGGCTGCTAGCTGGCTGGAGGCTGACAGTGGATGTGTCCCCGGGCTGGGGCTGTAATGATAGGCTAGTGGATGGTTGCTAGCTGGCTGAGGGCTGACTGTAGATGTGTGCCCGGGGCTCTCATGAAGCCTTGCAGCGCAGGGAGAGTGAGGCAGACAGACAGGGCTAGCTGGCTAAATTACCAATACATTACAATAGTTGTCTATCTTTACTGTAACTGATCAATTTGTGGTAGCCCAGAGTTGTGAACCGCGGTCAAAACAATCATACTAAAAACAACTGAACGTGTTAAACAATGTTGTGATCTTATGTTACCCACCAAAAATTAGCTAACATTATAGACCTAGCATTAGCATTGGCCAGGCTCTGGCATTAGCTACTTGCTAGTCAACCAACACCGCTACAGTAGGCACCAAAGCACTTTTCCTCTTCGGTCCCCTGTCACTGCACAATGTAAGTCGAGCGCAGATTTGAATTGCGCATGCGTCACTTTGTGACGAGTGAAGATGTGAGTTGCGCATGCATCACTTTGCGACAAATAGCATATGATATGCTAACAAGAGACCTCCGTAATGTCCAGCTTAGCTACAAGCTAGCAATCAAACCTAGGCAAAAAAAAGGCTGTCACTTGAATGGCGTTTTGAGCTAAGGTTAACAAGCCAAACAATCATAGATAGCTAAAACAATTTTGAAATGACTTCTAGGTTAGCTGCAAGCTAACAATTAAACACACAAAGGCTGTCACTTTAATGGCGTTTTGAGCTAAGGTTAGGTTGAAATGATTTCCATCTTCTGGTATTGTTTATAATGAGAAAAGTCTATGATATCATGGATTTCACAAATTTCAGTATGTGCACACGTTATGCCGTAAACCGTTTAAATCTGAGCATGCGCAACTCAAATCTGCACTCGACTTACATTGGGCAGTGACACACCCTACAGGTTAGAAGGGGAAATGTCCATTACGGTTACTGTTACCATTATTCTTATGTCTCATTCAAACGGTGGTTACTGAACCACTGAAACAATTTGGAAACATTATTTTAAGGTACAAAAGAATCAACATTGAAATCAATCAGTATCAATAAATAAAGTCTCTGTTGTATTATTGTGTTGCAAAGTGGGTGTAATCAATGACAAAACAATGCCATGTGGCCGAAAAAGTTGTATTATCTTTATTGAGTATAACTCTCCTCCACCCCCAAAAGAATCAAGGTTTGTATCGAATTGTGGGTCAAAAATCATAATACAAACCAAATCCTGGGTTTGGTGTATCGTTACAGCCCTAATACAGACATTATATAAATTTGCTAATAAAAGCATGAAGACAGTATGACGCTTAATGTATTAAATTTACAAAAAACATGTTCATTTGCAGTGTATTTATTAATTATCATACTGCAGTCAACTGTTTCAAAATCCCATGCAGCAGACAGGCATTTATCATGCCTAAGGAAGATCACAGAGATCCAAATGCCTTGCATATTCTATCTGCATGTTAAATTATTGCCACCCTTCTGGTCTGAATGCACTTCTGTTTATTTATGCACAACTAAAAACATTCACAACAATTCTTGCTCTTTTGCAAGTAGTGGGCTGCCTAGCTATGACTTTGGATTAAGCACTGGTCCTCTTTGGAAGTCCCATTGTTTATGATGTGGATATTCACTCACATTTAACTATAAAGATGAACAATATGTGTGCACCTACATGGTTGAGTGTGTGTTGCATATTAAGAGAGCTTCATTAACGTAGCTCAACTCATTTACCTCTGAATGGGTATGCTTTATCAAAATAAGTCGTTCCATATATTCTATCCACATGCATTGTTCCTTATGGAGAAACTCAGCTATTTATATCTATATTAGTTATATCTAATAATTAATTAATCAAGTTACATTCCAGTTTGTATTTGATACCAAGTAAAAGCATACACTGTGCTCGAAGAGAGGATTTTGAGCACAGCTTTAAAGAAAATGTATATTGTCAGTTTTGCTTAATTCACCCTGCCTCTCTCTCTATCTATCGTTTTTAATGACGCTGTTTAAATGGAAATTCCTTATAGACCCAAACAGAGACTGTCCAGTCCCTTGGCCGTTGTAAGAATTATGGACACTTAACAGAATATCCACCAAGGCACATGTTGCATTCCTATAACCTCTCATTGAGTTGGAGAGAATTCAGTTCTCCGTCTCCTTGTTGCTGCAATTTGTGTCACGCCAGATGGAAGAGCTTATCTTTGATTTGGCCATAAACAAAGGCTGTTTCTTCTTGTTTTGATTTGTCCAAGTTGTAAAAATGTCTATATAACATGATCTCCACAGTTAAAACTATTAAACTAACAAACATTTCAGGGTTTAATTGTTGTATTTTCTGTCAAATAGTTTCACTGCATGGTGGAAAGAAGGGAGGTCTTTGGTTTCATAAAGGGTTCAGTACTTTAAAGGTGACCCACATTATTCGTTTAAATATAATTTTATTTGATTTAAGAAAAGATCACATGTGGCTATAATGTACAGACAAAGGTGAGAGGAATTAAGAAGATCATTGTAGTTTTCTGTTTCAGTTCACAATACTAAGTAATAATAAATTGCATTCTCCCCAGCTTATATCCCCAACATGCTGAAACAACATGCTAAAATAATATATCTGATTGTGTGAAGTGAAAGACAAGTGTATGATATGACACTATGCAACATGTATACGCCACCCGTTGCTGGTGGTTGCAATTGTAACATTAGTAGTTTAGTCTCAGAGAATAAGACTTCATGACTGAAAAGATGCCATCACGCAACGAAACATTGGCATCAGTGTTGGTGTTGCCAAAACTCTCCGTTTGTGGCCGTTGAGACTGCTTTTTTTAAACCAAAACGTAGCAATGTAAATGTTGAATTAACATTGATTTTCCTCCAAACAGACAAGAGTTATAATTCCTACGGTTGCTAGAATACTTTTTCACTTGAATAACAATTGTCATCATGAGATATTTTCTGAAGCAACTGATGCTGTTGTTTTTCTTGGGAGGAAATGCTCACTACAGACAATTGCTGTACCATAAGAGGTAAGTAAGAAAATATGTTTAATTTAGGCAAACATACACTTAAAGACATGATTGAGTTAATTCGAAAAACCTGGTTACTTACAAGGCATATTAACAACATCCTGATGATGAAGAAAGACTTTTTTTTAAATTTTTAATCACACTTGGCCCACTGGGATGTGTTACATGTTAGTCCTTGATTGGCCATTTCATGTGTTTTTTTATGGTTATATTATATATACTGCATATATATATATATACATATATCCTTTTTCTATACAAGAGCCTTTACCACTGAAGAAGCATACTTTGCTGTTGGATGGTGTTTGATCTCAACATCTGACACCATCTTGAAATCAAGACCACAACCACAGGGCCATAGCTCGCTGCAGGAGTTGAGCTATGTCAAAACACAATGCAACACTGGCCCAGTACTCAGTAATCAATCATTAATGTCCTCATGGATGGGTAGTATGTATGTATATAATGGTTGACGAGAGGGAGAACTGGATGTAATACTCTATTGACCATAAATAAGAATGCCTTGGGCAGCAATGATAGCAACAATGCAGTGGGTTAGGGAAGGGTTATGTGTATGGTGCTCCTCTCCTCTGCATAAGAATCAGAGTTCTTTTTATATCATCTTGTGTGGGAAACATGCTGTTGCCGCTGGCCATGCCCAGCGATGAGGTGTAACATTAACGCATGAGGAGGCCAATTGCAGTCCCATGTGCTCCCATACTCATTTTGAGAGAGAATACCTCAGTGACGACGTGATTGCTACACAAAGGCGCAGAGGTGCCTTTGAATTTATGAATACATATGAACTTGATTTGGAATGGACAAAAGTAGTAATTATTTCTTTTATGATCATTTCTATAACAAGTGTCTCTTCCGATATATATCACATCTGAAGATCCCTGTAATTTCCCTGGCACTTAGCTTGTTATAATTCCTACAGAGTAAATTACATCTTCTTCTACAGTATATGCAAAGGCTGCTGCAGAGTAGATGGTCACTGGTTACGATCTGACTATATCTGGGAAAGGAGGACTGAGCCCAGCTTTCCCCTCCATCAATAAATACTGCTTACATGACTTTGTGGAACCAACAAGCACCTTGTTTAAAGCTTACTGACACCTTTAGGCAGAGAGAATAATTTGATTCTCTATTTTTGAGAAAAGGAAATTAAAAAGATTGAATCGATTAGCAACACTTAACATTGGTTTGTGACCTTAAATCCATTCTTTTCCACCACTTTAAGACATTTAAACACAAATATTTCCCCTGATTAGTCTTCCGTTGTTCTTGTCTCTTGTCTTCTTGTTTTTTTAACCTAAGAGTTTTGTATTTTACAACTGCTCTGTTCCAAGCTGAGCAAACACAAACCGAAGTTGAAATAATTTATCCTTTTCAAAGTATTAACATCTTTGAGCGCTATTACTAAAGTTCATACAAATTCAAATTCATACAAATGTCCCATGAAATTAATGTCCTTCAGTTGATATACAGTGTTTGATCAACTTTTAGTTTACTGTAAATTTAATTCCTTTTTTGAAAGGGTCATTATTTTTCAGATGGGCCTGGTGTCAAAACATTCAGCACACAGTGTTTCAGCTTGTTGGGTGCATTATACCGTGGGTTGACTTTGGAAAAGAATAACAAAAAGTGAAAGCAACAGCGGACTGTAAGATTTGTCCTTGGCAAATGTTACACTCTTTCTCTGAAGCCATCGGCAGCAAACAAGTCACTTTTTTGACCTGTAATTGCAGCGCCTGCTGTTGTTCCAAGCATTGTCATTTTGAAACAGAGACCAAAAGATTTTGATTGAATTAAACTTTTTGATACTATGTATGGTCCGCATTTCTTTCTCCATTAAAGCACCTCTGCCATTTCACGCTGGATTCAAACTGTCTACATAGGCAAGAAGGATTCACAGGATATGGTGCAGCATGTAATCCAGTTTTATTGTAAATTTTTGAAGCTCTGCTTTTTGTGTGGAAAACGACTTGCATTGTGCACTGCATGAAATCTGATCATGGTGAATTTGTTTTGCTGCACTACAAACAACGCTATTACAGCACTTTTTTGACAAAGTATTGAAGTATTGCTGTTGTTGTCGTAATAAATGCTTACCAAGACAATCACAGGTGTCGCATAAGCCAGGTCTGAATATTTAAAAAGATTTAAAACATTACACAAGTACATTTACATTTTAATTATTCTAATTATGTTCTGTTTGTGTGGTGGAATTTCTAGAAATGCCATGTTGTGGTACTGTAAGATAAGACAAGTGGGAAAACTTTGGTATCATTACTCTATTACTCTATATATTATTACTTTATCTATTATTAATCTATCTATTCAGCCTAGTCTCTCATTCCCAGACCCGTGTATCTCCACAGCGCTGTGTACTAGCATCTTGCTACACCCGGATAATACAAAATGTGGCAACTAAATAATAATAAAGGTGAAATGTGTGAGGTTGTCCATACATAATCTACATATTATACTTTCTCTCTCTCTCTGTCTCTCTTTCTCTCTCTATCCTTCTATAGAAATTGCTATGCACCTACTGTATGTTCTTCATGCACTTGCAAGTCTTGTGGCACTTTTGCCAGGTGGAACATGTAACTGAGTGACATTTATTCTCGAAGGCTTCTTCTTGACCTACTGTTGCTACTGTCTTAGATTGGGACAAAAGTGTCTGCCAAATAAATAAATGTAAATGGAATGTAAAAAGGCCAATCATTAATTACCCTTCAATGAGGAAGAAAGAAAATAATCCTCTAAATCTTGATTTCAGCTGTTTGTTAAAGTATACGACTTATGTAGAATTGATTGCTTTATTTTTGCTGGTTGATCTACAGAAGGACACTGACGTTGAAAGTGCAGTAAGTTAAGAAGAAGAAAGCTGTCAATATGCTTCAGCAGTGTATCAGTGTTACATGGTTTGTTGCTGATGTTTCTGGTACATTTTGTCATTTTTTATTTGCGTCTCAGTCCATTCTATCAACATCAGCACTTTGTCCGTTCTCTTCCTGTATACCTCCTGTCTGTCTTTAGAGAAGAGAAATATGTGTGAGGAGGATAGACCACATAGAAGAAAAAATAATTCTAAAGCCAGAACACCTAGATTAACGGTAGTGTCATCCCTGCAAGGTCGAGTTTCAATGTTAGTTTGTAATCTTCTGAACTGACTGGCACAGCCTTTTGCCACAGAGTGCAGAAATAATGTATTTAGAGAACAAGACGGGCTGCACGTCTCTACAGGGACGGTGGACATAAGTGATATTAATGGGAAACATTAAGGAAATCTTACACAGAAACACACCCCTTGGATGGGCAGCTGCAACTGGCAAAGAGTGGGCCGGGTGTCACATATCACATGAGCACAAGCAGTTTTGTCGGGTAGAGAGGGAGGGAATGAGCACAACAAATTCTTGTGCCACATTAAATGTCGCCTCTCTGCTTTGCAAGGGTGACCTCTGTGGCCAATTATAGGGGAGGCTAATGCTTTGGCTGACATATCTATTTGAATGGATGAGATGTTTTTCTCATTTGCTGACACAGGAGATCACATGCCTATTATCTTCACAATGGCCGTATACACAAGCTTATGTAAATGCCTCCTCATGCAGTGACTGTCAGGCCAACCACATATTAGCTTTGTGTTTGGAAGAATGGCGAGCGTGGAGAGAATAGGAGGGATAAATTCAGTGTTGCTTGGATATCACTGTCTGAGCTGTAAAGGCTATGCACCCAAAGATAACAAAGCCTTTTTTCCAGTGGTGTCTAATAATATTTAATTAGTTCATTTGAACTGATTTCGTGGCTGCATTGAGGTGCTAGGGGCAAGATAGCTCTGAAGGAGTCTGACAACTAAGTCATCAATCAATTTGACATTTGTGGCCAGAGTATCATGAGATAGTGAGACTCTGAACTGATAATGAGCTACTGTAGTGCTAATGTAATCAATTTTACCTTGATTAAATCAATTCCCAAAGTCCAAAAGGCTAAATCTGAACATGTTCCCAATGTCATACAGGAGGCAAAAGGCTCTCTGTCTGTCCCACGTGTCTACCAGGCTCGCCCATCAACTTTACCAGACTGAGAGCACCTTGTGGACTGAAGTAGGGCAAGCACATAGGCCCGAGGCACAAAAAGAAATGGAAAAAAGCAGCCTGGCTGCATGGACTGGGCAAATAATATAGCTGCGCTAACTGACTTCCCCTGGGAAACAACCCTTAATTAGACCCCTTCATGTTCATCCGTGCCAGCACCTGAAGAAAATGCACGGAAGCAAAGGCTCCTGTGGGCTTTCGGATTCGCTGGCGGAGATTTTATCAGTAGGGCCATTCTGTGACTCCATTTGTGTTGGCTGGCGATATCCTCTGCTGCCTGCTTTATTGTTACTCTGGATGAAGTGGACTTCCTCATCAGGGCCCAATTAGCTAGTAAGGAATTTGCATGCACGTGTGTGTGTATGTGCATGCGTGAGTGCTTGCGTGGATGCTTGCGTGCACGCATTCAGTGCGTGCATGTTTGTGTGTGAGCAATACCAAATGAGTACACATCTCAGAAATGTGATTAAATATGTGTGTGTGTGTGTGTGTGTGTGTGTGTGTGTGTGTGTGTGTGTGTGTAGAGGCTGTGAGCTGCTGTCAGTAGTCATCCCGTCTGGGGGAAAAGTCAACTGATTTGCCTCCGGCTCTCCTCTGTTTGATCGCACTGCTTGCTCAGCCGTGAGCTTGTTTGGTAACCTTTGACATGCAGATTATAGGACCATATTGATGAGATTGCACGCATGACAGGTGTTTACAGTGTATGTAAACCAAACAATGATGCACGCACACTCATAAAACCTCATGTATATCCATATAATAATATAGCCTGCAGTGCTCATTTGGTTTTATTTCGGCCTTGTTTATGGTGAAAGCTGGGGCTGTTCATGGAAGAGAAGTACACAGCATCTTGATTTACAATTCATCCAAACACTCCTCTCCAAGCCACCACCTTGATTAGAGCACAACCCAAGAGCCTGCGGAGTCAGAAGCCTGAGAGAGGGAGAGAGAGAGAGAGAGAGATAGAGAGAGAGAGAGAGAGAGAGAGAGAGAGAGAGGGAGAGAGAGAGAGAAAGGGGCAGCAGAGGGATGTCAAAAGACTGACTGCTATGCTTGTATATACACACTTAGGAATCTGTCCGTCCTTCTTCCTGCATGACCTTAAAGAACCCTCGGTATTCAAAGTGTCCAAGTCCAGTTTTGTTTGCCACCTTTCATTCTGTCAAGTGGCAGCCCCTCTTTTTTAATGACCCTCACACTGTGCTTCTTGTTCTTTGAAAAGTTCAATTCGGCTCCCCTCCACTGTCAGCTAGTCTCTGGCTGTGATAATTGAAGCCCCTCATCTTTGGAGATGGGATAATTTGCTGTCTTTGTACAGCTTTGTTCTCTTCCCTTTTCAGGGCATTATCTGCTCCACCTGCCATACTTCAGGATTCCTTGATGTTGCACAGCTCTCACTGCCCCATATGGACAGCTCTGACATTGATGTGCCGCGCAGCCATTACTGTCACCTACTATCCTCTGCTGGCCTCATCCGGAATTGCATCTGTTTGCAGCACCACCAGTATGCAGTGCTGCTAAGAAAAGGAGATTAAATGTAATGGTTGATTTAGCAGTAATAGTTTGGCTTTTACTTGGTTGTAATCTTTAAGCAGCCACTCGAACGTTTGTCGGTGTACTTCCTTAGCAACTACCCTGTGAGCGACAAAAAAACAGTAATTTGGCAGAAGACTCTGTGGTACCAGGTTTCATTCTAACACAAAGTGGCAAGGATTATCATACCAGATTGGCACATTTCTCTTCATGTTGTCATACTCAGCAGTTTTGTAGCTGTGGTGGATGAGTAGGCATACTATCTTAGTACAAGGTTTCTCTACAGGACTGCACTAAGAGGCATGACTCCTCTCCAAGTCTCAAGCTCAATAAACCTCAGGCGAACATGCAATAACAAAAAATACATTCATTTGTATACTACATTGTTCAAATGGTTCACCCCATGTTTGAGAGATGTCCACTGGAATAATTTCATTGTTGCGTGTCACCATGTGTCACCAATGATTGTCTTGAAATAGCTCCAACCATTTGGGATTTGGCTACCGCCTGTGAAGGGGAGGATGCGCTGCAGCTGGCAAAAGGTTTCTAACAGTGACTATTGAGCCTCCCTGGATATGTGTGTGCACACCTACACACTTATCCTCACAACTTGGCAGGCCTGCGCACAGACATGGGCAGGGAATGCAGGCCAGACAATGACTTTGCTTTTATGTGTCAGCAAAAGCAAAGGCACAGAGGAAGGGGAATAAAGGAGGGACTGCTACTATCCTTAGCTTGAGTGCTACTAATAAGAACAGGAAGCCCAGATAAAGAGCTTTCTTTCATGCTGTACCCAGAGCCATAATGAGGCCTGGCATCTGATGGATTACCCAGACTTATTTAGCAAAGGCTGCCTCATTTTTCCAGTCGCCCTCTGCTACCCACAGCGCTTCCAGTCGGTTGAACAAAGGCCAGTCTTTTTAGTGCCTTAAATCTTTCATTGCACAGCCATCACGTGTGCCTGGACTTTATATCTCATCCTCATCAATTGTTCAGCGATAAGTCTGACATGATTTCCTTGGAGCTACAGAAGAAAATGTGCTCTTGGTGATGATACTGGACATAACGGCCCGCTTTAGTCAAAATCGTAATGACAAGCTATACATTACCAGCAAATGTCATGTAAAGCAAATGCTGTCAATTGGGAGATGTTTCACATAAGATGAGAGACATATCTGGAGCCTTGAGGCCTTCATTCAACACAGATGATCAAAGTCAAAGTCAAAGTCCTGATGTTACCTCCATGAAACTTTAACAACAATAAATTACAAAACGCTGCCTCTCCCATGAAGATGTGACACATTTCTTCAAAAACACTCTATGACTATTGTCATCTCTCCCAACTTTTTAGCTGTAATCCCGGCCGTCTTTCTTTGCTGTTATTGTAGAGTGACTCATTTTTTTTGGTAAAGGCAGAATTACATTTTCTATTTTTTCTTTTTTTTTTACAATCCTTATGTAGTTGCACCAAATGGCCACTTCGGGGGAACGGGAACAAATTGTGTCACGTCATTGTCACATCATCACCTTTTAAGTCAATGTGGCAAATTATTTTTAATTATTATCATGTAATGTATGTAAATAATTAGTTACGGAGCAAGCTTATTATTCATTTAGAGTCGTGTTTCTGGCCACCTGATTAGCATAAGTCCAGTATTCCGTCTTTTTTACCTCTGATTTTGGTCTCCAACTCCTGAGGGAAACATCTCAATGTGTCTGTCTGCTGTTTGGTGGTGTACAGACAGTTTTTAGAGATTTTTGACTGAAAACAGCTGACTGCTGCGGCTAAAAACAATACTATACCCAAGCAGTTAAGTTATGGGCCGGACAGGTAAACAATGAGCTGAAACTCGCCAGAAAACTGTGTGTGGCTGTGGATTAGGTGATAATTCTCTGCAGGTTCACGAGCAACCCCTTTACACAGTGTCGCATTGTTTTCACAATTGATACATTGCTAGGATAAAAATATTAATTATAGCCACTTTAAAGGTAGGTTTGAGGAATTAAGGAATTTATGCTTCATTGTTGGTGTGAGTAATACATGCGTTGCTACGTGGTTTAAAAAAAAGTGCTTTAACTATGAATCATTATTGATTCACTTAAAAAGAGGCATTTAAAAGGAATTCATCTGAAATATCTAAGATACACTCAGTAGTGTCCAACACTCAAAGAGCATGTTTGATAGATGAAAAGCCTGTGAAGAACTGCTTACTTCTGAAAGTCTTCTCTGATCAGCAGGAAGTGAAACACCAAGGACGGACTAGCTTCCTTGGTCCTGGAACGCTTTTGCAAACACGTCTGTTCTGTGTGTTTGTTACGCTGACGTGATGTCTGTTTTTGCATTTGTGTGTGTGTGGGCAATTGAAGTCGACACTGTCTTCTCTCTCTGGGGCTTCCTGGTCCTCAGCCAAAGCCGGAGCGGTGTATCAGAAGATAAAGCTCGTCTGTTTCCAAGACAGGAGGAAATGGAGCTTGGCTCTTTGGAGAAGGTCACTCACAACTGTATTTACATCATTCTGGAGGCAAGGTTGGCCACGCTAAACTCGTGTGCGCTCATCAGTGAAGTGTCTGCACAGAGAGGGAGCTGTGGTTTGTTCAGAGAGATCTCCCTATAGGCATAAACAGAAAAGAGGGTATGCCTTTTAATTGGGGGGGGGGTAATTTATTGCCTGCCTAGCTAATTAAATTGCGTCTTCAACCAGCCTGCCTAACACAAAGCCAGTATTCGAGCAAGGTGTGGAGTGGAAGATGTTGCCGGAGGCAAGAAGAGACAGGAGGAAAGAAAGGAGAGGGGATGAAGGGAACAAGGTTTGAGAAAGAGACAAAGGCAAACCTGGTAGCGAGGTTTAAGTAAAGGAAAAGGAAAAAAGGAAAAACGTAAGGGGGATCGACAAAACATGCCCTGCTGCATGGCATCATTGATCCCCCTGTTGTAAAGTTACAGAAGTCGAGGGTGTTGACATGCATGCGTGAGCTAATTAGTTAGCATGGCTGAAGAAAAGGCGCACTAATGGGACACGTTTAAAGTCACATTTCTTTAAAGGAACATGTAGCTCACTGAAAATCGCTTCAGGTCAGATAGTTCTCTGTGGATGTGTGTGTCTTGAAGGGATACTGATTACTTTTTCAGGCATAATTTATTTTGAACCTCTGTGTGTGTGTCTATTTAATATACTGCCCAAAATTACTGCAAAAAACTGTGCTTTTCTTTTGTGTCTGCTTAAATTTGTATTTATTCTGGGCTTCATTGCAGCTACAGTACTGCTCATGAGTATAGGAACCCCTGCTTAAGTTGACTAAAAAGAGGAATAAAAAATCCTCTTTTGGAAATTGATCTTAATGCCTTAATTAAAAAATGAGGACAAATCCAACCTTTAAGGACACCAGTTTTCTTTGTGTATTAATAATGTATCGTTATAAATCGCTTAAATTACAGGGGGCGTGAGTATAGACACCCCTATGTTAAATTCCCATAGAAGGAGATAGATTTTTACTTTTAAAGGCCAGCTATTATATTATTATTATTATTTCATGGATCCAGGATACTATGCATCCTGATAAAGTTCCCTTGACCTTTGGAATTAAAATAACCCCATATCATCACCTACCCTTCACCATACCTAGAGATTGGTTTTATTTCAGTTAGCCAAAAAGCTGGTTTGATTTGCATTGAGAGATGATTGACATGAAGTACCCCATGTTAATCTCTAGATATAGTGAATATGGGGTTATTTTAATTCCAACGGCCAAGGGAACTTTATCAGGATGCATAGTATCCTGGATCCATGAAATAACTGGCCTTTAATAATAAAAATCTGCCTGCTTTAATGGGAATTTAACATAAGGGTGTCTATACGTATGCCCCCTGTATTTTAAGGAAGAACATTTATTTATTTATGACATATTTTTCATTCACAAAGAAAATTGGTGTCCTTAAATGTTGGATTGTTCCTAATTTTTTAATTAAGGCTGTAAGATCAATTTTCAAAAGATGATTTTTTTATTCCTCTTTTTAGTCAACTTAAGCAAGGGTTCCTATACTCATGAGCAGTACTATATATATTGCTGTTTAAAGTAGCTATAATTGATATCATTGATGGCTATGTGTAATATGAAATGGGGTCATAGGGAATAATTACCCTGCTGTTTAAACACATCAGCATTATTTTCAAATGCAGAAAGCCCTTTTTTAGGGAAAATGTTTTCAAAACCCGACTGCATGCTACCTGTCCAGCACTAAACGGTACATAGACGAAGTTGACAACTAGCTGTTGAACATAGCGGAGCCTTTAGCAGGATATTTCCCTCAGGAGTGGTAGGCAACCAGACCAGAGCTAAAATAAGAGTGAATATTGGACTTATATCCATGCAGAATGTTGCTCTGCATCTGCTGGATTCTTAAATACATATCTTGCCGTTTCAACTTACAAGATGATGCTTTTCTGTGTTGTGTTTACAGCTCCTGCTTGCCACAAGTGGCTGAAAGATTTAAAGGTTTGAAGGTTTTTCGTTGGTTAGACGTCTTGCAAGATGCAATTAAGCACACGAGGAGATGTAGTTTAGTTTAGTTTAGTGTTTTAGTTTTGTATTTTCGAACAATCAACATACTTACAAAAACAGCTTACAATAATACAACAACATACAACTACAGTTTACACTGTGTGTAAATTCCCATCAATATATTCAGGTCGCCTTTCTGTAAGGGTAACGTATTGTTTTCTTGAATCTGTCTTTGAATTGTATAATATTATATAACAGTTTGATTTCTTTGTTCACTCCATTCCACGAGGTCCCCCACAAACTGAAATACACATTTAAGGTCACAGCAGACTCTTACCAAACGAGAACAACCATGGCCGAACATTTTGAAGAGAAACTAATAAAGCACTTACAGGTGTTTTTACATTGTGCAAAATCAAAATGTCTTAAGGATGATATTTAGGTGTCAGGCAGTAGTCTAATCTTAAAAAAGAGCTTTATTCATTGTCATATACACACATTAGTGAAATTTTATTTCTGCAGTGGACAGCTATTTGTACACAGCATCCGAGGAGCAACTTTGGGTTCAGTGTCTTGCTCAGGGACACTTTGAGTACATATCTCAGTTTTAGCTGTCTATCAAAATACTAATATGCAATTCAGTGTGTTTGTTGTGTGACCAGATCAGGCACTAAGTAGGCAGGTTTTGCTGTCCCATGTCCATGTGGAAGGACATGATGGACACGTGCTACTATTCCCTTAAGCTCCAAGCATGTTTGCCTTTGTAGTACAAATACATGTAACACTGCAAAGTGCAGATACATGTATTTGATGTACCAGATGGGTTATCGTTCACATCTGGTGACCTTGCCAATATCCCATAAGCAACCTGTTCATCACCGTCACCCACGGGAGAGGAGTGGGTGAGGACAAACACAGGTTACAACACACATGGCGGCATATTGCAGCTGTGACAATTCCCCTGACGTGATCGAATGCTGTCATGCAGGAAAATACTTTGGACAGTTCAGGTTATGCTGTTGTTTTATAGAATGCACACAAGAATACACACCAATGCAAAATGCATTATAAATGTAATCGTGTGTTTGATCCAACATGACATCCATGACTGGAATTTGTCACAGCTACAATGAGCAGCTTGTTGCTACATACATACAAAACTTGTTTCCCCCAAGAACATTATGAATTTATTAAACTAAAACTGTTTCACGCTAGTCCATTTCCGAAAGATGCTGCTTGTATAATTAAACTGAAATGCAATTATCAAAGCCAACACATTGACTGAATATTAACAGTGGTATTATGTCCTTTTTGTCCAGCTCATACTTTTTTTTATGGAATTACTAAAACCAAAAAAGCACAGTGACATGACTTTTGTCACATCTTCATTTTTATGGACATTATATTTCAGACTAAAAAGAACACTCTATTCAGCTTTTTCACTATTCATTTAAATTCCCCATCTTGAGCTCATTGTTGTTTTCCAAGGAACATGGCAACAAATGAATGTGTTTGTCTGTTGCTTCGAACAACCCATCAGGTTTGAATGTACTCCAAAGTCACAATTCACACAGCAGCAATAGTGTCTATGTTGCTGCAATTGAAAGCTCTAAACCCTAATTTTCTATTTTTGAATAATGTGACATTGCAACAAAATGACACAAAATTTATTTAAATTTACATTGTTGCTTCAATTAGCCTAGAGGGTCCCCACTAAAAGCATTTTCTCATCTTGAAAATCAGCTTTTTATTGATTGTTTTTAAGCAAAGTAATACGATTCTGATTAGTAAGTGATTATTTATCACTGGACTATAGGCTATAATGTTTAAATTTTTGGATCTTTAGAAAAAAAAATGAAAAAAATTGTCCTAATCCAATTTAAAAAAAAATCATTTTGAAGATTGATTTGAGTGAAACTTCTTGTTAAACTGTCAATGTTACATTTTATCATAGTTGAATGGACCCAAAATCTCCAGTTTAAACTACTTTATATGAACTTGTAATTTTTGGAATAGGTATAAGGTTCCCTAAAATGACCTCTGTTGAAGGCCCTCATGTCAAAATGTAGTAATACCAATCATTTTTTTAACTCATGCTCTACTGACATGGTGCATAGTCCCAAATTAATTTGTGTTTAATCTTATTATCACACATTATAACACATATGGAGTTACATAATATCCACAATGCATACACCCTGCAAGGATCTGCGACGCCCTGTAACGCCTTGCAGTGCCCGGCTACGCCATGAACTACTGCAACTACTATTTCTAGTCATAGTTCCATTATCTTTATTGTGACTGTTATTGCCACTGTGCATCACACCCCCAACGAACACCATCAGACACCGCCTACCAAGAGCATGGGTCTGTCCGAGATTTCGCCCTAAAAGGACGTTTTTCCTCGCCGCTCTCACATTACTGGAATTGTTGTGTCTTTGTAAATTATAAAGCGTGGTCAAGACCTTTGTCTTAGACCTCACAGTGACCCAACAGCCTTTGAGCAGGTTAATTCAGCCATGGATCACTGAACGTCTGTTAGAATTTTCAGTCTTTCTTGTTTTAGAATAACATTCTTGCACTCTGGCTTCTAACACATGGCCTGATTTTGATGTAAATGCATTCATGTCTTTAAATGTTGAAATGTCTGCAACATGCTTGAAAATATACTATACATGCACAAGTTAGTTTATTGTATTCTCTTGTACATTAGTTGCTTTTTTCTCTTTTCACAATAACCCAATGCAAAGTATTGAATTAAGAGCAACATAAGACCTGTGAATAAGGCTCATGACCAACCTCCACAAAGTCAATACAGGATGCCTGAGAATAGAGTGCATTCATCAGCGCTCGTTGCTATCACCCCGTGGTTCATTCAGTAAAAATCTCTTACTTATTGATTTTCTTTTGTCCATTATCTGCCAGGCGGTGCAACGAAAATGATAAACGTGACATGGTTGAAGAGAAGCGCGGTCATTGTATATGAATTTAGATAAGACATTTAAAGCTCACTGCTGAAGCATCATTCATCAAGTTATTATCCATTGTCATCTCTTCTCCCCTCTTTAGCCCTTTACAAAGGGAAGTCTAGTCGCTTTTGAGCCATCATTTAAAATCTCTGCTGCCTCACATACAAAGGTCTCATTTGTTTTGTTTAATCTGCCTCGACTGGGTGTCTCTGTGAAAATGTTTGCTGTCAAAAATATATATTTCTTTTAAGTCAATTTAGAAACAGAACACACTTTATTTGTTGGCAAAAAAAGTAATGCGCAGAAATAATCTCTGTGTTAATCTCTTCGGTAATGTAAGAAAATCATCTTCAGATGTACGCTTTTTTCTTTCTCGGATATCTTTTATGTATATTTTTAAGGACACATATTTTCTCTATTATGTCTAAATGTCAATTAAATTTTTTTTATTCTCGGTATTGCCTCTAAATTATGAGAAGCCTATCCTTTTCTCAGAACGGTCGTATAAGTATACCTCTTCTTGTGTACTCTCTGTTGACATTTATGCACATGTTTACAAATGTTCATTTAGTTCCAGTGGTGATTAGAAGGCGTCTTTCATTAACGAAGATGCAGATTTTAAGTGTTTGAGTGTCATTGTTCATTATGTGTAGAATACACAATACACAATACAAAGGTGCTAAGAGAGCTGCAGAATGTAATAGCGCGTCCCATTAAATTCACATTTCAATCCGGAACATCTTTATAACATCAACCACAATGAAGAAAAGCTAACAGCTGCAACAGCTTCAACTCTGAAGCGCCCTCATTAACTTGCATCTCATTTGCAGTGGTGGAACGTCCTTTATTTAAGTAAAAGTACTAATACCACAATGTGAAAATAATCTGTTACAATTACACGTAAAAGTCCTGTAGTGAAAATGTATCTTAAGTAAAGGTGTGTAAGTATCATCAGGAAAATATACTTATAGTATTCATTAAGTGAAGGTATTTATTACAGAAAAATCCTCCTTTGGAAAACAGCCCTGTCTATCGATTGTGTGTTAAATTGTCTTATCATTTCTGCTGTACTTGTATATCTATATTTTGTTGTGTAGTTAATATCAAAGCATTGTCTTTTATAAACTACTACTTCTACTTATGTGCACAAATCTTAATTTGTAAAGTTACTATAACTAAAGCTGTCAGATTAATCTAGTGAAGTTAAAAGTACGATATTTCCCTCTGATATGTAGTGGAGTAGAAGTAGAAAGCTGCATGAAAAGAAAAGATTAAAGAAAAGTACAAGTACCTCAAATTTCTGCCTAAGTGCAGTGCTTGAGTAAATGTACATAGTTACATCCCACCACTGCTTAGTTGTTTGATGCACAGACAAACAGTAATGTAAAAAAGACAAATTGGGGTTTTAGGTAGGTATGTGTGGAAACATTCTCTATGAACAGCATTTCATCCATCCCAAAGGAACTCCTGTGCACTCTCTCTGGAAGTTGCCTGAAATCCTCACGGTAATGACAGGAATCCAGAAAGTTACTTTAAAACCACAAATAGTCTTTTTTAAATCTCTATTAGTGTATGAACAAAGCAAAAGAGATACAACACATTATCTATTGAACTTTAGAGGTGTTACAAGGTGTTATTTTTATTTTTGAGAGAAACAGGCCAGCTGTAACATGAAAGTGTTATTGATCTCATTTTTCTTGGGAAGAATGTCAATAAGCATATTTCCCAAAATGAACTTTTTTTACCGATGAGAATAGCTTTTTAAAAGGTTAACGGCCTATTACTATCTGTGAAATGCAGTACCCATATTGCATTGTTTCCGTTACATCACAGAGTCTATCATTTGCATCCTTAAAAAAAATAAAATAACTACCATGATCAGGTAAATCCATTACATTCATGTTAACATAATGTCAGAAGATATTCTTCCAATGGGTGGAAGTAAAACTTTTTTGCTATTTATTCATGAAGGCCAGACTACATGAGCTGAAAGAGGGATAAACGTGTTCTGATGAAAACGATCAGCAGATAATGATAATGACAGCTCTGAGATAGCTTTACCCATTGTAGTCGTGATTACATGTGAACTTTTTTTTTTTTAGTATCTAGTTGCATGGGTACCCCGACCAGGAAGAGTGGACTGGACAATGGGCATTTTTCACAGCAGACATTTTGAGTTGTCATAGTAAAAAAAGCATGAAATCACCTGGTATCTTGTTTGAATGGTAAAAAGATGCATACTAGACAAGACAAGGGAGGAAACACGGACAACAACATAAAACAGGAAAGAGAACAAATACACAATAATGAGAGGAAACAGAACAAATACACAATCATCACAAAATGTATCTTTTTAGATACAACAGATGTTGACTAAGTTTCCTTTGGGGACATCATTTGAAATTGGGAAAAATTTGAAGCTGGAAAAAGTAAGTAATATGTATAATAACAATGTGTTTAAAATCGCAATAATATTGCCTTGGACGTAAGTATTATGATGATGTTGTATCATGGGGCCTCTGGTGATTCCCTCCATGAAACTCTCCATGCTGTGCTCCCCAAGTGAGGATCCATCTTAACTCCTTTCTTATTTTCAACAGCATACCCCTTTGATTCTTCAGGTTAACTACCTAAAATTAATTAAACAGTTGCATAGCAACAAGATGATGCAGTCCTTGCACTTTGAGCTTTTGCTCTCTGTGGTATTAGCAAAGCTCACAGATGTGCTTTGTGTTTGTGCATAAGAAAGCAAGAGGCACTTGATCTGTCTAATATACTGCCATATTCACCATCATACACTGTACCATAACTAGTTATGCTGATGAGGTCATTAACGGAACAAACAAATGCGATACTTAGCATATGTTGACAATCTTTGTCTTCAAACAACACACTGTGGTAATAATATTAACTACCTAGCTTAAAGCATGAGGGCATGAAGGAGCTGCAGATTTATTCTCATTATTTTCCAAATGTATGCAGCAAGAAGCTGAAAAATCGAAGCCAATTATTTGCTCTATAGAGGGCAGCTGTGGTGTGTGTTAAGTATGACCTTTACTTCATGTGATGTTTGTGTTTAAATGAATGTGCCAAACGTGTGTATATATGTAGACACATGACTGTGCATGATTCAACGACACAACGTGACATTATGTGCACAACTGATTCCATCCTCACACGGCTCGCTGGTGGAGGAAAAAATCATTCAAATTTCACTTGACTTGCTACCCAACATACAGTATGTTATCCTCTGATGTTGCACAGTATAACCTAATGAGTCTTATGTGAGGGTGAAGAAGCAAGTTGCAAAGCGGGTGGTAAAAAAAGTGCCTATAAGTGAAGAAATAACTCAAGCAACATCACAGAAACAAACGGGAGAGAAAAGTCCACCAGAGAGAGGGCTGCCAGGTGCATTCTGACTTAAATAACACCCTCAGGTATTCCCAGTTGCTCTAACGATCACCTGCAGAGAGAGCACAGTCAGGTGAAACACACAGAAAACTCAAGATGACATATCGTCATCACTCCTTTGATCCAATAAAGTTTAATTCACTGATCAGAAACCAAACTAAGTTCAAATCAAGTGTAATCACGTTTATTTGTCACATACAATCATACACAGTACAATGTGGTTACACTATGTTGTGCCTCTCCAGAAAGCAACAACTAGAAATAAAGTGAATATTTTACTATGGAATCAAATATTTTTATAAAAGAAACAATAAAACATAAAGAAACGGAGAAATTGAGCAATAATAACAGTATAATCATAGAATCATTTTACAAAATTGAAAGATAACTGGATATACAGTAATAATGATGCCATTAAATCCAGTGCTATTGTTAAGATTCACCTGTCAATAAAAGGGAATGTGGTTAGACCTCAATGTGGTTAGTGCTTTGTGTGTACAATTAGTGATGATCTCCCCGTTGTCAACGGAAACATGTAATGCACTGATGATATGCCTGTTGCTTCCAACAAAGCTGCTTTGTCTTTACAGCTGAAACTCAGCTTGCAACAATACCAAGCTGATTTATGGAGGAACATGACTATTATAATAGTATTATATATGTTTATCAAATGGGGTTTTTGTGTTGCTGAACGTAGGCCATCCATTACACTCACAGCAGCTGGCATCAGGTATTCAACTTTAAAACATTGGTAATTAACAGTGCTATGCTTTTAGTACATTTGCTAAATCACAATTGTGACCCACTGTTTACGAGTCTATATCCACAACATTCCACTTCTGTGCCGCCGGAAATTCCTCCGCTTCTTCCACTTACTTTGTGTTGGAATTTTAGACTCCGGTCGATTTGAGAGTACGATGGTTAACTGCTCCTCAGATCTCTGCAGGGTAAATTCTGACAGCTAGCTAGACCATCTGTCTAGTTTTCTGTTGCATGACTAAAACAACCTTTGAAGACCAAAACAAGTTCCTTCCCGAGGCTATTTTGTATTGGCACCGTTGCTTAGCGCCGTCTCTGACCATTGTCATTGGTTTAAAGAAATGCCAATAAACCAGAGCACTTTTTTCTCCCATCCCTGAATGCAAGGTGGACTAGGCAGACCCTCCTGTGCAGCGCTGTGGAGGAAGGTCTGGCAAAGCGAGACTGATTCACTAACTTCACCATCTAGTCTCACCCTCCTGGCACATCATCACCCTTCATGTCCTGAGGCAGAAGGAGGGTGTGATGCATGCAGTGTGGGTGTCACAATCTTGCCACTTTCCAGGCCACATAAGCCAATTGGCAAAGACATATTGGCCCACCCACAGTGGGCCAGTGGCTGAAAACCTTTCCTCTGCACTAAACGTCTCAGGCTGGGAGCAGATGATCGGATGTGACATGACAGGTGCATTGCAGTATAGGGGACAGCTTGATGCTGTGATCTAAAGAGTCTCCAGTTCAGAGCTGATTGAACCTGGCTCGCCATTTCCCAAGCTTTGTTTGTTTGCTGTGACAATGCTCACAATGCAGCGACCACTCATGCTGAATGGTAAAAAAAAAAAATAAAGAAAGAAATTGTTAAAATCCTAGCCAGACATCCTACTGTTGGGAGTTGAACAGTTGGCCTGCATCATTTCTGTGTTCCAAGTCAGCCAATTAGTGACAAACATGATTCCACAGGCAAAGCTACCTCTTATTAATTCAAGGCTGTTGGCGAGCTAGAATATGAGATGTTTGTAGAGATTACCATATTACTGGCAGATGTTTTTTCTGTTCCCGTCAACTAAAAATTGTCATAGCTAATTTGTGTACCTGTTGTTATTGTTGGTAAATTCACATGGGAGAAAAAAAAAATCCTCATATACAATCATAGAAAGAAACGGCTTCCTTACAGCCTTCATTTCTGGGCATGTTGCATTGTGGTAAGATGTTTTTATTAAAAATAAGTAAAACTGGTAAACAGTTAAACAGTGCAGCTTCAATTGAGTTTATGGCTGAATTGTTCTCAGCCATGGGAATAATCAATGCTAAATGTCAGGTTTTGGGTGTGGGCCTTGTGGACTTGCTATTTTTGCAATGATGTTCAAGAGTCTAACAGTATATACATACATGTATATATAGTAGAACTGCAAAATATATCAGTTTTTTCCACTGACAGCACCCTCTGAATGCAATATAGCTACAAGACATCTGACTAAGGCCTGCTACTCTACTTTGTTTAACTGCTGAGGATAAACTAACTTACTTGTTGTACATGTAACTATTAGAACACTTTTACCTTTAGCACATACAGATACAATATAACCAACAATTGAATTATTTGAAAGGCTTTCTTGGAAATGTAGGACATCATAACATCAAGTAGAAGCAGACATCACAGGTTGTTGGAGTGTTGGTGGACAAGCCATTACCAATCCATGCAGTGCAGCCAAACAAATGTTCTAATGCAGATTCAAAATATGAAATATAAGGTCAAAAGGTCTATAAAGTCATCCTTAAGACATTTTAAATACATTTTTGGGGGGCACGGCGCACATCCCATGTAGGCTCAGTCCTTGCCAGCCCGGGTTCAAATCCGACCCAAGATCCTTTGCTGCATGTCATCCCCCTCACTCTCTCTCCCATTTCCGGTCTCTCTTTAGCTGTTCTAAATAAGGGGAAAAGCCCTAAAACAATATATCTTTAAATATATAAAATGTGATTAAATGGTGAGGCCACAAAAAACATCCAACTCTTGCATAAGTTGGTAGACTATGTACTGTATGTGATGCTATCAGAAATGGTGGAATACTTTTCCAACTGTAAAGTACTTAGAGGGAAACAATAGAAAACTAATGTCAGTGGGACTTCATAATATTAATTAGTGGTTGATCGTCCGCAGACTTGGTATGTTGATACTGAGAGGTTTGATGTTTTTGGGTTTTTGGAGAATCCTCAGGAAAACATTTCTTACCTCCCCAGCAATTAATTTAATGATCTACACGATATGAAATATTTGAGAGCTAAATGTCTTGGTTTTATTTCTGACTTTATTTTCTGAACTCTGGATGTACCCAACATCTGTGTATAATGAGCCTGAGAATTGGGTTGGATTAACTTTTGGTAATTGTGATGAGATTGCAATCAAAGTTTCAATTAGACTAGTCACTCCCGTCTGGGTGTTGAGTTGTGATCTGTTAATTTGGCATTAGATTATTAGTCTTCTCGCTCTCTCTCATTTACTATGTCTCAAATTAGGGGAAGTTTTCTGGATTGGGAGCTTCATTATTTATCACGTGTGTTCCATCCACAAAATAACAATAATATGTTACTGAATTCTCTGTTTGGAAAGGTCATATAAGCCCAAAGAGTGCACTGATAGGGATGGTTTCCACAAGCAGTGTATTTTTCTCAAATTAATAAAATCATTTATCAATGTATGGCGGATGCTCTGAGTAATATAATGATATGGTTGTATGTACCCCAGGGTTGCCAGCAATGTAAAATTGCCATTTTTTGAGGGTTACATGTGTGTGGCTCTGGCAGAGCTCAAACACTCACTAACAGTTACAGAGAGAGAAGGTACACTTGTTAACCCTTGTCCTTGTGTGGTGTTTGGGTCTGTGGGACCCCTTTCCCGTATGTTTGTAAAAAGAAAAAGTATGCTTTTTATTATTACTTCTAACTCAAACTAATTGGGCTTGGCTCATTTTCTGTAAAGGACATAAAAAATAATTATTGATGACTGCACACGGTACACCCCCCCACAACTATTACATATGAGGTGTTC
Source organism: Etheostoma perlongum (assembly GCA_026937815.1). Classification (NCBI taxonomy): domain Eukaryota; kingdom Metazoa; phylum Chordata; class Actinopteri; order Perciformes; family Percidae; genus Etheostoma; species Etheostoma perlongum. The sequence goes on along the minus strand of CM049378.1, from coordinate 25,841,821 downwards.
GGGTCTACTGGACCCGAGTGTATTTAAATTTAAGTGCTATGAAACTATGTTGTATTTCTGCACCTGCTATTCTCACACAAAGTTACAAAATTGTTATATTTCAAGCACTTTCACCTGTTTGGATTAAGTTCTAAGAAATAAGCACCAATAATGATAAAATAATCTTGTTTCTATTTTTTTAACCTTTTTTATAATTGGATTTCCTTATTTTCTCACAAAAACAAAAATGATCATATGATCATAAATGTGATCTCACAGAGGTAAATGGCAAATATAAACCATAAATGATGTATATATAATTGATAATTGAGAAAAAGTGAACATTTGTTAAGTATTTTTACATGGCTTTTAATTGGCTGTATTGATTTAAAAGCATAATAATGTGGTAGGTAACCCAGACCAGGGAACATTGGCTGTGCAACAAAGATATGATCACCACACAAGGTTTAAATAAAACGGGATGGCAGTATTTCAAGTTGCAACTGCAACATAGGCCTTAAGGAATGCCCTACAAACTACAAAAAAGCTTGAGGGTTTGCCAGCTCTGCTCATAGGATCATTTTGCATGAGTAATCTACAAAATTCCAAATCAAATGAAAGATTTCCTCATCTCATCATTTAGTACTTAGCTACTGCACAAGCCTTGATGTGCAGACATCTTCCACATCTTATAAATAAAGCTTGAAATTCCCCATGGGAATTAACTCTGGAATTAAATTTAAGAAATGTAATACTCAAAACCAACAATAGGGGGAAGCAACACCCTTAAAGACATTGCTTTATGTACACGAAGAAAACAGTGCCCTACTAAAAGTCACAGAATTAGAAATTCTAGAGCAGTTTTCTGTCTTCAAATCTGCCTTTGTTGCGTTGGTAAGTTTGAAAAGGGCATCATGTTATATGAGCGTTTAATAATGATGCTGGTTTTGGTGTGCACCTTTTATAGGATGAATAAAAAACTATCCAATAAACGTTATATTCAACATATTAAATTCGTGATCAAATCTCTTTTCAGATAGTTTTTGTGATTTCTTTGCTATTCTCATCTGTAACAATTGATTTTATTTAAATACAATTAATATAATATTAAAACATACCGGCAGAAATAGGATTATTTTGCAGGTCGAAGTATAACCATAGCTACATGCCTGTCTATGTGGTTTGGTTCTATAAATTGTCTGCTGTATTGTTTTGATTAGGAAAATCATTTGGACAGGTAACATTACAGCTACGTAATCTACGGCTAGTTTTCACTCGATGGTTTTACTGAATGTACATTACAAATTGAATTGAATGATGTGTTATACGCATTTTGACGAGTTAGCTAAAGCTAAAGTAGAACGTTAGCTGCCCGTCGGCTGGCTAACAGCTGAGTGCTAATGCTAGCTTGCCCAGCAGCACGTCAGTCCAATATGCTAGCTAGCTAGCTAGCTAGTGCCAAACCATTGTTTCTGATAATGATAACTTCAATATGTTTTTGAATTTTAGGAATACCGTTAGTCGCCATTATTATCAGACATTAAACGGTCGTACAGCAATAGCTCGTATTGCTGAAGACAGTACCTGCTGTTAAAGTTGACATTAGCTAGTGTGAGTTAACATAAGTGACGCTAATGGTGCTGTTTGCCAACTGGTCACAAGGTTTGCATGAGCTTTATCAACATTGTAATGTTTATCTATTTAATGTATAAGTTGCTACGTTGCATTTTAAAATGTCCACTCACTTGCCAGTATGACGTTATTTATAATATGTCGACCACAGCATTTGCTTACATAAATGTGGCTTAACGTTAACATTATGGTTAGCCGACGCTTCAGGGAATAGTGCATCAGTTATGAAGGTAAAATATAATAATTCATACGTAAACGGAACCATAAAAGCACTAGAAAAAGCAAGTGACAATAAAAAAAAACCGTTAACACAGTAATGACAAAATATAGTAAACAAACTGAAAGGTTCATTAGACAGTATTCACAGTATTGCACAGATAAAATGTTATTGCACAGAAGTCAATTTTGTACTGACGACATACAGTTTGTGTGGATATATATATATATACACACACACACAGTGTGATGTTTTATTTTTCTGTCCAGGTAAAATTCCATGCAATTTATCAACAAATGATGCATTGTGTGCTTTCACCCAGCAGAGGGCACTGCAGCATCGTTTTTATTTCTTAGGGTTGGAAAGCAAAACACAGCAATCTTTTTGGTCTTTGTTAGATTTAGATATTTGTTGTTCATAGCAAGGCCTCAGCACCATAAAGCCCTACCTACAGGTAAAGTTGTTTTCTTAGGCTTGCTCAAATAAGCATCACAAAATAGGTGACACGTGGGGTCCTCTTGTTTAGCAGTATGTTATGAAGGCATTTGTAGGTGTCACTGGAAACCGGCATTAGGCTAACAGAAGAAAACCCCTGCTTACTTCAACTGTTTGCTGAAGGGGTGGGGGGGATTTCCCCACATGTTCCCTTCCAAAGAAGAGACTATCTTCTTCTGGTTTTTGGTGGTAGATCAGCTAATTCCTCTGTGACTTTTCCCACAATAGTTAGTGGCAGGGGGCAGAAACCACATCCAGGATATAGAGGCTCGCTTCCCACGTAGTGATTTAGAAGAGGTGAAAGGTTAAAACACAAGGATGTTGTTCTTATTTCAGAGCTTAACGTGGGCTGTTTGCCCACTAGTAGGCCTACTCTGCTTTTTTCATTTAGTGTTCTGTAGTCTTTTACAAACATAAATTACCTATGCTTTTTAGAGTGTTTTAATAGTTAACTATATTGTAATTTCAAGCTAGGATAGAAACTAGTAAACCTTGTTAAAGCTCCGTTAGACCAGGTGTTCAGCCAGGGAACAGATTTCTTCTTTAGAGGGCCCTTCTCTTATCTCTAATTAAGAGGCAGTTACACAACACTACTTCCTCCTGTTGAATATAGGCTAATTTAGCATCTGAGAAGTTGGGGTGCTGTGTTTTTTTTTATTTATTTTTTTTCCTTCACATGCTCAATAAGGATTAATGGCAGCAAGGCATTTCTATTAGAGGAAATGTGACTGGCCAAGATGAGGTTGGGAGCCAACGACTGGGAGGGGTTTGGATGAAGGAGAAAAGGCGATCATGTTGCAGAAGGAACAGTCTTCTCTCTATTTCCTGGCTGGGGTGCATCCCTGGTGACAATGCTTCACGCCTCAGTCCAACTTTGTCTGCAAATGCATAACTCACCTTCACTGAGTAACAGTGTGCATCCCGCTTTTTTTCATCTGGCTCCCCCAGATAGCACAAGCCAGATCATGTAGTAATACCATGTAGGTTTGTAGCTCCTAATGTACTTGTATGACACTTTTCCTATTCTAACATCTCCCACTGTTTTCCTACAGATCTCCCCTGTAGTCATAGAAGTCATGGATGAGCAGACAGCCTCTCCTGGAGCCAATACTGACAACAACAGCCAAAGAAATGGAGATGAGGTAAGAAGACACAGATGTTGAATGAGATATTTTTCAAACTCCCAAGAATGTCCTGCCAGTGTATATCATGCGGGATTTCTACCTGATATTTCCAAACATATGTTTTTATTATCTTTGCAGAAGCCCCAACGTGGCAGCTGGACCAAGGGGAGGAAGAGGAAGAAGCCAATGAAAGACAGCAATGCACCCAAGGCCCCCTTAACGGGCTACGTTCGCTTCATGAACGACAGACGAGAGCAGCTTCGGGCAGAGCGTCCAGATGTGCCATTTCCAGAGATTACGAGGATGCTGGGCAACGAGTGGAGCAAGCTGCCCCCCGAGGAGAAGCAGGTCAGTGTAGAAGTCCCTGACAGGATTACACGTTAAACCAACAGCTTTGAGAAATAATGTGTCAGCGTTCAGCATCTTGTCTGTTTAAGATATGAAAAGCTAAAAGCTAGTGCTTAGAGTGGGTAGTTTCTGGCGCCCCCATGAGGAATTCTAAGTAATGACAACAAAACTGTCGGCACGTCCACATGATAGCAACACCCTCACCTCTCACCCTCACCTCTCCTCCACGCAGTTGCTAGTAGCCAAAGAGAACACAGAGGGTAAAAAAACATGATGGACTCTTCAGAAGAGGTCATTTTCTTCACTTGAGTTTCTGCGCACGAACGTTGCCAGACGACACAATCTTACAAAGAAATACAGAGAGTTTGTGGAGCTGATAGTCTTAATTAGCTTTGTCGCAACTTTTTTGGCAATGGCTTGAATCTAAGCACACTTAAAGGGGTACTATGTAGTTTTGGAAATTTCTTCGCGTTTTGCTTGCAGGTGTCTCTATAGAGTTCCCCCTACAGCTTCGGAATAGATATTTGGCAGCTCCTATGTTTACCTGTGTCTGACTCCCCGCTCGGTCAGTCTGCCGCTTCCTCTTTTCTCTGTTCCTCCGACAATGCTTTCCTAAGTTTCTCTTTTTTGCCGGCTCAGCCATGACGATGGTGTGGAAAAACTCCATCTTGTGCAGAGCCGTGAAGCAATTTGTTACATCGCAAGACCTGATATCACGCGATAGTTCCTGACGCTGAGTCCGGCAACTCGCTGGCCCAAAGTTGTAAGGGTGGTTTTTATTGCTCGCAGGTGCTAGAGGGGAGCGAGACTATCACCATACTAGTAAAAAGAAAAGTCACATAACCATTCCATTGACTGCGAAGCTGTTCAGTTAAGGTAAATTAAGCTAAAAAAAACTGCATAGTTCCACTTTTAATTGGAAGTCGCTTTGGATAGAAGCGTTTGCTAAATGACATGTAATAAAATGGACATTCATAAATATCAAAAAGTTACGCACTAAAGCATTAACTTCTGTAAAAGTGTTCATATAGATTAGAGCAACAATAGCGAATAACTAAGTGATCCAGGTTTTGAGAAAGCAGTGAACGGATCAGAGGCTGCAGCGCTAATATGCAGCAATATCTTTTCGGCGTTTCATAAACAAGGTGGTGGATTTTTAATTGGCTTTCCATTGATTGCACCAACACTGATCCAGAGGTATGGACTGAAATCTTCATCTGCCACTATCTAACACTATCCTCAGCTATATGGAACGCTCTCAAGCCAGCAGAGACTTTCATAACATCTTTCACTGTGCACAAAAAGAGTGTAGAAACAAAAGCATGTCGAGTCCATGGTGTCACTGTTTTGGAGCTGGTAAAACTTGACTTATACATGAGGACTATGTTTGGCAGTTTGACATCCTTTTAAAGATCGTCTTGCATTGCATAGATGGCATCTTGTATTGTGTCCTCAGATACGCCCTCAAGTGTGATGCGACAATAACAAAAAGAGATAACAAAGGATATTTTTGTAGTGATAGAACCATCACTACAGTCATGTTCATGCCAGTGTTCTGTATCAATTTGTTATTCCACTGCTTGGCTATTGGAGTGACACCCCTGTGCTTCAACCAGCAAAAAACAGGGTTGGCCTTTTCAAAATTAGACAGAACTTGGATCAACAGAATGATGATCATTTCCCACTGCCCTTCACTGTCATCAACAGCTCATAAATGAATCTGAATGAAATCATCTATATGTTATGACATTAAATTGTCTTTTAGAAACCTGTAATGAACTGTGTATCAGACAATGTCAGCATCAATGCTGCACATGTCATTTAGTCTCGCTTTGCCAGAGCCTTTTTCAAAGCACTCTGGAGGAGGGTCTGGCTGCTCCACACACCATTCAGATTATTGGCATTTCTTTAAACCAATCACAATTGTCTTGGGCAGTGCTAAGCACCAGAGAAAAGCCGCGGTGCCGCTGCAAAATAGCCTTGGAAGGAATTTGTTTTGGTGGAACATGTGTACGTTTAAAAGTTGTTAAAGTCGTGCTACAGAAAACTCAGATTGAACAGATAGTCTAGCTAGCTGTCTGGATTTACCCTGCAGAGGTCTGAGCGAAGGTCAACCATAGTCCTCATAAATCCACCGGAGTTTAAAATGCCAACACAATTTCCCCGAGGCAACGGGACAATCCCGGATATGGAACGTCGTGGATATAGACTACATGTCATTTAACAAAATTCCTCAGCGTTGTCTGTTAGCCAAACACTTAAAGTGCTCATATTATGTGTTTTGGCCTTTTCCCTTTCCTTAATTGTGTTATATATCTTTCTGTGCATGTAATAGCTTTACAAAGTGAAAAAGCCTGAAGTCCAACCCAAAGAGACTTACCATCTCCAACAGTTGTAGTCCATGCTTGCCTAGCTGCTAGCGTGGCACGCCCTCATACTCTGTCACTGACTAGCTAGCAGTGCTTACCTAGCTACTGCACATCTCTCAACAGAGATGGAGTGAGATGCCTCACTCTGTAGCTAAAACAAAAATATGGTGTTTGTTTAAAATTAAAGCATGTTAACCCTTGCTGAACTTGATGTTTTTCTTGCCTTTTTTCCCCCAGAGAAGATTAGAGAAATCTGGATATGTTTTGTTTTTAAATCCAAAGGTGGGATAGAGCCCGGGAGTACTTTGCTGCTGATTTGTATCATCTTGTTCATGTTGAGTCAGATATGCCAGTATCCTGGGACAAGGGCTTTGCATGAAGATGGTTTTATTTGTGTTTTCCTCTAATTCCCAAACTAATATCACGTTTTCTTAGTTACAAACGTTGAGTGAGTGTAGATTATTCATTTTGGAAATTACTTATTTTTTAATCTTTTTGAAAGGAACTAATCCTGATTAGAAAATGATCACTCTCACTCACGGTGCCATCTGACCCACAATCCTTCACTCTGTTTAACCAAATCACGTTTTCCTCTCATTTTTAGCGCAGCCCTCCCAGCTCTTCTCACCTTTCTTTCTTCTCTCTGCAGCGATACTTGGATGAGGCAGAGAGAGATAAGGAGCGCTACATGCGGGAGCTGGAGAAGTACCAGAAGACGGAGGCTTATAAACATTTCACCAGGAAGGTTCAGGAGAAGCAGAAGGGCAAGCGGCACAGGGGGAGGTGAGATCTGGTTAGAAAAGCTGCAGAATCACAAGTTGGCATCAGCCACTAAAACTAGGTGTTCTGGCAATTAGCCCACCATGATTCTGAGGCAATACTGTTTAAGTAGTAACTGGCTAGTCAAATACTTTGTATGTCTGCTGACATTTGGATGAACCAGGTGTTCGGTTTGGTGGACAATTCCTGCCAGATTGACTAACATGAACATGCATCGTAAGACATTCATTGCAGAATAGATCTATAGGAATGGAATTTTAAATCTCTGTAAACCTATTACATGCACACAAATATTTAACATAATACAGGAAAGGGGAAAAGCCAAAAGAGCATAATATGAACACTTTAATGTAGAAGATGTTGGTCTTGTTGGGAAACTCCTTTAAAACGCTTATGTGTTAATGGGATGTTGGTGTACATAAAGAAATAAGGCTGACAAGGCTCGGACATCATTTTCTAACCCCGAACACTTTTTTGCTATGTTTTAATACATATTTGAATATATTCCTTTATTTTGTGTTGGAACTTACAATTTATTATTGTCATTGCCCAGTTAATGAAAATGTGTCAAGGAAAAGAGATACTTTTTGAGTTTGTAGTAGTCAAGGTTATGAGTTAATAGTTTAGCAGCTCGAGGCCAAAGAGCCGTTACTGTGCTCACACAACACATGGTCTACATTATCTCTTCCTATTTTGCAACTGTGGATAATTTACAGTTTGAATATTAAAAAGGTTGATGACATAAACAGCTCTGTCTCTGATGTATCTGCTTCATTTCAGTGGGTTCACAATAAAGAGTTCAGAGATGGGATTTTTTGGGATTATTTTAATTCATTCTATCAGTTTGTGATGTAGTTAAGGCAGGCTGCGCTGTGCGAAGGAAACATGAATCATCTGCTGTGCTCTTTCTTTCTTTCTTTCTTTATACTTTCCTTACTTACCAGATGTTGGGCACCAGGTAGCCAACGAGGCTCTTCACGAGGTCAGTAACTCTTTCCTGTCCTATTACACTCGCAATCACGTTCCTTGATTTAAGTTAAGAAATCCTCTTCTAACTATTGAAACATAGTTGTATTTACTCCACAATCCTTTCGAGGCAAGGAAAGCACAACATCTTCCACACAGATTGACATGGTTGGAGCAGGAATACAGCAACACATACTGAACACATTAGATGAGGTCAAATGACTCAAGTGTTCTCAAAATATCTGTAAAAATGCTTAATCAACATGAATTGCAAACGTTGGTTTTCACATTACAAACAGAATGTCTCCAAAACTCAAGTGCCCCTGTGCTTTTGCCCAGAAATGTCACTAGTTTAATTCATTGTGAGTTGATGTAACCACGGTCAGTCTGTTTTAGCTATTTTCTCATCAAGGAAGTTAAACCTGTTGTGTTTGACCTCCTCATGCTCTACCCATTAAATGCTTATTGTTGCATCACTAAAGCTGGGTTAATCCGCTTTGGTGCTCTGTTTGCGTTCGTGATCCAAACACTTGGCTTCGACTAAGTGTGTAATTCATTTTTATTAAGTTCTGGATATGATTAAGAAGTTTCCTTTGTGAGTCGTATAGCATGCTCCTGAATGGTTATGGTCAAGGTGACTTTATTGCAATCAGCATTTCTTTGGGAATAGAAGTGTTTCTCCTCTAGGTTTCAAAGGACATGGGATTGAGGATACATTTAATTATGTTAAATGAGGAAGGATGATGCCTTCTTTCAGAGGAAGGAGTAAACAAGTGAAACCTGCACTTTATCTTGTGCTGCTATCATAAAATACATTTTTATTGCAAACCATTTCAGGGCCTTTGGTATCTTGGCAGCCCTGTTGATGAAACAATTTCCCTCCCTCACTTCTTGAACCATATCACTGTATTTCTCCTGTGGCTAGGTGTGAAATGAATAACCCAGCCACCTACAGCTGTTTTCACTGTTCATCTCATCTCCTTCCCTCTCTCACTGTCTGTGGCTACCAACAGAAGGATGCAGAAGGCAAGGACAGAACTGTTTTTGACATACCAATCTTCACCGAGGAGTTTCTCAACCACAGCAAAGGTAAAGAGCTTGAGCACAGCCAGTTGTCTCGCTGAGAAAGACTTTGTAGCTGTTGTGCTGGGACTTTATTATTTTATTTTTTTTAAACTTCCATTTGTCTAAGTGTTTTAAAGACATTCCTCCGCTACCTCAAGATAACTTTATTTATTTTTATAGTGCTCCATCATCCCAGAATAGTTCCACAGTACACCCATCTCCGTGATGCCCTAAACGTTAAAAGAACACACCTCTGGGTAAATAAAAAATGAATGATGGCACCGACTGCTGTATCTTGTATCCTCAACAGCACGTGAAGCTGAGATGAGGCAGCTGCGTAAGACCAACATGGAGTATGAGGAGCGTAACGCAGCGCTGCAGAAACACGTGGAGAGCATGCGCGGGGCAGTAGAGAGGCTGGAAGGCGACGTGATGCAAGAGAGGGGACGCAACAGCCTCCTCCACCAACACCTGGAGACCCTGCGCCAGGCGCTCACCTCCAGCTTCTCCTCCGTACCTTTGCCAGGTGAGAATCTATCACTTTATTCAACGGTAAACCTAGTACCAATCAGGCAACAACAACAGTCTGAGGCTTACAATGTTTCCAGCAGTAGGACTCATGATTATTCCACTTGCATCCATTTTAACTACTGGAACTACTTTTCTTTAGTTAAAAGAAGCCAAATGACTCGGCACTATCCTAGATGACTAATGAAATCAGACAGTTTTTGCAGCATCCTAAGTTTGTCAAATATTTGCTGATAAAGAGTTCTTGTCTCAGTGTAGACCATTAGTTTTGGAAATCTGGGACAAAAATGAAATATACTCCTTTTTTTTAAACCAACATTCTGCTGTGTGCTGGAAAATAAAATTGCTTTGCTTTAATTTCTGAAAGTGCAATGCAGCTCTTGGGCATGCTGATATTGATCAATGTGCATCATAAACCTGCAGCGACTTGATAATCCATAACACTAATCCATCCCTTGAAACTAATACTGTAGTACCCTATTAGTTCCAGGAGATATGAAGAATAATGTAGGCGTGTTCACACCACTGTATTTACTGTGCTTTGAACTCCAATGGCTCTCGAGGACAGATGTACATATTTAAACCACTCACTGTTCTTTTAGAGACTGGCCATGTTAAGTCGGTCTGTCTCTTCTTATTTTGAACCTGTTTTTTTACATTTCAGGAATGTGGTCCTACTTTGTTCACACTTGTTTTTTTGCACTTAACTGTAAAGAACCCATGCTGAGTTCACACCCACAGCATTTCTCTCCATTACAATTGTCTCCACACCTATTTGAAATTCCTGCTCGCACAGCAGAGACACACACTCTGCAAACAGCACACATTGACACCACTGGAATTATTTCTTAAGAGCTTGATGATGAAAGATGATTACAAAATACACTCTAGACATGGCCTTAAGGGAAGCTCTGAGGCACATTCAGTTTAGGAGAAAGTGCCAATAAATAATAATAATAATAATAACTGGTAACATCAAAGCTTCTATCAAGCATGTTTACCTCTGGGTTTATCAGTTCTTTTGGAAATTGTGCCATTTCTATTAATTAACTTACTTTATGTAGGTTAGCTAGAATAGACAACCTGAGATGCCAGGACTTGCTCAATATTAAATAGTTTTACATTTATAGACTCAATTTTTCTGTTTTGCATCTCTTGTAGTCTTTCTGGTTTGGTAACATTCTTTTTTATCACACATTGGAACTTGGGCAACTTGCAGCAAAAGCAACAGTAGAGTAGTGACAAGTAGTGGCTGTGCTTGGATCATTGGTATTCTGATTGGTCAGGTCATCTAGTGTGGTGTTCAGTAGTCATCCCTGCCACCGCCTAGTTTATGTCCAAACATAAAATGTCAATAATTTCAAACAAGTAAAGTTTTTTTTATAAACTATGTGAGGAGTAATTAGCCGCACAATTAATTGCATATTTATCAAAATCGCAATATGGACTAGTGCAAAATCCAAATCGCAGGGGGCGCAATAATTTAAGGGCAAAATATGTGTCAACAAATCCTATACTAGTGAAAAAATCTTTGTTTGGTACAGATTCTCACAAAAATCACACTATAATCTTTTTTCTTTTTTTACATTTTTCAATGAAAATAATGATACAATTATGATAATTTCCTCTGAAGTTGATAATTATATTGTAATTGCAATCTCAGTCAAAATAATCATTTAAATATTTTCCTCATATTGTGCAGCCCTAATGAGAAATAAATGACACTTCACAACATGTAAACATCATTTGTTAAAAATTTAAAGACAAGATATCAGTTGCAACCTAATGTTGTTGTTTAATTAGCTGCCAAATGTGTCACGTACTGTATATGGGGGTACCATTTGCATGACACATTTGGCTAATAAAATTTAACCTTTTTAAAAGTTTGTGTCATCCCATGAACATCTTTCACCGTCAGAACAGCCACAATACTTAAAGACGCTTGTGAGTCCTGACATCACATGCTTGTTGTCCCACAGCTAGTGGAGAGACACCCACTCTTGACAGCATTGACTCGTACATGAAGAAGCTCCACAGCATCATAGTCAGTAACCCCCAGGAACATGAGAATCTCATCAACACTGTGAGAGACGTGGTCAACCGTTTGGACAGGTAACAGCTGCTTTGTTTGTATGGAGGGTAATGGCTGCTTGTAGAATTTTAGAGTTGCAACTGATGACTTTACATTATTGATTAATGACTTATTTTGTTTTTGATTAATAATCTTGTCAAAATGTAACGCTTCAAAGTAGGCTTTAAAATTCCTTTCTCAGTCTGACCAACCTAGATCAGTTAGTCTCATTAGTCAGACCGTTGTGTTGCAAGGTCCATTTATTAGGTGTTTTAAAAAAAAAAAATAACAAGCGTGTCTTTTGCTGCTTATACCCCAGATAATTGGACCAAGTCCCACTGATTCGATGGATTGAGATTCACTGTGACATTCAGTAGAGGCTACTCCTTGACGAGGAATCTTCCGGACGATATGGCATCCCAATTCATTTTAAAACCTCTTTTATTACTCTGCTATTGTAATGTAGGTAAAGGTTATGTAGCGGCTCATATTTATTTATAATTGTTTAAATAACTTTTTATAAAATAATGGTAGGACATGAAACAGTTTCATGTCACTCGTTGCTCCCGTTGTGTCTTCACTGTCCATTTATAGCAAATGCTTCCACAACAATATCTAAAGCATTATACAAAATGTGCAGAAATGTTCTGATCCAAGAATAAAGGTATCGGTGGGTTTGTGTTTCCATACTCAAGAAAACTTGTTGAGCAGACTTTTCTTTTTCCTACTCTGTTGAAGAAAAATGTGCCATTCTTTTTGTTTTTCCTGTGTGAAAAAGTGTTTGTTTTCAATAAACGTATTTACATCATTTGAGTAGTCGGTTTGTTTTAGTAAGGTTCATGGCATGCTGGGAATATGTTTGCACTGAACTAAAAATCAAATGTGTGTTTCATCTTATTCCCTCAAAGTTGCTGTATTTTTTTTTTTTAGAACAACCACTGTCAAAAGGCCATTTAAAAATGTCTCTTTGATGGTGTGTCTAAAATTTACAATTTAAACATTAAAGCACCTAATTAAAGTATTAGCCAAAGTCATTTCCAGTTTAATATTTGTCACATTAGAATGAACAGTTGACTTTTAACCACTTACATTTGAAGTCTACTAAATCAATAACTATGAGGCTAATCTGCTGTAATGCGTCACTGTTTGGAATTTGGTGCTGAGTCAGCACATACGCTTATTTACTTACAGTAGATTTGGATTGGTTAAATTGATTGAGCAGCTCTGGTGTAATTTACCGGAATCTGGAGAAAGATACAAATTACTTTGCTCTCTGTGGCCCATTCACAGCCACTGAGCCGCACACAGCTTTGGGAAACAATAACCTACTGTATCATGTTTGAGGATTTTCCCTATTCATAGCCTTTAATGAGGAATAAAATAGCTGTAGATGACTACCATAATTACATTTTAGTAAATCAGGTTAACGTCATGACTCACTTTGAAATTTAAAATAAATGTGCCTATTTGTCTGACCAGGGGCTGGCTGATTAGTTTGGATGCCAAGTATCAAATTGCTATATAGTTCTGTATTTTTCTTTGACTTGATATAATGAGTCCCTCCTGCTTCCATACACGGATGCCCATTTCCTCTTTGCCAGCTGAGACTTCCTGTCCACAATGGCTGCGTGTGTCCCGGTGTTATATCCAACAATGTCACTAACAGATGTTCAGTTCCCACAAGAGAGTATGTCAGTATACAGTGAGCTAATAATACATAAACGCTGACTGCTATGATACTGATATATGTGAGGACATTGGGGGAATCCATGTTTCTGTTATACGTGCACATTGGCAATTTACAGGTTGTTATGGAAGTTTTACAACCTGGAAGCTGATCAAATGCCAGCTTGTTTTGATAGGAATATAATTGTATTGTCAATGGAAAATGAGAAATGCATACAGTATGCAGTTTTGAAACAATGTTTTTATGAACAATGTGTACTTAAACAAGACAGAGTCTACAGCTACACTAGCGGCTCTGTGAGGCTGTATTTATGCACAGCAATGCTTTGAGCTAAAAATGCTAACATGTTAGCAATGTTAATGTTTACATGCTGATGTTTAGAAGGTAGACTGTTGACCACGTTTGCTATATTAGTTTAGTGTAAGCATGCAAACATTTGCAAATTAGCACTAAACACAAAATGATGGAATGTCACTACTTTTGTAGGTATTAGTCATAGACCAAAGTATTTAGCAAATACAAATTTTTACCAATGATGGCTCTAGATGAAAGAATGGGTCACCGAAATAATTATACTTCATCCGGAAGGGTATGTGAATGTGTGTACCAGATTTTGTGGTATCCAAGAATTTTTTTAAGTTAATCCTCTGGGTAACCTGAATATCTGCCAATTTTCATGAAATAATTGCGGAGATATTTTTAAAAAAAAATGTCAACCTCATGGTAGAGTTCAAAGAAAGGTCAGAGAATCACCAAAGTAATTATGTTTCATCATCTGGGGACCATGAACATCTGTACCAAATTGCATGGCAATTTATCCAATTGTTGCCATCGCTGTCCCTACAATATGCTGCTGGTGTGGCTAACAATCCTAGCTCCTGTGTGTGCTAGATGTGCTATGGGACATAAACTACAACCAGGCGAGCTTCTGTGACCATTGAGACACTCACTGCCATACCTTATTAGAGCTGTTTACCTTTTAACTTCTGAAATCATTTTTCCCATGTTAACTGCTTGGTGTGAGCAGTTGGCCCCAAAGCTCATTTGTATAATGAGCTTAGCAACATTTTTTTTTTTTGCTTTGATGTTGCCCTAAAGCTGCAAAAAAAAAAAAAAACAGGGAAAAGGGATACATAGTGAAGAGTTATGGTTCATACCTTGTCATCTTATATTTTACCTTGAGATTCAGTACCTGTGTTGACACATTTCACCCAACTCCAAGCGGCTAATCTGTCTCCATCATTGTTTTTTAAGACATGATAGAATTGTTGGAAGCAGTGTGACTGTGCTTCAGTCCCTCATGATGTCCCACGGCTTGCTCTTTTTTCACCACACCATCATCACACCAAGCAGTCTTTGTCTTCACAAAAGACCCACTGAAATAAAAACAGCCGCCTTCGTCCCCAGCAGGGCCATGTCTGCATCCTTGGCTGGCTTCCTGCCTGTGGAGTGGAGGGTTGACATTAGGGTGAGAGGAGCCAGCAGAGCCACAGATCCCGGACTAGAGGGGGGAGGGAGTGACTCAGAGCAGAGAGGATGAGTCCGGTGTCATGTGCCGAATTGGCACTCAGCGGCCTCAATGCCCTGATGGTTTCTGTTAGCACAATAACGTGCACTATTATGGTCAGTTACCTTTTGTTAGTTACAGTTGACAATGGGGCTTTGCCTTGATTATGTTGGCCATTTATCTACAGTGAGATGCAACAATGAATGATTAAAAAAAAAAAGTTTTCCAATGGCAGGAAATTCCCCCATTATTTAATCAATATAAGTATTAAGTATTGAGTTCAGTGAGTCACTGCTGAGGGCCATTTTTGACCTCAGTTTCTGGGGTGAGAGATGATTGTTCTCTGTGATTTACATTTACTTTTGGGTACACTGAAAAATCAAAAATGATACTATACTCTTTATGAGTAGGATAATCTATTTTTCAACCCCTATTTAGATAAATTCAAATAATTCATACTTTATTATCTGAAAGTTCCTCTTCAAAGAAGCCCAGGCTCAGTGGCATAGTTTTTATGATTCTCAGTTGAGTTTCCAAATAGGACATTAAGGTCAGATATTATTCAGCTGGAGAACATCTTCCCTGCAGCTGGTGTCTTGGTTGTCATCTGTGGTTTGCTTAAAGATTCTTAAGTGGGACAGACACTTCTGTACCAAAGGCTTTTAAGCGCTCATATTATACTTTTTGGCTTTTTCCCCTTTCCTTTATTGCGCCTTATATCTTTTTTGTGCATATTATAGGTTTACAAAGTGGAAAAAGCCCCAAGTCCGACTTCCCATCTCCAACAGAAAACACTGTTCACAAACTGCTCCAGACAGCTCTATTGTAGTCCAGCCTTTACTTCCGTGACGAACATGCGTCACTTTGTAACACACGTTATAATGCTCGCCTAGCTGTTAGCGTGGCATGCCCTCATTCTCTGTAACTGACAAGCTAACTCCTAACCAAGATGGTACATAAGTGAGATGTCTCACTTTGTAGCTAAAACGGATGACCCAACACACAGGGTGAAAAGAGGAGCTGCAGCAATGTGCAGTACAACAAATACTGTATATGGTGTTTTTTGAAAATTCAACCACATAAACCTATTCCGGTACAACCTCACAATACCATTATGAACCTGAAAATGAGCATAAAGAAGCATTTAAACCTATGTTTTCTGGGAGAATGTCTCCCGAATGCTGCTTCAATGGCAGTTTCTCAACATGTCTGGAGGAAATTAATTCTTATTGACAGGAGGTAGATACCCCTCAAGTTTATAAAGAAATTATTATAACTTTTATCGAAGCAGAGTCAGAGCAAAGCATGTTGTTGGCACGACAAAGGGCAAAATACAGTATGTAGAAATAGTTTGTGAGATACAGAGGGATGTGGGACATGATGTTTTGTTGATTTGTTCTATAATTTGAAACTCTGTAACTTCTGGCAGATTTTCTTACTTTCGTAGTGGGGAAAAGTAACATTTTTTGTGAAAAATATTTTTTTATATTCCATCATTAGGGACAATGTCCTTATTTTCAAATCTGTTTCTGATGTGAGTCACTGTAAACTTCATTGTGTCTGTTCCAGTAGACCCTGACTCATACCGCCCTGTCACTTTCTCAGATTTTATATGGCGTGGATGTGATTTGCTGGCATTAGAAGCCTTTTGAAACATTGGTAAGAATGACTGTGATGCTAATACTGTTTGTGATAACTTTTTAGGCACACATTTCTACTAACAACTGTACTGTTGCCAGTGTTTAAGCGTTTTTTCATTTTTTTTATAATTCTAAGTCTTGGACATGGATTATTTTGGAAAAGAGATTTGATGATAAAATATTTGTTTTGTTTTTTCCTGGTAGCTATCAAGCAAATCAAGGCAAAGCTATCAGCTTTTCTCTTATACACATTGGTCTACTTCATTGCCCTCTCATTCAGTTATTCCACAATGATTTGGTCATGCAGACAAAAATATGTGTGGGCACTGGGGGAGCTGCTGTAGCGTATAATGCAAACGTAAAGCTCTTCAATTGAGCAATTTCCAAAGGGGGTTAGTTTCATAGTTTCCTCTATATTCATCTTCTACTCCCTCCTTAGCAGGTGAGGGATGCAGGTAAATTAAACAAAAAACAGAGTGACATCTCAAAAGTATACAACAATACCCCTCTAACTCTTATTTGTTCAGTTGGAGAATGAGTGAATTGCTCTTTATAAAAGCAAAAGCGGAAAATGCGAGTCACCCTTCCTCTTCCTTCATCCATCATTCACTCCATCTCCCCCAGCCCTGGAAAAATCCTTGGCCTTAGTGCCTGGGACTGGGGCAGGGAGGAGGAGTACAAATGCTTGGAATGTGTGAAAAACGTGAGTCATTCCCACATGTCAACCTCTGGCTCAGCTCCTCCTCCTCTTCCCACATGTATGTTGCCTTCAGGATCTTCTTCATAAGCTCTTTTATCCATGTTCTAAAGTTGTTA
Organism: Etheostoma perlongum; assembly: GCA_026937815.1. Classification (NCBI taxonomy): domain Eukaryota; kingdom Metazoa; phylum Chordata; class Actinopteri; order Perciformes; family Percidae; genus Etheostoma; species Etheostoma perlongum. The sequence continues at coordinate 25,824,597 of CM049378.1, read as the reverse complement.
ATGTCCAAGCAAACTATTGTTGCTGCTGCCTTGAACATGCATTGTTTGCTTTACTGGATTTTTTTCTAGGAAAATACTCTCTATAGAGAATTAAATGTTAAAGATTACTCAAATTGGGTGTGATCTGAAGTCTCTCTTACATAAATTGCAAAGCGTTAAGATCAATACTACATTTATAAGACATAGGCTGTTGCTATCCTAAGATGAACATTATCCTGAGAGTAGTAGACAAAAATGGTCATTTTACAGTTACACTTACCTGTTTTTCACATTACTTTTAATTATTATAAGAATATTTCCAACAGCACCTAGAGGCAGCAGGAGTGGAGGGGATTTCCTCTCCAAAAGTCATTAGCCCTTATGAGAAGCATGGTGCCAGTAAAAGGCACACTGACTGCTCTCAGCGCTTTTCAATAACTGCTACATGCACACACACTCTGTGGCTTTGTACTGCACAGCTGTTTGCTTCCTCCTGATGTCAGCTGTCTTTTCCATACAAACACGGTTTTCAATAATTAGAACTACTTGAAATCACATTTGCTTTGAAGTGTGGTCTCATAATTTATCATCAGTGAATGTGGCATTTCTTTTCAGGCAGTAACGGAAAGAACACTGTGATGAACAAATGACACAGAACAACACAAAGTACTATATATAGTACCCAGTAATAGAATAGAAATGCATAGAAAGTGGGCTGCAGTGCAATTAAACTGACAAGGTCATTGACAGTGATGGACGTGCGTAGTATTTAAATCCTTTACTTGAGTAAAAGTATCAATACCACAATGTAAAAAATATTCTACATGTAGGCTAAAAGTCCTAAAATGTCTTAAGTATTACCACAAAAATGTACTTTAAATATAAAATACTTGTTATGCAAAATATAAATGATTTAATGCATTAACTCAGTGGTTAGTGGTGGCTACGGGACCCCCAGGGGTCCTTGAGGGGGTTCTTGAGGGAGTTGCAATAGTTTTTGCACAGCAAAAGGGAGAATTTAGCCTATTTTCACTATCATTGTATCCATAAGTCACACAATGACACCTAGTATGAATATTTTGGTCACGATACACATTTGTTTTTTTAAACTTTATCACATGCATTCACTTTCGTGAATCGCTGCAGAAAATGCAATTTACAATATTTCAAACTATTATCTCATAACATGACAAAATACTTTTGTTTTATTACAAATGCAGAGCAAACAGTGCGAATCTCTTGACTGGATTTCTACAGACGGGTTTGTTGTGTCTTGTAAATTGCGCGTTCACGCGAGTCCCCTGGCCTACCCAATATCCTAGTGCGCTCGCTCCTGCTGCAGGCTGGTGGTGGAAAAAAACTGCAGCGGCTGTTACCGGAGCCAAGCAGAGAGGAGCTGCGTGCGAGAAATCACAGACACAGGCAAGAGTTGAGCTACACATACTCGGATTTTCGTTGTTCTTGCCGTGGACGACGTTGTCAAAACCTGGATTTATGGCTGCCAAGAAGTGGTAGTATCGGTGGGAAGATATCCGGCGTCTGAAAGGTATGGAAAAGTTAGCTACGGATTCCTTTTCCCCCAAAAGAAAGTGTCTCAGCCACAAGTATTGTCAGTTTCCTTCTGCTGCCAAGTTCCAGTTTGTACAGCAGGGGAATGTTGTGTCTTGACGAATAAGCTAACGGTTCTGTGAGCATATATATAACACTTAATATAATAACACTTAGCTAATGCAGTTCAGGGATGCGAAGACCGCGGAGAAGTTTGCTAGCCGTTGTTACGTTTCACTGTATTGCATGATAATGCTAATTAACGTAACGTTACCGACTGCGTGCAGACTTCGTAAAGTCGCAACACAACTAACGTTAGCTGCTGCTGTCATTACGTGACTGAGGGCTAAAATACCGGGGAAAGCTTGTTCAGACGGGTGATGCTGCTTGTGTTAGTTGCTCAAAAGTTAGTTTAGCGTACACCTGGTTTGGAAAGGAGCCCATAAAAAAAGACAACTTCTCAATGGTTACAAAATAGGATAGGCAGCGTTTAACTTGCTGCTGCCGACCAAACAGTGGTCCAGGGACCACCACGGGCTTTTTTTTAGAGGGAACCAGCGCGAGAGGGTTTTATTTGAGAGATATTCCACCGCCCCTTATGTTATTTTTAGGCTATATAACGTAATACATAGGGGCGAGTGGAATGTGAAAATGATATTTTACTATTGCAAGCATGGTCAATGTCACGTGCTGTAAGTTGTATGCAACAACAAACATACTTACTTTCACCTAGGGCTGTGCAATATATCGATATATGTGGCTTGATATCGTAATATCCGGATATCAAGTGTTGTCTTTTCCTGCTTTTAAAGGCTGCATTACAGTAGAGTGATGTCATTTTCTGAACACCAGACTGTTCTATTATTTGCATTTACCCACATAGTTATTATATCAACATAACTGATGTTTATTTATCAAACATCTCATTGTGTGCATATTTTGTGAAAGCACCAATTGTCAGCCCTACAATATAGATATCGAAGTATTTGGTAAAAAAAATATCGGGATATTTGATTTTCTCCATATTGCCCAGCTCTACTTTGATCACACTCTCACCAAGTGGGAGTTTGTGATGTAACACATGCATTATACTCATTTGCCAAATGAAGAAACAAAAATCCTCTTGACTGGAGAGTTAGTGCAAAAAATAATTATTGGTTTAAAGTGTATTTCCTTGAATTCCGCCCTACCCTATAGGGAATCGTCCTGTCTTGTCCTCCTATTTCGTCTTTAACCTATGGTCCATAACATTTAGCTGACCCAAATGAGACTCTTTTACAAAAAACTGATCACCCACATTAATCCCCTTGTCAAGCCTTTTACACAACACTCCAGTGGGACATGTGTTAGTGTATTACATAAATGAGCTGTGTCTGTCTACATTACACCATGCTTTGATGATTGTAATATTGTCTGAGTCACGTTTTAACATCATTTTCTCTCTGGCCCTGGAAATCAAAAGGGAGACTGAAATTATAGCCTACAGCATTCAATAACATATAAAATATACCAGTATCAATATTATGTTGGAAAAATGGAGATTTGAGCATGGAGGCACTGGCATGTGATGACAGAAATTAGATTTTGAATGCAGGCCTGTAAATGAGCAAATTGGAGGTTGGAGTAGGAATGACATGGGCATTTTTTTAAGGTGATATTTTCACCTGTCAACTTCTGTGGTCTCAGCTGAGTTCTGAACCCTTTAGAGACTATTTGATCTGACAGACAGCTGCTTATGGTTTAAGAATAAATCATATTACGTTGCCCGTTTAATGATGAGTCATAAAATGTAGTTTTGGTTCCCATTATTCTAAGGTGGCAGTGGCACCAGATGGAAAGCAACAACAGCATTAAAAAAAGTGTTTTATTGTCCAGAAGAGGAGTGTAAAAAAAAAAAAAAAAAAAAAGTTTTCAAGTCATTGTGAAAAATTGTAGAAACTATCCACTCCAAAAATCCATATCAGTCAAATCCAAGTTGTATTTCTGTTGCAATCCGGAATTTTGTTGTTGTTATTCTTATGTAATAACAAGAACAACCTCCCTTCTGTTTATGTGAAGAATGTGTTTGTGAAAGTGAAACATTCTTCAGTTTCAGTGTCAAAAGTTCAGGCCAGTGAAAGTTGAAGGGCACTCCCGTTCTACACCTCAGCCCATTAAAAACCGATACTGGGCTTTTGAAAAATGAGATTTTCTTTGTGCGTTCACATGGGACTGTAGTTATCAATTCTTGCTGTTGTTTGGATCACCCCTCGTGGGTTGACGGCGTCAACAGAGGCAGTCGTCTGACATGGTTACATCCTCACCTGTTTAAAGCGGAGGGGGAGGCTGATTTTGCAGAGATTCCAGATTTGCCTTCTGATATAAGTGCCCTGCGGATTCCTGTTCCCAAAGTACGTGGGACAAATATTTGCTGGATTGCTTCCTACGTTTCTGAAATGAGAACATACCTGACATTCTTTGTGGGGAGCGACAGGAAGATAGTGTTTTGTGGTGATCTTGATTTTCCTATTTCACAAGAAGGTTTTTTGTGATTCACACTGTCTTTTACCAATAGAGATAAAGTCTTGAAAGTTGTAGGATATACGCCTAAATCATCAGAAGATTTCATGACATTTGTTAGGCCTGTTTTATGGCCGCTGCTCAAAAGTCAAAAGTATTTTATTTGCCTTTCACCTTTGTGTTACAGACATTCAGCTGTTGTATTGATCTATGCTATTACAGTGGCGTGTTAGAAGAGATGACAAATGTGTCGTAAATTACCCTTTTTAGTACAATAATCTCTTTTTGTGTTAAAGGAATGTCCAGATGACTCACTGGCCTCGAGGGATGTCATGAAATGGCAGTGCAGTGAGACGTTCAAAATCAGTCCCTTCACATTGTGCATTAGGCTGAAAGTTGTTTCTGTTTGCCAGAAAGATCTATGACCAAGAGCTTTACCTAAACTGAGACTTATCTCTCTTTGTTCATAAAATACATATCCATAGGCTACATGTTTAGGAAGCTGAAGCTAGTAAGCAATAAAAATAATTCTAATATTTGAATTTTGAATGATAAAGCAGAAACACTCTGCTTCTTTGCCTTTGTATGTTTAAAACTAATTAGCAAATCTGCCTTTTGAAAGCATTGGACACATTTAGTTATAATTTTGGCATTTAAGTAAAGCCGGTTATTGGTTATTTTGATTCTAATAATCCATTTAAGGCATTAGTGTATTACTGTGTACTTAGGTCTATGCTTTTGAATTGCTGTTTTTCTTTTTATATCCAGTCATGGATTTTCAAGTAGCATTGTTTTCCCCCTGAAGTATTATGATAAATTGGTAGGAGACAATTGAATTATGTATAAGTGCACACTTTAGTCCATTTAAAAGATGTGCCATTAGGCACAGTCCCTTTCCGTTGAGTTGCATTGATCTTTGCCTAAATTAAATTCCAAATGATTTTAATTGTGATTGGTAGAAAACAAAAGAAAAGGGTTTCCAAAAATAAGGGTACATTCAGAACTCCAACAGGTATGTCAACATGAGTCATACATGAGTCATGTCATCATACCTGATTAATACTATATGCATGCTTATATTTTTATTATTGCACAGAAGGGCCAATTGAGATAACTGTAACCTTGGAAGAAATGCAGTGTGCCTTCTCACAATTTCAAATGTGTTTCTTGGTCAATATGAATCTAACAAACATTTGTGTTTGAGATTTAGAGAATTCAGTGACATAAATAATATAGGTAATTTGTTGGAAACCATGACCTTTGACCTCTCCCCCTTGCCCTGAGCTAGGGCTTGAGCTGGGTAACAGGTGTGACCCAGAGGTTAAGCAGCGAACACACACATACACACACACACACACACACACCCCGAAGTGTGGACTGGTAGCTGGAGAGAGGCCAGTTCACCTCCTGGGCACTGCCAAGGTGCTCTTGCGCAAGGCACCAAACACCCCCAAATCACTCAGGTCGCCTGTTTAGCAGACGCAGCCCACTCACTCTGACAACGCTCCATTAAGGCCTGTTCACACCGGGACGAATTTCGCGCGCGATATTCGCCGACGTTTAACGCGTCGTGACTTAACAAAGGGCGTCAATGAGAGTGTGCACACCGACGCTAAAAAACGCCACGCGTAAAGCGTCATTTTTTAAAAACGCCTCGGGTTCGTTTTTTTTTTTGGCACGCCGCGTCAAAAACTATCCGACCAATGAAATCGGCCCTTTTGCTCACGTGTCTTGTGCTTCTGAAGTTACAGTAAAACACAACTTGGCGGCGCTCAAGCACAAAACGGTCTTACCGAGCACACTAACGAAGAAGACATACGCCACCGTCATCACTGCCACAAGACGAGGAAGAGGCAAAGCACGATGTCCAAAATAAATGTTGAGCTGCTGGTCTCGTTGGTTTCGGAACATAAAGAGCTATATCTGATTTAGAAGAAATGTTCTAAATACTTGCTCTCTTCTTCTCTGCTCTTCTTCTGAGTTGCAAGCGAGTATCAGAAGCGCGCAAAGTTGCGCAGCGCCACCCTATGTACGGGGGTATTTCTGTTTTACATTAAGCGCCATCTAGTGACAGATAATGAATTTGCATGTTCATTCGGCTCATCGTCAGCGAAAATCGCTTGGGTGTGAACACAAAAAACGCGTCGAAAAACGCTGACGAATAACGCCCGCCGATATTCGTCCCGGTGTGTACGGGCCTTTAGTCTATGTAAAGGACCTGAGCGTGTGTGTGTGTGTGTGTGTGTGTATTTCAGGCCTGTGTGTAGTAACAACCGAGTGTAAATTGTAATTTCCCCATTGGGGATCAATAAACAGCATGAATTAAATACATTATTAGTTACATTAGAACAGTAGTGTTACACTAGATGCAAATCTTATTACTGTAGTTTGGAAATTTGATTATTTCTACACTGATATGTGTGTGAAAGAATGTAGCAGAGCCTAAATATTTTTGGAACTAATCAGCCAGGAAAAACAAGCAAGCAAGAAACCAAACCAAATGTTTATGTTGATGCATAATGAATAATGTTGAATTGCTATTCCTTGTTGCATGGGCAGTTGTTTGGGTTAATGCATATGTAATTATGTAGGCCAAAATAAAATAAAAAAAACAAAGCATCTGAATACTGATTTGGACATTAGTTACTATGGCAACAGGCGGAGCGTCGAAGCATTCGGATCTGCCCTATTAAACATGTATATTTAGTGATATTGGTAATTAGGTTTACAGGTCTAACGTTCAGCGACCCACAAGCATAACTGTACCTTTCCAAACTGTGATCTTCAACACAAAGTTCAGTACCATTTCATTTTTTTTCCAAATGTCACACTCTTTGTGATAAACAACATTGTTCCCCTTTAATACCATCGCAGATTTGGCCATGTAGTTGCCCCTTAGACAAAACACTCCAGGCTTTAGAAGGTCAGTGGAGGCTGATAAAGTGCAGTTTGGGCTGGAAGCCATGTCCAAAACCTTCAGCTCTGTCAGTAATCAAGGCAGAGCTGGAGCCCAATTGCATTTTATTTTGAAACTCTATAGTCTTGATATAATTTGTGTTGGCAGCTCCAGGTTGTGGCCTGTACCGAGTACATTTTGCAGCTATCAGGCATAACATTGCACCTACCAAAAGCCAGCGTAGTGTCACTTGAGTCATCCAGGTAGGGAGATGTCGGAACAAATTAAACTAATCCTCTGGATTTCAGAAGACACCCAAATGAATGGTGAAACATTTTGTTAGTTCCACACCAGTCAAGTAGATTAACGGTTTGTTTTTTATTACCAAAAGCTTGTTTTTATGGAACAGAAGCTCTAGTCCTTAATTGAAGTGCAATTTTTTCAGATGATCTTACTGTTTTTCAGTTCTTTTCTTGATTTCACACTTGTTGCATGTGACATCAGTGTTATCCCAGGTCAGGTCAGAGTTATGAGTCATTTTTGTATCAGTCTTCAATCTGTGGCTTGTTGCAAGATGGTGGATAATAAAGGAGCAGCTTGCTGTGCCACTGTCATCTTCTATGAAGCCAAAAGGCATCTCCTACTGCCTGGGTATTTGATGAGACAGCATGGACAATCATCAAAGTCTTACCGCTCATGTTTGTTTGTGTGTCTGTGTGACTATTTGTGTGCTCATGCACATGTTACACATGTGGTTTAACATGCAGCTTTGCAAAGATTTGTTTCCATATTAATAGCAATATTTGATTTACAATATTACATAAAATGTGAACGTTTTATCACTAGGAGTGTTTTGTTTTTGGGATCTCCTTGTATGTGGTATAAAGACATGAAGAATATTGTATTAGTTAATAGTCAAGAGTTTATTACAATTGTCAATGTTACCATGCCTTTGATTCACTGCTTCAAGAGAGCTGATACATTTCAAAACAGATATATATATATATTGATATATATATCTATATATCTATCTATCTCTATCTATCTGTCTATCTCTATATCTATCTATCTATATATATATATATCTATCTATATATATAGATATATATCTATCTATACATCTATATACGTATATCTATATATATATATATATATATATATATATATATTTATATATTTATTATGTAATATTCTGCTCCACATGGAACGGAAGGTTTCTAGGGCGCTGCTGATAAGCTGTTAGCTAAGGTGGTTACCTGAGCTTGTCTTGTGAGCTATTACCTGAGTTGAGGTAATAATGTAGTAATTCTGCATATAAAAAAATTGCAGTTTTTAATTAATACGTTAGAATGCATTATTCCAATAAGTTTCTTTGCCACAGGGTTCACTATGCATACACAAGAGGAAAATTAGCATATAGAGGACAATCTTAATAACTTAACGCTGCTTAAAAGCTGTATGCTGCTGCCCAACCCTTGTCAAACTTTGTCCTTTTACCAAAACTTGTGATTTAAAAGTGTCTCTCCTCCTCACAGGGCAGGCAGAGTTCAGCTATTCAGCATATCCTAAAATGATTTAATGGGCTGAAGTTTTTAGTCAGTGATTTATTGGTGTCAGATAGCCTATTCTCCTTCTGAGCTGAATAGTGGGTGTGGGATAGACTACTACCATCATCATCCTGATCGTCCTGTGGGGTCCATAAAACAAAGACTGAACCAGAGCCAGTGGTGATGTAAGGCCTTTTCATTTTTTATGTCTTCCAGACCTCTCACCTGTGACATTACGATGTCACGTTAACGTTATTTTTTTCTACTACTATGGGCTAACAGTTAACATAGAAACGATCCGACATACATTTAAACGCCCTCTGTATAGACAGTATTACATGCTGCTGCTGGTAGGGGCAGTAAATTACAACTTGACAGACTTTCACTTAACTACGGTGCCGTAAAGTCTAGACTCAATCAGATCTCCGTGATCTACATATCAATAGTACAGTGGAGCGTTTGCCTTCAACAGAGCGACAGTAATAACCTAATATAACATCATTACTGAGATTGAACTACATTCTGAGTTATATTTGCACTGAATAACGCATTCAATAAACAGAAACATAACTCTTGCAGTGCACATGAACAGATGCGCAAAATTAGCTCACGCATACAATAGCACCCTCATGAATTAGCCTACTGTTGCTAACACACATTCATAAATCCTACATAACATTGTCATCAGACTTACTTATTGATGCAAGCACACAGTAGTATCCACAAAGTTAGTCCAATGAGGGGATAAAGGAAAGTGTGATAGCATTCCAAGTTAACGCCTTTTCTCTCTCGCTCGAGACAGCTGTGTCCAAGCCAAGGCGCAGAGCATGACCTTACCGCATGCTGATACGTTACTAGTCCTGGTAGAGTGAGCTACTGTACTGACAGGGAGAGAGAGAAATAGAGACTGTATCACTACAAATAGGTTGCACGTAAGGGGGGGAACTAGCTTCCACTTAATGGGCAGCACAGCGCATAGACCGACGTAAGTGTCTTTGCTAGTTTAATTACCCGTCCACTAGGATTAGTGTGTGTCTTCCAGGGTGGGGGTCGTGGCATCATGATGGTGGTTCTCCATTGTGATGCCGATCAACCATCACGATGGACAACCCTACTGTGTATGTTATGTGTCATCGAACATTGCCCTCCCGAACTCGCGAAAGGTCAGATCAGCTCCATCTTTTGATGAGTTTTGTTTAGAAAACCTTGAATCCATGTAAGACACAATGAATCCATATCATTAAACACAACGTGGCCGTGCTCACGTGCAGGCCAATGTTTTTTTTGCGGTGATGAGCTCAACTTGCGGTAGGTGTCACGTGACCGCGGTAACTGTCCCAGACCTAGACGTTACATTAGCTGTTGCTTTTGGCAGTCAGTGGAAAGCCTAATGGAGGCAAATGTGGCAGCATGTAGAAATGAATGTTCTCCCATTTTTGATGTTGAATGACCTGATGGTGAACTTCTGTCTCAGAGCCCTTTAGGATTCCACCCCGTCTAGGAGACCATACCTTAGACTTGGTTCCAACACCACTTGAGTTCAGTTCTTTGCGCACAGATTTTTCACACATTGTAAACACTCTGGCCCTAAAGTACAGTCGTGGTCGAAAGTTTTGAGAATGACACAAATATGAATTTTTACAAAGTCTGCTGCCTCAATTTTTATGTTGGCAATTTGCATGTACTCCCGAAATGTTATGTAGAGTGATCAGATGAACTGCAATTAATTGCAAAGTCCCTCCTTTGAATAAAAATGAACTTAATCTTAAAAAACATTACCACTGCATCTTGGCCCTGCCACTAAAGGACCAGCTGAAAACATGTTAGTGATTTTCTCGTCAACACAGGTGAAAGTGTTGACGAGGACCAGGCTTGAAATCACTCTGTCATGCTAGTTGAGTTACAATAACAGACTGGAAGCTTTAAAAGGAGGGTGGTGCTTGAAATATCTGTTCTTCCTCTGTTAACCATGGTTACCTGCAGAGAAACACGTGCTAGCATCATTGCTTTTCACAAAAAGGGCTTCACAGGCAAAGATATAGCTGCTAGTATGATTGCACCTAAATCAACCATTTATCGGATCATCAAGAACTTCAAGGAGAGAGGTTCAGTTGTTGTGAAGAAGGCTTCAGGGCGTCCAAGAAAGTCCAGCAAGCGCCAGGACCGTCTCTAAAGTTGATTCAGTTGCGGAATCGTGCCACCACCAGTGCAGAGCTTGCTCAGGAATGGCAGCAGGCAGGTGTGAGTGCATCTGCACGCACAGTGAGGCGAAGACTTTTGGAGGATGGCCTGGTGTCAAGACGGGCAGCAAAGAAGCCACTTCTCTCCAGGAAAAACATCAGGGACAGATTATTATTCTGCAAAAAGTACAGGGATTGGACTGCTGAGGACTGGGGCAAAGTCATTTTCTCAGATGAATCCCCTTTCCGATTGTTTGGGGCATCCGGAAAAAAGTTTGTCAGGAGAAGACAAGGTGAGCGCTACCATCAGTCTTGTGTCATGCCAACAGTAAAGCATCCTGAGACCATTCATGTGTGGGGTTGCTTCTCAGCCAAGGGAGTGGGCTCACTCACAATTTTGCCTAAAAACACAGCCATGAATAAAGAATGGTACCAAAACATCCTCCGAGAACAACTTCTCCCAACCATCCAAAACCAGTTTGGAGACCAACAATGCCTTTTCCAGCATGATGGAGCACCTTGCCACAAGGCCAAAGTGATAACCAAGTGGCTCAGGGAACAAAACATCAACATTTTGGGTCCATGGCCAGGAAACTCCCCAGACCTTAATCCCATTGAGAACTTGTGGTCAATCTTCAAGAGGCGGGTAGACAAACAAAAACCCACAAATTCCGACAAACTTCGAGCATTGATTATGCAAGAATGGACTGCCATCAGTCAGGATGTGGCCCAGAAGTTAATTGACAGCATGCCAGGGCGAATTGCAGAGGTCTTGAAAAAAAGGGTCAACACTGCAAATATTGACTCTTTGCACAAACTGATTGTAATTGTCAATAAAAGCCTTTGACACTTAAGAAATGCTTGTGATTATGCTTCAGTATACCGTAGTAACATCTGACAAAAATATCTACAAACACGGAATGAGATAACTTTGTGAAATCCAATCCTTGTGTTATTCTCAAAACTTTTGACCACGACTGTAGACTCTCTGACCCTGAAACCCAAGGATTCATTTGGAGATTCCTTGCAGAGTTTGTTCCGGCTGTGTCACATTCCAAATTCAATGTGGTCTGTTATTTCTCAGACTCCCACTTACTAACAGAGCAGTAGAATGGGGGAACAATGAGTGAAGTTGTGGCTGTCACCCCTCAACAGTATTCAGGGGATTCCAATGGCTTTTCACTAGAAGACTAAAGAGTAGTAGTTTTAGAGAATTCTGCTAATGGGTTTGGCAACTTAATTAGCAAGAGTTAGCCAGAGTAGCCAGTCAAGTACCCTTTTTATGAAAAAGAGATTAGACACTGGCTAGGTCGAGGAGGCACAGTCTTTACTACGGCTTATTAAAAGCTTAATTATTTGTTTGAATTTGACTAAACCCAGCCTTGTTTCTTTAGTAATTGTCCATGTTATAAAATGATAAACCCCTTTTAATACAATATCACTTTCTGCAATATCATATATTCAACCAGCGAATTGTGAACATATATTGTAAATATTGATTTTCTCTGGAAAAGGTTAGTATGAGGTTCAGTCATGCTAACTGCCCGACACATTTCCCACCTTCAGCACAAACTTAACTTCTTGTGTCACAGCATTGTGGCTTTCAAATTAAAGTCTCTAGCCTATTTTTTTTTTAAAGATCTGTGTATACTTGACCTTAAAAGTCTCAAACCAACAACAAGGACTGCGTCATGCAATAATTACTTTTATTATTACTGAATAATAAAATTCAACTTTTAAAATATCGTAAAATGACCTAAAAGCTACTGAATGCTCGTTGGGATAAAACAGAACATTCGGAAAAATAAAAGATTTCTATGAAGACAGCACAATGGAATGCTTTCCAAAATGCACTGAAATGCTTTGTGAATCAGCCAATCAGGCCTTTTTCTTCTTTCCTCTTTGCTACATTTTTCCGGTTGAATGCTGAGAATAATAGGTGCTTTCTGTATTATAATGAAATATGGAAAATGTATCTGAATAAATTATTCTTTTTTTTTTGGTTGAGAGTTTTGCAATCCTAGCTCCTAATACATTGCTCAGTCTGAGAACTAACACAGTTTACAGCTTGAGGCTGGAAGGAGAGATGGCCCATAAAGACCTAACAATATGTGGTGGGAGATCAAAAACTCTGGATGAATCCAGTTTCCAAAATGCCTTCAGGCTCGGTCCCACAGTTCTGCATTTCTGGTGATTAAGTCTGTAAGTGAGTAAATCTGGTATGGGGCAAAGCAAATAACTCTGAAATACAAATAAAATTCACTGTTGACACTGAATAAAGTGACTTGCGGTCCTATGCATTTGAGCCCACCCAGCAAGTGTTCACATCTGCACGTGAACACGTTACATTTCTGATGCTGTCATCATGTATCTCTGGAACTGGTGAAAAATATCCCCTGCATCAATAGCATACCTACAGTTAGGCTTTTGATCAAGGAGAGGGTTTGGCACCAGTCTGGCTCAATGGCTACTGCTCTCTGGGGTTTACCTTGACAGATAGTCTGACTATCAAAGAACCTGACTGACTTTTGTGCTGCACCAATGTCCCTAAACAGGGAAACAGAAACTCGCCTGACAAAGTCTGTCCAGGAAAAAAAAAGCCTTTCTTTGTAAGAACTTGGGTATGCTTTTATTGGGAATACATTTCTCAAATGCCTGTGGTTCAGTTGTTTTTATGTTGAAATTTGAATTAGAGATTTAAGTGGCGTGAATAAAAGATGAAGTGTTACTCGATCTCTAAGTTTGAACTGCCTTGATACTGTGTAAAACTCCATGTATGGAAGGAGCATTTCCCTTGAAGGATCTGTGGTGATCTATCCATGCAAGGGTTTGTTTGAGTTAGTACAAAGATCCCGTGACTGGTTGTGGCTATGGTGAGGAAACAATTCTGGCTTACTAAAATGTGTTGAGAGCACAATGGGGTGCTTGCAGGTTTTGACCTCACTAACTCTCCTGGACTCTGCCTGCATCTTTAAATAACATGCTACGTGTTGTGTTGAAGTCTCTCAGACAAATCTTGCTGCTGTTGGACTTGTCTACCACGGTGAACCTGAGCTCTGCCTGCTGTTGGAGATTACAGCACTGGATGGGGGCCACTTCCATGCATGCAAATAATCTGAAGCTTTTCAGGATGAACTATGATAGGTTTTTGGAGCTAGGTTGTGGTGAGTTTGCGTGTGTGTTTGTTGAATATCAGAACATTCATCAGGTCACCACTTAGTCTGCAGAATGTTACATTTTATAAACTGAATTTTGGAACAGTTGTGTGGGTGTTTTGTATTTGGTTTATGGTCTAACTCTTTCATGTAGTTCTTACAATGCATCTTGAGTCTCATACATTACAGATGAGATGGATGGGGGTTGGTGGGTCTCTCTACAAATCCAAACATTAATTGCTCTTCCTGATACTGCAAATGTATAAAACCTTTCCTCCACAGTTCAGAATGCTAAACTAGGTCATCATGACTCACTTCTTTCCATCCAAATGGGAAATTTAGAAATGCTTTGCTTTTTATCTCTTGTTTTTACAGCAAGACCCCTTGTCTTTTTCATGGCCGTTTCTAATCTTGTCCTAACTCAGTGATCAACAGGGACGACTACTAGGTTACCTCTGTGCATCAGCTATTAGGAACATTGTGTTAAATGCTGAACTGTAGTATAAGAGAAATATACTAACAGTGTAGTGCAGCTACTGTCTAATCACAGTTTTATTACTATGTCATACTGCACAGACCATTAAGCAAAACGTGATGACATGAACCCAAATTCCTTCATCATACTGTAGGCCAATGTTGGCAAAACTATTGTGATAGCTGTAATCATTTGTAAGTGGACAGTGCGGTAATTAGGTCACCAACAATCAGGATAGGCAGTGTGGCCTATATCTCAGTATTGATGAGGAATTATTTTCATAGTATCAGGATATCTAAAATCACATTTGTTCTTGCATTAAGCTGTAGAGTAAAGCCGGATTAATACCTGACACAAGGGCGTTACAACTGTCCGCACCCCCTCAACACGTGATGATGTAGATGGACGTGCTAAAGTGTCTGAATTATTTGATTCACTTCAATACTGCGGTTGATACTATATGAATAATGAGAGGAAATTGTATATGAACTGATCAAACAGAAGAACAATTTTACCGTACATTATTTGTCACTTAGCATTCCAAGGAGGCTATGAAATTACACAACATTCCCACTGACAATGCATCCCACCTCATCACTTGTAAACAAACATCCGCTGCCTGACCTTGCCCGACACAGCAAGACTGTTTTCCACAAATAATCCTGTTGGTGCTGCTCAATTTAAATTTGCAGACTCAACCCATTTCCAAGTCACCCAGCTGAGTGAGGGCACATCTCAAATTACCTGTTTAACTGCTGTTGCTGTCTCACACACACACAGCCCATCCATGCTGTGATCTTATTAACACTATTGGTGCATGCCAAATCTCTGTCACAGTAACAACCCCCCCGCCTTCCCCTTTTGTTGTTTGGTGCGTGGCATGATCAGGATCACATGTAGATTGAAATGGCAAGAAAACAAATACTCCTATTCCTTCAGACCCTGGCCCACACCACAGCTATATCAGGCTGACTGGGACTCCTGGCCAGTGGTTCATAGGAGATGAGACAAGTGTGACCTGTTTGTCTAAGAATTGTGTGTAAGATAACATGAAGTAAGAAGGAAAATAAGTCCTTATTCGGACATTAAGAGTAAGTTTGTGGATTTGGTGTTTGAACTGACTGCTTGCTTGTGAAACTATTGCGTGCCATGAGTGTGTCATTGTGATAGCAGGTGGGTGTCCTGCCCAGATATTGGCATACAGCCAGTAGATCTGGGCCATGGAAGGAGGAAGAGGAGGTGGAGGAGGATTTGGAAGCTCTATGATCCAGAGGACTGTTGACTGACAGGAACAGTGGCTGTGCACAAACCAATGAGTATGAGACAAGCAAACAAGACCACAGCTGCACATGCTCCAGCATTCAGTTTTATATTTTTATATGTCTGGGACAGCATATTGCAGTTTTTAAAGTGCAAATGTGATGTTTAAATATATGGACTGCTTACTCCCTTGGTTTTTCACTGGCACTGTAAAGGAGGATTTTCAGTAAAAATGTTGAAAGTGTGTTTGTTTTCTTTGCTGAAGAACAGAAGATGTAAATGGAGAAATACGCTGGCTTGCATATTTCTCCTTTGTGCCAGCAAATCTTCTACCCTCTGGGCGAAGGCTAGAGCAGAACAACTGCACCGACACGTGATGGGAACTTGGCAAAGATCAGAGGAAACCCTCTGTTTCTTTTAGCGTCAGAAAAAGCAAGGTGGGGTTTTGGGGTGAAAAGAGAGGACTGAAATAGGGAAGATGATACTATTAATTACACTGAGATGTCCCCACTTGTTTTATTATACATCTGTTTAATGTGAGAATGAGAATGTGAAACAGGTTCAGTTGTTGTGAAGAGTAAAACAGTAATCCAAGGTCCAAAGCGATTAAAGACGTTCGTAGAGCTGGGCGTTATATTGATATTATATCAGTATTGTGATATGAGACTAGATTTTCACAGCCTACTGCATTGAACGGTCCACCTACAGAGACACCTTCCCGTAATCAACGGCGGCGTCATTATTTTGACCAATGTAGCGCGCCTAGTGCAAGTGTAGGGTTCGGTTTGGAAAGTGAAAGAAAAAATTCTAAGGTTTGGCCGAATCAAAAACCGAATCCCGGATTCGGTGCATCCCTACTTCCTATACAAGGACACTGCTCGTTTAAAAAATAAAATCAATTGTTCTCTATTCATTAATTAACTAAATAATAATTTAGCCTTAGTAAGTAAACTGTTTTTAAGGAGGTTGCAATTAGCTAGTTATTTAGAGCTCTCTCTCTTACCCACTTGCTCTCTCACACACACACACGCATGCACAAAATACATATAAGCTATATATTTCACACTCATCCTACATCCACCAGGACTTTTAATTAAAAGCTATCTCTTTTGCACACACGCTCATGAGTCCCCCATTACATCTCAGCTAGTTAGCTGGGCATGTTCATTTACTTTCACTGTATAAGCAATAATTAGACTTGGTGTGGAGGCATGGCAGAAAGAAGGGCATGCATAGTAATCAGGCAGACTTTCTTCATAAAGAGCTGTAATTAAACAGGTTTGTCACAGTTGTTTTATACAAGGACATAAAGACCAATAACGAATAGAGCAAACATATCAAACCTAGAATGAGGTCAGCCCTTGTGTCACAGTGTGTATGTAACTGATGAAAAAAACAGTTGTTTTCTTAAAGGTGAAAGGTAAAGGTACTTTATTGTCACATACACATACATACATACATACAGCAAAATTTATTCTCTGCATTTAACCCATCCCTCAAGGGAGCCATTTTACAGCGCCCGGGGACCAACTCCAGATCTGAGCTGGTGCCTTAATCAATTGATCACACAATTTCCTATAGGTTGACACCTTTTATTGAGCTCAAACGAGCAGCTATCTGCAACAAGCCATAGGTCATTCACAGTGATTCCCTGTTCATGTGCTATCAACAATTCACGTAGATGCCCATCTCTTGTCTGGACTCTCTATCTAATTAGTAGTTTTGGCTACGGAGCCGTCTCCTACACACCTACACAAACTCTCTTACCGGAATACATAGCCAGCTTGGGTAGCGCCAGTGATAACGTATACGGACTTCACAATGTGCTCACGTGAAACTAAACTTTAAAAAATTTATGCACATGTAGATTTTGCGTGAGCACATGAAACTAAACTTTAGATTATTTTTTTTTGCTCATGTCCCCTTAGGGGCTCCGCACCTTTGTAATGCCTGATATCTCTAAAAAAGGATGGCCCTCTCTTTGTCTCTTGGGGTTGCCATTATCTTTTGTACTGTAAGAACACCGCCCAGTAGGAGAATCTTTAAAGCTACTAAGAGTAGTTACAACAGGGCTGAAGGTTTTTGAATTCCATTACTGATATAAACTGACTGACTGGAGTCATCTTACACAGGGGTTCCCTGCCAAAGATGTAAAGCTTAATGCACCACTTTGCTGAAACAAACGCTGCCACTAGGGATTTACAGCAATTGGGGAGTGAGACGTGGAGCTTTGAAGAGGGAGATTATCTTCATGATTAGCTTTACAACAGCTTGTAGTGTGAATTCAATTCTACACATACATACTCAAAATGCTCGGCTACATCACCCCTAAAGGTAGTAGTAAAACGGCAACATTGTGCCCCTGCGCAAGTTAATAGGCTTCCCCAAGGAGTATGAGCTTGATCCTGAGTGATGTCTTTAAGCCACCCCATTGGGTTTACATCACTCCATGTTTTATCTGGCTTGCTGCAAGTGGAGACCGTTCTAATGGTCAGTCTGTGTCTTTCTGTCTCAACCAGTTCTGTGTTTTCTTTGTACTAAAGGGAGTTTCTAGAGCTTGGTGGGTCTGCCGATCTGTAATTATTGTCAACCATAAACAACCGGAATCCCACTGAGCACTGCCAAGGGTGGCTGCCCTCACCACGACAATCAGGAGTTTCCCTTTTGCCCTCAAATGTGTCTAATGTAGAGCCAGCTGCCTGCCCTGAGAGTTGAACAGTGGGCTTACCGTATGGAGAGAGGGGAAGAGAAAGTTGTGGAGGAGTTGTGAGGAGAAAATTGGATTGTGAAAATAAATACAAATGCTATTAAAAAAGAAGAAACAGGAAGGGAAATATACTTTAAAATCTGTGATAAAGAGGACATTGTTAAGTAACTTGTATCCAGGAGATGTCAGAGTCCTTTCCTGTCCTGCAGAATTATATTTAAATATAGAGTCTGATGCCATCTAAATGTAATGCAAGCCCTCTGCTCTAAGATCAGTACATGCTTTTTCTGCCTTGGCTCTAAGATGCACAATAATGACATCATGGCTAATGTTCTACAGGGTAGCTCTCCATTCCAGTCATTTGTCTAGTCGTTAGGCATGCATGCCTATTGTTTTACAAATTTGATATCCCCCTCAGTCACTTGTCACAGCCTACCTATGCTGCATTTCCTCAATATGCTTGAGTCATGACACTCATTTTACCATGGAAACAGAGTGACAGCTTTATATTGAGGTAGGTTTGAGTAGACTTGTGTGAGTCTTTTGTTGATGGCCTTTGACTTTGTCTGTGACCATATTTTTTCAGATGTTAATCCAGTTTGTGATTCACACACCCTACAGCTGTTTAGGTATTTTTCAGAGTAATTGTTGAATGAATTTCATAACTACAGTATGCAGACACTGGATTTGTGCAAGAATATCACATCTTGGAGAAACATGTGCCAATTCTTTCTTTGCAGCCACAGAATCTCTGAAGTCTTTTTAACTTAATCCGGAATGCTCAACTTTCCAGGCTCTTGTAAAGGTCATGGTGAACTCTTGGTTGTTGTTGTCTTGGGAACAGGGTCTTAGCCTGAAGACATGCTCCATGGACCATTGCAAACAGTCGGATGCCTGTGCTGTGGCCGCCCAGCCCACTTAGTCTGCACACACAACCAATCTAGGCACATGGCTAAGAGGATGAAACATCTGTACATTTATTGCAGACACCAGAATGTTTTGTGAATGATAAGGAGCACTGTTCCTGGCTGTCAGTGTAATCTGACGTCCTAAAAAAGATACTTAATTTGTGTTCAATGTTGTGGTGTTTGTCACAAAAATAAAACAAATGTAGATACCAAAAAAAAAGAGGCTCAGATACAGTTTCCTCTCAATTTTCCAGTGCCCAATAGCATCTTCCTAACAGCCATCTCCTACACAGCTTTACATTATTTTTTAAACCATCTTTCTTACCCATGGTCTTGTTTACATGAACAGGGTTGTAATAAGCTAGTATGTCAATGTCTTTGAAACTTTTTTTTGCTCTACAAGCCAGCCAAGTACAATAATGTCACAATAATTTGGTTTGACGGCTAGTATAATTGACTTATGCTCTGTTGAGCTTGGCATGCTTCCTTCCTATAGGAATCTCTTAGTCTTATCTTGAGTTGTAGATCAAAAGCCCAGTACATGTGTGTTGCCAAAGGCTAACATCTTAACTTTTCAAATCTTGTACTCTCGACTACAGTGTCCGGGCAGGTCGACTTAGACTCTTGGTTTTTTTTTTGTCTCAGAGTGATCATTTCCCAAACATAATGCATGAAAGTTGTCCAACATGGCATCATAGCAGCAGCAGCTTGTGACTCAAAAATTGCCTGTGGAGGCATTATAATATAGGCAGAGCTCAAAGAGTGGGTGTGAACAGCAGAAGTGCTGTTGGGATGCAATAAAACAGTTTGCATCACAGTAGCAATCGCCTGGTGTGCTCAGCTCTGTATCCGCCCTTATTACCATTGCTTAACTGCCATTAAAGGACATATGGAGGTGTTTAGCTATCTGCCTACTAGGTTTGTGGAAGACTTAAGTGCACGTATTTGGCTGGGGATTTAGGAGTTCTTCCTTTAAGAAAATGTTACGTTTTTCAACTCAAAATATGCAATTTTGCATAATTTGGGATCATTATTATTTTAATTTGGTTTAGGTTGTGCCCAAAACGGCTTGGGTGCTGTCCCCTAAGCCTTAAATTGGTAGGGAAAACCCTGGCCTACGTAGAAATACTGTAGGGCGTCAATTAGAGCCAGAGGAAGGAAGTGGTCACGGCTAAAACCAAGAGCAAAGGTAAGCCCAGTGGAGAATTGGCCTGACTGCACATTAGGCTTTATTTCTTATTTATGCTAGTCTTTTTTAGTTGTAATATGTGGGGCATTTTGGACTTTTAAATACAGGTCAACTTGAACATGTTCTTACTTTCATTGGGATGCTTTTGTTTTCTCTTGGTACTATATATCTGTCACTCTCTTTATGTATGGCGTTGCCTTTACTAAACTGTTTAGCAAGGCACAAGTGCCAAGCCTCTCATATTAATATAAGAGCATACTAATTGCGATTGCATAATATACATGCAAATTACATTAAGTTAGTTTGAGTTTTGCTAAAAAGCATACACCTTCACAAAATGAATTGGTACTCACCCAGACTTGGACATGTGCACAGCACTCCCACCTGCATGTGTTCACACAAACATTCTGTTTACCTCCCCCCATCCTCTGCCCACTGGCAGCCAATATTAGTGTTGGATTATACATTAAAGCCAGAGTCATGTTTAGCAAGTGGACCCTCTTAAAACAAAAAAAATAAAAAGTCTTTTAGTGCAAACAGACTCCCCACCTCTAAACCCTTGGCTCTGATAGTTTAGAGCCACTAGCTGCACTAATTCCTTATATAGCTTGGTTTCTTGCCTGAGCACACTACAGTATAAAGAGGGTGAAACCAGAAGGCCATGCCTGCAGGGATGAATTTAGGGCAGGGGAGTGGTTCATGACTAATTCTGTTGATGCATGGCTTTTAATGAGAATTGGGACGCGGCAGTGTTGTAGAATGGTTCGTTAGTCTGTTGGCTTTATTAAAGCACAATGGCTTTTTGACTGGGTGATGTGGATGTTTATGAAGATCATCCCACGTCAAGTGGGAGCGGTGTTTGTTTTCAGGCTCCTGCTCAGCTTGGGGCCTTGTAGAGAGACATTGTCCACAAAGAAATCCTTTTTATCTTTATTTAAAGCAGATTATTTCTGAGATTTGTCTTTATTTTCTCACTTTTAGCCTTGGTCACAGATTGTGTGCTGATGCTGCGGTTTGTGACAAAGCAGGCTGGTTGTGAATTATATTCAGTTCTATCTGCTTGACCGACCTCAGCATGAAGCAGACAGGTGGCAAACTATACAGGTTAGTTTCCTTTTTAATATAGATAATTGAGCAGTTCATGGTCCACCCTACCTCCACCTCACTTTTGTAAAAGTGCCATATCTTACCCTTGTCCTTGCTGTATTCAGTAGGGCTAAACACATTTTTTTTTTTCAACCAATTTTGCGATTTAATTTGCGATTATTTTTTAATCTCTTTGTCTTCTGTATTATCCAACAAAAACAAGCAATACATTATATAGTATGTACAACACAATATTGCAGAAATATAGAAACAAATACTGTATGTGGCTTTACCAGTAGTATTAACATTATTTACTGTAATAAACATATGTACACATGTGGATTGCACTTTTTAAACACTGTCATTGAACTTTACAAGTCACTG
This sequence comes from Etheostoma perlongum, assembly GCA_026937815.1. Classification (NCBI taxonomy): domain Eukaryota; kingdom Metazoa; phylum Chordata; class Actinopteri; order Perciformes; family Percidae; genus Etheostoma; species Etheostoma perlongum. Next base: position 25,802,784 of record CM049378.1, on the reverse strand, counting down.
CGAACTGCAGACTGATTTGCTCTCGTGAATCATATGACCAAATGGCAACCTTTGCGATTAGGAAATTTTAACATATCGTGATATTATTGCGGTTAATCGTTTAGCCCTAGTATTCAGTAACACTTTAGTACACATGGGAATTATAAATTGTTCTCTGCCTCTGTTGATTCAAAAGTGAATACACTAAATATTTTGTGTCAGTTTGTCATTTCTAAACAAAAATCTGTAGCCTATTTTTTAATTAAATGTATCTGTGACTTCTCTGGAGTAGATGCTCAGCAGGAGCACTTGATGATGACATTAAGCTGACATCTGCCCTCTCTCGACTCTCCCCTCCCTTGTCTGCAGGAAAATTGGCTGCCGCATTAAGATGCCCTGTGGTTTTGTCTGAATCAGTGAGTTATGGTGCTTTCAGACCTGTAACACTCAAGACAACGGGGAGCTGCAAATCCTGGCAGGTAAGCGGAGGAAACTTTCTGTTGTCTGTCATTATCAGCAGAAAGACAATTAATCATTAAAAATGCTGTTCCTACCATTATACAATCCCCTTAGTACATGACAGTAGAGCTGTCGGTTTTTAATTTGCAGGGAGCTCTGTTGCATTAAAGTAAGCCCTTCTACTTTCTTTGTAAGCTGCTGCAAATAAAAAATGAGTTAAAAAAGACCGTTTTATGCCACTCTGTGTTCTGGGGGAGTTTGTGCCATACTTCTTTAGGAGCTTGGGCTGGGTTGGGAAATGTTGCTGTTGTTGGGCCTGTAAAGGCAATTGAGACATTAGTAATATTGGGTTGGACAAATAAACTGCTGCATAAGTATACATCCATCTGCAACATCACCACAACAAGGCAACAACTAAACTAATAACTTCACACTTAACAGACAATCCGGTTTGGATGTGTTACTGTATTCATTCTTATAGCTTTGAGTTTAAATATTTGAAATAGACTTAGTATCTTACACACCGGGTTAGTCATCCTCGCAAAAGGAGGCTGGCTGGTCATATTGTGTCTTTCAGTTTCTTCTCTTGTGACCTGGATTGATGTTTATTAGTTCTTTGATTTTGTGCCTGCCCTTCTATAAATCTTCCTTTCTGTAACTAGTTTTCTCACACTTTGGCACAGAGGAACCACTACAAAGCAGTCAAATTTGTCAAACTGCTCAACAACCTCAAAGGGAAGCGAGAGGTCAAAAACATGCTGCAAATACATTCAATGATAGGATATGTCATGTTGCGTGTGATACCGCAATAAATTTAATACTGCAATAAATTTGTATTTAGCCGACTACTTCACATGTTGGAGTTTAATTCAACCCAAGTTCAGATGATTTTATTGTTGCAGAATTATTTTTTAGTAGACACTCATCTTTCTCTTGATGGAAAATGATTTCATCCCTTCTGACTTCATGACCAAGGTATTTCAAAATTGTAGCTGCACGTCACCTACAAAGCTCAGCAGCTATTTCTGGCCTTGTTTTGTTTTTCGTTCTGTTTTGGTAGTTATCACCACCTCTACTTTGATGACTGAGACTGCTATGTTGTCTCAGTAAGTCCCTCTGCATTTACCCCCAACATGGTTGTCAGTGCTGTTGTGTTTCACATTGACAATACATATTTTTCATTCCGTTTTCTCTCCTCTCTGCTGTCAAATTGCTGTCAAAGGTGCAAAGGTTTAGGGTATCTGGCTACTGTGATCCAACTACTGTGGCAATGTCATGGTCTCTGTGAGGTCTCTTATGATTACAAGTCATAATTTGCACCAGAGCAAAATCCCACATTTGTATTTACAAGGACTTGGAAATGGGCTTGAGCGTAATTGGACTTGCAAGATCCCTGGATGAGTCAAGGCCGTCCACCACCCATTACTCTGTTCACAGGCTCCCACTGATAGACCCTGTGCCATCTAGTCTCATGAAGGATCAGGGGGAGAGGATTTGAGTGGGTTGTTTTTGACATAATTATCCTCTAAATGCTGATTCACTGATAGTGAGGTCTTTAACTTTATGTGTTCAAGAGGACGCAAGAATGTGGCATCCACATCTCTTCTTGATTTCCTCTGGGGATCCTAATTAGTGAGTCTGGATATGGGGGTGTTTGGGGTATAACTATCCTATGAATATTTGATAGCAGCAGTGGTAAAGTCAGAGCTGTAACAGTTACCAAAGCCATCATGTGTGCTGTATTCATTGACACTCTAAAGTAAAGAATAACCAACAAAGGATTCATTTGCAAGTATGATTAAATGATTTTTTGGAAAATAAAAGCCTTGTCTGCCTTGTTCTAGTCATTGCTGTCAGCCCTTAGAAAGTACCACACGCACGTTTAACTATCCATCAATTTGTGTAGACGTGTAAATAGTTGTGGGTTTGCTTTGGCTACTGGAGGAATGCAAATCGATTGCAGGTAACATTAGTATTCTACCCCAAAGCAAATTAAAACAGTTTGCATATGACTAAATGAAACCAAACCATAAATAAATAGCTTTGACCATTTTTCCACATAATTTTGCAAAGATTTACTATATTTACTATATTTATTTTTGTTAATTTCCTTTAGCCGAGCTAAAATGTCATGCAACTGGTTTTTATTCCGTCCTTTTGCTATACACTCTCCTCTTTCCTTCATCTCCAACGATTTTTTGTACAATCAGATGCAATAAGGACCAAACGCTAAAAACACAACAAATGAACACTCAAGTCAAGGCCCATCAACTACCCCCATTTTGAGCTAATCCCTTGATTACGATTGTTAGAACAAATGCAGTGTAAACACTTAGCTGTAACCTCAGCCCTTTTTCTGAACAATTTTCTAATTTTAGTGAGTAATTATTTAAACACATGTTTTGATGGAGTTGGAGTACAAGAGTAGCAGCTTATTTCAAATAATTAATCTAATAGCTTTCATCATTTATTATGAACCTTTTATTCAAAAGGTTATTTTTGTTTGTTTCCCCAGGCAGGTGGCAGCCTGGTTACTTTAGCTATAGCACATATGGTCATGTCAAAAAAGGAACATAACACTAACATAACCCTGGTTTTCTCCATACTTTCAGAGCTACTATAGGTTCATTCATTCCCAAGGGGAAAAATATATTAGGGCACTTCCACCCAGACCCAATGTATTCAAACTGCCCCTTCAGAAACTAACAAATTTTATCTTGATGCAGTTATTACTATGTTGGAAAGCACATACAAAAAAACAAAAAACAACTAAGTACTCACAATATAGAGGTCTCTTAATCGTGGGATTTGTTGCGTAATGTTGGGGCACTTGATATAAAGATGGTTTAGCAAAATGAAAAACTCAAATTATACATAGATTATGAATTGAGTTGTAATTTTTATGACAGTTTAATTAATGCCAGTACATCTACTTCAACAGGTCCAAAATTCTTTTAACTGTAGATATTTTGCCACAATATATGCAATTTCTTTACTTTTCATTTTCATAATTTAGCAGTACAATAACGTTACATTCTGTGGCTTTGCTACATAAGCCAAGTGTAGTGTAGTTCTGACCACTCTGAAAGCCGCCCTGTATTGAATGGCAGTATGTATGTATAGATCCATCAAAATTACACACTGTTGACTCATGGAAGCTCTTTAAGTTACTCTGCTTATTGATTGCTGCTTTCCCCCACTATGATTGCCCTTGATAAATGGATTAGGATGTGCCCTGTGCTTTTTCCCTCTAGAGTTACCACTTCAACAATGCTTACTAAAAGTGCCCTTGCTATCATGCTCCAACAGTAAACAATGTAGAGTTGTCCCATTAGGACTTCATTTATAAGGTTTCAATCAATCAGGCCATAGAAAGTATCTAACTTCCAGGAAGTGTAGTGTGGAAATGGAAAAAGATAGACCTTGGATAGTTCTCTGTCCTTGAAGCCCATTATGTCAATAACGCCAAGGACAGTGGAGATCAATACATGACTGGGTGAATGAAATTAATTCCCATCATACGCCAGCTTTTCCTCCATCGCTGACTTTCCCTCCAGGTCCCACTAAGTGGGCTGTGGAAACCAGCAGCTGTTGGAGTTCCCATCACAACACCTCAGAGAACAAAAGTGAATTTCACCAAGTCTGAAATATCAATATCAAATGATTAATGGGTCAGCTCTCTACTACAATTCTCTAACCGTTACTCAGAGGGAAACCTCAGCGTCAACAGTACAAGTTTATTGGATTTACAAATGATGCTATCGGTTTTTATATATGCTTTGTATGCAAAATTGTCATTGTCTCACATTCCTTTAAGTAGCCTAATGAAGAGTTTATTTTTAGGAAAATATGTCTTGTGGCCTACATCCCAAGACCACTCACCACAATATTTAAATACATGCCTGGCTTTCTCTTGCCCTTGCCTGCTAAAGGAACAAAGGTCAAGTAGGTTTGAAATCCTTAACCTCCTAGGTCCAGTGGGAGTCTTGGTCAATTTAGGTAACCTATTCAAAATGGTTTCAGAGGGGTGGACAGTCTCCCCTAAATTCCACCAGGATGTGACCCCTGTCCTGTCAACGTTGCCTTCTATAGTTATCCAAGGCCTGTTTCAACTTAGTTATGGCAGGAATGTGCCATTGCATGAGAAGAGGTCATCCTTCTTCATGGCCTGCTATGTCTCTTCCCCAGTCCTTAGTCAAGGCTGCCAAGATATGGACATGCTTTCCCACGCATGCAGCCACCCTCCCATTCATCTTGACTTTGCATTATCCAGACTATTTAGAGTAAATAAACATACTCCAGTTTATTGTTTATCATAGATGAATAACTTGTTTCACATTGGATGAGATTTAGATTTTCTGACTTTTCCTTGAGTGTGTCCATGAACTTAACTTTTTAATTCTTTACTGAAATATATTTAACAACTATTAGGGATGAATTATGGTAACTGATCTTCTGACTTTTCATCTTATGCCATCATCTGGTCACTGGTACTTGTTTGCCATGTTGCCTGTGTTGGTTAATTACCAAAATATTCACTAAACCAACACGTGCAACATGGTGAACAATAAACATTGTACCTGCTAAACAACTGCATGCTAGCATTATAATAACTAGGACGTTGGTATGTTGATGTGAGCATTTAGCTCCAGCACAGCGTCACAGATGCACGATCATGGCTGTAAACTCTTGATCTTGTTTTATTTTCTGATCTGTGATTTACATATCACCCTACGCTCACTGAGTCTCCAAAATGCCACCAAATCATCCCTTGTGTTTTGCAATGCAACTGCAACAACATAATTTAAGCTGCTTTCCCATATGCATCTTAACCCATACATGCAGTGGCAATATTCGGTGTCTCCCTTCATGTGGGATTAAAGGCTGGAGTCTTTTCTGTATAACACGCTTCAAGTGATTAGCGAGCTCAAGACATTCACTATAAATCTTTCATCTGCCCTAGGGGGAACAAAATTATGCAACATTTATGGGTAAAGCATGAAGGTCAATTACATTTTTGCTGGTGTTATATTGAAGACAGGGATATTAGTTGTACTTTAACCCAACCAATAACTGTCTTGCGATTTAATGCAATGGATTAGTCATGTTTTCATGTGCATAAGGGAGCAATTTGGCATTGTCCTTAAAAAAAAAAAATCATGTTTCAGTGGTTACCCTGTGTTTCTGTTTTCAGTCCTAAATAATGTTAATCATCTGAGAGTGAACTGAAGTAAATGACCATTACTCACTGTAAAGTTTCAAGCCAGTCAGACTGTAGGTCCAGCTACAGGCAGCAGTTTTGGAGCTGGTACATTGTCAGTTATTGTCCAAGCACTTATCAAGAAGGTGAATGGTTGCAGCCATGGGTTGGTAGAACATGCACCCTCAATGAAGGTCAAATAAAAAAAATGCAGTCATCCCGTCAGATGCAGATAAGCTTAATTGAAAATGCACATGTAATACTAATCTGTCATGGACATTGCTTGTCTGCCAACCTCAAATCGGTACTTTTGTAGAGGGGGATGTCCCTGAAAATAGATCTAGTTACTTGACACCTTGTCATGTAATCTGTGTTTCAGATTTATTGGCCACTAGCCTGCCCAAAGACTTTCAACTTGATCTGCGCCAAGCCCTTTAGTCTGACCACCTATTGTTTCGCTGTTAAGTCAACCTTGTCTTGCCTGGCTCTTCAAACAAGCTGAAGTTTCAGCTGTTCAGACCCCCCCCAACCCCACATGGTTTCTACTTTGAAGATGGAATGAGAAATTAGATTTCATGCTTTGGAGTTGATATTAAAGTTAAAATGGAATATTTCATGTGTCACTGTTTTTCAATTGAGAAATGCCTCTGGCTTTCCTATCAAATAACACTGAGTGTTTGTTTCATTTTAGCAGTGTAGTCACAGCTCTGTCTGCACAGTTACCCGCCTGCTAAACATAAACTTGTTTTACAGCTTTACAAGCAGATTGTTTGAATGTGTCTGATAGAGGACAAATTAATTATTGTATAAGTGGCATGTATCTATGTTGATTTATTTTGTAGGGATTTAAACTGTTTTGAGAGGCTTGTAAAAGGAGGGCATTTTGGCCTGTTTCTTGCCTTTAGTAAAGTTGTGAATGTGATTTCTGCTTTAGGTTGTGATAATGCCTCCTGTGGAGCTTAATCTTTTGGATTCAAACTATTATATCTGTGTTGTGCTCTTCGGCCATTTGAGACTCAAATTGATGATTGCCTTTGGCAACTTTTAAAAAGACAATAAACGTGTATAGAAACTTTGAAGCATGTGATGGAAAACAACTAATGGTTTTGCCATCCTCAGTTTGCATTGTGCATTTATTCCAGCTATTATTCAAAGTTGATGAATAGACTGATTGGCGGGGCCTTGTTTTTACCACAGGACTTGTGTGCATAGAGGCGAGCACACACAAACTAATACATGATTGACGTCAATCAGTATTAGAGGTGATGTGCAAGGCCATATAAGGAAGTGGTAGAACATCGCCTGCAAGGAATTTATCACCCTGTCAATTTTGAAAGGATTTAGCTGCTATTAGAATCATATTATAACTGAAAGTAGAACGTAGGCGCATATTAATCCGCATCAGGTTTATTGACAACCTAGGAGCTGTCCTTTCGAATGGGACTGCTGAAAGTATATAATCTAGTTTTACCCAAAGGAGGGCTAGGGGCTCTGTAAAAATTACTTTGTGATATCATATAAACTACATTGCTTCCAAGAAGATAACTCACATGGATTTTCAGAAAAGGTATGTATAGGTTCAAGTAAGAACGGCCTCTAGCCTTCAGTACAGATTCATGTGTATAATTCCTCCCATCCCTGTCACAATCTTATTAAGCCCTAAGCATATGAAAATACTGGTTCAGGCCAGTGTAACTATTGACTACTGTCAATTGGGTGGATGTTATGAGAGAGGAGACTTTAGTTTGTCTGTTCCATATGTAATCTCGTCTTGTTGTGACTCCTCTACACCCGGCCAGACCCTGTTCACCCCACCCTCTATTGCATGTTTTTTCAGCTGTGTTTACATGGCAGCTCTCTGAAACTTGAAGGGTAGGGTGAATGCCTTCCTCTGTACAAGACTTCTGACATATGTCAGGATCATATTTTCTTTGACATGCAGTATGCTGCATACTATAAACTTTCTTTTGAGGAAGATAGATGGTTAATTCTTTTCAAAAGTCTTAAAAATATTTTAATCATCTTAAATATTTCAAGTCAGTATTTTAGAAAACAGCTGCAAATAAGTATTTGAACACCGGTCTATCAGCTACAATTCTGACCCTCAAAGACCTGTTAGTCTGCCTACAAAATGTCCTGACTGATCTAGAGAAGATCTGTGTGGAGGAGTGGGCCAAAATCCCTTCTGCAGTGTATGCAAACCTGGTGAAAAACTACAGGAAATGTTTGACCTCTGTAATTGCAAACAAAGGCTACTGTACCAAATATTAACATTGATTTTCTCAGGTGTTTAAATACTTATTTGCAGCTGTATCATATAAATAGTTAAAAATCATACATTGTGATTTCTGGATTTTTTTTCTCTCTCACAGTGGACATGCACCTACGATGACAATTTCAGACCCCTCCATGATTTCTAAATGGGAGAACTTGCAAAATAGCAGGGTGTTCAAATACTTATTTTCCTCACTGTATCTCATTATTTTGTAAATTTAGCTGGACATTAATAACTCAAAATTATTCAGATGATGTAGTTCCACCCCCAAAAGATATGGTTTAGACAGAAAGCTTGGAGCTGCACTAAAAGGTTTACTCTGAATGCTGACCTTCCAATTTCCACACAAACCTATTTCCTCCTTCGGTCAGTTAGCAGGGAAGAAAAGCATCCATACTGCATGCATTATTGATGAGAATGAAAATTGAGCCTCTGAGCTAATGGGTAATATTTCATCTGTGGTGTAAAGCTTATTTACTACCCTCAATCCATGGTCCACTTCTTGGCCCTCACCGGGCACTCCTGCTCTGTTATTGATCATTTCCGCTCTAATTTGGTCCAATTTATTCAGAATAATTTGCAATCTGAATGCTTGGGATTGACAGATTTTGGTGGAGAAGACAATATGTGGTGATAGATCTCCTCAAACCTGGCTCTAGTGGCTGTAATTCTGCACCAAGGCTGAATTTTGGGAAAGAGACTTCAGTTATGACATTAAGGGACCACTAAGGTCTATATAAAAGCATCAAATGAGCACCATGTCATGGGACCTTTAAATTTTGATCTCTTTGATAATTTAGTCAATAAAAATGGTAAAGAATTCCATGTTTTCATCTATCTATAGATCACAGTACGTTTTAAGAAATCAGTATTTGCCCTGGGGAGTAAAAACTGGCCTTCTATTGCCTGTCTGGTGGCACATGTATGACTCCAAATTGTGTTTAATTGACTATACTGATATGATTAAATGTTTTGATTACATGGTAATAGTTCAGAACAAAAAGGGCAGCAATTAGTTCCTCAACTTTTAGCCAGCTAAGATGAGAATGCATACTACTGATGTTAGCACTGTACGGACACTAGAGAGCAAGGTGTGCCACTTTACTTTGCTTATACTAGCTTAAATTCCCTTAAATCTTTTTTGGGGCATTCGGCCATTTTATCTGGCACTAGTCAAGCTGGGAAAGAATAAGAGTATAAAGGTGCAAGTTTGGTTAAATCATTTGTAATGTATTTTCTGCATCGCCTTACTAACGCTAATGCATTGCCCATTTAATTGACCAAATACTATGCTTTTTGTTCTGGCTGCATTAAGCATCAATTTGTTTTCACAGATCTATTTCCCAATAATGGCTAGTTCCCCGCTCAAGATGGCAGTCAGATCTTTAGGTGTTGTTGCTGACGTACTGTATATACTGTAGTATCATCTGCAAACACCGTTAATTTGACATTTTTTGTACGAGAGGCAAATCATTGGTAAAAATGGAATACAAGAGTGGACCTAGGCAGCTCCCTTGAGGAATTCCACATTCCACAAACACCTTGTCTGAGTAGCTACCATTAAAGAAGACTTTGTGATCTGTTTACCAGATAGCTTTTCATCCAGCTAACTGCAGATGGTCTAAAGCCGTAACGCTCAAGCTTTTCAAGTAGAAGCGCATGGTCTATAATGGCAAATGCTGCTGTAAACTCTAAAATGACTGCTCCACAGATCATTTTGTTGTCTAAATCTTTGTACCAGTCATCTGTCATTTGCACCAGAGCTGTAGATGTAGAGTATTTCTTTCTGTATGCATGTTGCAAGTTTGTAATTAGATTTACAGAGAGGTATTCTTGCATGTGATCAAATATTGCCTTACTTAGTGCTGGTAACAAGCTTATGGGACGACTATTAATACTCATGATTCTTTCCATGCCTGTGGAAAAGTTGATAGTTTAAGTCAGTAAATTGTAAAGTGACAAATTGGATCAAAGGCCATTCAAATCAGTTTATCATCTTCATCAGTCCCTGGTTGTTTTGTCATTCTGTCTGTCAAGTGACTTGACATCAACATAATTTGGAATGTGAATCTGATTCTTTTTACAAACAGGGAATACACAAAATTGTGGGTGAAGTTTAAGGTTTAAAGATATAGGTGAGTTTCAGGTATAGACTGTGAAAATGTGTATAGATATGTTTAGTGTTGACACAATAATCCTAACTACATTAGGGAAAATAAAGCAAAACACTCTGGCAGCCAAGTCTTTTTAGCAAGCCATGTTTCATGCAATATGCCGTATTATCGGGGGAGTTTGTGTAACAGTAGATGAAGAAACAAGGCTGCCAAGAATGCTTCTGCTGCAAACTGCAAGTAATGATCCTTGAACAGATTTAACTTCCATTAGCAGAAGAACAATATCTAAGTAGCCAAATGTAATTGCCTTCTTCATGAGGACAAGACAAAAAAAGATGATGGTGATATGTGAACTGCCATTTCCCCAAATGTATCTGGAAACTAAGCACTATTAAATATGGTAAATAAGAGGACATGTTAACTTTACTGCTTCTATAAATTCATTTAGTTTGTTCGTGAGAGGGACTGACTGCACATCAGATGTCTCAGAAGATTTCATGATTCAAGTTTTCCAATGCCATTTTTCTTGCTACACCGTCATTCTAGAGCCTAACCCCCTTTGATCCTTGAGGTATGCACTTCATGACAAGTTCAATTTAAACCAGTAGTGGGTGGGGATTGAGCACTGGGAAGGTCCTTCATCAGTCCACAATTCATAATGGATGTCCAAGAATGCAAAAGGATGGGGGAACAAAAATGTATAATGAGCAGTTTGAAGGGGAAGCTATAAACAAGTTCTTCAAAGTTTGGAAAACAGGACAGGAATGCTAGCTCAAATAATGGTTTATACTATCTCTATCAAAGGCAGTTGGTCAACTTGGATGGTTTGAAATAGCTTTAAAATGACCATTTCATATAATAGAACATGTACAAGTCCAACAAATGTTAGAATTGATAAGACCAAATTATTTAGTGAAGCTGCTCTACGATTCATCATTGCTTAAAATTGTAATGATTAATCTTGTTCAAATAACAATTGGCTCTGGTCATATTAAAAAAAAAAAAAAACTTTCCTAGTACTGAAAAGTATGTACACTCATCTACAAAAAAACCTGCAGTGAATAAAATAAAAAAAAAAACTTAATCAGGGATTCATCTAACTTAGCACCAAGTTTCTTTTTCACTTTGATGGGATATTGAAAGAGATATTATATTTCTGGGTAATTTTTTAACTCTGTCCCACTTTCCTCTCCTAAAATAGTTTCCACTTTTTCCCCACGCCCTGCCAAGCTCTCTAAAATCTAATTTCATTTTGGCCATTTGGCATCTGAAGACAGATTTGGCTCTGTGGGCCTCCTGGCAAGAGGTAATACACAAGGTTTCCAAAGAAAAGGGACAGACTATCAATCCATGGACAGAAAGTCATTACCCTACGACACTGGAAGGAAACAATCATAATCCTGAGATGTAACATAACATTTTCACAGATTAGTCCTCATCCCTCCAAAAAACAAAAGCATCCTTTGGATTAAATTTACTCTTAAGGGTCCACAGAGATCTGTGATTATTTTCTGCAGCTTCTTTCATTGTTTGTAATCATTAACTGACAAGATAAAAATAAATTTCATATTCACTTAAATACATTAAGTCTTCCTCCAGCTATGCGCCTAAACATGTCAAGATGACAGACTTCTGCCATTACAGCAGGGCTCGACAGTAACGGTTGCCTAATTGTCTTTGGCAACCGTTTCATGGCCTTTGGCAAACACCTGTTCAATATTTGTGTTTTAACATAGCAGATCAAAACCTACAAAACTGGAAAATCTTATTTCAAAAGAAGTCTATATTTGATTTGGTGGTCTCCGTAAAGTTTAAACACTATGTTCATGCGCAACACATCATTTCCGGCATTTGCAGTGAAAAGATACTGGCAACTCAATTTTCTGTTCACGTTAACAGCAGGGGTGGGGGAAAAAATTGATACAGCATAGTATTATGATTTTCCCCATTTTTTGTGTTGATCCGAAAACTGATCCGATGCATGACTCAAAACTATGATCCAAACTGAGTTTTGTGATCTGTTGCACCCCTATTTGAGAGGAATAAGAAATATTGCAAACCATTCTCATTGTTAAAATGTGCCGCATAGTTACATATGAAATAGATAAATAAAATGCTCCAAATAAAGGCAGTTTAAAACACGGAAAATATCTTGTCAATTTTGGCAACCAAAAGCTGATGCCTGGTTGCCAAGCCTGGCAACCACTTTACAAAGTTAGTGTTGAGCCCTGTACTGGCCTTAAAATGAGAGGGCTCTATTTTCCACTAAATGTTGCTGAATATGAACTTATTTTGCTTGCATCTCAACCCAAATTATCACTTGTTACATTGTATCTTTTACAAAATCAAGTTCTATTTTTACGCTGTGAGCTATTAGGAGATACAAGGCATCTTTTGCAGCACAACATTTTTTTTCTGAGTGACAACCGTGTATCATAATCTTACATCCAAAGCTTAAACCCTAATGAGCCTGATTTTGAAAGTTTATCCCAATGGTACAAGAACAGAAACAGGTGTAATTGTCCAAAAAAAAAAAAATCTTCATCTCTCATTCTTTCTTAATGACATAGCTTCAGTGTTAACATCTTGATGACGTGAACAGTTCAGGTTCCACATCTGCCTTAGTTGGAGACATTTTTCAAGGCTGTCCATCTTTATTTTACAAATAGCGCCATGTCATAATTGCTTGACTAAAGGTCACTATGAAATTGATGAATATGATTTCAGTCAGGTACTGTGTTCAACTGGCTCCCTTTATAATGCACCTTTAATGTAGTGAATTTCTCAACTAATGTACTGCAGTACATTATAATGTTCAGTGACTTTGTAATACATACAAAATTGAGATTTAGTCAAATACAACTGTATGTTCTTGCTCTGTAACCCACAGACAGAGTAGATACAAAACACATTTAATTCCTAGGAAGATTGTACATACAATACATTAAAACCTGTGCAAAACATTAAGTTTAATTTATATCCAATAAAGTCCAAGAAAAACAGTGACCGACTGCTTCAACTCCTCAGTATCCTTCAGTGTACTAGAATGCTTGCTTAAAATTCAGAAAACCTAAAAAAGCCCTGGTAAAACAAATCAAGTTTACTTGGCTAATGTTAAACTTAACTGTATGCATTTAGGTAAACTAATGTGTCTTTATCAGTCTAATTCAAGTTCTCCAAATCCAAGGATTGACTTTGCTATACGGGACTGTACAGTATATATCAGTGATCAGAACATTATATAGGATATTGTTTGAGTCAAAATAGAAAGAGCAGGGGTCCATTCTGACATCTTGGGGGTTGACTGAGTCCCACAATGAGCTTTCCTTAGTATGTGCCATTTCTGAGTCTGTAGCTTTTGAGGAGGAGGTGGCCTAGACCAACTGCCACTTGGCTTGTTTAAGCCATGATGTCTCTCATGGGTGGGCAAAGCAGATTACAGGGAGGAAACATTGCCCCTTTTGACCTCATAAGGAGCAAGATTCCAGATCGGCCCATCTGAGCTTTCATTTTCTCAAAAGAGCAGGATCCCCAGGGCTCGGTTTACACCTATTGCGAATTCTAGCCACTGGGGGACCTAAGGCAGGCTGGGGGAACTCATTAATTTTAAAACACTGTAGCATACAGGTGTGGTATATGCTTTAATACAGCAGATAGAAATAATTGATGCATGATTGGGCTACAGAAGACAAAAGTTCGTCTCATGGAGGTGTTGAAAAGATAAACACAGGCCAATTAAATTTGGTGTTGGTACCATGTATTAAGTGAAAACAAAGACAAACTATAATACCCAAAAATATTTACAATCTGCAAACAATTTTAAAAGTTAAACCAAAAACATTTAAGCAAACTGGAGAGTACTCAAATTAAAGTCAATTAATCACACACACACTATAAGACTAAGGTCTTTGTTCATGAGCCATGAACACAACATCCATATGGTCCAAGGATGCAAACAGTCCATAAGCCACAGCTCTTAAAGAATGGCTGTGTAAGTGCATGTGTGTGATTGAGAGTGGAGGGGGGGGTGAGCAAAGCTACAACAGCCTCCTACCAAACCATATAGGGGGCAACGATGTTGGGGCAGGTTCTGTTCCAAGTTGTTCTGTTCCTAGCTCGCCATCAATTAGCCGCAACTGCCGCACCTGGCCTGTATTCAATAAACAGGACCCATGGTTTAGTCACTACTCATAATTTATCCACTAGCTAGTTTTAGGTTTTATATTCTATGTGTACACAATAATCAAAAATACTAAACAAGTACTTTCCATAAAAATGTTAAGGTGACAGATGACAACTATACAAAATACTTGAATGCATGTAAATAACACCAATAATTATTAGGAGTATTCAACAAACATTACATTCCATACAATTGATGATTATCATTCAGTAGTAAATAAATCATTCAAATACTTAACCAGAGCATTACAACAAAGTGCTTGGTTTGAAATGGCTAAATGCAGTTAGCATTAAGCTAGCAGAGAACTCCATTAACATACCCAAAGATGCTAATGCTAATAGCAATATGCTAGCGGACACACAAACAAAGAGACTCACCAATTCCCGCAGATATTCGACACACCACGACCCCAGTCGACTAAAGACAACAGCGGTGGATGTTACAATTACAACATTGCACGCTAAGTTCACACAAGCATTTAAGATTGAAAAATTAAGCGAGAATGTGGTGTTGTTTGTATTGAGACATACCTAGTGCAGCTGCTCCAGTGGCTTCCCCCTCACACTACTGATTAGGGGAAACTCACTGCAGCTTTTAACTCATGCTTGAGTGCTCTGATTGGGTAACGGAGCCTACCATGTGACTCATGGTAAAGTTGTTGTTTCAGGTGTGTTCAGGTAAGTGGGAAAAATGAGACCTGGGTTACAACTGCATAAAGTGAAATGTTCATGCCATTGGACCTTTAAAGATGAAATAAATAAAAAAAATCTTGAAGCATCATATTTGTAGACTGCCAGGCATTTTGGGAATCTTTGATTATCTTTTCATATGAACTAATGTATGCTTTAAATGTGTTGAGTGATATTGATTGTAATATTAAATGTATGTTTTAGATGTAGTAATGTTTCATGTACGTTCTTAAATGTATGGAATTATGTGTACTGTAATGTTTAATATATATTTTTTAAATGTGGACCCCAGGAAGAGTATTAAGGGCACAGCTAATGGGGTTCATATAATAATTTAAACTAAACAGACTGCTGTCGTTTAAACTCATCATTACATTTTAAAGGGTAAAATTCACAGCATTTCAGAGCTACACTGTTATGAATTCCCAAACCCTGTCAGGTTGCAACGTGATATGGCTTTTAAAGCCTTCCTTGCCTGGTCCATGGATCTGGCTGTGTTGTGGCGTCCTGTTGCTGCACGTCTCTCACAAGCTCAGCTGTTGATGGAATGCAAGGTTGGGAGAGTTGAAGTATTTCTCAGCAGACTAGCATAGATGTGCAAGCATCACATTAAACAATTTCAGACCAGAGCCAAGCAACCAAGCATGTCTACAGAGGTTTTCACAGGTTTCCCTGTTTCCCTATGATTTACACTGTCTGAAGGGATGGTTACAGTTTGTAATGCTTCAGGTTTATACCCTATTATATAAACTATTTGTTTTTCTTTGATTTTTGGTGTCATGATTTAATTTACTGATTTTACTTGGAAACATCAACAGTCTTCTTCCTGTATTCAGGCAATATCATAATATCACATTACTTACTAAAGTTATTACAAACATGTTCTGGTATTTGTGAATCGATTCAGAATTGTTGAAGAAAAGCATCTTGTTTTTTTATGGGAATCGATTTCTTTTCACCCACTCCTACTGAACAATATAATGCAAACCCTATTGAATGACATTGTTGTTGTTTTTTTATTATATCACAGCTGTTGTTGGTACTAATAAGTGTTACATATCATCTTTCCAAAAAAAGAGTATTATTTTCGGTTGGAAATGTGAGTTTCTTATACTTCTTATACTCTTATACTCTTATAATTGGCGGTTTACTTTTTATGTTGAAATTATTGAGAGGACATAGACAAGGGCAGCATTTGTTTTTGCCTTTCCTAGCTAGATTGTCTTACTGCTTGACAGACCTGAAGCAAACACACATATAATATGCAAAAGTATCTAGCATAATATTCCTTTGCAAACTCATCTTTATAAGCCCTAATATCCAAAAACTTGTTTCATTTTCCACATTGCTCTTATAAGTTGTATGTACAGTGCTGCTTGAATCAAGTCCTGATTTCATAGTGATCCACAGCGTAGCTACACGTGACATCCCTCATTATTTGGTACCCAGTGAATATTACGAATTAAACTTCAAAGGGCTAATTTGAGCCTGACATCCTATAAATAGAACTGAGCAACGGCAGGCTGTAAAGCGCAGCAGGGATTGCCTTTGCTCACTTTTCTAATGACTTCATTTCTATGCATTGGGAGCAGCGCTGATGGATTTTGATGTCTAGCTACACTATGTGATGACTCAGTCATCACATCTATAGCACTTATCATGATGGTCGAAGTACTCTGCTTGAGGACAGCCATGTGTGATGTTTTAATGAGTATTCAGAAAGGGACAGGATGACTTTGGCATGCAGTCTCACCATTTCTTTTTTTATTAACTGTCTTTCCCTCTGCCACTTATGGAATAACTATCCGTTACCTTCTTAGTGTCAAAGCAGACCCAGCTTTCTGTGATTATTTATTAATGTATCTATTCAGCTTCAAATTCAGACCAGCAAACATATCACTTGTTGTTGAAATTCCCTTTTTAAATGAAAAACATGGCACCTGCGTAAAATATGTAGATCTTGTGGCATTTTTGGTGTGTCAATACAACTGCACTTCTTGTTACCTTCGCCACGGAGGTGATGTTTTTGGTTCTGCTCTGTGTTTTAGGTCTGTGCTCTCAGAGTGCCCTTCTAGTTTTCTATTAAAACTCATGGTGGCATGTTGATGTGGTTTTATGCTTCAGGAATGTATCTGTGTTCTTTTTCCCAGCACTCTCCAGAAAAAAGCAGCTGTTTTCCAACATTTGCTCCCCAGACCGGCACATCCCCGCTATTGTACCTTGCATTGTGTCTTTAGTATGTGTATCTGCTGACACACATCAAATGTCGTGTTGTGACATGGCCTGTGTGTGTTACTCTGAAATGATAGAGATTCACTGCCAGCCACCTTCGAGTCCAGCAGAGAGAGAAGTTATTTAGAAAATATGGCCAAAAAAAAGAGCTGCTCGGTGAAGTGGCTAAAACCAGCATTGGAAATGTCTACTCTATGCCGGGATGAGTTGGCAGGGGTTGCACAATTGTTAACGTTTCTTGACCTTTTGCAAGATACCCACAGCACTTGTAATGAACAATGCATACATGTTTCCTCTTCTAACATCTCAGAGACCACCAGAATGCTTAATTATCAAGGTAAAATTGTAGTCAATATCTTCTCCAGCAGGACTACAAGCATGTAGTCCGCCATTGTTGTTGTTATGAGATGTCGTTGAGTGGTGTGGCGATGACATTATCGATTTGCAAGTATGCGGCTTTGCCGTCCAAAGAAACTCACAAAGGCGCCGTATTCAAATTTTTTCCCCCCTGGGACCAGGTTTCTAAAACGTGCGTTTTCAGGCAGTGCATTTGGACGATCGGCCGAAACGATGCAAAACATGTCTGCATGTGGATGGCCCCTTTTGTCTCTGCCTCATTAAGTCTCCCTCTTGTGTCACTCTCTGTTTCTCAGAGGGTACTTAACAGGTTCTTATCACGTATTTTGTCTAAGACAGGCCCTCGGAGCCCTGCTGCAATCAGCCCAGAGCAGGAAGCCAACATGAGCAGACTATGAAGAGGGCATTATTCTTTACTTAACAATCATGACCTCCTTCTGTCTTTCCTGTCATCTCCCTCTTCCTCTGTTCATCTCTCCCAACTGTTGATAAAAACTCATTATTTTTACTTTGGGTATTCATTTCTCTCTAAAACGTGCCCTTGTCTTGAAAGTTGATCCAGAGAGAGTATTCAATTTCAGTGAATGCAGTGCAAGAGATTTCTTTGAAATGGTAAAAAGCCTGCAGCGGGACAGAGTGTTCACCTAATGTGCAAAAATGAGTAATTCTTGGGGAAGTGGAAAATCTACAGATAATGGCAGTTATATTTTCAACATAAGGAGAACGTGATGCATAGACTAGAAGTTTGGAATGAGGTGATCGCTCAAAGCAAGTATGTGTAGATATGATGTACCAAATGGCTTACAGTCTGTTGGTTTAAGTATGTTGGGTGCTTAACAGTACTCTGAGTACATACATCCTCAGCATAGGCTTTATTTTTATGTGACAGCTTAATATTTTGAATAATAAGTTATATGTGTTGGTGCAAGTTTCATGTATTCAACCCCTGTCATCTACTTAAAGCTACATTGTTTGTAGTTGTTCTTTATCAAAATCGGTGTTGCCTGTTCACAAACTTGTCCTTTTTCATGAATATTGACCACGACTATCAATTTCAAATATTCCTATTGGCTTGAAATTTTACATTTGTTCTTGCATGAATTGGGGTAGACGCTCCATAGTATTGCACCATCTTGAAATACGTTAGCGTTGTAGGGACATACAGGCTATACTGCTCCGCCTTTCCTGCTTTCAACTCACAGCTGCTGCTAATGTGTATCGTCGCTTTCCGGCCCCGGTAAGTTTGAAGAAGGAAACACAGAGGACCACACGTATTGAAAATCCAAAGGAACAGGAGTCTTCTTCTTCGCCCAGAAAAAGAAAACGGATATTGAAAAGAGCAAGAGACTGGCGTCATCAGAAAAAGGAGTGAACATTGGAGCTGCTTTGGACGCGTACACCAAATCCCAACTAGTTAATTATCCTCCGGACCGCTGCAGTTTTTTTCTTTCTTTCTTCTTCTTTCTCTTTCTCTCTCCTTTCCGCCAGCTGGCTTGTGGTGTGAATCGTGCCACTCTGACATGCACTCCAACAACCATGGCTGATAGACGACCTTTTGTACACTTGGGCTTTTTGAAGTGTGACGGCTACCATAGCTGCAATACGTACTTTGAACTGCGCAGCAAGAGAGAGTTGATTGCGATATATGATCTCAACGCTAGACTGGAAAAATTCTTACACAGTGTAGCTTTAAAACTATAGTCTTAGAAATGGAGTCATGAGTAAAGACACTTAAAGATACTTATTATAGTGTCATGTATCAAATGTCACTGGTACTGTAGCTGAATGTATGGTTTCCCTGCATTGTATTTTACTGAAAAGTACCATATACAGTAAATCAGGATTATTCCTTTTTATCTCTAAATGGACATTAGTACAATAAATGTTGTACGCCAAAAAAGCCTTGTAGATTGATATGATGGAATACAATGTAAAGTAATGCATTGTGATGTATGGCATATCAAGATGTCCTGGTCTGAGGCTAATAAAGTGCTGACAGGTTATTGGGCAAGTTGACCCTATCACGCTCTGTTAAATCAGCCCGAAAAAGTTGTTATTACAGAACAAATGCAGGAATCTGAACTGGAGCATGGCAAGAACTGATAACACATTGCTGATCCTGGTGTTCTGTGTGCAGACGGCATTACACTGCTCATGATCGCTAACAGATTGCTCCTGTGTAGCTGTACATATATTTAGAATTACTCTATAAAGTTAGTTAGTCTTGCTCTGACTGAATATGCCTTTCCCATCTTATAAGCCTTTTTTGTTTTTTGTCATGTAGCTATTTTCATATGGCATCTCTTTGTAGATGAACAAAAACAGCAGACACAAATGGCTAATATAAAATGTAGAAGAACTGATTTTGTAAATGTACATATTTTAGAGGCTCAAGTACCCAGGGTTGTCAAAATTGGCCGAGAAATATGTCCGGATATTACTTCGAAATATATTTGAATATCTATTTCTGGGCATTATGTCCAAAAGGGGGAAAACCAATACAATGTGCGACATAACTACTTTTATAGGCATATTTATTTCACACATGTATTTTAAAAGATCAACATACCTACACATTATAAAAACCTTGACTGTAAAACTTAATTTAAAGACTGCAGACCTCTCTCCCTCTCTCTCGTTTAGGTAACAGCGGCCCAAGCCCACACTTTTTTTTTTCCAGGGTGATTTTGCGCAGACCTGGCTCATCTCGGACAAGCCTATTTACTGCTTCCAGGAAGACCAGTAGGCATTTTTGATTGCTGTTTTTTCTTTGGAAATTCACAGACCTTCTGCTCCTTCCTCTAGTAGTATGCTTAGTTTTACATGCTTGTTGGAGTGACAACGAGACAGATGAGATGTCAAAGAAGCCAGCTTGGTGGCAAGCACACACTAAATATAGTTAGTGTTATGGATTAGCTTTTTCCTCAGATTTGTTTAGAGTATGAATACAGTCTTAAGCTCTAATGAAGCTCAGCTGTTTTCACTATGATGTCACTTCTGTTGACGAGCTAGAGGTGGGATGAGTTTAATTTAATTAGTGGTGTTCCTGTGGCCTAATGAGGCAGGTATGACACTGTGTACCACATTGGTTTCTTAGGTAACTGTTGCTTGGTACTCTCATACTATTGTTGCTATGCACTTTCATTGCTTGCCTTCATATCGCCTCCTGTTATTTTCACAACCCTCCTTTAGTTTTTCTTAATACTTGATTGTGTCAATGTTTATCGTTTGTTCAGTTCATGCTATTTAAACATCTTGTTGCATTTTTGGCTTTATTTTGTTATCTTTCACCAGAACAAAGGACATAGTGCATCCTGTTTGCCAATGAATAAATAAGATGACAGAAAAACAGGCTTAGTACATCTTGTCCTTAGTGATTTGCTCAGGAACAAGTCTTCATTCACCTACCTTTTTTTCTGATTTATTACATTTGTTGTAAAGACAGAGATAAAATAATATCAAAATTACAAAACATATTAAACATACACACAACAAAAGAGATCAAAATCTTACTTTCCTGTTATATTACCTCACAGAATCAATTCAAGTCATAGCAGTTAGCCTTTATCCTTAAAAAGCCTCCCCATTTTATTGGGTATATCGCTGCCATCTTCAGTTTTGGGAAAGTTGGTTAGCGTATTACAGTGATACTACAACTTATGGCCTGCGGACTAGATGTGGGTGCTGGGTTTCTAATTCACATCGAAAATAAATTAATTCACACCTGGCCATTTTTTGTTACTTGTAAATGTAAAAGAAAGAGTGCATAAAAAGCATCACAATACAGCTTGCTTATTAAAAAAGAAAAAGTGCCAGGGCAGGATCTGGGCTCTGTTAACTGACCCCGGCCTTCTGTAATTTTTGAATGGCCCCCAGACAAAGCAAGTTGAATCCCTGCCCTATTAGATAATGTACTATACTTGAACTATGACTCAGTATTTTATGGTCACAGATTGATATTGCACCATTTCATCACTCTCCCCACTTTATGTTCTCGAGTTGGGTTCGGCTATTAAGTATCTCTCGCTCCTGAATACTTCATGACATAATGCCCATCCTGAGTGAAATGCATCAAGGCTGATCTGGCATCGTTGCTCTCTAATGCTGGCGTTTGCCCTTAAACTGGGAGGGATTCTGCGATTTCGCTATTGTTACTATTTAATAGGCTTAAATGGCCTTGTGAAATATTCATTTTAAACCATTGCCACGCTCTTGAGAAGTAAAGGCACAGAGGCTTGTGTAGAGTTTAATTACCTTGTAAATTATCTTAATGTTTTTTTTAATACCTATCTCTGTTTCTATGTAGGAAAAATGAATTACACTCCCCCATGTATATCATCATCAGATAGGCCTAATGCCTAGCGTAAGACGTGTTGAATGGCTTTAGACAGGGTGTGATTTTCATGGGGTGGGGGGGGGTGGGGGGTGTCCTTAAAGTGAACAATGCTACTTCACCTATAGGCCATATAAAATATAGATACCAGCGGCAGTTGTTAAGCTGCCATTAGGTGACTGTGAGCCGGCTACAGGCACCAACATGTGACGGTCCTTTCAGGGGCCAAGGTAGTGGAGTTAAGCCAGAAATAGTGAGCGTCTGCAGCGATGACAGTTGAGTTGAGGCACCTGAACAACTAGTTAAGTTCAGGAAAAGATCGTGGTTTGGATTAAGACATTCCCGAGGAATGAAAGTATTTTGTTTTTGCCAAGAAGTAAACTCCACTCTTCGGCTTGAAAGAGCTGTGTTTTATGTTGACACCACGTTGTGCTATCTTATGTTAAGTTTATTTTCCTTTGATAGTTGATGTGCATATTTAAGTGTCTTGGCATGCCTGGCCGAGAGGCACTGTATCAATGGTATTAAAACGGGGATTTAATTCTTGCGTGTTTTGTTTTGTTGCATGGTTATTAACAGTGGTGTTGTTAAAAACCATTAAAGAAAATTGCGGTTTCTTAAGCATGCCAGAATTACGCCTAGGGCTGGGCAATATGGAGAAAACCGGATATCACGATATTCTTGACCTAATACCTCGATATTGATATTGCAGCAATATTGTAGTGTTGACAACTGATGCTTTGACAAAATATCTTCACACTTAGATTTAAGATAAATAATCTTTAGTAATGTGGATATAATGACTAAGTGGGGAAAAGGCAAATAATAGAGCAGCTAGAAAAGTCTGGCAAGTTCAGTAAATCACACCAATTTACTGTAATGCACTCTTTAAAACCAGAAAAAGACAACAACTTATGTCATATCACGATATTACAATATCCAAAATTGAAAACAATATCTAGTCTCATATCACGATCGATAGAATATATATATTGATATATTGCCCAGCCCTAATTATGCCTGTTGCACCCCTGCTCTTTTCCTCTTATTCTTGAACACACTCCTACCACATATTTGTTTTGTTACAAATTCAGATATAGACTTACCATGAACTCATTTGATATTGTTATATATTGATATTGTTTTTTTTTGCTCAGCTTAAAACATTTTTCCCTCAGTTGGACACATTTTCACCTCAGTGTGCTCAGGCCAGAGCAGATCCATTAACATCGCTCCATTGAGTTTGTTTGCATTCAAGACATATCTAATGTTTTCTTTGCATTCAGTCTGAGCAAAGCGTAACTTTTGTAATGTGTGTTGAAGTAAAATAGCGAACAATAATAATAACATGTCAAGTTAAATTTAGATAGTGATGTTTATTGTTATTTCAGAGTTTCCTGATTTTGACTAGACCTTCCTTAAATTTACAATGAAGGCATTGTGTGTTTTTAGGCACAGTAACTGTTTGACTATTGCAAAAAGAAATCAGAGCTGTAAGTTGATATTGTGAAGCACCGGTCATTGCTTTTACAATGTAAGCTAATTTAATATTCAAGGTTTTTACCGTCTCCTTAAGGAATGCGAGAGTGTTCAAGCACACCTCTGATATACTTCCCAGATAGTGTTTTGTCCCATTTGACATGCGAATAAAGGCACAATCTATCATTGAATCAAAGCCTCTCCAAGTGTCACTCACACACTGTGCTCTAAAATCTTATCCTAGAATGCATTTCATCATCTCTCCCCCCCATCTTTTACAAATAAGAAAAGTCATCCACTGAGTGAACTGCATCTAGTCAGTTTGTCATGCTGATGTAGAGTATGTGGGCACTAGATAGTGGTTTTGCATGTTGACAACCTTTTAGCTTGATTGCAAGACCCCAAGCTCTAGAGCCAATGCTCGGAAACAAGCACCAGTGTACATCATCTATTAACTGTCCTAAGGCATCCACATGCACTTGTCAATTTGTCCCAGTCCAACTCGGCTGGTGGAGCATATTACCAACTAAGCCAGAGTGCTTTAGAGCAAGATATGCTGTACTTCCACAGCATATGCACATGTAACTGTCCAGTCACTGAGGAGAATCCGATGTGGAGTAGAGATATACAGTGGAGCATGCAATGAGCTTGTTACAGATAATAGTTTTCCTCGGGGAAGGCCATTTCCACAGGATACACTGCTGCTGTTTCCAATTTTCCTGGCCATTATGTTTGACTGTATATCTTAGTAATTTTTATATTGCCTCTCTAAAATGATATTTCAGCTTTCAGCTTTTTTCATGAATTTGACATGGCTAAGGGATTCTTTTTAGTCAGAGACATCAATTGTCTCAAGGTTTTTTTTTTTATGCATAAATCTGGAAAATAACTTCTTAGAATACTCAATTCCACCAGCATAATTTGCAGAGCTCAGATACTCCAGCGCTGCATATAGAGAGCAAAAACAATTTAGTGCATTGCCATTATCACTTTCAGTCACCCGACTCCCCAAGCTCAAGCTCACTGATGCAGAAGCCCTTTCATATGCTTTGATCTTGTTGGTAATTATTTGCTATTCCACTGAAGAAGGAGGGCAGCTTGAAAAAGCACCAGAATGCTATGCACTGATAGTGGCATTGAGACAGAGGGGACAGAGTAAGACTTGGAACGTTTTGAGGTGTGGGAGTTTCAACAACCCTGTGTTGTCCTTCTCAGACATTTCCACTGACAATGAAAAAGCAGAGAATGGGCCCACATCTTCACCTGAAACTACCAGTATATGTAAATTTATAAATTTGAAACGTACCCTAAAAGGGAAAAGTAGGTTGTTGGTGTGTTACCGATATTATTATTAAACAGTTTTTTTTAAGATTATTTTTTGGGCATTTTTAGACCATTATTTTCCACAGGACAGATGAAGACATGAAAGGGGGGAGAGAGGGGGAATGACATGCAGCAAAAGGCTGCATATCAGAGTCAAACCTGTGGCCGCTACGTCAAGGAGTAAACCTCTATATATGTGCGTTTGCTCTACCAACTGAGCTAACCCGGCCACATGTTACCGATATTAGAATGCATCATTGACTATCACCCTCCACGCCATTTATTTTCTCCTATTTATGATTTTTGATGAATTCTGAGTGCCTTATCTCACCCCGGCCATCCTTTGCAGTTCACTTCCCTCCTGGACCGGCTCCTTATCTACAGTAGAGTGGCTCTAGACAGACTCAGAACAGAGCTGGAATCAGAATCCCTTCTGGTCTGCTGGCAAGGCCAAAAAAGGAAAGCATTGGCTCGGGGGGGTGAAAGCAAGCCAAAGAGCTCAACTGTTTCTTCATCCTCCTCTCCACTGGGTTGGGAGATAGATGACATTCTCACATTTCTCCATAGATACTGGAGCTCATACTGGCCTCTTGTTGCCTATACTGGGTTCGTGATCAGAAAGCTAAAAGGTCTCCATGTTTCCACCGAGAGCCAGGAAGCTAATTGTTTGATGCAGGAATCACTCGGAAAAATGGGTAAAGGCTAACAAAGAGCTTTACTATCGCTCATGCCCAGTCATTTAAAAGTGTTTTTTGCCACTTACCTCTACTGGGACAGTCCGCATCCCACTAGTCTATATCCTTAATGTTCCACTTCCAGGATTGTTCCGGTGCCACAGGAAATTCTGCCGGATGCATGTATTTTGCGTTTCCTTCCGCTTTCTTTGTGTTTTTAAATTATAAATTCTGTGGATTAATGACGACTATTGTTGATAGCTCCGAGGTCTCTGCATGGTAAATTGAATAATTTGTAATGCAGAAGTACACAGTAATCTGTAACAGAATCTCACAACTCTTTTGTGAAAGTTTTGAATTTTCAGCTGAGCTGGGGTACATAACTGGATCCACAAATCCCCTCAAATCATGACTTTTTAACATCAGAAATTGACAAAAAGAAAGATTCAAGATTTGTAGTTATGGGTCAAAGGAGTTATGGCTTAGCTATTCTCTCTTTGCCAGAACAGCAGTGCGGAGGAGGGTCTGGCGAGTCCACACACCATTCCGGGATGGGAGAAAAATTTGCTCTAGTTTAAAATGCCATCACAAAGAAAGCCCAATGTAAGGGATATCCAGCCTAAATGAGGGACATCCAGCAGAATTCCCAGCGGCACCGGAGCAATCCCGGAAGTGGAACATCATGTATATAGACTATGGCTTAGTTTAAGAGACATATAGCCAATGTTACCATGGGCTTTGGTCCTGAAAGTCACCAACCTTTTGCGTCAAATATAAACCCAAATTCACCCCCCCCTCTCCCTCTTACTTTATGAGTACTCCAAATCATTGATTGATAGCCTTCTCTGGTGTCTACTTCAATAATGTTGTTAAAATAGACGTTTATGACCCCAGAGCTTAATAAGAAAATTGATGTATTGAGATTCTTGGTAAATCTGCATTAAAAAATAAAAAATAAAGACTCCCATCCTCCACTAACTTTATCTCTGCAGACACAACGTGGAAACGGAAGGCATTATAGTGACAAAGCTGCGATTGTCTTAGTCCTCCCTCCTGCAGGTAGGGCAGCTGATAATGAAAGAAAGAGGGATGGATGATCCTGTTATGATCGCTGTCAC
Source organism: Etheostoma perlongum (assembly GCA_026937815.1). NCBI lineage: Eukaryota > Metazoa > Chordata > Actinopteri > Perciformes > Percidae > Etheostoma > Etheostoma perlongum. The sequence continues at coordinate 25,776,369 of CM049378.1, read as the reverse complement.
CCCCAAGGTGGGAAAATAAAAATGGGAGCAAATTATTCTCTCAGACTCTGTTAGATCCGCAGAATGGATGAGGATGACGAAGTGGGACATTTGCCAACATGAGTGTGAGGGCTGAGATGAAGAACAGCTTCGGTGAGGATTCATTGGTGTTTGTGTGTGTATCCACATATGATAGCAATATTTATGCAAGGAGTAACGCCTTGCATACAAACATGCACCTCACAATTACAGATGAAAGGCAGTAAACCTTAAATGGCATGTTGGCCTTAGATACTGGTGTCTACCACAGGCATTTTCGTTGGTCACAGACTGTAACAGTTGACTCATGGTAGCTGAAGAATTTAAATACACAGGCAACCTACCTGCCCTGGTGGAATGGGAATAAATTAAGATGTAAATGATTTAGAGTTTTCTAGCATCTTGCCTTTTTGTTATTGCTTGAGGTTCTATAAAATCTATAAAACAGACATAGGTGATAATCAGTAACCTCTAAAACAGTTCCTGAACCATAGTGAGAGCATTTTAGGTCCACTGTGAATGAAAGGTACATAAAAAAAAATCTAGGTGATCCAACGTCTATCCACAGTGCCAGTTGCCAGTTTATGTATCTATAGTATAGAATTCATCCTTGAGAAGGATACAATATCACCACTGAATCCCACAGTCACGTGGCTCTATCAGATCAGTAATACTTTCATGGAGCTATGCTTAATCTGATCCCTGAAATAGAGGAGCATCAGCAACCCTCAAAAGCTACAAAGGCTTTCTGTGTTATTTTAAATTGTGCCCCAGAAAACTCCTGCTTGTATTAGCTATCTGTATTTTGTGAGACATTCAGATGGCAAATTACTGGCAACCTTCTTGCTTGACTTTATCCCATCCCCCTTACTTTACTTTTATCCTACTAGCTTTCCATTCCTGACTTTATTCTTCTCCTGGCTCTTCCCAATTCTCCACACCATCCCTCTCGAGATCATCCTTAAAAAACCAAGGGTCTAAGAAATGTCACGGTAGAGCTTTTCTTGGTTTCCTCCTTATGCTCTGTATCGGTTTTCATTTTCTCATCTTTTCTTGTGTATTCATTGCATGATAAAATGCATGCAAGAAAGTGCATATTTCAGTTATCACACACATTGTAGCCCCTCGTAAAAATGGGTTAGTTATGCTGTTTAAAGAACTACCTACCAGCCTTTTTTCTTTTTTTACAACCAATGCCCTTGTGGGTCCTTGGACTAATTCCACCCCTAGTGCCCTGTTTTTATTATGAATCTGGCCCCTGGCCCCTCAGTGTGGAAGACATATGGTCCAGATGTCAGCACAGATGATGGGGCCACATAGCCCTTACCACGTCAGCTGCCAACTGCACTGACATCTGCATACACAGTACCTTTGTTGTCAATAGGAAATGGCCTCTTTACGTTAATTTAGTAACGCTGTGCCCCTGAGACTAAACACTGGAAAAAGCTGGAAGTCATCAACTGTCTCTATCCTCATCGTTAGAAATGCTGCATGACAACTTTGAGTGAGAATGCCTCAGATTTGTTTTGGTTGTTTAACAGTCAGTCATAGCACCCACCTAATTTTAACAAATGTCTAGCAAGAGTGAGTAACTGTGGAAGCAGCCCTGGAAACTAGGCATATTAAATGTGGAAAGTCTGATTGTTTTGTTTAAGTTGGTCTGTTTTAGAAAGGCTAATGAGCTACACACACGCAGGTGACCTTATTGAAGATATTGCATCCTCTGGAAGATGTTTGAGTTGGCACAGAATGCTACAGTTAATGCTACTGATTGCCTGACATAGATGACACTCACACATACTAGAAAAGAGGTGCTTGAGGCTAATAGTTTGCTGCAGAATCCACATAATTGATGTTTGTTTTGTTGTCTTGAAGTCTAATAGACGTATCTGTAGTGGTAAACCTAGACACTTTTCAACAATACTACACTACTAATTAGTTATACCACTGGGCATGTTTTCCTTGCTGCAAATGCATTTTGTCTTTGCTTTCTGCCTATTTGGTAGATGTGTTGTGTGACTACTAGCTTGTAGAGCGATGTTGTCAGTGTACTTGGTTGTCATACCATACTGTAGCTCTTTCAGACCAGAGGAATTGATTTGATAATCACTATCTTGACCCAGAAAGGAAGTTTCTAATAAAAACATGCATTTTTCACAGGCATGCAATAAATGGGTCATAAACTTTGAAGAAATGGACAAGGCTGAAGGATGATGAGGCTAATGTTCTTAAGGTTACAGCTTTGCAAGAAAATAAGTTAGTTGTAAACTTTGACTAAAAATAATAGTGTGTTGAACCAAAGTTGCTTTTCTGTGTGAGAAAGGAGGTTATCTTCTGTAGAGCATATATTTATCCTTCATAACATTAAAAACAACTGAATGCCACTTAGGTAAGCTAGTTCCAAGGTCCTGGTATTTTATATGCTGATTCACTGGCTTGGCTTACTGACACTGAACTAAGCCATTGTTAACGGAATTTGTTTAACCTTTGCTTTTCCTGCTATTGGAAGTCAAAATGTCTGCCGTGAAAAAAGACGGCTCAAAAAATGTGACTCATTTCCCTCGTAATAGTTGTCTGAAACCTTGGACTTAGCTGTAGCCTAGCGCTGAGCTGTGATCATTAACCAATAAATCATATCAAGTTTTCTTTACAGTTTTGTTTTTCTTTGTATCCCAATGAGCAGCCTTGTTCAATCATTGTATCTACTTCTACAGCCGGGGGGTGTGATTGCAGGTCCAAGGAGGGTAACACATGTTTAAACACTGTTATTTGGCAGATCCCCAGAAAAACAAAACCGCTGCCCTTCTGGCTATAGATTTGCTTCACTACTTCATGCCGTGTACTTCAATAGTAGTTGTTCTCTGAAGGGGAGATCACTTTCTATGTCTAGACTCAATTTACAAATCATAAGCCTTCTGAAAAATCTAATAAAATTGTACTAAGCAGAGCGGAGGTTGCCCTTGCTCCTGTCCATATCTATGGGACGTTGACAGCTGCTTGACTCTGGCCCTATCTTTGAAATGTATCATTAAGAGGCATCATGAAACTGATAGGTCTCTCAGGGAATTCAGTCCTACTGGGAGAATTCAACTCAGCCTTATTCACTAATTTCTTCTCTTTTTTTCTCTCTCTCTCTCTCTCTCTATTCACTGTGAGAAGTTCTCCATGGGCCTGGATGATGTGACCGTTGTAGTAAGCTAGTCACACTTGGGGATTGAACACAATGATTGCAGCTAATGCCAGGTCCATCTCTTTTCTTACTTTCCCCTTCAGGTTTTTTTTTCTCCGTTTCTTTTACCTGCTCTTCTTCAAATGTAAGGAAAGCCAAGTTGATTATATTCTCGCCCGGTCTGTACTTGATAGCTAGCCTTTTTACCCCCCAATCACTCTCCTTTCCTCTTTCTTTGTACTGTAATGTTATAGCTCCCTCATCATGAACCACTCTTATACTTGTTCCCTCCCTCCCTCCTCACATAGCACTCAAGCTCTTCCTCCCTCCCTCTCTGTCTCTCATTCATGCACCAACTCCATATCGACTACATTTGTCATGTGGCTCTCTTCCCCCATTCGTCTGCTTGACCAATGATCGGATTCACCCCACTGCTTTGTAAGTAGTTAGCCACGTTTCTTTTTGTTTACCCTTCACCTCCCGCCTCTTCCTGCTCTTTAAGGCTCCTACAAACTGTTGCTGTCTCCCTCAGTATGGGAGAGGCTCTCTAGCATAGTGCCATGCTCAGATGGAGTGACAGGACGATCACACAGGACTTAAGAGATCCACAGAGAAAAGGTGGTTGTATAAGGACAGATTGGATGAATGGAAGTCAGGGAGGAGAGGGAGCGACAAGCCAGTCTATGCATCATTATTATTATCTCCTGTTTGGAGAAGGGACTATCAGCGCTGAAGGAACACCCTCTAATTGAGCAGGATGTGTAGCTTTGGACAAGCTGGCTCACATCTTAATGAGACCTCTTCATACACTGGAGTAGCTGCAGCTTCTTAGTCACAGTTTAGTGTTGGGACAACAATAGGAGTGCGTCACCATTTAAGAGTGCTTGTGTCTGTGCCTATTCACACGCTACTATGTATCTCTTCATGCAGCTTAACATTTTGCAGACAAAGATTGATGTTTTTGGTTTGTTGTCCTGTACAGTTGTATGCTTTTATATGATATTGTAGCCGCCTGTGCTTCTTTTTCTCTTCATCTTCCTTTTGAATATAGAATTTGTGTTGAAGCAGCGTCCTCAGCTTAAAACATTTTTAAAAGAGGTTTATCTGCTTACAGGAACTGTTGTTTGCCCCCTGACCCTCTCTGCATTTTCAAGACAATCATTGTACATTGTCTTTATAGTAATTCCAGCCATAACAAACGGTTGACTCTAATAATGGAACCCGAGAGTGAAAGAGAGATAAATCCACAGTGAAATTGAATGGGGAATGATCGATTTGAAAACCTTGTTTCTCATGTGCTCATTTGTGAAGGAAATAAATATGCTCAGCAGTGTTTGGAGTACAGTCAAGTTAATACAACTTGATTTGTGGCTTATCTGTGACTATTTTTGCTGTATGTACAGTATATTCAATAATCCCCCCCTCTCCTCCGACACATTGCTTTGTAATCAGCTCTAAGCAGGAAGACAATACACACATCTGCGTGGTAGCTAATGCTTTTAGGCCTGACCAGAAAGAGTGTGTATAGTTATTGTTTTCAAATCAGTCCCAGTTTATCTCATTGCAGGGTGGAAGTTGTGTGTCAATCAACTTAAATCTATTCATATTTCGCTAGGCAGTGCATTTGCATCACATGTGATTCACCCTGAAATTATTCAGCTGACTTGCAAGTGGATTAAAGGCATGATGTTAAACCTAAAAGTGATATGCTGTGTAGCATGCTTAAACCAGAACAAGAGCTTCTTAAATATTTTTCTCGAGGGTCATTGTGTTTATTTTTTACATGCCTAATACTGTGACAGTATTTTATTTTGTGAGCACCTTACCTGAAGGAGAAACAAGAAATGTCTGGCAAGATCCTGCAACCTGCCATAGGTGATGTCAAAACATGACAGATTTTAGATTGAGACCAGTACCTAAAGCAGTGCAATTTGGCCTCATGTTACCTCTGTGCCCTTTTACCTTGATGCAGATTTCTTTCTTTCTATTCTAGCTTTGAAATGTCTTAATGCAGTGTTCCCTCTATGTCGATATGTTGACGGCGGGCCGCCACGATCAAATTTCTGCCGCTATGGTATAGGGCAGACGCACAACAGGGTTTATCAGCTGTTTATGAAATGTCATGAAGTCGTAATTACACAACTCTGCAGAGCCGTCTGGTCTACTGAACTCCAGCGAACTGTCATGCGCTCTCTGTCCTCAAGCAACTGGAACGATGACAGGACGTCATCAATCGCTAAGTCATGGCAACCAAGTAAACAACAGGGGGAGTACTACTTGTCACTCATGCTTAGGCAAAGTGACAAACAGCAACGAAAGCCGTGACATGAAATCCACACTCACGTGGGTCCCGTGACATATGGCAGCTACAGTTTATTGGAAATAGCATTGTGGACACTGAATTTGATGAATTTACTGTTTTTCAGACCCCAGATGAGACAAGAAGCTTATGTGAACGCTGCAGTCCCTCTGTCTCCCCGCTGCAGGAGACGCTGTATTCCTCTGACATGCTGTATTAACGTTAGCTACTGTTTTAAAACCGTTTTCCAGGTTAGTGGGGGTGCATACCGCTCAAAACCAACATGAAAAACATAGCTAGTAATGTTAACTTTTTGTTTTGTTTTTGTTTTTCATTCATTTTTGACGTTATCCTCGTTTTGACGTTTTTGCTTCTAGAGTCGTACTTGCTCCAAAGCTAATCAATGTCACTCTCTCTCGCTCTCTCCCCCCCCCACACACACACACCCACACACACACACACACACACACACACACACGGCACCATACAAGTATAAATTTCAGGGTACTTACCGCAGAACCACAAATCACGCTTCCACTTTAAATCTACAGATTCCACTTTATACCTGTCTTTATTCGAACTAAACCCAAAAAATAACCAAAATATGTATATGATTGATACTAATATATATATATATATATATATATATAGTGTTCAAACATTAATGTTTCTTACAAGAAGAATACTTGTTTTCTTATTTGACCTCTCTAGCTCACCTGTCTGTGTTATCTGTCCCTTAAATGAAGAGGAACTGTGGCAGTTGTTACCGTGGCACCCCTCTCACCACCAGCAGTGACAAGCCTGTCACTGAAAATGCAGAGTAGTTTTGGAGATTGAGTTTTAGAGGTTGTTATGGAGACAAGGGCAAGGTTGAGCAGAATGACAGGAAGCAATAACAAAGACAAAGACCCAGCACCATTCTGATGATTGGGATGTACGTGCATATCTATGAAGCTTGCCAGTTAGACTGTGTGTTCGGGTTAATTCACAGTTGATGGTGACACTCTCCTTGTCTGTGTGGCGTTGACTGCCGTGAGCTCAGGATTTGAAGCAATGATTTGTCTGTGGTCTTTCACTCAGCCCTGTTGTTGTGTAAAAGCTTCCTGTGTGTCTCTGTATTCAACCACAGTCTTATACAAGATCCAACACACCATATTTAAGAAAAACACAGGTCTTGCATCTCAACACAGGCTTGCATTGCAAACCCTTAAATATCTTGGATGATGAAGGTTAAAACTGGAGAAACAAATAGCAGTTTAGTACTTAAAGTTCAGTGCTGTTTTGTAATATTTTCCAAACAAAACGTGTGTGCGTGGATCATGCAGTACTGCTGAAATGCCTGCTAAAACAACGTCGAGAGTCACCTCCAAACAACACATGCAATCATTGTCTAGCTTAGTGAATGTGGTCACTTGGTGTGATTTGCTTGACACGTTGACTTGTAATAGATTGATTGAGCCATTATACCGTAATCCTGATTTCAAGAAGGTGTTATGCACAATGTTGGTTACATTACTTGTTCAAAGTGTTGTTTGCACCAAACACACAGACTCATTTTGATTTCTGTGTTTGTGTTCCAACTGTGTTTTTCTTGTATGAGTTGTTCCACTCTAAGCTATTAGCGGAGCGTCTCTGCAGCCAGCGTTAATGACATTGAGTCAGCATATAATGGGGAAGGTGATGGACGAGTCAGGTGAAAAGCCTCTAAAAGACCAACAAAGATGAATTAATTTGGGATAATTATTCTCATACGTGACCAAACAAAGACCATCTTAATGGTATGAACACGTACACAAATGTGGCTTACACATAAGCAGCCACACACCTAAATGGATATTTGAGTATTTAGCTAAAAATAAAGTAAACTATTTTTCTTAGATAATGTTCAGTATCCATTTCATAATTTGTCCAAAAGTTCCTCTGATGTTTTCATTCGCAACTGCAACTGAGTCATAAAAACAGCAGGAAGCTTGAGTCACGCACATATACTAAATATTCAACATGACTTACACACAGCAGCCATAACAGTAAACAGTACCTTTGTTTTCAAGCCACACAGTCATGCTTTTAAAAATAAAGGACCAAGACAGTCAGCCAAAAGCCTGTTTACTGACGAGCGTGCCAGTCGGAGATTCAAACTGTCATTAAGGCGGCCGAGCAGCAACACTCACTGACAGTGTCCTAGTAAGTAAACCTCTCAGAGGTGACACAGCAATAGTATGCTAGAAGCTAGAGCCGTGTGTCCTGTGGAAGGGAATTTACAGGTAGCAGATGGACTACTGGAACCAGCTGTTGTTTACTAGGTAGGAGGATGGGTTGTGGTCAATTGAGTTCACAGAGGCAGGGCCACGCGGCAACGGCACCTGTGAACACCACATTTTAATTTCACGTCTGCTGAAATGTGCTAAACAAACAGTGTTGGACTGATACTGTAGCAGCCTCTGTAGAGGAATGCCATAACACAGAGCGGTAGTAAACTAAAGGTTTGATAATTCTGTTTATGACTGCAACGCTGCTCGTTGCAAAGGGTTAAATCTAGGCAGAGGAAATGAAGAAAACTTTGTATAAACTTTATAAACTTAGTTAGAGTTTCTCTATCTTCTAGATCAAAGGTAGCTGGTAGAAAAAGGTGCCAGCCACTTAGTCAGGCTGGGCAATATGGCCAAAATCATCTGTCCTGTTATAGGTAATTTCATATCTCGATAACAATATACTGTGTATTACACAATATCATGTTTCTAATTTTTTTAAAACACCATTTGCTTCAGCTTCACTCCCACATGCAAGGATCAACCTGAATCTCAACAATTACGTTGATGAAAAAAATCTAATGATAACCTATAGAATGATGGGCACTACAAAAATAGCAATAGAAGCTTCTATAAAGAGAAGAGCATTGCAGTGCTTGGGAGCGCTAAAACCTAATTCACCGTTGTTGACTTGATAGTGTTGCTTGGCAGTTGCCAGAAGTGTTCATTAGATGTCATCAAAGCTGTGCTGGTTGGGTGCTTATGCTCTGCATATAAATTAAGGTTGCATAAGTCAGTTACATACTGACAGGATCACAACATAAAGTTGTTCCAATATTCCAATGTAATTGTGTCATAACAATTGTGTATTCATTATACCAGTTAACTGGAAACGTGCATGGACATACTATTGAATCCTTGAGTCTGCATGCCACTTGTTCCTCATCCACACACAGACAAAAATACATAAACAGCAAGCATACACACAAATGGACAACATTTTCTCAACCAAATGCTGTTATTTGTAATATAGGTTCACCAATGTACAGCAGCGCTTATAACTGCAGAACGTCCTATGATTTCCTCTCCACATTCCCATTTTGACAGATAATTTTTCCATTCTAAAGTGCATAAATAGGCATAAATACAAATACAAGGCTTCTGAGATGACTGTGGCTATTTTTCATTCCTCAACAAGATGCTTCGTCCTTGGATGAATTAATAAAGGAAGTTTTTTTTAAAATGGAATCTCTGACATGTAGAAGATTTTGCTTGGGTACACAGCAACCCTCATAGAGCCACCTATTATGTCTCCAAATACTACAAACCAGATCTTAAAGGAGCAATCTTAATGAATATGGAAGTGAGCTTAGCAATTTTAATGCATTGAAAATATGTCCTCCCTTCACAGTTGGCATCAGAATATATATATATATATATATATATATATATATATATAGAGAGAGAGAGAGAGAGAGAGATAACTGTTACTGTCCAGTATATTTTCAGCAGACATGACAAGATCAATGCTTGCATGATGCTCCGTTCAGCAGTGTGAACATACTTAAGAATTTAAAACATGACACACAGAGACGAGAGAATTATGCCTTCTGAAAAACAGTTAGGGCCCTATTTTTGTGGTGATACTGATAATGTAAACAACCTACTTTAATCAAACACTCTCCAACCACTCGATGTGTTTAAATATGCACAGTATGGTTTACTGTGGTTACATCAGGAACATCAGTAAAGCAGTATGCATTTATGTTATTCTTACAGTGTACTGTATGTTGTTGAACAATTCCAGTAAACAAACTATATCTGAAAACTCTTCACTTCATATTTTGTTGCATTTATCTCACATTGTATACCGGCAGATAAAAAACCAAAATACCCGTTACGGGTTATAAATAGTACTTGCCTACTGAAGGTCCGAGCAGCGCACGTCCTCAGGGCCACTTGAAGCTCAAATTAGTTTATATGTGTCAAGTTGTGTCCACTGGTGTACTGGCATGTAAAATAATTAAGCGTTTATGTTTTTTCTGAGTGCTAAATGTACCCATAAATCTGTGTTCTGTAACAATGACTTACTCTGACAATAAGACATGAGGTTTAGAGATCTGCCTCAGGCAAGCTAACAAAATGCTCTTTCTTCTTTTCCCCCCCATCTCTGTTTTACTTTGTCTGTTGCCCTTTCCAACACCCCCTCCCCCCCGTCATTCTTTCTCTCACATTCTTCTTCTTATTCATCTTCCTCTGTCTCTTGGTTTATGTTTCTCTGTCATGTGCAGGTTCCAGAAGTGGGTGCTGTCTGCTTCAAGACTCCATGGCTGCCAGTGCTGCCGCTTGATTCTTTGCACTGTGAGTTAATTCTGTGTGTGTGTTTGTGTGTTTGTTTTCTGTCTGTCTGTCTGTCTTTGTGTTCATCTGGGTTCTTTGTTCACATCCTCAGAGGATTTTCTTGGTTGTTTAGTCAGCCTATGCAGCATGCCCATTTGAATTAAGGACATACCAAACCCTTGGTTTATCCTCTCCAGTAGCTGCTTTTCGGTGACTTTATTTGTGGCACTATTTTGAATTGTGAAGAAACATTGCTTGACTTTAAATGTGAATACCAAGAGTCTAGTTACTCCCTATGGGCCAGAGTCTCTCTGCTGTGTACATTATTCTGCAGATTCCACTTTCTACACTGCTACCAGTACACTCTGGCAGTAGAATGGCAACAATGTATGCATGACGCCAGTGTTTCCAACTTAATGACTAACAGGCTGTTATATTGATCTCAAGCACTGCAATTTTCCAAATAGTGTATGACTTTAAAAGAACTTACTTTATTTATATTTGATATAAAATATAATAGAAGTATAACACCAGGTATGGGATTTTTTCAAATGGATTCTTATTGTCCTGAATTGCTAGATGAGCAGATGAGATGTACTACAGCTGATGTTTGAGCGAATATTATGCTCCAGAAGTCCATATTGTTTAGTTAAAGCAATGTTTTGGATCAGTGCACACTGATCCAATGATGTTCCAGCCAACTCTACAGATTAGTGCGGCGTATACAGTAACATATACTGTATATGAATCGGCATATTTTCTTTATTAAAAGATTTTGCCAGTTGGGGGGTTAATTATTCTCTGGGTGTTTTTCACTATGACCAAGCCATTTCATTGATTAGTGGAGCTTTACATTTTTGGGCATTGTTTTGTTAAATCATCCAGTCAAGTGATAACCTTTTTGAACTTTTTGTGAGGTTTTGTTGATGACTTACCTTTGTTGACATTGTGATGCAATTATTATCTTGTGATTGCACTTATTATCTAATGATCTCTGTTTCCATATGTCTCTGTGCCAGCTGGGTAGAAAGCAGCCATCTGTGTTGTTGTGCCTCAGCAGGTTTGGGTCCTTGTAATGTTAGCATGGGCTCTGTCTCCACAGCTCCTAGCACAGATGTTGCTATGTTGTTGTGTACTGTGTGATACCTATTGTGCAGTACTTGACCTGTTACAAATCTCATCTTTAGTTTCATTTTCTTTGAGACCTTGAAATCACACACACACACGCACACACACACAACACACACACACACACACACACACACACACACACACACACACACACACACACACACACACACACACTCTTCCAGTTCGGCCATTTTTTGCAAAGAAATCCTGGGGATTAAAATAATAATAATAATAATAATAGCAAGCTCTTAGAAATGTTGAGGGGATGAGTTTAATTTATGATCATTCCGGAGACCCCTTGGAGGATCTGATGATTGCAAGTGTCAGTTTCTTGTTATTAAATAAATAAATAAACAAAACATTTTTTTTTTATCCCTCATCCATGCCAAGGAAGAGAAATTGCATGTAGTAAGCAGCAAACACTGGCTGCCAGCAAAACTCCCCTCACAACCAGAAAGTGTGTGAAATCTTATTTTTGAAATGTTTCTTTTTTTAATGAGACCCGTCAGGCTCGATTTCACGCACATGCACCAGCTTAAATGGTTTGGGGCTAGTTGGCGGAAGTGAAGGAGGATGAAACGCTTGTTCAGGCAAAGGCAGAGGTACTGTTCCTTACGTGAGGTTCTGTACAAAGCATTCATACGCTCTCTCTTTTAAAGCTCCCGGCCCACAGCCAGCTGCTCATCTTCGTCCCCTGTGCATTTCACCTGCAAGTGTGAGTGGTGTAGGATGGTATTAGCTTTCTCCTGCTTCCTCTGCCTTCTCTTGTATCTATTCGTTTCTGCTGTTTTTGGTTTGTTCTGCAGTTCAGAGCAGGGAGGAGTTGTGTTCAGTGTAATTGGATAATGTGGTATTGCTTTCAAAGCTGTTGATGCCAGCGGTCGTTTCTTGGCCCCCACCAACCATCACCATCCTCAAAGCCACTAAGAGAAATTATTTCTCGCAAGCTATTTATATAATTTTGCTAACTAGCAGCAGGCTACCTAGATTGGGGTCACCTCTTATGAAACCCTTCCAAACATTCAAAAATTCAATAACAATAATTGCAGAAATAAAGCCTGCTTCACCATTTTCATGGTACAGTACAGGCCCACACAGCTGGTATGGTACATTATCCTACTGTTGTAGTTAATCTCTTTCTGGAGTTGATCATTTTTCAACTTGGACCCACTATTGTCAAGCTTTAAGACACAACCAATGCCAACTTATTCAAGTTCATTTTTGTTATAAAAGGGAAATGCATTGCTTTCAAATATGTTGTCTATATTATTTATGTTTTTCTTCATCAAAGTCAGTCACATTGTTGGAGAAAAAAGCCCTGATTTCACAAAAAGACAGATGTGAATGTTTTCCAAAGCGGAGCCAGATTTTTGGATTAGCATAGCCATTCTCCAGAGTGCACAGTTAGCAGGCGGAGAAACAGACAAAGCCATGGCTAAATCATTAGTGAAATAAGCCTGTCCCCCATTACAGTCAGCCTAACACAGTTCAAAGCCACCATTGGAAAAAGAAGAGAATTTTTATATTCACAAAAAAATATAGAAATTCTTTTTTTCATTGGTGGTAATTGGAAAATGTTATCAAATTTGTTCCCCTCTTCTCATGTTCCCTTGAGTTGAGCACTGTAGCAGAAACAGCCGATTGTTCTTCTTAGAAAGTAGGACAAATTTATCCAGCAGCTTTGGCTTAGGCTTGGGGCTTATAGCTTCTTATATATTCTCCCTATATATTCTCTCTTTAAATTCTACCGTGTTTATTAGTATTGTGAAATATTGTAAAATATTAAAACATGTCGGTACCATTGTCAAAACTGTATTTTGGAAATTGTTAAATAGGGATAAGCAGTGCAACAGATGTCATGTACTGTATATAGGATGTCGAGCTGAAGCTAATTTGCAGCCCCTGTACCTGGTTAGGCTTTTTTTTTTTTTAAATCAGGATACAACGGCTTAACAAATTTGAAAAAATGAAACAGATTCAAGATAATAAAAATAAATGAAATACACATATTGTCCTGTTTTTTTAAAGTGCTCATATTATGCTCATATTCAGGTTCATAATTGTATATAGAGGTTGTATCATAATAGGTTTACATGGTTTAATTTTCAAAAAACACCATATTTTTGTTGTGCTGCACCCTGTGCTTTCTCTGTTTTAGCTACAGAGTGAGGCATTGCACTTATGTTCCGTCCTTGTTGGGAGTCGCACATGCGCAGTAGCTAGGTAAGGACTACTAGCCAGTCAGAAGCAGAGTATGAGGGCGTGCCATGCTAGCAGCTAGGCGAGCATTATAACGTGTGTTACAAAGTTGCCACAGATGGACTACAACAGAGCTGATTGGAGCAGTTTGTGAACAGGGTTTTCTGTTGGAGATGGTCAGTCCCTTTGGGGTGGACTGTGGTCTTTTTCACTTTGTAAACCTATAACATGCATAAAGGTGATATATATCACAATAAAGGAAAGGCAAAAAGCATAATATGAGCACTTTAAGTTAATGTAATTGTGACAATTTTCAAGCAATTAAACCATTTTTATGTGCAGACTAGTGAGTTTCTCTCTTAGTTTTGTTTTGTATAAATTGTTTTAGATCCTGTAAAGAGGTTTAGAAAGAAGCTGACAAAATGAAGGGAAAACTAATATACCAAAGGTATCTCACTAGTAGTATACTTGTTGACAGGAAGGGGACATGCTGCCTGCCTTACCTTAACAGACTGTCTGTGCTAGTGCTAGTACTAGTGCTGGCAGTCTTGGCAACTGTGTCTAGGTGTGATATTACAGTAGGCAGAAGGCAGAATAATTTTCTGTGATCCCAACTGATTGCTGTTCCCTGCATCCCCACTAGCACCCCAGGAATCAGCGCGATGCTGTATTCTCGATGAGGTGATGATTCCTGGTGCCAAACAAGCCTCTGTCCTATGGGAAACAGAGGGAATGACTGTAGGGAGGATGTTAGTCAGGTGGCAGAAAAGCTTCAAGAGCTCTCCACAGTCATCACCTGCCCCAGGCTAATCACTGTGTCAGTTTTACACCAGAGAGTGGAGAGTGTGAGAGATTGAATCTGTAGTGTGAGGGAGTGAAACTGTAGTTGTGTAGGTGTGTGGGGTGTGTGTGTGTGTGTGTGTGTGTGTGTTATTTATAGCCCTACAGCCAGATTGTGCATTAATATAGACCACAGTAGAAGGCTACAGTGCTACAGTTTTGTGCAGTAATTCAAGGTTTGAATGTTTCAGCTCGTATGTATTTACTTTTCTCTTTTTCCCATGACTAGCACATTAACACAGCAGCGACTGAACATGTTTCAAATGCCTTTTTCTGCTTTTTCCGCCTCACTTTGCATGCAAGTTATGAAACATACCCAAAGAAGTATGGCTTGAGTTTGACCTGGGCATGCAAAATGCCTCTGGGTTTCTCACGGAGCATACTCCAGATCTGTTTTACCACTTTCCTCCTGACTGTTTATGTTAATGTCTTCTTTTTCTGTGCTCTCTATTAAAGGTCCCAGGACATGGTGCTCTTTGGATGCTTTTATATAGGCCTTAGTGGTCCCTTAATATCATATCTGAAGTCTCTCTTCCAAAATTAAGCCTTGATGCAGAATTACAGCCACTAGAGCCAGTCCCACAATGAACTTTAGTATGTGTGGAGGGGGGGCTTTAGCTTGATTTCATAACGCCATACCTGTCTCTCGTTGACTGACTCGCTTGTGTTGTTCGTTATGTCCGACTATGCGTGCTTTCGAACACCCGCCCAACTCTACCTCATGATTGGCTTACCGTGACATTTTCCTCAACCTCAGCCAATCGTCAGCATTTATGCGCTTGTCTCGTGCACGGCCCACCAACCGAGGAAGAAAAAAAGTTTTCCTCTCGGCTTAGAGATCTAGTTGGTCTGATGAAAAAAAACAGCTTTAGTTATAGTAACGCACAGCCTTTTTCGGCAGTAACGGTAACAGCGTTATTAAGATGGGAAGAGTAATCAATTAGATTACTCTTTCTGGAAAAAAAAGTAATCCCATCACTGGCAAGCAGGCGGGTAGCTTTACAAAAGCAGCCTTGTGGGCATTTTCATTGGAACATGTTTTTTGTCATCAATAATTGCCATTGGTTTACATTTAATGGGTTTATTTAATTTGACCCCTCAAATTACTGCTAAACCAGTATATAGTATGTATAGTAATATTCGTGTTTAAAATATGATGGCAAATATGATGCTTTGCTTTAAGTGTGGAGCTACAGTATATACTGTATTACATACAATATATACAGTAGCCTATATCTTCAGGACACCATATATTTTTGTATCTTTTGTATTTACATAACCAATCCCTGCTGGTACTCCAGCTTCCCTCATCCTGTGTTCTTTATATGTACTTTTTAATTTCAGAAAATATTCTAAATCGAACACCTTTCAAACACCGTTAAACGTGATACATGATCTTAGGCAGAGTTGTAGGTACCCAATAAATTTACTAATATTACATAATAAATTTCTACAACATTGTGTATGCAACTCTATGGTTTTGTTTGTGTGTGTGCGTGCGTGCGTGTGTGTATGTGTATCCCATAAATCTGTGAGCTGTGTTGTGTGTATAATGCACTCCCACACATCTGGCAATGTCTGTGTCTGCTCTGCCACTTTGCTGGTGTTTGTCTGGAGGCCAACGGGTTGGTCTCCAGAGAGATGCACCGGCTCTTTCCCAGGCCAGACTCTCCCAGAGCTTGCACAATACCAAACACTGCACTGGAATGTTGTTGCTTTCTTTTTTTCTTTTTTTCTTCTTTTTAGTTTTGCTCCCCCTCACTCACTCTTTTTCATTGAGTTTGTGCTACTGAGTCTCTCTCTGTCTTTCTCCTTCTTACCCCAGTGCACCCAATTGGTTCTTTAAGCCATGCCTGCCCATTGAGTGTACATGCTAACCTATCACATTATATTGTGAAATTCATATATTGATCTTCATGCATCTTTTTTTTTTTGAAATATGTTCAGAATTTGGATATTGAACCTTCAGGCTGCAGAGAAGTAGATAACCTCAACCGATTTAACACAGTAGGTCTCCCGAGCAGCCTTCACCCTGACAGAGAGATGTCAGATTTGTATTCTTATTTACTCAGAACGGTAAAACGTACACTACCAGTCAAAAGTTTGGGTTCACTTAGAAATTTCCATTGCACTCCATTATAGACAGAATACCAGCTGAGATCTGTTACATTGTTTTTTACATTACATTATGTTCTTACATAATTGCAAAATGTTCTCCAATGTTTTTCTAGTTAGTTTTTTAAAATGATAAGATTAGTAAACAGCATGTGCCTTTGGAACATTGCATGAATGGTTGCTGATAATGGGCAATGTAGACATTACGTTGAAGATCAGCCCCCACTCAGATCAGCTGGTATTCTGTCTATAATGGAGTGCTATGGAAATTTGTAAGTGATCCAAAACTTTTCAGTAATGTAGATGAGGAAAACAAACGTCTCACAAGCACATGATCTGAACCTTACGGGTGTGTTTTGCTCACTAATACAACTTGAAACTTGATATTTACTTTACTAAAAGGTTAAAGTTAAGGTCCCCACTCGTTATATTGAAACTAAACTGCATCTCACCATCTTGTGAGATTGTGTAACAACTGAGACTGACAGTTTGAACTGTCAAGGGCTAATGACTGAACCTCACTACTGCAGTGAGGACATTGTTTTGACAGTATAATCTGGTTTTGCATAAGCAAAGTTCCAAGTTGAATGTTTGAGTGAATCAGCTCCAGGAGGTGAGCTTATATTTTGGTTATCACATAACTTATCACTGTCTGTCAACACTACTACTGAAAGGCCTTTCGCATTCCATGTTTTTAGGTTGCTTACTCTAGCAAGACTAGAGACTTGAAGAAACTGAAGAGCAGGCCTAGTAAATGTAGCTGTTAACAGTTACACCAGAAAAGACACCAGAAAAGAGAAGACATGGAGTTTAATTGAAGGAGCACTTAGAGTAGAAGGTAGATACTAGCTTAATAAACACATTATTGTTCTGTTAAGTACTTGTAGAGACAATAAAATCTGCCAGTCGGGCAGCAAGACGCTCCGCTTCTAAGACGCCCTGTTGACAAAGATGCACCTGGTGGAAAATCAGACAAGTGAAACAACTGTCTTCTCTGCAAACATCAAAATAGACAATAGCATTTCACTGGCAGGAAAGAAACTACAGCAGGGGCTTAAAGTTTATTGACTGTTGTGCATCACACACGGTTCCTTGTTGATATTGTCCAACAACTAGGATTAGAGGCGTTCATGTGACAATGACACATCTATAATCTCTCACTACTAGGTACAGAAATGACAAGAACAAGTTGTATTACTTTACAGTAGTTTGTCTGGATAATGGATTCCATGTTAATTACATACTGTTTGTCCAATGAACTCACACACACAAAATAGCAACACACACTAAAGCAAACACAACCCCTCAACCCTTCATTCATACACACACAGACACACACACGCACAGTGAGCCGCCTAACCACTTAGTACATCACACTGGATTCAGTCCATTACACTCAGTCCATCTTGTGTTTCATTAATATGGATGAGCCCTTGATGCAGCATGAACACTATAAAGGCCAATCCACAATGAAAACTATTTCTCAGAAGTCCTATACTGTAATATGCAAGAGACTTTCATAATCACAACTAGCTGTGACAGAGTTGAAACAATGTTTATAGTTCTCTGCCCCCTCTCACCTTATTTCTCTTGTCTAGCTTCCTTGGTGGTCTGTGTGTTGTCAGCGCACAGACTTTTTTGGATTGTGAAAGTCACTCTCGGGGGAAATTCTGTAGATTACATACCATGTCTCTCACTGCTACCCATTTGTTGGTACATAACTCTCATAGTGAAGTCTGTAGTTGGAGCTTTGTTTTTCTTAGCTCAGTCTGAGTTATGCATGTTTTCCTCCAGATTTTTTTCCATTTGCATTTTATGCAGATCAGATCATGTATGCTAGACTTTAACAGTATGATTAATACATCTGTATGCAACAATATCAGTGAACTTAAGACACATGAATCACTTCAGCAAACACATCTTAATATACACTGGCTGCTTATAATGGTTGGCCATTCATCTGTTTAATGGACTGTATGTTTTAATGGGAACACACCTTTTATTTCCCCAGCCTTGGTTTAATCAATACATGGGCATCTCTCTCATTAAGAGAAAAATGTCATCCTGGAGCTCCTCCATTTACTATGAACAAAGATGCTGAGCCAGAAGAGATTCACTTTATATTGGGCTTCATCACTGATTTTCAACTGTTAAACGAGAGATAAAACAGAATGTCTCAATGTTGCCTGTTACCCATTTAAGCTTCGATCTGGGATCTTTATAGACAAGGTTCATTTTTCGCTGGAATTGTCCTTTAAGTTTTTGATCATTGCAAAACAGATTAGCGTAGAGAGCATGCATACCATAGCATTAAACGTGATAGTAAGTGAAGGCTGCATCACTAAAAGCACTGCAGTGTGTGTGCTTCTTGGTCCGTTTTGCTTCTATCCTAAAAAAAACATCTTCTGTCCTAAAAAAAACCCCATCTCAAATCTCATCTATAAGAATAAATGAGGCTACATTCTTCTTTAAAGAACTTGGTGTTGGCAAACACTGGCTTACTATTGCCCCAACGAACAACAGCTTTCTCCCACTGCCTAGCCTCTCTCTCTGCTGTCCCCGTCCTATTTCATATCTACCCTGCTCTTGTCTATACCACTGCCATGGCTGTCTTATCATTCAAGCCCTCTGCCATAACGCAGCAGAAAATCCCATATCCCATCTCCTCATGGCTTCGGCTTTCAGCCTCAGTTATTCTACTATTATGTACCAGGCTCAGCGAGCTCCTACTCCCTCTCTATAAACGTGCTCTGGGTGAGAAATGAGCTTCTCTCCTCAGCATTCAGACTTTTCTCATGGGAAAAACATTGCCTCTCTGTGGAGAAGTGAACAATGTACTTTTTTTTTACTAAGCTTTCTGTCTATGGCTTATATGCTTTACTTTTTTTTACAACTCAATCTCTTATTCTTTTCAGTGGTCACTGTTTTCTTTTTTGTCATCTATTTTCTCCATGTTTCACAGTATGCCCCCATTCACTTATATAATGAATATATATAATGCTGAATAGCTTGTTCCCTGTGCTAATGTTCTTTAAATGGCACCAGGAATTTACATACTTTGTATATGGATGAAGTGCACCTTGTAGAGATTATCTACACTACAAAAGTAACTTCCGCATTTTTGAGTTAGGTACAGTTACATACTGTATAACATCAATTGTTCCTGGTGCCAGTCTAGTAAATGCAACAGCAGTTATTTGCCTTTTTCCAGAGAAAATCAAGTATTTCTGCCCTGTAAGTATTTTCTTCTCTGTAGACCAAATAATAAATGAGTGAAATCTATGATGTTGCTCGGTACTCCACACACCCCCCAATTACAAGGTGATGTCATGTTCACCCCCTAACTCTGAATGCAAAAGTCACTTTTCAGCAGTGTGGAGTTTAGTGTTGTAATTTGCAGAGACATTGAGGACTTGAGAGCATGTGACTAAAATTGGTAGCAGTAGTTGAATCGCCACTACTGGGTACTACGGGTTTTAATGCATTCACAATGCATTTGTGAAGTGGGCTTTTTCCAGCTAAACAAAGGATGTTACATTTCTGTTTAAGTTATTCCTCTTATTGTCTTCCCTACTATAAGCTCACATTTAGACACTGTCTGCATATAGTGCATCCCTCACACCCTGTCTCCTGCAGTCACTCAAGCACACACTGACACACACCAAGGTTCTACCTAGTATCTAACCAGGTGGAAACAGGGGTAGAGATGAGGTTGGGGTGGTGGTACTCTTCTCTGGCTGAAATGTACTAGTGGCTAAATGCAAAGTGACATTATAACACAGTCTGTCTCCAGCAAGTCCCAAATGCTTTATTTCCCTCAGAGTGAGTAGTTCTGTGGCATGTCAAGTTCACTGAGCAATAACTGATGGTGGGGTGGTGGGCTCGGGTGTATACGATTGGAAAAGATGAAAGGATGGTATACTGTAGGTGTGGGAAAAGGCTTTTGATATTCAAATATTTCTGTTTGTGTAACAGTTATATTTAACACTTGCAATAAACGCACAGACGCTTGGTGTTGTCTTGTCTTTGTTTGAACATGATTTAGGTAATTATGTATTCAAGGAGAAACTAAACTTTTATAAGAGGAATTAAGTCCTATGTTTTGTCTGCTGAGTCATGTTAAAACAATTCAAAATTGTCCAGTAAGCACACATATTTGACAGAGTTAAATTGGGTTGGGTGCAGTGAAAAAAGGCCATATTGGAAAATAGATTCTTGACAATTTGTCGTCCTATTTTTCTTTGCTGTGTGACTGTCAGGGGTAGAATGAATCAGAGGTAATCACGCTCAGAGGTTGTCTTTCTCATCTGTTCTTCTATTGCATGTGATTGCATTCACCTTACTGCTAAGAGAGCCAATCCACTGCATGCTAAATTGATTTCTTAACTATTTCTTAATTGTAAGTCAACCACAGAGGGAAATGTTTTATGCATAAGTCTCGGCAGGGTACAGCTTTCAGTATATGAAGTTCTATCCCATCATTCGTTCCTCAGAAGTTATTTTTATACTAGTACAAGTCTGGGTCTCACTTGGCAGTCCCTTAGGGCTTGTTTATTGGTTGTAGGTAGGCCTGTAACAATTATTTTGTATTTATTACAATTATTTTTTTACATAATTGCGGTTTATTTGCAATACATTTCTAATAGTAGCTAAGGTCTGTAAGACTATATAATACTGTACTATTGTCAATTTTATGTTCATCTAAGAATACAAAACACAATGTTTTTATAGTAATAAAGAGGTGTGGTTTACTTCATAGGCTGTGTACCTGTGTTATTACGTTATTTGGGTCACATAACAGTGATCTAACCAAAAGATGTATCCTGGAGTTCATTCAAAGCTTTATTTTGTTTGGAAAAGTAATAAATACATCTTATATAATATATTTTAAATTTGACTGAAAGAGATAATTTTATTGTTTATTTCTGAGACAATTAATTGTACAGCAAAATTTGGAATTGTTCCAGGCCTAGCAGCAGGTGTTGTGTTACATCTCGCCTGGCACGAAACCAGACAGTGTTATCAAATCAGGAGCAGATGGTCATAGATCGAGGGCCAACATTGCATCTCATCTACAGCTAACTCTGCGCCAGCAGGTGCAGAAAATGACTATTCTGGAACTGGCCATCATGTTTGACTATTGCTGGTTTGTGTGATGTTTGACATCTGTGTGACTGATGTGTTGTTGTTTTTTATTTTTGTCATTGAGAGGAAGCCACAGACACCACTGGACTTTTAGCATTTTATAGGGAATATGGGATTGACTGTGTGTGTGTGTGTGTGTGTGCGAGTGAGCGAGCATGTGCGTTGTCTTCATACAGCTGTGAGAGTCTTTATACCTTCCTTTGACCTACCCACAAATCAGAATCTCTGACAGCACAGATGGGAACGCTCACTTACACTAAAAACTGATGAAAAAACGTTTGGTGGACAAAACGATGTAATAACCAGTTAAAGTTGTTTTCATATGAAGTAGGCTAAATTGTTACAATGCAATTAGAAATACAAATCAGCAGATTAATTGATAATGAAAATAATTATCAGATGCAGCCATAATTACATCAAGTAGTATAAATAAAATATAAATTTAATATAAAAGTTGGTGTGCTTGTTAGTAAAACGCAGCTACATCAGACACATTAACTGCAAATTAACACACACACACACACACACACACACACACACACACTTTGATATGTGGACAGGAGCAGCTGAGGATCAAACTATGTTATGTAACCACAGGCAAACAGCAACAGCGCTTGCTGAGTGAATATGTGGACGAATAAATGATTTAAAGTATTTATTTATTTTATTTATGTTTGTTTGTTTTTAAAGTCTGACCAGATTCTTATAGAGAGAGACAAATAATGTCCTCCTCTGTAACCTCTGTATGCTAGTAGTATTCCTTGTGGACAGGCAGGTTGCTATATTCTAACTCCTATTCATTTCCAAGGCTTGATATTACTGTTATTTATTGTATTAGTTTTTTTGGTCCACTGCATGTAAACTTCTATAAGTGATAGAATTGCATGTGCGTGCGTGTATGTATGTGTGTTTGCTGGTCAGTGCTTGGTAATAGTTTTTTATTGTTTGTGTGTGGTCACTTTCAAGTTTGGGTTTTGGTGGGGGTGATTTGCAAAAAAATGTAAGTCTGGAAGTCATTTGTTGAAAAACTTTTGGAGGCAGAGACGGACAAAAGGGCCGAATTACATATCTCAGAGGAGAGAGAGCAAAAAGGAGTAAAGGCCCGAAGAGAAACTGCCTGAATAAAACGTGAGGCAATGAGATGGAGAGAGAAGAAAGTGGGAACTTTTGAGCCAGAAGGGGAAACAATCAACAGAGAAAAACTTTGAATGAGGGAGAATAGAGTAGGAAGAAACAGATGAGAAGGAAGAGCCTTACTAAACAGAGAGATATTGTTGCACATGAGAGGAAGGAGACAGGAGGACAGACTTGGGAGCAGCTGAGGTTAATAACAGGGATAATGAGTGCAGCATCTGCAATGAGGCATCTGTAACCTGGCCTTTCACTTTTTACAGCTACATATTCCAGAAAGAAATGTTTTTGTGCATGGCATTGTGTACTTTCTATCAGCAGTTACACACAGACAGATTATCTGAGCTTGTTTAGTCCTATTCAGATCAAACACACACAGGCATGTACTCTCCAAATATAGTTCATTCAGATGCTTCTAAATGGAAAAAGTGCAGGCCACAACTAGAAAGTCGACACACACACACACATACACACACACGACACAAGCACCTCAATTCCCTGTGTAGTCCTTGTATTTAGAGCTGCACTGTGCATGTGTGCTGAATGTTAAAACCTAATTATTGCTGCTCTCACTCATGCTGCAGGTGACCTGTTGACACACCAGAGGGAATAAGATCCCTCTCAGAGCAAAGACATGGCGCATGTAAGGACTAGCTGTACAAACTGTAAAAACTCTGTGGACCATCTTAACATTCATTAATTTATAGTTATGCAGTGGGAACGCATCCCAGGGCCACAAAAACACAGGAGGAAGGGAGACAAAACAGAGACACACAGACAGACGCAAGACAAGTGACCAGTCACATACGCAAACAACAGAAAAGGCTACAGCATTGACTTTAAGGACTCAGCAATGCTGTGCCAAGTGTCCAAAGTCTTCCCCAGGGCTCCACCTATATGAGCCGTAGAGAGTTCCACGTATGTGACATCTAAAAAAGAAAGTCATGAGGTGGCTTCCAGCGGATTGCAATCATTCTCTTAGCAGCTGTAAGTCCAGCAAACACAGCACGTTTTTGAGCTTTAGAGACCGGGAAGGCTGACAAGACATTCAGAATCAAAAAATGTACAGTAACGGGTACAGTAACATTAATCAAGGTGGACCTTTTGGATGCAATATTGTTCCAGAACTGACCAACAGGAGAGCACTTCCAGAACATGTGAAGATATGTACCTTGACATTTAATTGGGCAGAAAGTGCATAAAGGGCTGTTAATTATTTTCATGTGGTGCGTTTTCATGGGGGTGAGATATCTCCTATGAATGAAATTGTAGTGAATCTACTGATGGTCTGGATTCAGAGATACTTCTGGAATGTTAGACCATACATCATGCCAGTCAAGATCGACACTCAGTCCTGGGCAATCGCGAGCCCAGATCCTCTTAATAGGAAGGGCAGTGCAGCCAGATATCACTAAAAACTGATAAAGCCTTTCATTCTTTGTTCTTACTGTATCAATTACTATGACCAGCACCTGACTGCATTACACTGCTGTTCAGAGGAATTCAGATTTAGGACATACATGTTGTTTTGTAAATGTTTTTGCAGGCTTTTCAGGATGTTGTCTCCATCAAATTTAACACATTTGGTTGTCACCACTGGCAATAGGCTCCCAAAATCCCCCCAATGTCCCGCCTATTCCTCTGCTCTAAGCTGTGGGTAGTGTGTGATGTAAGTTCTTCTCAGCTTTTTATTTCATCTGTTAACTGAGATCAGATTTAGTGAGTAAGAATTTGATAAGTGGGGAAAAACAATCATGCTTCATTCTCCAACATAATATGCAGCACAGACCAAAATAGATTGTTGACAGTAACCTTTTTAAAAAAAAATGAAAGAGCTTCACACTCTTTTGTAGTCTTTTGGCATGTTATTCATCCACAACAACATTTTGTCTCAGGAGGCATTTGTAAGAAATGGTAATAAGTAAGACATTAACCAGATTTCCCATCATTATTACTTAAATTAATGAAATGACACGTTAACAACAATCAAACTACAAAACAAATTGTTCCACAACTCACTGCTACAATCATATACTGTTAAGGGTTAGTGGGACCCAGAACACAGAGATACAAAAAGTACTCGGAAAACAGGATAACGTAAAGGAGGTTTAATTCCAAAAGAACAGGTGACAGGTCGGCGGGATGGTGGAAGGCAGCTCGGATGGATCTGTACGGAGAGGCAGAGTAGAAACGGTGAACACGAGAAACCACGAAAACAAACACGAGAGAAACACTAGAGCAAACATACGAGCTAATACTGAGAGCCAAGTTACCACGTGAGAGTATGTAACAATCTGGCGCCGAAGAGGTGGCCGGCCCGGGTTTATGTATGGCAGGAGTTGATGAGTTGATGGGATACAGCTGAGTGGATGACGGAACAGGTGATGGGTAGCCACGCCTGTAGGTAGGGACGCCCTCACGGTCAGACAACAGACAAAACAAACAGAGGAAAAGCATGCCAAAGGTTGGGGGAGGACAGCAGACCACAAGATACAGTATATGGGAATTTTATAGTGCACATTTATTTAGGATATAGATGTCTCTGCTTACACTGATTGTGTGCTTTTCATCTTCTGACCACAAATAAATCTCTTTGTTCATAATACAATTATATCTTTGATTAAGAGCAGGCGTCTCTTTATCTCAGACAGTCATCAGTCCTTAGATATAAGCTATCCATTTAAATTATCAACACTAATGCCTTGGCCTCATCAAATATGCATGACAAGCAAGTCAGTGATAAACAAAAACACGACTGAGGAGAATAACTAAGCAGCTATCAGTAAGAATGTTTCACCAATGTAGACAAATTATAGCCTGGTGGAGTTCTTTTGTATTTCAAGAAATAATGTGCAAATAAATGTGTGTGTCTAGTATTACAAATGGTGAGCTGTAACTCTTCATTAAATAGGTTTCACAGTTTCTATATTTGACACTGAAGTCAGAGAAAGCTTGGGGAAATGGGAACAGACAGAAATGTGAAGGAAGAGAGAAAATGTGTACAACTGCACCCTGTTTTCCAATAATCGCCTGCGTCTTAGTGCTGCTTCATATCTCTCAAATCAAATATGTTGCAGACACACTGTGGACGTACGCAAAGACTGGAACAATAACACACTGCCAATATTATAATATATACTGTATATATACACTCACTACAGTACTGACAGTATGTTGTGTTCTGGAGGGTATTAAAGTAAAGTAATTCATAACATTTCTTTTGTGTTGCGTAATGTCTATTACATAATAAAAGAAACAAAAGAAATAGCAGTCCAATATTTGGCTGATGGCCATGAGTAGGAACTCTTATATTTCAATGAGTATAACCCCAGAGTTTTCAAGTTCAAACAAAGACAATTACATAAGCGGGATAAGAGGGATTGGTTGTTTCAGAGAGGTTTCACCATTCTTTCTGTGTGGTGTCTGGAGTTATCATATTTTAATGATTTGCCCAGCACTAAGAATACCGTACTGCATGTTTTAGGAAAGGATTTTTGGGCAGATGGGCTTGTTGGTGTCCCCACGGCACAAATGTCATTCCAGATTAAATGCTGTGAGGTCTTGTCAGTAACAACATGGCACTACTCTTTGGCTTTCAGCTTAATGAGAACCCAGAATATAAGTACATTTTGCTGGCTGGTTGAGGGAGTGTCATATCTGCCCCACTGTGAAGAGAAGGAAAAAATAAAATCAAAACAACAACTGAATTGAAGTGATGCCTAAGGGAAAAGTAAAATATGCTGTCACATTCACCACTGGGGGTTTGTGTTGGTGGAAAAGTGCATGTGACATAAATTGGATTTTTGTTGATTCTTAGAAGCGTGATCAGAAACACAAAGCCATGAAAAACTGAATTATCTTATTAGAATGCAGCCTGGGAGCTGATTGTCACAATTCCATCTAGCTGCTCTGAAGAAAGTAAACACAAAAAGGCTTTATCTTGATTTCAAAAGAAAACTGTTCCCTCTGCCACCCTCTCCGCTGTCTGTCAGGCAAGAAATGATGTAGTTACAAAGAAAGTCTCTCTGGTGTAGATCTTATAAAAGCTATTCCTCTTTTTTTTCATTGTGCAAAATATCCATGTTAATACCGCTTCCTCAATGCTTTTCTCTGCTCTACTTGTTTATTCTTGTGAAAAATCCCTGTGCAACAGCTGCTTTATAGCTGTGCAAAACAAAGTCTTAAATTTGTCATGTTGGGTTTCAAGGAGGACAGAGGCCTCAAGTTAACAAAATGCATCTTTTGTTCCATCCATGGAGCAATATTTATAGAGAAAGACTTATTGGGCTGTACTTGTGGTTGTTCATGAAGTTTTGAAAGTTGCCACAGAAATATTCAGTGCTTACGTGTCACATCACCCGCAGGTTTTGAATAATATTGTTTGATTTGCAGACTGTTTCCTGTGAGGATGCGTCCTGTGCGGTGTAGCAGGATAAATATCCCCCCACCCATCACAGCTCAGTTAGCAAAGTTTGATTCAAGAGTTCCTGCTTCATTGTGTCAGGCCCTGGGTAGGTTTAGGGTGTTGTCATGGTAACATCCTTTCATACAGGATCTGACTCCTATGACCTTGTTAGATGGATGAGAAGACTGGTTCGCCCACCCCTGTCAATATCAGCCCTGCAATGAATCATACTCCTATCTTTAATATTTAATGAAATGAAGGTTTGGTTCACCCATACAGGGACAGAATCATCACATTATGTTTCTTAGTGGAAGTGAAGAGATGGAGTGTCAGTGTGTATTTGCATATTAAACCCATAATTCCATTATTGTATGTTGCACTCTTCCGGAATTCATTGTGCCAATTTATATGTGACAGTTATTTGGTTGTATTGAATTGTCAAACAATATCTTAAAGGTCCTCTCTCAAAGATATCTCACACTACAGTATATGTATGGGTTATCTACTTTATTTTAATCCCTTGGCAGCCTTTACATGTCAAATAGAGCTGAATGAGCTATCTCACCCCAGCAAATAGATATAATATTGCTTTATCAAATATCATTTAATCAGCTTTTGCTGGCTAAGGGAAAGAGAAAAAGCAGATTTCTGATTGCAGCCAGCAGCATAGTCAAGAGCAGATACAGGCCTGTAATGTATTGCCTGTTACTTTTCTTTAAAAAAATGGTTGGTACAATCATCTCATAGGGAACAATTACAGTAACCACTACATGAAAATCCTAAATCTTGTATTTACAAAATCAATATATATTTTATATATATATATATATATATATTATAACATTTATTATAATTTATTACTTACAACTAAGAGAATTATAATACACTATGCTCCTTGCAAAGAAAATGTCTGTGAGTGTCCAAAAATTACAGTAAGAAGTGTTATGATACTTGAAATTTTTAGTCATTATAAATGATGCACATTGTTCTGGCCTGATTTAAAATATGGTATTTTTCACTGTGTAATTAAAAAAACAAAAGGATATGGTTTCCTGATGCAATTGAATGTGACCCCCCCGGGCCAAAATAACAGGATGTGTCTGACGTGAACATGCTGGTGCCAATAACCTGAGACGATGCTTGTGCCCAAGTTTTAAAATGTCAGTCTTTTTAAAGTTACTAACCCTAAATAGTGTGACTTTTCAAACCTATTAAACCTATAAAAAAGAAACACATAAATGATAAAGTTGCCCTTTGAAACTATTTTTTTTAATCTCATGACTGAATATTGATCGCTGACAGCTTATTGCTTCTATGTAATGCAGTAGAAAGAGAGTGACATTTTTTGTTTGGATGATGTTTTTTGGCAATGTACTAATGCACTTTAGATTTAAAATTAAAGAATTACCAACTTTTAGATTTGAGGTTATTTACATTCACATCCAAGTGTAGAAATTGTGGCCATTTACAGTATAAACATGGATCACCACTGTTAGTGGAGCAAATTGTATTGGACAAACTAAACTCAGTACAATTGGTTGCAAATGAATTGCAGTCACTACCTGAAGTCCTGGTTTTGGGGGCTTTTTTCCTTCAATCTGGTCATTAACAAGTAAAAAGTCAGGTGACTTACGGTTAAGCACAATCCACTGTCTGGCCTAAAATCTCATTGCTTTGCCTATATACTGTACTTAGGGTGATTGTCAGGTTCAATTGTGCTAAAATTGCAGTTACTATGTACACTATAGGAAGGAAGAGCTACTTTGCCTACATTGTTCATCCAGTGTATGGAAGCACTCACAAACACTTTATTCACATGTTGTTAAATTTCAAGTCTAGTTTCTTGGAGAGCAGAGAACTACAAACCAAGAATGTGCTACTGTAGTTCTACTTTAATACCCCGCTGCAAACTGAAAAACTCTTTCTCATCCCATTTGTTAGACTTCAGTGCATGTGAACTCAGTTGAAGCGATGTAACCGATCTAGTTTATAGGATTTAGGACATTATGGTTTTGATCCAATGAGTAGTATCAGTACTTTTATCTCACCTAAACCTGGTTAGAAATAAAGCTCTCTTAATCCTCTTCACTTCTGCCCCTCTGCTTTTCAAGTCTTACGGGTCCAGTTGAGGGTTAGAGGAGACAGATGACTCCCCCATAGGATACATTGGCTGCTTAGTAGAGAAAGTCTGCCACCGAATGGAGTAAATGTAGCATTGCATTTCTAATTCATTCTTTGACTGCTTATTTTCTGTTTCTTTCTTTCTGCCCCAATGTATCCTCTTTACTTAATGATATCTGTGGTAAATAAATCAAGTGAGTGTTTTACATTGAATTAACAATTCAAATTTTGAAAGATTGGTTTAATTTACACCTTTCTTTTCTGTTCTCTTTTTCAGGTCCAGTATCCTCTACATTTGAGCCTTGAATAGTGTTACTACAGTTAGTTCCTGTAGCCCGAAGCTTCATGGAGGGGTTTCCTGTCCACTGACCCATCAGGCTCTCTCACTGGACCAGCTGCCATGTCTGCCTGCAGCACCTTCACCGAGCATGTTTGGAAACCAGGCGAGTGCAAGAACTGCTTTAAACCTAAGAGTCTGCACTATCTGGCTCAGAGTAGTGGAGGGAAGCCTCCTTCTGAGCAAAGGCCTCCAACAATTCAGCAACACTATCCATCCACTGCTGGAGCCAGAGCCAACACTAACCTTACCATCAACTCCCAGAAGGTTGGCAGTGGGTCTGCCCGCTCAGGACATTTTCGTCCACCGGTTGCTAAGAAACCAACCATTGCTGTTAAGCCCACTATGATGCTGCCCTGCTCCTCTGCAGGACTGGATTCAGATGGTAACCTGCAACGACCACCAAATGCAATAGAACAGGGCAAAACATCAGCCTTCACTGTCTGGAATCGCAATGGACTGAACCGTAAGAGGCCTGGTGGGCCCAGCAACAACAATGAAGGAGAGGATGGCAGTGAAGAGATTGAAGGTTATGGACAACTTAGCCCAATGACCCCTAGTGGAAATAACAACAGTGGACTGACAGATGTACTAAAGGAAATTGCTGGGTTAGGCCCTGGCCCTAGCCCCATGCCCCTTTCCAGTTCCAAGGACTTGTTTTGGGGAAGAATCAGTAGTTCATACAGACGCTCCTTGGAAAGAGGCCTTCCAGCCACAAGCTGTCTTGCCATGGGAAGCAGCAGTTATAGTGGTGGTGGGACTGCTCAAAAACGGGTATCCCTTAGCAATAGCTCTGAGGTCATTAGCACAGAGGGTGGACGCTTTTGCTACCCTGAGTTTTCCGATGATGATGAGGAGGATGAGGACGAATATACTGAAAGGGATGACGATGATGAACATGAGAGCTGGGATGAAAGTGATGAAGAGTTACTAGCCATGGAAATCCGTATGCGAGGCCAACCACGATTTTCAAATTTCCGCGCTGCCACATTGTCTCCAGTGCCCTTTGCTGCAGGGAAAAAGTGGAATACAGTGCCACTTCGCAACCGCTCACTACAGCGTATTTGTGCAGTGGACTATGATGATAGCTATGATGAGATCTTGAATGGATATCCTTCTATGGACTCCAATGGAGCTCTTCTTCCCTATGGGCCCCATGACATGCAAGGCAGTGGTTTCCTATCAAACTCTGAGTCTACCACTTCTCCAGAATCATCATCATCCCTTCCAGAGGATTCTCGAACAACTTCCAGCAGTGGGAGCAGTGCCCCCTGTGCTCTTCGAAATGGCTTGCGTTCTCCCACATCTTCTAAGGCACCTTTCTCTTTCCCTTCTCCCCCACAAAAGGAGCCCGTCCACAGAGCACTGAGTCCACTCAAGGTGACTGAAACACACAAGGCTGTCTTAGCCATTAGATTGGAGGACCAGGATGGCAAAGAAGGCATGCCAATGCCCCAGGCTCTTCCAGGTCAACCAGTCACTATTAGTTTTAGTCCCACAGAGGAGCAGGCTAAACCATACCGTGTAGTGAATTTGGAAAAATCGCTGATCTGTAAGCCTTATACTGTAGTTGACGTGTCAGCGTCCATGACCAACAAAGATGAGCAGACTCCAGACTCTACCGCAAAACCCAAAAACCTGTCAATGCCTTCCAGCCCTACATTGTTCTGTAGCACTCATTTAGGTCAACCCCTGTCTCCAACCTCCCCTCTTTCTCCTTCTCCTGTGATGCCAATGTCACCCACATCTGTCGCGCTGTCAGGTGCACCGCGAAAGAAATCAGGGAACATACGCTATCAAGAAGTGTGGACATCAAGCACAAGTCCTCGCCAAAAGATACCTAAAGTGGATCTAGGGTTTGGGAGTAATCCTGGCCCCTCCATCCCTACTCAACACTTCAGCCACAAATCAGCTCCCACTTCTCCCATTGCTGGGCTGTCTTCCTCCCAAACTGTGCCTGTTAAATCTTCCAACTTATCAGAGATCAAGTTTAACAGTTTCAATAATGCAGGCATGCCTCCTTTTCCTATTATTATTCGAGATGAACCAGCATATGCCCGCAGCTCCAAGAATGCTGTTAAGGTACCTATTGTTATCAATCCAAGTGCATATGACAACCTAGCTGTATACAAAAGCTTTTTGGGACTCAGTGGTGAACTGCCACAGCCAAAGGGGGTAGGTAGTAGGGTAGCCAGCCATACGTATGAAGAGATTGGATCTTCTGAGAGTGTCCAGTCCTCCTCAACAGAGAAAACTATCTCTGGTAGAGGCACATCAGAGAGAGTCTCTTTTGAAGAGACAAAATCTCCACCTGAGGCAGTACCAAAAGCACCAAATGTACAACCTAGAACCACTACAGACTCTAGCACTGTAACAAGCACTGTGAGGAGCTCAACAGTTGGGGCCCTCTCTCCCACTACATTAACAAATTCCCCTGCCATTCTTGCCATTACTGCACAGCTACCTAAAACCAGCCCTACTACCAATACTGTTACTCACACTTGCAAGACAAGTGGAGATGCTACTTGCAGTAAAGATGATAATACAGAGGAAGCTTTGTCCTCTGGAACAGTGGTAAGCCACAGGGAGGAGGCCAGTGCTGTGCTTTTACAGATTGTGGCCTCCATCCAACCTCCCCAGTCTCCTCCAGAGTCACCCTCAGCACAAGCTAATACCCTCAGTTCTGAAGAGCTGTATGCCCTCCCACCTGATGCAATGAGGGAGACCCTCACCCGACCCAAGTCTCTCTTTACCATAACTGATGGCTGTCTTTCCAAACCCAAGAAGGACACGCCCTCCAAAGTTTTGTCTAAATCCCAGAGTGCCTCTGCTGCTGTCTCACTCTCCAGCCCTCGATCAGAGCCCACTGCCCCCTTCCCCCCTCCTAGATCCACATCTTCCCCTTACCACGCTTCTAACATCCTCCAGAGACATTTTGCCAACTGGACCAAGAGCTCTGCCTCCAGTTCTCCTGTACGACCTAGTGAGGGTGAAGCAAGTCCAGGTGGAGAGGGAAGACGTATTTCAACAGAAAGCGCCAGACCCAAACGCTGGATCTCCTTTAAGAGCTTTTTCCGTCGCGGAAAGACGAGGATGAGCAGAGGGAGAGGATGGAGAGAGAGAGGGACAAAGGCAAGCTGGTGGGGATTGATGGCACAGTTATTCACATGCTTCCACCACCACCAATCCAACAGCATCACTGGTTCACTGAGGCCAAGCCAGATGACCCGACCCAGAAGCCCACCATCATCTTTACCTACAAACCAGAAAGTGGCAACACCCCTGGTGACGGAGAAGGAGAACTACGAGTAGAAGAGTGCAGAGAAAATGCACTACTGATGCCTGAAGAGAGCAAGGAATCCACACCTCTGAGACCAGGCCGAACAGCACCCTTACAAACCACTGGATGTGATCTCATCAGCAAGGATTTTAGGTATTTATTTTAATTACCCCTCTGACGCCACTGTATTAGAATACTGAGGGGGGAATAAAAAAAATATATAGCTGCTAAACTAAACACCTATTGCAGTGGACTGATAATCTCAAACCACAAATTGGCATGGCTATGGTGGATATATGTAGAGTATCACTTTCTAATTTGTAAATGAGCTTAGTGAGGATCAAAAATGTAATTTCATCATTTGCTAGGTATGCACATGTGCATGGAGAAAGTATAAAACTTGTAGGATTATGGCCCTCAGACAAAATGCAGTTATGCTGCTATTGCAGTCTTGCAGTAAGATTGAGAAGTTGTTCCACTACAAAACAACAACAATTTTTAAGAGGTGATGATACGTTCAGCAACTCCAAGTTGAATATTTCTTTTACATAAATATATATATTTTGCATGCAATGCCCGTATTACCATTACCCACACGCATTCCCTTCAAAGCATTCATGGCGCCCAGTTTAAAAATAAGATCCTCAGTCTTTGCCAGCTGCTGCTCAAAGAGCCGAGGATGCTTCTCCCGCGATACAGATCCCTCATCACAGATTCTAGATGTTTGATCCTAATTTGGTATGTCTGCTCATCCACTTGTCCCTCTAAACTGCATGGGCTGTCCTTAATGTCATCTATTACCTGTACAGCAGGCTCTGTGCTCAACGGTTCTCCCTTCGGGGGGCGGGCTCAGTGTGTTACAAGTCATCCAACAGCAGTCAGAACCTTTACTCTATTTATCACTGCTTTAAATGTCATATTCTCTTTAGCTCCTCAATTTCCACCAAAGCCTTGCACACACGACACACTCCCAGTAATCATCAGTCAACTTACCAGGGTAGTCACTGTATTCTTGCATAATAAGTTCTTGAACTTGCTGTTGCCCTTTGTGTTTAATTTCTTGGGGTACGTTTCCTGCAGTGTGAGTATTAGTGTCAGAAAAAGATAAGCCAGATGTGACGGATACACGGTATTTTCTTTTCTAAATTATAAGCTTGTTTCTGCTGAACGTGACCTGTTTTTGCCTTAGAAATGAAGCTAAGTGCCCAGAAATCCTCAAAGATGGTAATTAGTCAAATGGATGCTGCAGTGGCCAAAAAAACAACTCATTCATCAGAAAAGCTGTATAGTGAAAGCACTTCTTATAATGTGAAGTACTAATGTTGGATAATGCACTCTGAAAACATTGCCAATCCATTTTGTGTTAATCATTGTTTTAGCACAATATTTACAAGCTTACTGTTTGCAGCAGGGATCTTCAACAGCGGGTCCTCAGAGTGAATGCAGGGGGGGCCTCCAAAATTTAAAAAATTAAAAAGTCTTAACATGAATCTAACTATCTAACATGAATCTTATTTTCTGAGTAAAAAGTCACATTCTCCTATTTTTTTCATGTATCATGTTATCAAGCACAGAAACCTATTTCAAACATCATCTGGACTTCTGTATTTTGAGAGTTGTGTGTCATTTAGTGTTTCCCAAAATGTATCAGACAGCCACCCACATGATTAGTAGGAATAGCACTGTGAAATTGTTTCCTTAGCATTTGTCATACCTACAGTTTAGCTAAGGTACAATTTCAGATGTTCTTGTTCCTCTTCTTACCTGATCTGTCACACTTAAATTTTCACCTCGCTCTACCTTTACTGTATCCGTTTTTGCTTCTCTTTTTGTGTCCCTGCCACCGTCATATTATCCATATCTCCTGGGTTGTTTTCAAGGTGCATGGCTTTCCACTATCACTGTCTCTGTTTCATGGAATTTTTACTCCTCTACCATACCACATTTTCTCCTTTGAGCCCGGAGCCCTTTGAACTCTTGAATATTTCTCTCCTTCATCCTGTCAAGAGCTCGTCCCCATTCTGTCTCCTTTCTAGCTTCCTGGCTTTTTCTCTCCTGAAGTTTCCGCTCTAGTCGTCTATTCATTTTCAGAAGTTACTGCCTCTTCTCTAACTTTATAACATGTGCTACAAGAATCAAGTATGCACTAGTTTTGCTATTGATTTGAGATGTCTAGGTAAGTTGTTGTTCTCTGTCACTTTCCCCAGAGGATGATGCATTACTATTTATTATTTTATTTATTTTCTACTGCATCCTCGAAACTAATCTCATTTATAGGAACATCTTGCTTCAACATAAAAAAGGCTGAACAACTGTTTTTAATAAAAGCATTCCTTCACTTATTTTGATACCAAAAAAGCAACTAACAATGTTTTCTTGAGTCATTGATTAAGCACATATTACCATTAGTTTTTGCAGTATTGTGTCTAGCAACAAACATATAGACATACATAAGTCAATGTGGAATCATACTAAAAGCAGACCAGATTTAATACATCACATTTTAAAGCATCTCACCTTTTGGTCTTGTGTGTCTTATTTTCTTTATACCTGTCTCTTACAAACATTCTGTTGTGACCCTGCTGTTTATAGTATCCACTGTCAATGAGTAACTCCACTTGCTTGCGCTACCCACTATTACTGACAAAATTGTAATATTGTTTGTCTCCATATGAAAGAAAATATATGTGGTGCAAATGTATTTTGCAGTCATTGAAAGCACTTTTTATGTTACATAGTCTTCTTAAAAACCTAAACGGACACAGGTCATTCTACAGACTTTTTGTTATTATTGGCAGATGAGGGGTTAATCCTACTTAGGTATTTTTTTTTACTTTGACTGGAAGCAGTTATATTGGCTAACAGTGGGCGTGCTCTTTAGCACTAACAGGCACACATTACCTTAGGAAGGTAAGATCATTCAAAGAGGGAGAAATAGAGGAAGACCAGGAAAGAACAAATGCAGGAAAATACTTTTTGATTCTTCACAGCTAGCTAGCTGCTCTCCCTAGAATGTAAATTCAACTTTGCCTCGTATTCAAGGTTTCCAGATGGGAAGCTGTGTGAGCCAGTACAGTGGGTAAGAACGGAAACCCTTTCCGTCATTCTTTCCTGTAACTACCTATGTGTCCAGGCCCGGTGAAGTCATGTTGACTTAGTGGGGAGGAGAGTTTTTTTGAGATTATGGGATTTCTGTTTCTGGATCGGAGATTGTTCATTTGTTGCAACATAAGTCTAAGAAACTGTGACATTCACTGGGGCAGCTTCATACTGTTTGAACATGTCAGGTCCTGACATTGATACATTTAGCAACCGTAAAGGTATTCATTATGTCATGGGCCTCTCAAGGTGTGTATTCGCACTGGATGTTTTGTTCCTACAGGGTTGTGTGCTAGAGATTGTCTTTTTTGTGATTTAATGCTTGTTTGGTTAGTTTGGTAGCTGAATGTGATTAATAGTCTGCTTTTCAGTAAGATTTAATATTAGTTATGCCCTTGTGTACAATACAGTACAGTATGTCCAGTTAGTTCAATCCAAAACCATGTTATGAACCCTATTCCTATAAACAGTACAGGACAGAATAAAAGAGGTCAGGAGTTGTTTTTGTTGTTGCATTTATTTTGCATTTATACAGTATGTGTATGCTGTTTTATTTTACTCATTTGTACGCCTCTTTTAAAGCCATCTTTTCACAGTTTACTTACTCTTTGTGTTTTGTTTGGCTGAGCCTTTTATATCAGCTGTCTACTGCTGGCAAGGGATAAAGTAATGCATTGTGGCAACTCAGAGGCTTTTGATCGACCCTCTTTAAAAGAGACACAGAGGGCTTGTAGTCTACAAAGACAGATCTTAAACATGTCAGATCTGGTGTTTTCCTCTGACACAGAGCCCCAGGGTAGAGACAGACACATGGGCAGCAGGTTGTTTTCCTTGAGTGTTCCCTTTGCTATCCCGTCATGTCAAAATATTGTGTTTCTTATAAAGAACACTGCTTTCATATGAAATCCTTTGCTCCAAAAATGCTAGTGTGATAGCAAGTGCACAACACGACTGTTTTCATATTAGCATTGTCATGACCTGGCTCAAAGGTATGACAAAAGGTGGAGAACACACGTTTGCTCAATTCAATCCAGTTAATTTAAATAGGGAGGAGGGAGAGAGACTCAATGACTGCCCAAACAATTATTATTTATAGACATGTGAGCAATCAGTTGATCCAGGTGTCAATCATCAGTCCTTATTAGCCATTCCCAGCAACCAAAGGGACTTAATAGGCCTAGGAGCCTCAAGAGCGAGGTCACACCATGAACTTGAAGGGAAAAAAAGAAAAAAAAAACAATGTTAGATACAATAAATCACATTTTTATATCAAACATCTCACCGTATTTGGAGGGCTGCAAGATAATGTTATCAATTTTTTAATAACCTCAACTTCACCTCAAAAATGTGTATTCCATCTAGCCTATACTGGTGTTAGTATCAGTTTTAAAATGTTTACTTACAAAATGATAGTCACCCTTTAAGTGAAAACTAAAAAGTATCTTGGCCCAAATGTATCTACAGGTATACAGTTATGTATATTCTGTTGACAATACATAACTTTTTTAGGAACAAAGAATGGGATTGGTTTACCATTTAGTGTTCTTTTAGATACATATTGCTGTAAATTACTTTAATTGAATGTTCTTTCTGCATCACACATCTTCAACAAATGTCTCTTTAATATTCATTTAATTATTTTGGGACTACAAGAAAGGTGGCACACACCAAGGCTTTGGAACTTGATTTGACACTTTTTATGAATAACTGGCCAGCTTGTTGGTGATGAAAGAATTTTCTTTGGTTTTTACTAGTGCAATAGACGCTGTAAAGAAAAGTGTGCTACAGGCAACAAACATTCAATTGGACAAAGTCCTCTCTTAAGCTGTTCTTTGTCTTGACAGGGACGTAAAATCACATACATCATCATTAGTCATTAAGCAACATGTGTAGTCACCACTCCTGTCAAAGGAAATGACACGTCTGATAGAGGCTAATACAAACATTACTGCCATCCTGCCCCACCCATTACAACACCTGCGGCTATGAAACCAGCTCTGTGAACCGTCTGTGACCTTTTTTGTTTTACTTTGAGCAGTTCTTTACAATTTTTATTTTGTTATTATTCAGCAGGACAAAAAAGATAAATAGGCAAATAAGATTAGAACTCAAAACAGCAGTGCCAGAAAAGTAAACAATATGCCACCCAACAGAATCTGAACATTTTGTGCCAGTCAATTGCTGAAGAGCTAGGTAGCAGGTATGTTGTGTATTACAATGGGGGTTAAAATCCACAGTTGTTTAGAATACGGTTTAGAATGTCACCCAACCTGGGTGGTCACAACCCAGGTGGCCTGAGACTTGAATGTCTCACTCAGGTCACATTGAAAGGCCGCGGCCAAACTGTTATCAGATCAGGGGCAGTACAAGGGTCGCTTTGGATATCTTATTTACTGTGATCAGACGGGCAGACTGATCCCAGATGGCTCTCGATGAAACCCTAGCTGTTGAGGTTGATTCAGCATAGAGCAGCGAGTCACAGAGACCCAGGTGACTGTGAAAGAACATCTGGTTGTGACTTGATTTTGTAGTAAGCTTTAATTAAAAGGAATAGCTTTTTTCAACATAATGTTTCTTTTTCTTGAACTTTTTGTTTGTGTGCAGGTGCACCAATCTTTCTTTCTTTAAACCACAACTCTCCAAGGCCACGCTAAGCCCTGATAGTAGAAACAGTAAGGGGGGGGGACGCCAAGTAATGGTTTAATTAATTTCGTTCCTCACAAAAATTTTGCAAAGCAATTTTTTAAATACTTTTTAAACTAGTTTGAATGAACATGAATGATTACTTGCTGCCATTTCCCTATCCTGCCTTTTGCTGCCTATATTGGAGTGTTGCCGCCACCTGTACATCAGTGAAATAGTGTGACACCGTTGACACACAGGCCTCATGGGCAATTGTGGTCATGTCGATTTCTTACAAAGACATAGACTCTTTGTGGCAGACCGCCTGTACAAGTTGCATCTCTGGCAGCAACAAGCTACACTTTATGACAAATCTTGTCATAGCATACCCGGGGCTTTCACACTGGGATTGGAGTCACTGTGCAGTCTCAACACTCTCAGTGATAACACACCATCAGTAACTGTAAGACATGACCCAGATTTCTAGTGCCCACAACTCAGCTGGACCACTGTCAGTACATATACAACATATATATAAATTGTGTGGCAACTTGTTGTAATAGAGAACATTGTTTATTCATTATGAAGTCACTATGAAGTCATCTAAAGAGCAGCATTACTACTGAGACAAACACAACCAATCATAAATAGGACAGGCATCTTATTTCAGAATGCCACTCTCCATAATGCTCGCATCAATTTCTTTATGACGGTCTACATCAATGTTGCTGCACTTTAAATATGTAATTCAGCTCTCAGCAGGAGATTACGACTTCTTTATTGTTTAGTCTACCTTATTAAGCTTCAGAACGCCTCGATACACTCCCACAGCTATGTTAAGTATTTGATGTTTTTCTTTTAAGACCACTAATAATCACATTCAAGTCTGCCACCTTTTCATCACACCTTTCGGTTAATCTGCTGTGCAGATGAAATTCATCTCACATCTTTAAACACCTCAAATCATAGCCACCAACATATTACACACCATTGTGACCTGCTTTGCTTCTTTTTACAACTTCCCTCAGGCAACATATTTACTGTACTTTTGCATATAAAATACACAAGGCTTCAAAAGACCGTCACATACAGCTGTAAGGGTTAGAGTCAGTGTGCGTGTTTTGTTCATATCCTGTGATGTTAGATACAGTTATCTGTCATAAACAAAATGGACAATGACAGACTGAAGCCTTCTTCAATG
This sequence comes from Etheostoma perlongum, assembly GCA_026937815.1. Taxonomy (NCBI): domain Eukaryota; kingdom Metazoa; phylum Chordata; class Actinopteri; order Perciformes; family Percidae; genus Etheostoma; species Etheostoma perlongum. Next base: position 25,736,668 of record CM049378.1, on the reverse strand, counting down.
GCAGCTCGTTTATCATCAACAAACACTACTGTCGCAGCAATATAGCTCGCTGTTATTATCCTGTTCTTTTCCGACTTTTTTTCAGATATTTTAATGCAGAATCAAACATCATCACCAACAATAATGAACAAACCTCAAAGCAGTGGGAATGATATTATCATAGATTACGAAAAACAAAGGGAGAAGGGAAACTATTCATCTCATCAAACTGTTAATGGAGCAAGTATTCCACATTTTCATAACTAAACGAGTGATGCCTCTCTCTGTCATCTGCAGCCAGGTACCAATCAGTGCCAGTAATGCCAGGGATCTGGAGCTGCCCCGTGCCGCCTTCCTGCCTGCCAAAGTGAATCTGGGGCTGGTGCTTGGGGAGGGAGAGGAGGGCCATGCCAACCAGATTGCTACTGCAGCCTCAGCCAGCGAGTGCAGCGCCAGCCTCGGAGAGCCAGAGGAAGACGGGGATCACTCCCATCACTCCCACTCACCTGCCTCCAGCCAATGCAGTGCTACATACAGCAACCTGGGTAAGAACGACACAGTTTCTCAGAAGTGTGTGTCTGTGTGTATTCCTGTTGTGGATGGCTTATGCAAAGCTTCAGGCATGTACTTAAAACAGTACTTCACTGTGCTGTGTAGGTAAGTGAGGATACCACAAAGTCAGCAAGCTTTTATTGAAAAAAATGAGCATATTCCTTCTGCGTTGCACCGATTTCTTTCTAATCCATTCACAACAAAATGACAGCACGCTACAGTATGACTTTCACTACTTTATGCATTAACTGATTTTCACCTGGATTAGTATATGTCGCACAGCTTTCCTTCTGCAAAAGACACTGTTTGCTATAATTTACAGTGAAAAAGGTTATCTTGCAGCTCAGGATATACTCATAAAAAGGTGAAGATAAACATGGGGAGAAAATCCAAATAAACAGCTGATTTTGCACCACAATGCCTCAGTGAAAAAAAAAAGAAAAAGTTAGAGATGGCTCAACTACATCGTGTTTGCGCAGAAAATTGTATATTTGTCAAATTTGCATCTGTTTTTCAGTATTGATTTGTATTTTATAAAACTGAACACAGATTTTGTTTTTTGAACAAAAGAGACATTATCACATGTCTCCATACAGAGGTTCTGTTTAGCATTGTTACTAGGGTAACTGGAGTCAGTGGATGAATGTTGCCAAAATATGTTACCTCCTCATTATTTGCAGTTCACTTCACTCCTAAATAGCTGACTTCCTGACTTTACTTTTCTTCAGCATCAGCACACCTCCATGTGACAAGTTAATAATTTATTCCCTGCTAAAACAGCTGGAGCTCTGAATCTTGACACATCTTGTCACACACAGCCTGTATCTTGGAATCTGGAATAACTTGAAATATGTCATTTCAGCTAGAGGTAGAAATCTGTGCCCTGAGGTTAGTTCTCTTTTTGTGGAGCTGTAATTTACAGTGAGACATTTGTTTTCATTGGGCATGCAGAAGTGCACAGAGTGGACCGCTTACTCACATACTGTACATGAACAGATTACCTTCCTGTTTTTATCTAAATCCTGGTCTTTGCATTCTTTTCTGTCTCTTGCCTTGGTCCTTTTGTTTTGTTGTGTTTCTGAAAACCATATTTGAAATGATTGATGAGTTGAAGTGGGGCTGCACTAATAACCACATTACAAGAATATGTACTGCACGACTGACCACAGCACTGCTAATAGTCTCATATCAGCTTCTATCCTCATATTATATCTGAGACTTCATATTATCACAGTCTTTGTTCTCTAAATATTCCTAATTGTCTGATCTGACATGGCAATGTTCAAGTCCGCTTTGAAAAAAGGTATGAAAGTTGATTATCTGCTTGTCCTGTAGTTCACAAATCTAAGCTTTTCTAGCAAATAAAAACAACTTCCAGTGGGAATGAAAAGACAAGTTGTCTGATCTGAGCTTTCCAGTGTAAATGAGCAAAGTGAGTGGAGTCAGAAAAGCTCATTTAGAAAATAGAAACAGTCTTTGTTTCAATTGTATTTTTTTGTTTTTGTTAACTTATTCTTAATATGTCATCATCATTTGGATTGGTGTAGAAATAACCGGGGAAAAGTTTCATCTGCTTAAGGATGAAAGGGTCAGGAGGCACAAGCACATCTATAAATCCTTGTAGGTGTTCGCACTATCCCACAAATTCATCCAGCATACTGCTGTCTCATTCTCAGTTCTACTGTTATCCTATATGACAAGCTGTTTCAAACCACCTTTCGGTTTTGAAGACGGTTGTTTCACATGGTTAGAAATGAAGATTTGGGAGCGAGACCACAGTGTGCAGATATATCTTTGTCTTTTTGAAAGCAAGAAATCCAAATGGCAAGAGAGACTCAATTTCTTTTCAGCAATGCCTAATTCCTTAAGAATTTCTTTTTTCATTCCCAGCAGCTCATGACAATTTCAGACATCACCATAGAAACAAAAAACATCAAATAAAAAGTATGCCAAAAAATCCTCTCTGGTTTATAATACTACTGTACTGCAGACTTCAACATTACATTTCTCAAATACCATGACCAAAAGTTTTTCTATTACAGTGCTGGTTTTGTAGCCTTTCCGTGACTAGTTGAGTGGAGATTTTAACATTAGATTTTGTCAGCAGCTCAGTGTTACATGTTTGGTGGGGGTGGATTGATTTAGACCAAGCTTTTGCAGGGGGGGGAGACTGTGAGATCCTGACACTGATTCTTCACGTCTGTGTCCACTTTTGTCTTCATAAAAGCTCTGTTTTAGGGTCAGCAGCTTATACAAACTCAAGTTCCGGGTTATTTACCCTGTTAGTAGTGGATATCACCACACAGCAGCTTTAACAAATGATTCTGTTGGTTGCTAGCAGACAAAATTGACCAGGGGTAAACCTTCACGCAATACGTCAATGGAGATTTGTTTTCCCCTCCGGTGGGCGTGGCGTTCAGAGTACGACAGCTTTTGCAGTACTGAGGGGAAGAAGAGAGAGGTAGGCACAGCTGTCAAACATTCAGTAGCTATGCACTTAAAACATGAAACTCTGTGTGTGGGAAAGGATCTGGCTGTGATCAAGTGGTGTGTGAGAGGAAAAAAGAAATAGAAACACAAAGTGTTTGGGTGGAGAGTGTGGGTTTTGGGAGAAAATGCATTACTGAGGTGCTTCACTGTGTGTTTGCACATTTTCTTGTTTGGTTATGTGAGGTTTAAAATGTGTGGGTCTTGCTTTGTTGTTAAATGATTCATCAAAGACAAAGTGTGTGTTTGTGTTTAGATGTCAACGTTGCACTAATTAGTGTTTTTCACAAGGGTATCTGTGTGTGGGTGAGTCTGTATTTGTGAAGCTCAGACTGCTCACTGGCATTGCAGGCATATTGGGAATGTGTTAAAAGCTCCCAGGATGACGCATGATGAGCTGCCTGCAGCCTAGTTTTTACTCTTCTACGTGCTGCTAATGAGGAACGAGGCAGTATGTGTTTTTCTGCCTTCAAATATTGTACAGTAACAGCACGTCATTTTTGTTAGGGAGGGTGCGTGTGGCCTTCCAGATTAATATCCTGGCTGCTGAGTGTGACGAGTGAGTGTCGACTTTTTTCTTGTCTATTTTACTTGTCAGAATTGCAGAAATAGAACTGACTTTCGTTCGCTCTCTCTGCTGTCCACTTGCGGCTCCAGTTACCCTATCTAGTGTTTGTACATTTTAGTGGAGAATTACATTCACTCAGTGTCTCTCGCTCTCTCACTGGCTATATATACAGTACATTTGTGTTTTAATCAGAGCATCAGGCAGTAGGAGGCAGAGCACTTGCTGCCTTACTCAGTGAGAAATCTCCAGTATTGGTGGGTGCGTTGAGCTTGCCTGTTGGCACCAGCGGCTCCATACAGACTGTCGGGATGGAGGCAGAGATAAGCGTTTCACTCTGCCTCCTTGCACAGCTGCTGCACCGCGTTTACCGTAAAACTTTGAGGATTTAGTGGAATTGAGGTAGGCTTGTTTTTCTTGTTTTTCCCTCTCTATCTCTCAGTATTTCTCTTTTATCCCCAGTCCCTCGTTTATCTCTCTGCTATCATGTGCCTCCTGCTCCCCCCTTGCCTCTTTGTATTTGTCTTTGTCACTTCCCTCACTTTTACCCACACCCACTTCACTGTTCTCACTTCATTCCTCCCCGTAGTTCCTCTTCATTCTACCCACCTCCTTCATCGTTTTATTGGAGCATGATGACTGAACAGTAATCACTCTGCTATGGCAACAAGTTCCTTCATCTCCTTACAAACAATAATACTGAATTAACTGAATTAAATGAGTGGCCTTTATGTGGCTTTTTTGTTTATACTGTACATGTATGTGTGTGTGTGTGTGTGTGTGTGTGTGTGTGTGTGTGTATATATATATATATATATATATATATATATATATATATATATATACTGTATATATATATGTGTGTATATATATATACACATGCGGTATATCAAGATTAAGAACAATAATTTGTATTTCATTCAGTGTAGGAAGTCACTTTTCTTTCAATTTGAATCTTTTAGCTGTATAATGTCCAGCCAGGTGACTAAACAGTAAGGTTTAGTGTAGATTTAGACTATGTATACTGCACTTAAAGAAAAAGGAATCATGAATCCACTCCGGTCAGATAATGTTTGATACTATGCCTCTTAATTAGCATGTGTCGTTACTCAGATTTGGATTGAGGAAAAAGAAAGCAGTAAAAGAGTTGATTCAGACACAATAGTCTCTGTGTTTGAGAGGATAAGAAAATCTTTTTAATCCGGAGCAGATTTTGGAGGGATTCGGAATTTCCACTCTTTTAGTGCATTTTAAATGATAGGAAAAGAACTTTGTTCTTATGATTATCAGTTTCAATTACTGGGTACCACTTTTCTTTGTCAAAAATTGTCAATACAGAATTGCCAGATAGCTAGAAGTTAAATAACTAAATCTGACTAAATCTATTCCTTCACAGTACGCGCAGCTATGTAGTTTATGTAGTTTGTGTAGTTATGTTAAAGACTTATGTCACGGTAAACCTTTAATTTAACTTTTTGTGTTGTGCTCGCTGCTCTTACAGTTACAGGAAATCACAAACTAAATAAATTATACTTTCTCAAATAATAGAAATAACTGTACATGCTATTTTGTTAATTTGTTATTAATATAGCATATAATCTGCGCCTAGTTTTATTGGACAAAGAAAGAAATTTGATGGCCACATTATAATGTTATTTGACATTCCATATCCTAGGATCAATTGAGAAAATAATTGGCAGATTACTGATAATTAGTTGCAGCCCTAATTTCATTAGGTTGTTTGTTGTAAGGTGACATGTTCATATGAGCCAAATGGGGTTTGTAAGCCCTCTGTGCAGGTTGTTTTATCCTCACATTTATTTCTGTGTATTACAATTATTAAAAAAAAAAAGTATTCTTGATTTTGAAATGACAATCACAGACTGAGTTAGGGTTATATAATTCAGTTAAGTCACATTGCTTCAACAGAAGATCCGTACAACGTTGTTTTCTTGGATGGATTACTGCAGATTGGTGGAGGAACACATTAAATATACCAGTTCCAGGGAGGATTACCAAGACTGATTTACTTTATCCTAACAGCTCTTTCTTAAGGCTTCTTCTGCTTGCTTAAGATGATGGCAGCGTGACGAACACGTGAGGAGTCACTTGTGTCGTTGAACAAGAATTTGTGATCCAAAGAGAAACCGTTTGTTCAAGCAGATGCCTTTACTGTACAGACAGGAAATATGGCAAAAGATGGGACTTTAAAAGACATCTTTTTAAAAACACTTAGCAGCCTCTCATTGTGATCCTCCAAGAAATTGGGGGTATTCCCTGGTGCGCAGTGTGACCTTGTAGTACGCCCACTCTGTTAAATAATTAGGCTGTTTCATTCCCATCATGCAAGTGGTGCGGCTCCTTTGTTCTTTTTTATCTTATGAGACACTTGTCTCTGACCCATCTGCCTCTGTGGTCCTCAACTCCAGAGAGCTTCGTGGGAGTCCAATCAACCCCTTAACTCTCCAATTCCCTCTGACCACCATCCCAGAAAAATAAGGTCACTTGAAGGCAGTGATGAATGTGCTCTCCATGCTGCCTCTTTAAGCCTCACTGCAGAACAGAACTGTAAATTGAGTCGGGCAGCTGAATGGTTGGAGGGACGACTTGTGCCCAGCTGCCCTGCTCTCTGGCTTGAATTTTCCTCAGGGCCACCAGTTTCCTCATGTGTCACAGCACAGAACCTCATGTCAATGAGAGGCATAGACATGGGCGTCTAAAAACGGCAGATGGGAGGAAGAAGAAGCTCTGGGGAAGATGGTGGCAAAAGACTGTGGAATGATTTGTGTTTCGGGGTGTCATTTTTATCCTTTTCAGCTGTGAGGGATTCCGATTTGACTTTTGTGAAAGTCACATTGAGTGATACATTGTGATACATTTATCAGGCCATTACAATTTACCGATTTTTTTTTTTTATACATTATTTTATATTATTAAAATTTTAGTCATACAGTAAACTAGACAAGAAAAAAAAGCAACAAAAAAAACCACACACACACATAGGTGAAGGGCAGTCCGAGTGCAAGATCAAAGCATGCTCAGATTAAGACGTAGCAAACACACAAATCAGACATATTGGTCTCATCAAGCAATATCAAAAATGTTTTCCACTCCTTCAAAACGTATTTTTGTGAATTCCTTTTGTTAATATGAATCTGTTACATCTTAGCCATAGAAAGTATTTCATTGACCCACTTCGTGAAACATGGGAACAGTGGAGACTTCCAATTGAGTAATATTAATTTTTTAGCTGACTTTTTGTCAGCTAAAAAAATTAATATTACTGGGCCTTTTAAAACCTGAAACATTTCCTTTTAAACATTTCAACAAATCAATGATTTGAGAAAAATAAATCAACGAATCAAAATTTAAAAGTAAAATCCCAGTAAATCAAGCACTCAATTTCAATTTTCTTCATCATTGTTCATGCAACACATGTTGTTATCTTTCTTTTTCTCTCCAGGTCAATCCAGAGCCAACATGATCCCACTGAAACAGCCTCGAAATATCAAAGCATCCAACGATACCTTGGCCTCCATTGACTTGGACGGCCTCGCTGACCAGCTGGCTCCAAAGGCCACACCGCCACCACTACCTAAGAAGGCTGTACCTCGCTCCAGTACCGAACCAAACCTGGGATGCAAAGAGGCAGTCCAGGGCGGCCTCAGACCGCGGGCTGAGGCTAGACCTGGGGGCACCAACCTGAGTGTGGCTAACCCTATCTATGACTTGGACTCTACCTGGGAAACAGCTAGTCAGAGCTCCTCTCTCAGCTCTGAGCCTCATCGCGGGCATGACCACGAGAGCGGTGACTCCCTGGAGAGGCCATCAGCTGCCATGGCCACCAATAAGGGCCGCCCAACTAACAGCATGTCCTCCCTGGTCCCTCAATCTGCATCTGCTGCACCCAGTGTCACCGCTGGCAGAGAGAGGCGGGTCTACCCGAGTACAGAGTCTCTTGCTGGAAGGGGTCGGACAACAGGTCGAGGTGCTGCCGCTGGAGGCCCCAACCCCCAGAGACCTGCTCTTTACAGGGGGTTAGACAGCTGGGACGAGGTGGTGGGGAGGATCCGGGGGCTCCACACGGACACGCTGCGGAAGCTGGCAGCAAAGTGCGAGGACCGTTTCATGGCTGGTCAGAAGGATCACTTGAGATTCGGCACTGACAGCTGGTCGCACTTCAGGCTGACCACTGGGAAACCCTGCTGTGAGGCGGGGGACGCTGTGTACTACACTGCCTCCTACGCCAAGGACCCACTGGTCAACTACGCCATCAAGGTAAGATGTCCGGTTCTGTTTCTAGAGCCGTTTGTTCTTCTGAATGACAACATTCGGATTGACCCATAATATAAATATAAAACATGCTGCTGCCTCTCTCAGGGCCCAGAGAGATGTAATTAAAGTATATAAGGTTTACGGAAATGTAACTATTCAGTCTCATGCTTGATTCTCCTGCCAGGTTTTATCTAAAAAACACAGCATGATGCACCTTTGAAGTTTTGTGTCTAGAAAATGTAAAACAAGAGGTTTAACATTTTTAATTCAGGTAAAATACATTTGAGGCAAACGTGCTAGACATTATCTTGATCCAGCTTCTCTAATGTAAGGATTTGATTTTTTAACAGTGTAAACTCAATATCTTCAGATTTTAAAATTCTTTTTTTACTTTTATTTCTTTTTACATTTTATTGACCAACCATTTTCCATTAATCAAGAAAATATTTAGCAGATTAATCAAAAAACAATAATAATTGTTAGTTCCAGCCCTAGTGCTGATTCCAGGTGAAACCACTAGATGTAACTACAAGAGTTACAGACTAGTCTATGATTGTATTTCTTGAATTGGTATTGAAAGAACCTAATTTGGTTCATTCAGTGCAGTTTGTTAAATAATACTATTTGAAATCCTTTGTATTACACTGAAACATACAGTAAGTTAAGCTAGTTCGTCCCATTTTCCAATAAAAGTAGTTAAAGTGTTCACCCACATACGTACGCTTTAGTCTGGCATAAAGCAAGTAGTTATACTCTTATCAAATATTGCTACAAACAGCTAATTTTCAGCATCTTAAAAGTTTGAAATCATTTTTTTTTGTGTTTTTTGTGCTTGCTTTGTTTTCTCCCGTCATTGGGATGGATTTGAAGATAAATTTGGAGTCTGGTGGTTGCTGTCCTTGCAGTAGACTTATGATATCATTGTATTTTGTTTTTGTGTTGAAGAATATCCTCCCACTGCCTTAGACAAGGTGGAGGAAGGTGTTTGTGCTGGCACTTAATCTTTGAGCCTTTAGGGCTCGACCTTGTGCAATAAAACCAGTGGTGTGTGTGTGTGTGTGTGTGTCAGAGAGGAGAGCGGTTGGCGTCAGAAGCTTACGGAAGAGTACTGAAGCTAAATAAAAAAGCTGATATAAATGAAGGTTGTATTATGCACAGGGTATGAACTCTCTGCGCTGCACAGCACTTCAAAGCTTTGCCATCATACTAGCAGCAGGCTTTCATCCATAAATAACGCAACCAGGAGCAGCAGAACACAAACAGGCCCCAGCTTCCCAATTAAACTTTCCCCAACTCTCCATTTTAATGTGGCCCAGTTGTGTTCCTGCCGTCCTTAACCCCGTAAGTGTAGTTGATCCCCCTGCAAATGAGTTTTTACATGCTGTGATAGTTTGAATGCAGTGCTAATTATTCATAATCCACCTTTAGCATGTCTGTGTGAATTTGTGACTCTCAGAGGAATTCAGTGAGTGAGTTGGTGTGCTTTGAAGTATCTCTGAAATGTCAGCATTAAAGAAAACCGATTGCCTGTTAACCGGAACTTTTTGTTCCAACCACAAATACAGCCTAAAAAAATTTGGTATCAAAATACTACACAAAAATGTCCTCAAAGAATGATCTGTAGGCAGCTGTAGTCCCAGCCAACATGTTTAAACAAATATCCAGGGAACATTCCTAAAGAGTTGCACAGTGTGTTTGAAGGAAGAGTTCTTCATCCCTCATTACAATCTAATAAACTGTACATAAATCATGCCAAAGAGACCACCACGGTGCAGGTCACCCTTAATAGAAGTAGTAAAGTCAAATGATTGAGATAGCAGCAATAAAAGTTTTATTGCAACCTTATTACTTAAAGAAAGGTTTTACTTCTGTTTTACGCATGTAGAGTTTTGATGATGAAATGAAAGTGGAGAGAGAGGTGGGAATGACATGCAGCAAAGGGCCGCAGATTGGAGTCAAACCTAGGCCCGCCGCGTCAAGGAGTAAAGCTCTATATATGAGCGCCCGCTCTACCAACGGAGCTATCCAGGCGCTCCCATGTCCTGATGTTTTATCAAATATGACCTTAGCTCCATTGAAAGAGTGGGTCAATCGGTAATCATAGGGTTAGTAGTTCCCCCTCTTCTGTCCACATGTCAAAGTGTCCTTGAGCAAATATTATATTATAAATATTATATATAAAAGTAAATATTTCTCCCAATGTGGCAGTATGTAGAGAAAAAACTCAATTGAACAAAAGCTTTTAAATAAATTTAGACAAAATCTAATGGACATTGTAAAAAAACTGGAATGTTGCTTTCAGAACAATATTCTTTTCATTTTAAACTTCCTGAAAAACTGCTGTTTAGTTTTGAGAGAAAGGAATTCTCTTTATTTTGCGTGATTAGTCCATTAAACAAGATTCAATTTGAAAAGAAACAAATAAAAATGCAATGCACCCTCAATGAATACTGATAAAACTATTCAAAGTATGCCATCCTTAACAATACATGAGATCAAAAATCATAGCAAGAATTATTTCTTAATATAACACCCACTGTCATATTATCAATTTTGGTTTGTCTCGTCAAAGATTTTTTCTCTTACTCTTAAAAACTAATATTTTAGTTACTGAAATGTTTGCTAATGTTGGTGGTAGGGTGCACTATTCAGAAAATGTTTTGATTCAATATTGATTTTTAGGCTCAAGATTTGATTCAAAATTGATTTTTTGATTCAAAAACGATTCTCAATAATAATAAAAAATTTAAAAACTATTCACAGTATGTAAATGTAGTTACTTTTCCCATGTGATAGTATACACGGCATTACAAATAGAAAAGATGAATTGATTTTTGGAATTCTATGAATGGATTTTGAATGTATAGAGCTTTAATCGTGATACGAATGTGAATTGATTTTATTGCACACCCCTAGTTGGTGGTGATGGCAAAGCTGGACATACTGTAGGTTAATGTGTCTGAGATAATTATGAATAAACACCATTATTAGTTTGAAGAAAAAGGTAAATCATTGTTCAACATAACATATCTCAGTGATATGTCATGACTTTGTTCTTATGCTGGTATTTGTGTGAATGTTGTGATGTCTGTAGAGATTCTATCCTTGACTTGCCTTTTCTTCTCTGTGCTCTGATCAAAGTGTAGAAAGGTGCAAGGCTGCCACTGTGGTTTAGGAGACAGAGACTCCAGCTGCTGCTAGTCGGTGACTGCCTGAAGTCTGCTTGTTGCTTCTCTTCGCTCAAAATATGTATATATATTCTTATACATACTGTATATATATATATATATATATATATATATATATATATATATATATATATATATATATATATATAAGAACCAAGAGAAACAGAGTGGGACTGAGAGTTTTTAAACAAAACATCTTTGATCTTGGAGTTAAAAAAGTAACCCATAGCAGTCAAGAGGCAAATTGTGTTTATTTAATGTTATCAATATGAATAACAGGCTCTTAATATCATAATTTAATACAATTGTTTGGTAGAAAACATTTAAATTGACAACATTAGCTTTCATCATTGAAAAGTTAAGGATAAGGCTAGCGTTATTGCATATTTTTTCTTTTGGTCTATGAGAATAACAAAAACACCAATGTCTTAAGGGGGCAGCTAGCTCTCTTTTTAGCATTCTTTACACAATTATTTCTATTTCTAGTAATTTCAGTTTTCATGGAAACACCCGAGTGCAACACTATGAATGTCTTCCAGGGGAGGCATTGATTTGGCTAGGGCTGCGACTCACCATTATTTCCATTGTCGATTAATCGGCAATTCTTTCTCAATTATTGATTGATGTTTGTTCCATAGAATGTCAAAAATGGTAAATGCCAACTCAAAGATATTCTGTTAACTTTCATAGAGGAGTAAAGAAACAAAAAAAATATTCATATTTAGGAAGCTGGAATCGGAGAATTTTTATATTTATATTCATTTTTTTAATATTGATTATCAACATAGTTGGCTAATAATTCATTAGTTGACAACTAATCGATTCACCTTTGCAGCTCTAGATATGGTGCCCCCCCCCCATCTTAACAACAAGTCTAAAATATATAGTTGAAGAAAAAGAGTTTTTAATTTGAATAATTTTCTGAAGCAACTGGGCAATGTTCTTTTTAGCAAACGTTGCTCAGAGAGGGGACTATTTTTTGCTGCAGAATACTGCAAATTTGGTGACGATTCTTCGATAGCTGGATGTTTATCTATATGGAACTAACTCAAATTAAAGCACCATGCCCATGGTCATAGTAATATAAGAAAATGACACCCAGTGCAACAGAGTGGCTCATTAGTGTAAGTGTTTTAATAGTTAACGGACAAAAGTGGAGCTCTATGGCACAGAGGAATAAGATATATCAGACTTTGAATACACGGACAATATTTGTTAGTAGGGTCTATTCATTGTCTTTTTATGGGACAAAAAACATACAGAATGTACCTTATATCAAAATTAAAACTTTGGAAAATTGTTAATTCGTAAATAAGCTTTATCATGAGAGGTTTGAGAGCTCAAACCTTACAGTGATGAAAACATTCTCTTTCTTATCTTTACTTCTTCAGATCTGTCGGAGCAAAGTGAAGGAGACCCAGCAGCAATTTTTCCACAGTCTTGCAGTGAGACAGAGCCTGGCTGTGCACTTCAACATCCAGCAAGACTGTGGACACTTCCTGGCTGATGTCCCCGCCCGCCTGCTGCCCTGGGAGGAGGAGGAAGCTGAGGAGGAGAAAGATGATGATGAGGAAGATGTAAACAGACTGAAGGAGAAAGAAAAAGAGATTAAGACTGAAACCAAAGCCACAGACTCCAAGGCGACAGACTCAAAAGCTCCAAACAGTAAATTAGATCAAACCCCGACAGCAGGTCACATGAACACCGTTGGCCGCTTGAGGAGCCGAGTGGTGGTCATCACACGCGAGGTGCCCTTCCAGACAGTGGCTGACTTTGTCCGAGAAGGCGTGGCACGACATACTCATAACCCGGAGCTATACGAGCGTCAGGTCTGTCTCCTGCTGCTGCAGCTGTGCTCCGGCCTGGAGCACATGAAACCTTATCACGTGACCCACTGTGACCTGCGACTGGAAAACCTGCTGCTGGTCCACTGCCAACCTGGCAACCCCTGGAACCTGGACGTTATTGAGCCCAACAACAACAACAGCAGCAGCAGTGGCGGCGGCTGTTCTGGTGCAACCTCTGCCGGTGCTGCTACTGCTGCCGCTGCCAATGCCACCTGCCCCGCCCGCCTCATCATCAGTAACTTCTCTCAAGCAAAACAGAAAAGCACTCTGATTGCCTCCGACCCCGGTACGCTACGCGACCAGTCGCGCCTCGCACCAGAAATTGTCACGGCGACTCAGTACCGCAAGTGTGACGAGTTCCAGACTGGGATTCTCATCTATGAGATGCTGCACCGGCCCAACCCCTTCGAGGAGGCGCCGGAACTGAAGGAGCGGGAGTACACCTGGGCCGACCTGCCACCGCTGCCTGTCAGATCGCTCTATTCACAGGGTCTGCAGCAGCTGGCCCGGTTACTGCTCACTGTCAACCCCTCTGAAAGGATCCGCATGTCCGAGGCCCGCGCATGCCTGCAGTGCCTCCTTTGGGGCCCTCGGGAAGACTTGTTCCAGGCACTGGGCTGCAGCAGCACGGGTCCCATATCAGGGGCCACTTCCAGCCAGCGCGAGGCCACCCTCCAGAACTGGCTGGACCTGAAGCGGACTCTAATGATGATCAAGTTTGCTGAGCGCTCGCTGGATGCAGCTTGCGGTGTGAGCCTGGAGGACTGGCTGTGCTGCCAATATCTGGCGTTTGCCACCACAGACACCCTGAGCCGGGTGGTGCACATCTTGCAGCAGCCGCAGCCACATCTTCAGGCCCAGAACCAGGGCCAGCCAGTACACGTAGCGCCGGGCCAAACTCAAACGCATCAAACACACACTCTCCACCTGACTCAGTCACAGCCACTGTGAGTTCTTCCAGCCAGCTGTCACTATGGCAACGGTTCCAACTCCCCCCCTGTGGTCCCTCTTCTGACGCTAATGTGTGATGTAAGCTAATAGTCAGCTTTGTTTTTGCAGCAGCCGCAGGGCTCACCTAAAACTAAATAGCTGGTTGTGCAGTATCTCTGTTTCCTTCTTGGACAAGACAATCTATAGAGTGAGGGGCTGTGTTCCCGTCATGATCAAGGTTATTCTTAGCACTCATTAACAACAGTGAGATGGTTAAGAGTCCAGCAAATTAAGTGTCTATCTGCCATTCTTCTCTGAACCAGTCCAAAACAAACTGAAACATTGCAGTGACTTTCCAGACATCTCCTCATTATTCACATAATCTGTTTCTTTAGCTGGTCACAGCTCATGTGTGTTAAAACACTCCACCAGTTCCAGATTTAAGATTTTTATCAATTGTGTGTGAGGGATTTCTCGATTTATATGTTTGTTTTTTTGCCAAATTCTGCAAGACTACAAACTTGTCATAGCTATATGTTAGATAATGTTTGCATTGCAGCTGTCTCCAGGATTTATTTGAGGCACTGTCAAGTGAAAAACATTTTAGATGTTTTAATATACCATAGAAAAGATTCATCAGACATTTAAAGATACACCACAGTTAGTTTCCTTCAAAGGTCTCAGTTTCTGTTGAGAAAGCATCAGAACTAACTTAACTCGGTGTTTGCCTGGAGGGCCTTGGGTTAGGCAATGGTTAGGGTTAGGTGCCTTGAAGTTAACGGTCGCACCACTGCCTGGAAGTCGACGTTGGGGGCTAATAACACCATAGAGCATTTAATTCACAGTGTTGTATTTTAAGCAGTTAACAGTTCATTCTGGAAAATACACAGATTTGAAATCTGTAAACAGGAAAGGAATATAAAACAATTTTAAAGAGACAAATGTTTCGAACCATGAAGAGGACAAAGCCTGATGGATGTCTTCAAATTCAAATCTAATCAGAGTGTAATCCTTTGTCTGAATCTTAACTGATGCAAAAGTGACATATGTTTTACCACTGAAGCCAAAGATCTGCAACAAATTGTCCACCTGGACAGTTTGAACATGTTTTTACGAGAGATTTTAATTCACTTTATTACAAAATGCAGTCAGACATGATTACAGTATCTAGATTTGTTGTCAGTGTCAAAGTTCACACAGCTCAGACACTCAGTTTACAACAGTGAATTATCACTCTTTATGGTTTAAACATTCAAAAGCCAGTCTGGAGTTAAATTGACCCCAAGTTACCCCCTTAAAAGCTTTTGTTTCATATCATACTCTACACTGTAGAGTAAGTAACCGAGGTAGGTGATGAACACTGAGCTCATTTTGGCTTTGCAGTTTTCAGAGAATATGTGCAATTACTATCTTTGTTTATTATTTCCTTTGGAGGTAACAGCGTATGAACATTTATATGCAGTCTTTTAGTAATCGTCTCTTCCATTAGTTTTGTGGCACATAAACTGATTCATTTCAGTTAAATCCTGCAAATTAAAAACCAGTTTGGTGTAAATAACTTCTTACAGTGGGTGGGAGACAGGGATGTGTCACTGCAAAAAGCTCTTCTTTGTCCATTGTGTTGTTTTTGTCAAGTTCTTCATTTTGGGTCATATGGACATTTGCACATTCAGTCTGAACGTTGGAGCTCCTCGTTGGAGACTGAGGACATGATGAGGCTGGAGAGACTGAGGAAAGTTCCCTGTGAATTTTAGGAACTGGATTGGATTTGTTTTGCAGTGTGTGGAATGTAAAGGTTTACCTGGACTGAAACAGACATTTTGGACCTGGTCTCTTCCACTTCAGAGACACTCGGCTTCCAACTCGACCACTTAGTTTCACTCATAAACTCTTTGGGTAACAAGCAACCACAGCTTTGAAGAGCAACTCAATCAGTGAGACTTGCTTCCATTCCTGCTGCCTTGTTACCCTTCCGCTTTGTTGTTATCCGGCCAATAGGACGGCAGATCCTGCTCACTGCTCGTCACTCAACAGGTTCATTCAGCTTTAATGAAATGAGCTCTGTGTTATTGATCAGCACCTTTCAGCGTGGAGTCACTGTAAGTAATACATGAACACAAGCCTCCGCTTCCCCAGAAAAAAGGATAAGAAACTATTAGCATTTATAGTTTTATACACATGGGATTATTTGTGGGGATATTGATTAGGCCTGCACGATTCAAGAACAAATATGAATCACAATTTTTTAGCTTAGAATTGATATCACGATTTTATGCCACAATTTGTTTTCTTTGTTTATTGCACACATGAAACATGACAAAACAAAACAAATTGGCAGCTATAGCACATTGCGCATCACTACAAGCCTGTAGACATAGAGGCTTCGGTGAAGAGAAGGGAGAGCATTACAGGGCTTGGGAGCAGTCTGTTTAAAACTCAAAAAAGAAAGTAGTGTTTGTGATGCAGTCGCCTTGTAAAATTAAATGAGAATCAAAGTCATTACAAAAATCTAATAATTACAATATATATATATATATATATTTTAAACAAAGTTATTTAAAAATGAAATCCCGAACAGGTGTGAATTGAGATCGTGATTTTATAACGTGCAGGCCTAATGTTGATCTAACACCCTGAAGCATCTTTATAGAAACTCAAAATTGAACAGTCCATCTGTGCAGAATGTTCTCTTGATATGCATCCGGGTGGACGATGCATTCAAACTGACAAATAGGCTCTGCATCCACCGGTTTACTTTATTTCCTCTGGTTAATGGCAGCAGTTCAGCTTGTCAGTGGTGGGAAAATGTACTTTTGGGATCAGGATCCTGTGATCCTTTTACTGCAGATGTACAGTATGTGACGTAAAGGTCCGGGGAGCGAAAATGAGACAAAGCAGGTTAGTGAGTGAGTTTGTTGCTGCATTAAAGAGTTTGTGTACTAAGGAATGTGTGTGGGCAGCACTGGTGGCTGTCCTTGTACCTAGAGATTTAAGCCTTTATATATATAAATATATATATAACCTTTATCTATTTTAATCCACACACTATTTTGTCAAGTACGGTGCACCTCTATTTCTGTCTTTAGAGAGTCTAACGATATCATTCATTCATTTTTAAAGCTTTACTTGACTTTTTTCAACCTGCTCGTTTTGGGGGAGAAAAAGGCGAGTAGTTATCACTCTCCTAACAAAGGATACATGAAAAAAACCTTCAATTCTTTAATCCACATGGTAAGGAGCATTAATGTGCAGAACAATATACAGTATTTTTACCCCTCTTGGAAAGGTATCTGCTTAGGAGATGAACCACTGAAAAAAGGCTGAAGGATGTCTTTTGAACGCACCATTAAAACACAGCATTCATCAACTGTACGGCCTGTAGCGAATATTGTTTTTCTCTCTTTGCATCGTTAATTGCCACTGAACAGAAAAATACCGAAGCTCTCTAAGGCTTTCTATTAATATGTGTACAGTTTATCTCCTGGCCTGCCACCATTTATTGTTGATCAAGTTAACCAACAGTAACAGAACAATAAATATATGTTTTTATACACTTTGTGACATTGTGTTATTGCTGTTGTGGTGTGTATGATTATATCCTCCAGGAGAGAATAATGATTTTATAGGAACTGGACAGATTATAAAAGGAAGGAGTTTAAACTAGTGGTTCTGTACTTGAGTAGATTAAATCTGAATCTATCATGATGGATTTTATTTTAGTATTTTTTTTATTAGTATTTTTTTAAGTCTATTTCACTGCCACAGTTCATTTTTAGGAGGTTTATGTAGTGAAACCCTTCATTTTAAGTCAATTTGGACCTGGACTGATGCTACAGATTTCATCAGTAAAATAAGAACCATCCTGAAGCCCTGGGCTGATGATAATGAGCCTTTAAATTATTTACAGCGGCCATACTAAAACTGGAAACATTGGTCTTCTCAAGGGTTTGGAACATCAACCAATGCCCTGGGAATTTTTTTAAAACTTGAGAAACCTGCAATAAATTGGATTTTTTTTTCTTTTGGATTTTAAGAACTAGCTCGTCTTATATTCCTTTGCTGGCATATCTCAAAGTAGCCCATGTATCTTATAGATGGGGAGCCCAGAGAGTTATTTAATTTTATATTAGATTTAGGATTTAAAGATACTTTCTTATTTAGTTATATTGCCCAACAGCTACCCATAAGCACAACATTTCTTACCAGCTCACTATTGGCCAGTGAAACTAGGGAACTATTGTTGAGCATCTATAAGATATATGATACAAGAAATGTCAGTAACATTTATTGTATATTTTTTGAAATACAAACTTGAGTGGCTATAAATCACTGTTTAAGCCACCTGACAACACCATGAATTTAGCAACACATGTATGAGTCACACAGGCTCAGTAAAGGGTGTTTTGTACATTGCTTGTATTGGAACAGAAGGTAGTTCTGTGCTAACATCACTACAGTAGCTGCACCACCAGATGGAGACATTTAAAAGGCAATGAAAAACGCAGAATGCACTAAGCCTCAAACTTCCATTGTTTACAATGTAAATACATTGTTACATTATCACATTCAGCTCGGTGTGGATGAGTGTGAAGACACGCTGTATGAATTTTGCAGGATAAAAAGGCAAAAATGTTGACAAGTCTTACTCATTTCCGTCATTGAAAAATGGGAAATGAGGAGTCTTTTTTTATCCGGATTATTAGGATGCTCTATTTCTGTCTTTTCAGACTTAGTGTATTTTAAGTAGGCACGTCCGGCAAATTACCGCAAGTTCCAGTTCCAGTTCAGAGGTGAGAGAGGTTTTTTGATCAGACAGCACTGCTGTTGGCAAAGTTGATTTTAAATCTCATTATTCCTGTTCATCATGCTCTGTTTGTTTCTCTGGCTTCATCTGCCATCCAATGTCACATTGGCCAGAGTATATCTGCTGTGCTGCATTTGATCGAAGTGTTAACATCATTTACCTGACCCTTGCAGACCTCGACTCTGCAGAAATTGGAAAAAATAATGAGGAATAAAACTCGTTTTTTACTACTCCTTTTGATTTTTATTATGACCATGTATGGTGTTGGTGTTGTGCATCTCTTCCAGGACCCAATGGGAATGCCTTACTTTGAAATCCACTTCCTTAAGCTGTGTTGAGTATTTCCTGTTGTTGTCCTCATGTTCATCAGTCTGGAGCCAGAGCGATGCTCCAGTAGGTTTATTACCTGTATTGTGATGCCATTCACTTAATCAATAATCTGGTTGAATGAGGTCAAAGCAGGCCAAACTGGAGGCCAGGGTCCCTGCACGGGGCTGAAGGAGATTCTCAGTAGGTAACAGTGAAATAACTGTTACCATCTGTTATGTATATGTAACTTAGTGATAATGTCCCTGGGTAGGAAAATAAAGTATAAGTCAAGATGGAATTGTCTCAATTTCTATATATAGTGTTAAAGATGTGATAAATGCTTGTCATAGATGGAATAATAACAACAGGTTGAGGATGATAATTCCTTCTGACAAGTACAACTGTTTACCAGTCTGAAAAACTTTAATCATGCATCATATTTTATCAACTAATCAAACATTTAACATGCAAAACTGTATTTTTCCAAGCAGCGTAATATGATGGCAGACAAATAAAAATAGAATGCCCTTAAAGTGTTGTAAAACTAAAACGAGTCTCATAAATTACTCAAATAAAATGAAGAGATTTCCTAATTGGATTATAAAGCCCAGTGTAACTAATGGCTTTATTAAAAGCTAATAAATAACGTATAGTGCTTTAAACATCTGTAATAATTAGTACACTTTTGTCCTGTGTCTATCCTTCAATAACTAACTTGCTTTGACTACTGATCTATAAAGCAATAGTACATTATTTATTAACATATATAAATGTAACAAACCCTTAACAAAACCTTAATTTAATAACTTGACTTTACTAGCCTTGCACTGCATAGCAGCAGGGCGCGGAGTAGTAGTTTGATTTACTGGGAATTGATAATGTGATTATGAATTAAGATGAGTGTTTTGCTACCAGAGGTGTGATCACTGCACCCTGCCCACCTCCGGTATAGACAACTTTATGTAATTCCACACTGAATCATCCCTGACAGCTGAAATGATGAAAGAGAAGAGAGAAGGAGATTTATTCTTGGGACCCCAGGAAGGTCTAGTGGGAGTCAGTTTGAGGAGGCATGTTGAGGAAGGGTATGTGTGTGTGTGTGTGTGGGGGGGGGGTCCTGAACTACACTTACACCTCCCATCCCATCCTCCCCCCAGTGCGACCGTTGCATAACACCTCTGTGTGTGTGTGTGTGTGTGTGTGTGTGTGTGTGTGTAAGGAGGAGGAGGCGGTGGTCTTGTTATTGAGCGGCCCGGCGGTGTAAGTTGCGCTGCAGGGGTGGGACTTTCTCTCTGCAGTCAGTCGGTCAGGGGTTAGATGCTGCTCATACAGAGAATGCCTCTGGTAGCAGCTTTTTATACTCTAGCGGACAAGCAGCACTAAAACAGACGGACACCTCCGAGTGGAAGATAGATCCTCCTCCTCCTCTTCTTCTTCACCCTTTTGCTCATCTTCCTCCTCCAGTTGGCCGCGTCTGAAAGCTTGTGGATGCGCTGAGACGGGAGGAGTGTAAACGCCGTTTCCCTCCCCTACACCGCCTCCGGGATACTAGACCGGACCGGCACCGGTGTCATTGGATGGAGAGAGGTGCCTGAAGAAGGGAGAGCGGTGGAGTTGGTCTACCCCCTTCTCCTCCTCCTCCCTCCTCCTCCTCCTCCTCCTCCTTCTTCCCTACTGCACCAAAAGAAAACTCCGGGTAAGAAATACGTGCTAACTCAGGCCATTTGGCCCCATCAACCACCTGCCATTTGCCGCTGCGCCTCTGCACGCCTCATGGCATAATTTGGGACTGCCATGCGTCTTTTTTTCCCTCTTCCTTGCTTCTTTGTTGACAGTAAATGGATTAACGGTCATTTAAAGCTTGTGAGGCATTAGCTGCGCGTGTGAATGCATCTCAGCAGACGGGATGGCAGGCATTGCTGGCTCGGCGTTTCCGCGACTCCAAATCATTTCTCTCAGTCGAACCAAATTTTGATTTGCATTGCAAGTCCACCTGAACTGGGAGCAGGTTGTTGGCTGTGGGAGTGATCGGCGGCTAGAGGGGTTAAAGGGACAATAACATATTTGGCACCCCGAGCAGCAGGAGCTGTCCATTCAGCACCACTCTGCTCAGCTGTAACTGTAGCCTTTAAAACTTCGTGCTGGTTTGATGAGCAGTTTTAGATCCGTGAAAAGTCAGATTTCTTTGCTCTGCTTTCAGAGCTGCAATTAATATTTATGCATTGAATACTTTGGAAACCCACTGTAAGACTGGGTATGATTTGAGGGTCTGCGGATTGAGAGCGTAGTATGCTGCACAGTGTGATTTTGGGCTCAATAAATAAAATGGATTTGCCTGTATGCTTCAATTTCCATTCCTGAGTTACCTAATTTTGCTGAATATGAATACATTATAGCCAAAAACCTTTAGTGTTAGATGTGATCCTAACACAAACAGCTGTGTGAGAACTTTGCCCCAATGAACTGCAGTAACATAAGTTAAGTCTGAGTTGGATGTAACGGAATGAAAATTAACCTCATGGTTATAGTGACCATCACGGTTTTTGATATTATTGTTTTATTTTTAAAAATCGATGATTTTCTTCCTGCACGTTCTGATCTTCAATCAACAGTCCTTTTGTATTCTTATAATTACCAAAATATGCACATGCTTCAGTCCTCTTAGAGGGCTGATAAATGTCCTGAGCGCTTTCTTCTCCTCCTTCCACCATGATTCCAACTTCAAGAAACGTCGTAGGCTACTCGGTGCCTGCGCCCCAACTTCAGGAGGCTCGGATGAAGCTGGGAAGGATTAAACACACCGTGGTAATCCACCGTGATAATAATGGTATTTTAAATAAAAATGGTGATTGTTATCGTCAACATTTTTATTGTGTTTACCGTTATACAGGTAATCGTTACATCCCTGGTCTGTGTGTTCAGAGAATAACAAAGATTGAGAATATACTGTAAGCATTCAGTCAATAGAGATCTTTCGTTCAGTGCTTACAAAGTACTGAGTCCTGATTGTTAGTACTCTCAACTTAAACAGTGTTTGCTTGTGTGGCACTTGTTGTATTCAGGGGTTCACATCGTAGGGCAACCAAAACAATATATTTCAATGTTTTGCTCTTTAAGAGCATTTTTTGCATTCATTAGGAAGTTGACGGAAGAGAGATGACAGGAAATGAGGGTAGAGAAAGATGCAACTAAGATCCCTGTCCTTGTCAAACTGGTTGGGGTTCACTGTTGGTGCTCCTTTAGACCACCAGGACATCCCATATTATGAAATATTGGATAGTTTTATCATTTCAGGCCTCTAAAAACTATTCAAATGAAACAGTTTAAAAAGATCACATCAGTCTTTGGTTAAATTGCTCATGACATTATGTAACCTGTGCAATAAGGGTTTGTGAGTGGACACTGCTTTTTGTTTTAAAGGGTCCCAAGCCATAACAGGTTGGGAATCTGTGTCTCAATGAGAGAATAAGGATGCTTGGGTTTTGAATGTTGCTTTTGACCCATGTTATTTCTATAAAATGGTGCAGATAATGGCACCTGAAAATAACAATGTATACTGGTTGGTGTCTATCTTTTAGGCTTTCAGTGGTTTTAGATTATGTGGATGTCTGTGACCTTTGGAGCTATAGTCCTATTTACTGGAAATAAAGTTGACTGATTTTCCCTCTAACACTTTCTTGGCTTTCTAGACGTCCAGTTTCCTCTAAAGCCGCCCGTACTGATTCTTTTTTTACCTCTTGGCTTCCTTTCTGTGTTCCATCTCAAAAATGAAATGTGTACTGATTACAAGGAAGGCGTTTTCATCAATTGACAGTAAAAAGATGTGTGGGAGTAGACAGTCTGCCTGTCAAAGCTGTGATTTTAAGACAATGAAGCACGTTCAAATCCCAAAAGAGGAACATTCACCTGAACCCCCGCTCCTTCCTTCTCCAGCTCTTAGAGTGTGTATGCTTTCTAATGATGCTGGAGGTCTGTGTGAAGAGGCTTGGCAGTAAAGCTACAATAACGTGTGTGTGTGTGTGTGTGTGTGTGTGTGTGTGTGTGTCACTGGGCCTCTCGCTCGGCTGAAATACGACCTACTCAGAATTCAATTCCTCCACCAGCACTTGCAATCATCTTAGCCATTCGTTTAACACCAACACTCTTTCTCGCTCTCTGTCGTGGGCTTCCCCTGCTTCCACCACACACACGCTTACACACACACGCTCACACACACACACACACACACACACACACACACACACACACACACACACACACACACCACTTTCCCTCTTCCTGTGTCACTGTTGAACCCCTCAGAAGAATAGTGTTATTAAATTAAGAAAACTGAAAGCACTTAGATGAACTCTGGAGTAACATGGCTCTGTGGGTCAATTTATATTTCCAGAATAGATTATTTAATAGATTGCCTCACTTTTTGGTGAATGCATGTTGCCAGAGCAGTTTGCTGCCAAATGAAGCTACAGCTCATTTTCCTGATGCCTGGAAACGCATCTGTATAGTAAATGTGTAGCTAGCTCTGGTTAGCTTAGCTTAAGACTGGAAACAGAATTGAGTATGGTTTAAAAAAGAATTGTTGATTGTTAATTAATGGGCTTTTCCTTTAGAGCCTGGCTAGTTGTTTCCCTCTGTTTCCAGTCTTAATAGATAATAGATATAAATAGAAGTGTAAAAATGACAATTTGCAGTTTTGCAGGGGGTTTATGTACAAGACAATGGCTGAAAGTAGTTCCAGCCATTTGTACCTGAGAGTTGCTGGTTGGAAGATTTTGTTACCTTTGAGAATTGTTGGGTCTGTGTAAATTATAGAGTTTGCTCTTGTACTCTTATACTGTATCTGTAAAGTGTCTTGAGATAACTCTTGTTATGATTTGATACTATAAATAAAAATAGAAGTAATATAGTTAAATTTGCTTTCTGACTGTAAATTATGCATGTACAGTGTAACACTGTTAATTCTGTGTTGTACATGGTGCTTTAAAAGAGAACGATCTGACAACTGAGGAAGAGGTGCAACGATCACAGCGCTTTACTTTTCCATAATGTAACTTGAATCTGAATCTAAAGTTGAGTGATAATGTTACATTGTGACTGACATAAGAACATAGCTAGCTAACAACCATGGCTAACAACCCGATCACCTCAGTAAGCGCCATTGCACGTTAGCTCATTGGCTCATTGTAAGAACAATGTTGCTTTATTTGTGTGAGCGACTGTATTTCACATTATTTTAGCTAAGTTGTGTTATAGACCTATAGTCAGCACGAGCTCAGTTTGCATGTTTTCTATAGAAAACATTGAGTGAAACTAAAGCTAGCTAACGTTAGCCTACATTCATTAACATTAACCCTATCTCCCGAGGTATGAGGACTGCCCCATCTGTAGTCTGGATGAAGAAGTATAAGAGCATCAAACTCCAGATAAGGAGGCAAGTTGAGGTGGTGGTTGGGTCAGACAAGCAAAGGACTTACTGGGGTTTGTGTCCCTTTTGAAGAAAAAAAAAAGAAAGCTGTTTTAGCTTAACAGAACTTGGTCATGTTCTGCATCATGTGCACTTTCGGAAAGTAACGTAACCGATGTACTGATTTTAACACAAACCACAATCTTTTTCTTAATGTAAACAAGTAGTTTGGACAAGTAGTCCAACGTTTACTATAGATATGGGTCGCATTTCTGGTTACCGCTAGGGGTGCTAATTTATGAAATGCTCTTATGGGTCGTTTTTTTAAAGGCTAGGTGTAAACAACCTATATTTTCATATGGTTTAACTCATTGTCCAAAACATGTTTTAGGTTTTTACCTGCTCATCTCATATTGAAAAAAAATACACTGAAATGAAAATGCATTTTTTTACTCTTGGTATTAGTTTTGACTTCTAATTAGACAAAATTCATCCAAAAAAAAGAAGACATTTAAAATGACTTTGCAGTGACAGCACACATTCAGTACATTAATGTTCCAGTAATTTCATTGGTGCAATATCTGTGTGGACAGGCATAAAAATAGTTTGTAATATCACTTCAGTTCCGACGCCCACATCACAGCAGTTTATGAGCTGGGATATAAATCCCTTCTGTCCCATCTGTGATTTGAGCATTTCAAAGTAACATCTAACCTATGATGCATAAAAACTGTCTTACTGTACAAAACTTTTGGATCTGATTCTTTGGATCAATTACTTAATAGCGGATCAATAAAACTGTGGATTGGCTCCAAATCACTGTTCTGCCATACTTTAAGCTTCCACCCACCCTCACATTACCGAATGAATGGACTTTTTTCCAAAACATTAAGTCAGGTCTGACAGATGTTTTAGTGGCACTAAGTGCTTTCCCTGTACTGTGTTAGCCTGATTGTCAGGTTCTTAAGCTAATAAGTTGTAGGTATAATGAGTTCATAGGATGGGAGTTTTGACACCAGGGCTCCATACTTCAAGATTGCAAAAGTGATGACAAATCAGTGGCATGGGGAAAGTCCATCCAAGTGCGGAAATAAGTGAGAAGTCCTCAGCAACTTCTTTAACTACCCTGCTGACTGTGGTTGTATTGAGATGCATCCACATATGTGAAACCATGATCAAGCTTATTCTGAGAAATACCATGTGCTCTGTCATGATTTGACAGGAAAAAATAAGCTTGAACAAAAAAACCATTATTTTTACATACCGGTAATTATTCAGCAGTTTCATTCAACCATGCAAGCATTCTGTCTCCATTTGTCTGGTTTGATTGTGTATCCCCTCTGTACATTACCCTTTTCAACATCCTGCCGTTTAATGGGGTTCAGAGTGAAGTCAGCAGTCTTTTTCTCATAAGCTCATCACAAACTGCACAGAAAGCTTTTCTCTGTCTCTGGCAAAGAAAATATTTAAACAGATTTTTGGAGACAAATCAAATTCCAGTGACAGTTGTTTAAGTAGATCTTAGAATAATCAAAGTAGACAGAGCGAAGACAATTCTCCGCTTGCTGGTACACTCAAAGGCGCCATTTCCATTGATTCCAATATGAGTTAAACTGATTTGCTAACATCTTTTGCAAAGTAGACTCAAGTATCTCTGTTAGTTTTATAATGGATAAAACATCGATTGAAACTAATCATAAAATAAAAATAAACACTAGTCAAGAGGATACATTTTTTTGGAGACATCTTGCAGATCAAGTTAAAACATAACCCCCTTAACTCAAGTAAGCACTTTCTTTGTTAGACATGTTTGTGCTGTGGTTCGAGGGACGGCAGCGTCAGAAACTTTCTACAGTCCTTCATGATCCCCAGTGGATGCA
The DNA here is from genome assembly GCA_026937815.1 of Etheostoma perlongum. Lineage (NCBI taxonomy): Eukaryota > Metazoa > Chordata > Actinopteri > Perciformes > Percidae > Etheostoma > Etheostoma perlongum. Next base: position 25,710,448 of record CM049378.1, on the reverse strand, counting down.
TACTGACTTTGATGAGCCCCATTTTTTTTGTTTGTGATCATTTTTTTATTGAGAAAGGTGATGTGTAAACATCTTTACACATCACAGTTTTAGCCCTTTCTTTTCTTTTTTGTTCAGCCTCCCTACACCTTAACACACACACATACAATGTAAGACAATCCAAAACTAAACCAGAAAGTGTACCCCAAACCCAACCTCTCCCACCCTAGATCTCTCCCCCCATAAACAAAATGAAAGACTAGAGACGATGATGCTGCACCCATTCTTTTATTAAAGTGTATGTTTCATCCCATTGTTGATTGTTTTAATGCTGGCGTCATGTATTCGGGCCATGGACCACTCCATCGAAACAATTTATCCAAGTGAGTTGGCCCATTGCTGCCAGGTTAAGGTTTGAGGCGGCTGCCATCTCAAGGCCGACTTTGGTGATCCCCATGACTGGTTGACATTTTTGGTTTTGAGTGAAATATGTCAACCCCTGTTGGATGGATTGCTGTGGAATTTGATATGCATTCACTGCTGTTGACTGTGTCTTGTTTTCACATCCATTGCAGACTTCAGCATTCATGTTGTGGTTTAGGTACTTTAAACACACTCAGCATGGCCACTGAATTCGCACAATAACAGATACCAGATCGCGTGAGAATCACAGCATTGCATACACAAAAATGAATCTTTTCAGGCTTGAGGTAATGCATTTCTTTCTTAATTACAAGCTAACCAAACCATTCAGCGTCCAGTAATGCGCTACTGGATGCTAACAGCGTGGTTTAGGTGTGTGTGACAACCGTGACTGTTTGCTCAAATCAACAGTGGCGGCCTTGTTAGACGGACAGTTAACCAGAACACCTGCCAGGTGTTTGTTTTTTAAAGCGTCTGCCCTTTTCCAATCTGTTTCCAATGACGCCTACTCAGATGGTTCTATGTCACTATCTGGCATGTCAGGTTAACACTTAGCAGCCTTTAGGAGTGAAGTAGCCTTGCCAAAACAAAGTTTGAGTTCAGGGTTTGTTTTTTTTAACTCAGAGTGATTGATCTGATTGGCTGCAGCGTGCAGGTTCTTCCTGTCTCAGCTGGCGCCACCGCTGACATTTGAAAGCCGGCGCCAGCCGGTGCAATGCTCTTTTTTTTAACCATGCACCAAATGAGCTGTCCAAACCAGAAAGTCAAAGTGTAGCTGGCATGGACACAGATACGTGAGGAGGTAGAACGTTTCAGTGCGGCAGTTAATTTGATTATGAGTCATTGGGCGAGATTAAAAGCAAAGTTGATTGATCAGTTGTTGGGAGAGCGAGCTGACAGGCCTGTGATCCCTTCTGCTTTCTTCTTCTTCTTCTCCTCCCAGCTGCTCTCTGTTTTTCATTTCCTTTTGAACACAGACACTTATCTTTTATTTATTTTCCCATACCACTTCTTTCTATTATCTTATCCCTGTTTCAGGTCTCTCCTTATCTAACCTCTCATTTCTTCTATATTTTTTTCTCCTTTTATATTTCCCTGGTTTAAATCAGGTCTTTTCTTATTGATTAAACCTGTTTTAACATGCTGCTCCAATAGAGGGGATTGCTTGTTTTCTTTCTTAGTGGCTGTTTGAAGAAGACAGTGGCAAAGATATGTGCAGAATCTGCTGCTGTCTGAGCAGGCGTGTTGGGTGACAGTGATTTGTGTTGGCAACCCTGCACCAGAACACAAAGAAACCAAAGAAACTTTTTACAAGATCCATGAGTCTAAAATACACACTCAGTCTTAGAACTATGATTATGATTATATGGATACTGACAAAAGGAAAACAAGTGAAAGATATGCAAGCATGAGCACGTACTGCTACAGAAGTTAAAGAACCGCTAAGATATGATCAAATCCAACACTACGTCACTGATAGACTTTAAAAAAATACGAATTTGCATCAAGCAAGCATAGTGTTATACCAGCTGAAGGAGATCTTGTCCTGGTGTATCTTGTCTTGGAGTGGAGCATCTCTCACTCCGCTGCAAAGTACAACTAAAAATAACATTCACATGTTCATATTTTGTGTATAAAGGGTTAAAACACCTTTTAAAAACACAATGAAACTATATTATTTATGAAAGGTATTCCCATTGAGGTGTTTACATCAGTTTTGCTATTCCGATTAATTATAAGAATTGCAAAAACAATGTGCTTGATATTTAAGAGGGGGTGGTTATTGCTGTAACTGTATCATGTGCAGTAATGAATGAAATTCAACCACTTGACAAAAGAATGTTAAATCAAGCTCCACTTACTACTTTTTCTTGAGTTTTCGGAGCTTCCATTTCCTCCCGATCAGATGGTGTTTGCTCAGTTGTCGTAATGTCATAATGTCGACAAACAAATAAAGTTTCAGCTTAAATGGTAAATGGCTGCATTTTTAAAGCAATTTTATCAAAGTGGTTAATAATTTGCCTCTCATACACCAAGTCACACAATCACACACTGATGGTAGGGAGACACTGCGTGGCCTAATCATCCGGAACAATTTGAGGTTCAGCGTCCTCCCCAAGGACACTTTTATGTGGACAGTCTTCTTCACTGCCTTTTGTTGGTGCGTATCTTGGCACATTACCTCCTCCTTAGTCTCGCTTTGCCGGACCTTCATGTACAGCACTGTGGAGGAGGGTCAGGCTAGTCATATTATATAGTCATAGCATACTGGGATGGGAGAAAAACATGCTCTGGTATATTGGCATTTCTTTAAACCAATCACAATCGTCATACGTGGCACTTAAAATAGCCTCGTGAAGAAACTTGTTTTGGTGGAACTCCACCAGAGTTTAAAATTCCAACAGAAAGAAAGCAGAAACAAACAGACATTGACGAAAAATATAAGCATCCGCCGGAATGTCCTGCAACACAGGAGCAATCCCAGAAGTGGAATGTCGAGGATATAGACCACCTCCACCTGTAGATCAGTGAAAGAGAATTGTCAGGAATGTGTATATCCACAGGTTGTCAGGCGACTGTTTTTAAGGTAAATTATAATGTTCAAATTATTGTTGTGATTATACTGTATTTTGGACCCCAGGAAGAGCACTTGATGTCAATGCAAAATATAATGGGGATCCAAATATACATAAAAAAAAATGAAAAGTCTGATTAGTTGTTAGAATAACAAGGCAAAAAAAAGTTTGCATGGGCAGTTTAACTCACTTCTTGCAGCTTGTGTGTTAGCACCATCCTGTGGTGGTAAGGACGAGGGACTGAAGCACCAAACAGTGTTGGAACTGACATGCACATTTCCTTTTTGTTAATGTAGCACATTAATTTAGAACAGTTAACAGTCAGAGTCACTGGAACGCCTTTAGTAGGTGTCCTATAACACTTTTTTATGGACACCCAGCAGCCAATCAGAATTAAGTATTCACCCAGACCATAGTATAACCAGCAGCAACGGTCACATACAACATTACGTTCTTCTCTAGCAATATCTGCTTGTGATAACCTAATCGGGGTTTCTATTTTAGCCAATTATTGCACCTGTTTGACTAGTCACATGACATCCAATTCCTTACATCCACTGCCACAAATTAACAGACTGTGTCTCTTTCTTTTCCAATGTATTTCTATTTGAGGAAAGTTGTTAGTATTCTGCCACCTTAAAGCCACTGAGGAACCAGGGCACCCACGCTACCTCACAGATTATTCATCATCTGTCTGAAACATTATACTGCTCTCTCCCTCTCTCGTTCTTTCCCTCTCCATCTTTGATCCTCCCTCCTCTTAGGCTTCCTCTAGACCTCCTCTACACTCATATGTTACCTGTACCCTTGTACAAAGCTGATTTTTTGTTATTTTTCTTTTTTTGTTGTTGTTGTTTTGTTTTTGTTTTTGGGGGGGTCCGCACTTCCCTCTCTGCAAGAGATTCGCAATGCTTTGCAAATGCCATATCAGCAGATGTCAGTGGGCCCTGCACTGCGTCAGCCACTTTAATTGGCCTGCATGGCTGTGGTCCGCAAAGCGCTCGTCAGAATTGAATAGACCCCCCCAGCCTTTTCTATATCATTAGTGTAATGCTCTCATTTCTCCTGAGCAACTGACATATGGGGAGATTCCAACAAGCGGGGGTGCAGGAGGGGAGGTTGGGTGGAGGAATGAGTCACCCGGCATCGTCCATCGCTTCTTTTATTTTTGTTTTGCGGAGGAAGACAAAGGGGGAGCAGGAAAATACTCTTCTCTTTTCTCTCTTGAAAAACAGCACCTGCTGCTATTTTTTTGACAAATAACCATGTAAACTGGACCCCAAAAACTACTTTTTCATCTTTCGCAGTCCTTGCAGTTACAGTCGAATTAAAGTATATGCTCACGCAGGAACAGTACTAATGTCTGAAAATCAATGTGTGTCAGGAGCTCAACATACTGTATAATTATTTATGATATTTACAGATGTATTTTATTGCTGTCTAAAATATGCCCTCAATCTTTCCCAAGTCTTTCAACATGAACTAGAGTAAACATAGCCAGGTGTGCGTCTGCTCTCACTGGAAAAAACAGCAGCATCAGCAGCATTAGTAATTAGATTTAAAACCACCCAGGATTAGGTTTTTACTGACATGCAAAGTCTTGAACAATAACTATAAAGGACGGCCAGATAGCTCAGTTGGTATGTCGTTCTGCATCTCGTTCCCCCTCTCTCTCCCCTTTCATGTCTTCATCTGTCTTGTTGAAAATAAAGACTGAAAATGCCCAAAAAATATCTTGAAAAAAAAAAAAAAGACTAGCAAAGACGAAAGTAAGATGATGTCGCCATACAACCAGCAAACCTCAAAAGAAGGAAGTCGGGGTGGATGATTGTCTTTGTCTGCTGGCTTGTAAGGAGAGGGGGAAAAAAGCCTAATACATTTTTTCCAAACAACAATTGTGAAATGTCTGTTATATCAATGATCTTTTTGTTCTAGAGCATCTGAATTTACATCTCGTCTCTAACCAACAGTCGAGTTTCTTTAAAAGAGACCTCCACTGTTGTTACACATCAGTCTGTTTACAGGTTTTAAGGAGTTTTACTAAAAAAAGGTGTGTAAAGCCATTAGTGTCCCCAGAGTGAGCTGTGCAAAGTCTGATTAATTGTAGTCAGTTGGGACTGAAGAGTACAAGTTTGAAAACAAAAATAAACTGGGAGTATGGAGTTAGAAGAAAGTGATCGTTCCAGCCTCTGTAGCCCGCTCCTAATTTTTGCTTGAGGAGCTCAAGGCGACATTAGCCACTACTAGTCTAACACAGCTGAATCTCAGACCAAACTGTCAGCAGTCGAGTTGAATTGTGGGTAATCTTGTATTGCCAGACCTTCCTCCACAGCGCTGCGGAGGTGGATCATAGAACGTAATGGATATAGACTACATTGTGGGTAATGTAGACGCTGGGTCAATAACACATTGGTACCAAGTCAATTCAATTCAATTCAATTTTATTTATAGTATCAATTCATAACAAGCGTTATCTTGAGACACTTTACAGATAGAGCAGGTCTAGACCACACTCCAGAATTTACAAGGACCCAACAGTTCTAGTAGTTTCCTACAGAGCAAGCAACAGTTCGGACAGACCCAGGCTCTTGGTAGGCGGTGTTGGACGACCGGTTGGGATTAGAATGAAGAGTGGCAATAACAGTCACAAAAAAATAGTAGTTTGTAGTAGTTCTTTGTAGTAGTTCATGCCATAGCAGGCCACTGTGTGGCTTTACAAGGCACAGCAGGACGTAGCTGGGCACCGCAGGGCATAGCAGGATGTAACAGGGCATCGCAGGACGTGTAGCGGGACCATGGCAACAGCTGCTACCATGATTTTGGAGCCTCCCTGATCCAAGGAAACATGCTGGGCGAAAAAGAACATAAAGACTCCGGGGAATGACTCCCCAGAGCTAGGTTAGTAACAAGCATTTCTGAGACATGGATGCACACAAATGGAAAGGTAGAAAGATAGAGGAGAGAGGAACTCGGTGTGTCAAAGGAAGTCCCCCAGCAGTCTAAAACTATTACAGCATAACTAAGAGAGACAGGGTAAAGAGAGGAGCCTGGTCAGGTTAGAACTCTCCCCAACCGGATCCCATCCCTCTGTCTAGAGGAGGTGGGAAGAGAGAGAGAGAGAAATCCATCCCTCTGTCTAGAGGAGGTGGGTGAGAGAAAGAGAGAGAGAGATATCCATCCCTCTGTCTAGAGGAGGTGGACGAGAGAGAGAGAGAGAGAGAGAGAGAGAGAGAGAGAGACATAACCATCCCTTGTCTAGAGGAGGTGGATATGAGAGAGAGAGAGAGAATTAAATTTTATTTATATAGTGCTTAATCACAACAACAGTTATCTCTTTGCCTATAGCGGCGTAACTAAGGGATGGTTCAGGAGCCCTAACTATAAGCTTTATCAAAGAGGAAAGTCTTAAGCCTACTCTTAAATGTAGAGACGGTGTCTGCCTCCCGAACCTGAACTGGAACCTGGTTCCACAGGAGAGGAGCCTGATAGCTGAATGCTCTGGCTCCCATTCTACTTTTACAGACTCTAGGAACCACAAGTAACCCTGCATTCTGGGAGCAAAGTACTCTTGTAGGGTTGTAAAGTCCACCGTTCTCTGGAAAATAAATTTCATGCTTATCGAATGTGACCAGTTTTAGCCCAAACCTCTTATTAGCGTGTAACGCTAGTAGTCGGGGCACTGGTATAGTAAAAAGAAATCACTATTTTATACCACTAACAAGGCTCAAAATAGCACCACACTTCCATATTAGCATAATGATAGTCCTTTCGTGTAAACTGAAGCCTTGAGAGCTTTGTAAGTATACAGACTGTTTACACCGTGTTTGTGTCCTTTAATTCAGCCATGTTCACTCTAAGTCATGTTAGAGGCAAAATATTTAGATTGAGAGGTTATAAGGATGACTATGTTTTTAAAATGTTTTTTTACTTGAAAAGGTTGAAAATTTAAATTAATTTTGCAAAACAGTACCAGTATATTTCAGAGGAAAAATAACTCAATTTTTATTCTGGATGATGAACCAAAATGCCATTTTGAATGAATTCTGTTTTTCTTTGTGTAGTTTGTTCTAAGATCAAATCTGGCAACAATCAGACTTAACAACGTTATGGCCTCTGACATCAAAAGGCACTTGAATAGATTTTATGTTTGGATGTTGTTTTTGTTTTTTTCAGGCTGGCTGCAGCACCATGTCCTCCGCTCAGAGTGGGGATATATCAGGCTACCATCTAAGTGGTGAGTTGACAGTTCCAGCATATTCCTTTACTATTTTTTTTTTCTGCATGAGTATCTAATGCTTTAGTGGATTAATGCTTATGATTCTATCCAGACTGTTAATGTATGTGACGCTGTTTGTATTTTTATTCTGTAGTCTATTGTTTGACAGCTATTGTCACCTTTTTACACAAGATTTAAACTCCACCGGCCTCGTCTCTTGCTGAAGGCCTTGTTTTTTTTACCTTCCCTATAATTGGCTTATTTCTTGTGTTAAAACGAACAGATAAAGCTGTCAAAGTCCTCCCACGGAAGCAATTCATCTTCAGAAAGCCAGCTTGGCACGGCCTCATAATCCCTCTCTGAATGAGATGCTCTGACGTTTAATTTAGCGCGGCATTTTAATTTGTCTGTCATTTTGTCCCAAACTATTATCTGATTTACATAAAACTTTATGCATCCCAAATGCTCCCAAAGTAATCTCAATTTTCAGTGCTACTGTAAATAACAAGGCCCGAAAGAGTAGCTGACTGTGCTGAAGGATTGTGAGCTTGTCAGACTCCTACTGGTCTTAACATAAAAAGCCTTTCTCTCTGTTTTTCCTAAACGTCCACCAGTGATCAAACACCCCCATCAAATATAAAATAGGGACAGTTATGAGGCCAAATATTATGCTACCAATGCTGAAATGGAAGGACTTGATTTGTGTCTGTTTCAGTGGTGCGTAACCCGCCCGGCTGGGAGGTGGGGATCTACCTGGTGGGCTTCTTCGTGCTGCTGGCCATGGCCGGGCTCAACATCTGGAAGTTGTGGAAATCTGGAACGTTCCCCGCACCGTCTCCATTCCCCAACTTTGACTATCGATATCTGCAAGAAAAATATGGAACCTCCTTCTCAGAAGTCAGACAAAAGGTACATTTTACATGTTGTGCACAAAATATACCTATATCTTTAAAAAACAACAGGAGGCAAGAAGTTTAGTGAAGTTACAGTTAGAAGCAAAATCAACCAGCGTCTACACTTGGAGCATGTGGTGAGAAATCATGTTGCCCAGGAGGTTGAGAGCCTGCAGGTTTTTCTTTCCAAGTGAAGACAGCTGATCTCAAAGAAAGGTTTCCTGTGGCTGAAGGTTTTTTGGTTTGAAAGCTTTTCAGTGTCTTGGGCCTCAATAGCACATGATTGGCTATCTCTATTATTACAATTTCTTATTACAATTTCGGTTTATTTTTGTAAATGTGACCATTGTATCTATCGTTTATGATGACATGCACTAACCAATGTCATTTCTGAGAACTGGTAAGACGACAACATTACCAAAACAAAGATTAACAGAGCAGTAAACACTGAGTAATGATGTCATCGATCATCTTTGTTTTCTCCTCCAAATTACTTTGGCTAACCTGATCATCTGACATTTTTCTTGCCCATTTCGACCTCTTGTTAGCAACGTCACTGTGTTTATCAGACCTCAGCAGTTGCTTTGGTGAGTGCAATTTTAATGACAGCAATAATGGTAAAACTAGAAAAAGTTGATATGAGTTAAGAAAAAGCAACTAATGTAAAACATAATGTGAAAGGCGTTGTTCATAGTGATTAACCTACAGGGAGTTATCACCTGAATCAGCAGCTCCGCTCACAAAGCCTTATAGTGAATTTCATTTTTTAAATGTCCATGTCCGGCTCGCAACTTTACTGTTCTGGTATAAATATTCTGTATTAATACTATATGCTAGAGTAACTTTTAAACAAACCCTTAAAGACTACAAGAGTACTAGTGAATAAATCCACAGAAGTAACAACACAAGATCTTCCTGTAGTTCCAAACAGTTCACTAGGCCTGGGTATCGAATTCTATACTTTGAGTATAGAAAAATGCCTTGTCAAGTAAATCTCATCAGCGTCAGTGAGCCAATAAGCATGCAGCATGCTTCTACTAAGATAAATATGCTGGCGATTGGCTGTCTAACATTACAGGTTGTAAAAGGCATGCAGGAAGCTGAAAAAATTTGCGTAGTTTCAAAATATGTATCGGTATCATCGGTATCGGTACAGGTATTGGCACTTTTTGAACAATACCCAGCTCACTGTGAGTTTTCTATCTCAGTACTTTTTAAATTGTTCTTCATCCCTTACTTAATTACTCCTTGAAGCGAGTCGCTGCCAACAACCACCGGCGGACCTCTGCCACTTCCAGCCGCAAACCCAGCCTGGCCCTCTGTGACACCCCGGACGCTTTCAGGGACCTGGGCCACCTGGAGCTGATGAGCCGGGAGTTGGACCCGACAGGCATGGCTCAGCTCCACCGGTCCATCTCCACCGACTCGCTCAGCTCCATTTCCTCCATCGCCAACAACTTCGGCCACGACTTCACCGTCGGCCAGCTGGAGGTGACACTCGAGTTTGAGCAGTCCAGGCAACCGGGTCAGGAGGCGGGCGTGCTCCACATCGCTCTGCACCAGGGCAAAGACCTGCTGGAGAGGGAGGAGGGAGACTTCCCCGGCTGCTTCATCAGAGTCTCCCTGGGGCCAGAGGATCTCAATGTGGGAGTCACAAGGGTAAGGAAGCCGTTGTCTTTTTGTGCTCATATGAATACGTGTGTCTTGAAATGATTAACAGGAAAAATCAATGAAGTGATTTTATGTGGTTCTCTTCAGTGTGTGGAGCTACGTGGACTTGAGTGTGAATGCTTAACATTGAAAATAGTAGTTGTGTCTCTTTGAATATTAAAATCTAAAAAGATTTAGAGGTTAGTTATGCTGAGCAGAAAATTACGCACCAAGAAACACAGCAATGCGTGAGGAAAAAGGCAGTGAAGAGGAATACTGCTAGCAAGTTAACATTACAGTAAAAAAATACATCAGCTTTGCAAATGGAATAAAATACATTCAAGACTTTTGTTAGACCTCATGGATGGTGCAAAACCCGACGCAAGCGTCTTTGCTATTTTAAGACCATCCAGCGCCCACGTTGTTTGAATAGCAACTGCACCTGCGCCTCAGCATCTTTGCACCCATGGGCATGCTGGTCTTACATGAAGGTGTGTGCAGGTGAATTCTTGGGGCATTGCTATCTTGAGGCAGCGGGAAGTGATCGAGTAACTAGCAAAAGTGGATTTCGACACGCCCTAAACGCACCTGCGCCATTCGCTTCACGGCATGCACTTTTAGATTCTTAAAATGGAGTCCAATATGTACTGTATGTATAATAATGTGGTGGATATCTTTACCAACTTTGATGATTTACATCTAATAGACAGTTGTATATAGAGACATTTCAGTCTGGACAAACGTGATGGACAGACCAGGCCAAGACGCTAGCATGGCTAAAAATAGCCATTGCAAGGTCACGTTGATTGTTTCGTCCCACCAACAGTCCAAAACTCAAAGGTTGATGATGAAAAAAAATGATACAGCAAATTCTCACTACAGAGTGTGTTTGTAAGTGTGAATACATGTGCAACATGGCTATTATGTCAATGTTAAACAAAGACAATGCTGTTTTTTTAGTGTTTCAAATATTCTTTGAGAATTAGATAATTATTTAATTTCATCGTTAGAGACTTTCAGCATAGGCTAACTGCCACCATACTACTAATGGGGCTGAGATTCAGAACTGAGGGGGAAGACAAGCTTCTCAGAAAATTAATTAGCTGTTAAGCCGTGACGATAAACTCAGGCAAAGGACTGAGGATAAAAGTGGCTCCTGACATTGAGGGAACGCAGTGAGGCTGTCACGTCTGAAGCTGGTAAGCTTGGGGGGCAGCTTTGGCTCCCTTGAACTGTGTTGAAGATTTTAGCCGTGGCTGAATTTTACAGAGACAGTGATACGTCCCACAGGGTGAGAAGCGCTTGATCCTGCAGCTTGACAAGGCAATTCCTTTCTGTCTGATGGAAGAGCCCATTTCATTTCCTTGAGTGGCGAGCCCCCTGGGAGCTGGACGTAGTCAGGAAGGCCGATTTCACATCCTTTGCCTTCATCAGGAATAGATGTGATTGACTTTCAGTTCCCTCACTCTGAAATGTAACCTGTAACTTTGTTTTACCTGCAATTGAGGTTATAATGGTGATAATATGTACTTTACAATAACATTTATAACAATCCTTACAAAAAGAAGTGATTCATTTTCAGTTCACTCAGTTTAAATATTAATGGTGATGCTGCAAGTCACGATATAATATAGATGAGTGGTGATAAGATAAAAGGGTTGTTTTATATGACAATATATAGGCCTACCATGAGACAATATAAACCATATTATCCTGTTACTAGTTGTAAAAGGCCTTTGGGCACAACAAATCAATGAGCAAGACAATATGATGACGTACAGGTATTTCATTTTCTGGATTAGTCAATTAGTCTGAGTTTATTTTTCCTTTTAACCTAAACTTTTCTCAATTAAAATCCCAGAAATATTATGATTTATAACATAATGTAAAATGTTATATTGTGATGTCGGATTCATGTACTGTACGTATCAACACCCATTTTTACCAGAACAAGAGAAAACAGAGGTCATTATCAAAATAAAAACACTCATTGTAATTAGTTTTTTTTTTAATTCTGTGCTTTTACTGCATTTGTTCTTTTAATTACAGCCATTAATTTTCTCTATTTGCAATCATAAGTATTTGTTTTTCATTGTATTATAAATCTGTTTGTCTTGTGTCTTTTGTGACGCATTTTGTAACTTAAAATCTTATAAATAAAGTTAATAGAATTTACTTACCATTACGTACTACCACCATACTTTCAGTTACTAAGTCAACATTTTTAAGTTAGTATGTAAGTAACTAACTAATAATTGACAGAAAGGCAGTTTGAATTATTTCAGCCAGTGCATATACCTCTGTTTATTTCATGTTTTCCGGTGAAGTCCAGACTAGTCGAAACACTTGTTTCTGTCACATCTACTGCAGTCAAATTCAGTGTTCACTCGGAAGGAATAACTGCACATGGCTAGGCACATGTAATGACATTTGTAGCATGTTTAGAGGCTAAAAACATGTTAAATTTGCCCTGTTAAAGTCTTTTGGGTGCTAACACTAGCAGGTGGATAACTCGGTGTAGGCAGCACCCTACTGACAGCACTCCAAATTTATAAACAACAGAACTACAGTATGTATTGAAATCGACAGGAATTTCTCCTTTAATCTGAAAAAACTAGTATAGCCTATATTAAGTTATGTTTTAGTTTTTTTTAGTGTCTCATAATTTGATTTGCTTGCATTCTTGTCATGCATATTTTTTCCTGGCAGAAATGTGTTTTTCTTTGACTTTCTTTGGAATTCTCAACTAAAACAATGAAAGCAAAGCTTGAATCTAACATGAAGTGACCTTTCGGCAGGAAGAGAACAAGGCGACATCCCTCCATCTGCCACACCTGCTACTCGCCTTCTGCTCTTAGCGAGACGCTGCCAGAAAACTCACTCGCCTCGTGTCAATGTACCGGTTGTCTTGTACAGTTTGTGCAGGCTGACAGAGACGGCACATAGACTCACCAAGACCTTAGAAATGCTGACAACAGCTTATCTCACCCTAATGGTCAAGCCAGCCTCTCTCTCTCTCTCTCTCTTCTGTTTTTTCTTCCTCTTTTTGTTCTTGAAGTCACTGTTTTTCTCCTTTTTCATCCCATTTCCCCCTTATCTCCATTTTTCCCCATTAATTTGCCATCTCTCTGTGCTTTTGTTTTGCCTGCAATAATGTGCATGCCCATTTTCTTCCTTTTTTCTGTCTAGTAGCTAACACACACATGCCTCTCTCTGAGCTTTTATTGCCTCATTTTCACCACACACATCGCCATTGCTATCCCCCTAAGCAACATGACAGACAGACATGTTGTGTGGATGGGGTGCGGGCTTGTGTGCTGGGCTCGCGGAGAGATACTCCCTGCTTTGGATGCTTTCTATCTTTATGTACATACTGTATTTGTACAGCAGCAGCCGCAGCAGGGCCTTTTCTGTGTTGGATGTATGATTATGATGCTATTCATCTGTTTGAAATGAGGCAGGATCTAAGGTCGGCCTCACAGGCTGATCAGACCCAGTTCTTTAAATTTCCAATTCTTTTACTGTACAGTGAATTGTTGTTTTATCAAAAACAATTCCTGACCACAACACATGGTTTTGTTTTTGTATAAGTATTTGTATTGTATTTAGCAGTAATATTCCTCATTGTATTTCACACTTAAAGAACAGCCACAGGTTTGAAAAGGAGCTATTAAATCCCCTCGCCTCTGCACATTTATTAGTTGCCTGGTAACTTCCGTACTAGCATCTGATGGAACTTGGCATCTTGGAAAAGTAGTAATGTTACTTTCTCTGCAGTGATAAACCTAAACTGTTCTTCCTGGTGTTGAGCTCAGTTCAGTTTTATGGCTTCTATTTTGATTGTTGCTTGCTCATTTACTCAGATAATGTTGTTTTTAATTGCCAAAATGTTGAGTTTTTAGTAATAGAACTATATGTTTACGTTCAGTTTGATTTAGATGAAGATTCAACTGTATTGTATTTGCATACAGTAAGCACCGGTACAACAAAATGCGGTTTGGCATCTAACCAGAAAGTGCAAACAGTAACAAAGAAAGTGCGTACTGATACGTAGAAAAATAAATAAGGGCTGTACACTGAACAAGTCAATGTGGAGTATGGCCGTAACTTTAATAACTAGAGTTCATCTATCTACAGCGTCACTGTGAAGTGAATAGATTGTGATGCTGATAACATTGAAAAATTGCATTTAAAAAAACAGCAGTGTCTTTTCATATAGAATGTCCCCATTACTAAGGACAGGCCACAGCACAGCCTGCCAGGAGTTTAGGGGTACTATTTCTTTCTTTTTACCACCCAAAACGTTTACCTCCTTTGTATACAGTGGGTGTAGAAATCTCAGTCTGTTGGATTTTTTTTGTTGTTGTTGGTGAATTGACTCTTTAACAAAAATTCTAATAAATAAAAAAATGTTTGGCTGTTTATCCTTCACAGCCATACACTAGAGTCAAGCGAGTCAGGTAGAAGATATAGAGACTAACAGATGTTTTTTTGTGATACTTTGAATTTTGCAGCAGTGACTTTTGTAAAGGTGTTTTTATTAACTACCTGAGTCATAAGTTGGAAGCAACTAAATTAAACTATCTAAGCTTAATTAAGTTGATCATCCTCTTGTCCGGTCATGCCTCTCAAATTGACACAAAGTTAAATTATCTGGCAGGTGATTGTTTCATTTAAAAAAATACATATATAAATTCCTACATTTCAACCATCTTCTGTCTCTCACAGGTCCAGAAGAATGCATTCACCGTGATTTTTGATGAGCACTTCTCCATCCCCATGGACTCCTCCTTGTTGGAGGAGTACAGTCTGCGTTGTGCCGCTTTTGGTATTGATGCTGACGAGAGAAACATCAGTGCAGGATTGGCAGATCTCAAGCTGTCAGACCTGGACCTGACCATCAGACCATTCAACGCCTGGCTCTACCTTCAAGATGTCAATAAGGTGAGTTATACGACTAAGTGGCATAGGGCACATTTCCAGTTTGACAGGTTCTACCTTTTAAACTAATGCATCTAAAAACTGCATTAATTGTAATGTTTAAGAAAGCATGGTGTTGTCTGAGAACCCTTGCTGGACGTTCATTTTTTTCAATAAATAATCTCAGTTGAGGGGATTTCTTCCTAAATGTAATGCATAATAGATAATTATTATCCAATAAAAACACACTAAATGGGTTTTCAACCATCACAACTACTCTGATGGTTTGTTCTGCTTTCCCAGTTAAACATATTCTGGTAAATATATTCCGACCATGAGAAAAAGTGATCACAAAATACAGTAGCATGAATGATCATTCTATGAAGACTCCATCCTTATCAACATCATTGACAAAATGACTCCTGTAGTCTTACTCACATTATTTATATCAGCAACAGTATCCATGACTGTGAAGCCTCAAGTATGCCAAAGAAATATTGACCAGGTTTAATTATGATCAGTTAATACATTTAGCAATTTTTAAAAGCTATTACAACTTGATGCATTAAATTTCCATTTAGATTATGCACAGTAAAATAAACAATACATAATATACAGATCATCAAATTAGGCAATTTTAATTTAATTTACATTTCCCAAATATGTGTGCTTTCTGTCACATCATCTCCCAGACTGGCGCATGTAATATTACATTTAATGTCTGCCATGACTCCACAGGCTGTGGATGCAGTTGGGGAGATCCTGTTGTCTCTCAGCTATTTGCCGACAGCAGAGCGCCTCACAGTGGTTGTGGCCAAGTGCAAGAACCTTTTGTGGACCAACAGCAAGAACACTGCAGGTCAGGGACATGTTTGTTTTGTGACTCTTTGTATAACTACCTGTAAATCTGTGTCCCTGTCTGCCTTTGAATTGATCCAAACTTTTTAAAATCACTCCTATCCCTTCACTGTACACAATACTTACTGAGTCAGTAATAACAGACTCTCAATGTCAGCTCCCAGAGGATACATTTATTCATATACATATACAGACAGATGGGACTTAAATGACTTGTTCATTACATGAAATGACCAGACTAACATTGTTAACCAATAAAGGTCACCCACTGAAATACTGTCATTATCATTCACAGAGGTAATTGTGTGTACAGGACTGTGCTTCTAATTGATTGCTCTTTAATGAGGAGTTTATTACATACTCTACAAACTGTGTGTGGGGGTGTTTTGTGTTTGTGCATGTGTAGCCTGGGTTCTAGAAGCTTTAAATGAGGTCGTAATCTCATTTGGTCATTGTTGTCATCAGATCCGTTTGTCAAAGTGTATCTCCTGCAAGATGGCAGGAAGATCAGCAAGAAGAAGACTTCCACCAAAAGGGACGACACAAACCCCATCTTCAATGAAGCTATGATCTTCTCTGTGCCGTCCATCGTCCTGCAGGTGACACTTTAGACTGTGGGACCAAACTAGGCCTTAATGAGGAAATGATAAAATCAATCTTATTAATCCACATGGGGAATTTAGGTCAAAGGAAAAGATGAGAAAGCTACAAACAATAATAAACCAGCATTGTCAGTAATAGCACCACACCAGTATTTTAAGCTTTACAGCAACAATATGAACATTGTGTAGTTCAACATGCACATACAGCTGACAGCTAATTTACATGTTTACTGGACTGTATGGAATTTACATAATTTTTTTCATAATATATTACTGACATTGTGTTTGCAATGAACAGGGTCTTCTTAGAATATTTTTATTTTTTTTATTTAACCTTTATTTATCCAGGTAAACTGTTTGAGAACCACTTCTCATTTACAAACATGACCTTCATGAGAATAGTTAAGCTTTCTTTCATTCATGATTCTTGTGCTTATGTGTTACCTCATAAAAAGAAGAGAGATAATTAGAGAGATCCTGGTTAAATATTTGGTTAAATAAGTTAATATTTATTTAGTATAACAATACAGTAACAGCAAATGAGTATGCATACAGAAATATCAACAACACTAAGAGTCTATACCCACATTAATTGCTCTGTGAGGCTGCATGGTGGTGCTAATGGCAGCATGCTAACATACTCACAATGAAAATGCTAACATATGATATTGAGCAGGCAGACTACTTGTTTTTGATGTTCACCATCTAGATTTAGCGTGTTACTATGCTAATATTTCCTAATAGCACTAAACACAAAGTAGGCTATAGCTGAGGTCATTAGCTTTGAAGGTATTGGGTCATAAATCTAAGTTTTGGACATGTTTGACTTATCCTTAGGGGACATGAGTGTACCAAATGTCATTGCAATTTATGCAATAGTTATTAACAGTCAACTCAAAACCACAAATGTAGACCTCATGGTGACTTTACAGCAATAGTCAGGGAATCACCAACGACTTTAGGATTCCTCCTTTGGCGTCCATGAATAACTGTATAACATGGCATGGCAATCCATCCAGTAGTTGTTAAAATATTTCAGCCTTCAGTTCAGCCTACAATTCCCAATAGCCACATGTTTAACCATAAATACTAATATAAAAATAACACAACATCAATACAACAACATCATTAAATACTTCCTGCAGTATAAATGTGCCTTTGAAATGGATCTTCCTATACATTTTTAAAGCACAAAGATGCAACTGTTACGCTTCTGGTTATTTACAAAATGAGCCAAATAGTAATACTATTAAGTGAGACTAAAAAGCGATGAGATTAAAATGCCAAAAACAATAAAACAAATAGCAAATATTGTGATTATACATGTCCGTTTAACTGATTTTTAATAAATATCTGGATTAACCCCGCTGTTAAGAAGATGCTTAGTCATGCTTGCACAGCAGGTTGTGTAATCATGTTATGCTGTCTGCAGGAACTCTCCCTGAGGGTGACAGTGGCAGAGGCCACTGACGACGGCCGGGGCGAGAACCTGGGCCATGTGATCATCGGCCCAGAGGCCAGCGGGATGGGAATCACCCACTGGAACCAGATGTTGGCCACTCTGAGGAAGCCTGTGTCCATGTGGCACCCTCTGCGCAGGATCTAGCCCTCTTTGCTTTCACACACACAACCTGTTTCAAGTAAAACACTCGATTATTCACGTTCCTTTCACCTCTCCCTTTATTTGGTGCCATGTTCAAATCTGTTTCGAGTAAGATAAGAGTGTTTGGTCCACATGAGGATCTTGTGTGGAGTATAAGTTGCTCTGCTGGTGAGTAACCAATTGAAGTACCTTGTCTTCATGTAAAGGGGAGGAACCTTAAATGCCAGTGTTTGTCTCTGAACAGGATGTTTTTATTGATCCCTGGATCAAATATACGCATAAATCCTGTCTCTAGCATTTGGCTTCATTCTGGCTCGGGTGCATTATGGGTGAGAGTGGCATTTAGAAAGAGCAGTGCATATCCCAAACTTCACACTGAAAGTAATTGATGAGTTTTCAAATGGTGTGCATTCTATTTCTTTACCTTGTGCTCCTGGCTTGAGAATCTGGCTGAATTACAATACACAACAACAGCAGAGGAGACATGTATGTGTATATTTTTTCCCTTATCAAAAGTTTTGTTCAGATATTTCATTTTGGACATTGATGTGAATTTTAATTAACAAAAGGAGCCCAGCCTAGGCAGGCGGAACACCCTCTCTGCATGGTGCCTACTCTGGTTGTAGCCTGTTAGCTGTCTAGAGAATGACCGACTGGACGGCAGGGTGAAATTTTCTCTTTTTCAGGAAAAAACTAATTTGTCTTTTCAAACCAATCATTGATTGAACCTTCTTCATTGATTTTGTAGCGGTTTTAAAGCCGAATTGAGTTAACTCTAATGGATTTGCTTGTGTAATTTGTTAACAGTGAGATTGACAAATAATACATGTTTTAGTATGTTCAGTATTTATTATGCTTTTGATGAAAATCCAGGTACTCTTATCCAGGTGAAATAATTGTAATTTGTAGCAGTTGTTACAGAATGGCCAAATCATATGTAATCAGCATATTAATGTAATGTTTTATTGTTCTATTTTTACCATGATTAATGCAATACAAGTTGCATAAACATATTTAACAGTGTAAATGTTGTTTAAAGTCACACTCGTGTTTTTCATGGTATTACAACTTAAATAGACATCAGATTCAAAGTTAAGTTATACAACACTATATTTAACACCAATACTGTTGCTGATCCATTAATTATAATTACAACACCTCTGGGAATTTAACATGTGATGTAAAGTATACTAACTCTTTTAAATGGGTTTTAAGTTCCTTTTGCTTAGAGGAATCACCTTCATATTCTGAATTATTATGTAGTTGTTTTTCACCAGGCACTTGTCACACTCATTTTAGCTTTTCTCATTACGATACCTGCAAACTTCTCATTAGCAGTGAGGGCGTTCCTGGTTGAAACCAATAGGAGCCACTTTTAACGTTTGAATGGTTATATTGCTAAAAGGTATTACAGTTAAAATGAAGATTATGTGGCAAGGGTCTTGTAAAAGTTAGAATTTCAAGGTGGCTTTTTAATCTGTCTGAGATATTCTCTACAACATTGTGCAGTAGTCCTGTTTTGTTGTAACTTTTGAATGTGAATTATCATATGAAATAACTGCTATCTCTAAAAGTATCATCAGCCTTATGCATTGTTGTGATTTTTATTTATTCAAACAGAACCTAGTCTAAGTTTTTGGTCAAGTTCTGAATGCATTCCTCGCCTCACTTTGAACATCAATCCAAAAAGAACACACCTGTGGTCATATAATAGACAATATTTCCTACTGTGCCAAATAATAAAGCAATATTTTCATTTACAATCAACATTTGCATTCAATTTAACAAAGCTGTAGCCTACATTCAACAATGCATGAAGTTATTTAGCACTTGATGTGAATGTGCCTCAAGAATACAGTGTATTGTGTGAATGCTGTTTGAAATAAAAGCAATTCAACAGTAACAACATAACCTCGTGTTTATCTTGTTGGAATAACCTTGAATTGCTGTAATCAAAGAGAGGGAAAATGGCTCACTCTGCCCTTATTTTTTGGATACCATGACTGCACGCATGGAAACTTTGTACTGTATGTCTTATGAAAACAGACGTTACAGTGAGCTATGGTGTACTCCAGAAATTAAAACATAAAATAGAGTGTGGGAATGGCAGATATGTGTTGTTCAGGGGGCCAGAAACTTCAGAAACCCCAAATGGTTTGTGCTAATTTAATTGAATATTTGTGTGGGGACATGCAGCCCTAAAGTACATTGGAAGTAGTATTCAGAGCTTTTACTTAAAAATAGCAATACTTCAGTGTAACAATACTTTGTTACAAGTAAAGGTTCTGCATTTAAGCTTAAAGTATTAACATCAAAATATACTTGAAAGTACCAAATGTAAAAGTAGCTTCTCATTATGCAGAAATACCCACACCACTTTAATGTTGCAGCTGGTAAAGGTGGACCTCATTTTAATTACTGCCAACCTATAATACAATCATTTATTAGTTGATTTTAATTTTATGTTAATAATCTAAATCTGCAAAGGAACTATACACTCTCAAATAAGTGTAATGGAGAAGAAAGTACGATATTTCCGTTCAAAATGTAGTAGAGTAAAAGTAGCATAAAATAATGATACTTAATTAAATTACAAGTACAAATGTACAGTACTTGAGTAAATGTACTTAGTTACATTCCACCATTGCTAAAGCACAATATCAAGTGATGATAAAGGCCTGAAGGTGGGTCCTGCTTTTTTAACTGATCTTGAAGGGAGTCCCTTTTAAGACTTTTGCACTTTGAAAATCTGTTGTGAAAACTAAGCCTTAACATACTGTATTATTAAAAGACAATGGACAACCTCTGATTTGGTGCTTTCTCCTCGTCTTGAAAGTAGGTCAATTTCCTTTTTTCAGCCAATCAGAAAGGAGGGGCGCAAAATAGGGAGGAGCCACATTGAGCAAAGTCCAGGAAGAATTTTTCAGTCCTCGAGATAAATAGATTAGCTACGTTTTGTTCAGTAACATCTACCAAAGAGTCTGTGGTCTAAACTTCGAGTGGCGCTGACCTCTCGAGATGGCTGACGACAGAGATAAAGCTACCGATCAAATGAAGACGTGGAAGGAGAACAGGGGCTTGCAGGTAGCTATGTATATAACTTAAACGTTACCCAGCATTTGATCGAGTATTTTTGCTGCAGCCTGACTTGGAATAAAATGGGTGAGAGGTCGTTGAGGGTTAACCAGCTAGCTAAAGTTAACAGCTAAAACCTAACGTTTAAGCTAGCTTTTCAGACGAGCTGACATTCAACTCCGAAGCATGTCTTTGCAGACATTATCAATGTGTTTAGTAGGCTACTCTTAACTGTTTGTTTGAGTCATTTTATAGTCGTTGTTATTGTAAATCGTTCACTAGTAAACAGTCGTTTGCCAACGTTATGCTAAACTAACGTTAGCCCCATGTCTTTTAACCACCAACCGTTTCGCAGACCTTTTCAGTCGGAGAATAATTAAAGCAAACTGCTTTAATGACCTTAGCCAGCTAGCTATTAAGTAACTGGGTCATTGTGCATTGTGTGTGCGGTTGAACTTCACCCTGTGTGTTATATAATCAGAGCATATCCGAGAAGCTAAATAGCTAACGTCATTTTAACCTTAAATATATAAATAACCCTTATTGTTGTCCACCTTCCTCCAGCCCCTTCATGTTAAGCTAGTTTGTATTTTGTATTTGCCTCAGTATTTTTTTTAATAATTTACGCTGGTGAGCAGCTGTGCAAGTTTGCAGGGCAGTCTGAATGTTATAATATGAGAATAGTCAGGCTAAGCAGAGTTTTCCTTTTTTTTTATATATATATATAATTTACAGCTGTGTAAATATAAATATAACCACATCCATTTCCGGTGCATCACTGCATGCATCCTTGGCATGACAGTAGCAGAAATGTGCAAGCCTTTGCTTGCTTCCAAGTTTTCTGCCAGCCGACTTATCTGTTATGCAAACTAATTGTCCCAACACGATAGCAAGTAATTCTAATTTACTCTTTCACTGTGCAATTAATTAATTATTAATCTACTCACATACATACCTGGACACACTAACTGCTCTTAACTGAAAATGTATGCTAAAGTTATTTTATAGCTAATAGTTTATTGTTTATTGTTGTTATTCTGTATTTTTCTATACTGTATTTTTTATACCTCTCTATTGTATAAGTGTGTTGTAAGCTGCTGAAATTTTCCTTGCGGGAGTCATCCCAAAAGGATCAATAAAGAGAATTCTAAGTCTTCTAAAAATTATAGATGAAAAAAAGTTTTAAATTGTGCATATTAGCTAGTTCAAACTTCCTAAATTGATTCTTTTGTATTTTGAATTGAATATTATATTTTATATTTGAAGATGTCAAATGATTTATTTACAATAACATAATTGTCAGTAGCAGTCTTTCATATTGTATAAATATAGTATAATTTGTTTGAGGATTTCAAATTTATATTACAATACAATTTGTAATTGGCCTCACATACGTATCTTGTGTGAGTACATTTTCCCCAGTGTGGGATCAATAAAGTCTATTTTACCTTAAGTTAATGTGTTTATTTTTTTTATGCATTCTGTGTGCAACAGAGGCCAGACACCCTGACCACAGGGGCTGGCCATCCAGTTGGAGACAAGCTGAACCTGCAGACTGCAGGACCGAGGGGCCCTCTGCTTGTGCAAGATGTGGTCTTCACAGATGAGATGGCCCACTTTGACCGGGAACGAATCCCAGAGAGAGTGGTGCATGCCAAAGGGGCAGGTGAGCGTTGATCAGTCTCGTCTGTCTCACCTGTGTGTTGGCTATGTCAGGCTGACATTATACATTTAGGCGACATTTGTATACTAATTATTTCTTATTGCAAAAACAATGTTGTAGCCTGTTTTACCTCCTCCTCTATGAACTTCACCATGATATGCTACATAATAAATGTGGCTGGTCAAAGTTGTGTAATGCTATCAGTATCGATAATGTATCCAGGTTTGATGCCCAGCTCTAGTTGCTTGCTTGTAATGTTAAACTGTTTCTGGGAAGTAATGCAACCTTTGTACTGTACTACTGATGAGGAGATTTGCTGTAAAGAAAAGACGCACATACTTGTAGAGGCTTTGTCTTTTTAATAAGGGTGCACGATTAAGAAAATGTCACAATTCAATATACCTTTTTTTTTTTTTTTTTTCGCCATTACAAAAAAATATATATATAGATTTTTGGAGTTCTGTGCATCAATTTCAAATCGGTAGAGCTTGCTTTATGAATGCAAATAGATTTTTATAATTTTTTTCTCACTCCTAATTTTTTGTAATGGTTGCACTTGTTTCTGTGAATAATGCTGAGGTCTCCAAATGAATGTGCTGATGATGTTTGATGTTAAAATGCTCAATGTAGTATCTTCTACAGTGCTTGTGAAAATATGCCACACTGAGAACTCTTTGCCCGCATAATATTGTTTTTTTTATGATGTGGGGATAATTATCCATAAATTTAATGACACAAATTAAAGACCAGGACTTGTCAGACTGAACAATGTTTTTGAGAAACATGTTTGCAAATCTAGCTACATTATCCTTCCAAATTCAACTGAACTAACTGATAAAAAAAGTAGGCAAAAGGCAAATCGGGGACATTCTTGTTTATTAGCTCCAGACAAATGCTAATCTCTGCAAGCTTTTCAGATCAAGGCCAAAGACTTAGGGCCGATATTGAGCAAATCTCCGGAGTGAGCTGCTTTTCTTTGT
Source organism: Etheostoma perlongum (assembly GCA_026937815.1). Lineage (NCBI taxonomy): Eukaryota > Metazoa > Chordata > Actinopteri > Perciformes > Percidae > Etheostoma > Etheostoma perlongum. The sequence continues at coordinate 25,687,010 of CM049378.1, read as the reverse complement.
AGTGGATGGTAACATAACACTCAGCTAGTTTCTGAGCAGTCAACTACAAATATGTTTCAGCTGATATTAATATGTGAACCAACAATGAGATTATTTTCCCTCCCATGATGCAGGAGCGTTTGGCTACTTTGAGGTGACTCATGACATTACTCGCTATTGCAAGGCTAAGGTGTTTGAGCACGTCGGCAAGACTACACCTATCGCTGTGCGCTTCTCCACTGTGGGTAAGAATAACTGTTTTATGTTTGAATCATACCTTATGATTGTTTACAGATTTTCCCCTAAAATATATAAAAATAAAGTATAGAATGTTTTTTGTTTGTACAGGTAATGCCCTCAGATATTGTCATTCTGCCAAGATTAAGCTCATTGGAAGAAACACAAATGAGCAAGTGATTTAAGGCAAATAACTAAATGTAATAACAAAAACAAAAGGGTTATTTTATAGTTTTGTTTTTTATACTTTTTTATTTTTTTTTTTAAGCATTTGCTACTCTTTCTTGAAAATGTATTTGCTTAGTACACTGGCACTCAGGAGGTGTGATGAGCACTTCTACCAAATAGTTTAGAAATATAATATAACACAAGGGTGTTTTGGAAAGTTGCACTCATTTTATCAACACACACTCTCCTCTAACTCAGACTTGTGGAATTGTTGTTTTTGTTTGTTTTTTGCTGATCTGATGAATGAGCCCTCAACATGTATTATTTATTTATATTCATTATTGATTACTCTGATTATTGTCTGGAATAATTGTCTGATCTATAAAACAGTGGGAACATGTCCTTTGATTGTCCTAGAGTTCAATTTGATGTCTTTAAATGTCTTGTTTTATCTCACTGTGATGGCCGCACTAGCAGCCACACATGGAAACAACAACAACTCACGGTGGTAACGCTTTCTTTTGTTGTGAGCACATTACACATACAAAATAAATACCTGGACACACACTTTAGTTCTACAAACAGTTTTATTAGGTATCTAACTTAGTTTTCTATTTGGGTACACACATGTACACTCATGTACAGTAGTAGCACAAGGAAAATCTGCAGATCCTTACATATGAGATGCTGCTTCCACAAAATGCACTCCTTTTTGAAATAATCCCTTGACAATTATTTTTCTGTAGATAGACTTATCAATTAATCGTTTGAGCCCTGTTTTACTTCCAAACTGATGGAGCCATTGCTCTTTTTCAGCGTGTGGACTTCACAATTAGGTACTTTACTAATTTATGAACATATGTTATTTTATTTCAGCTGGGGAATCAGGATCTGCAGACACAGTGCGAGATCCCAGAGGCTTTGCAGTCAAGTTTTACTCTGAGGAGGGGAACTGGGACCTGACGGGCAACAACACCCCTATTTTCTTCATCAGGGACGCCCTGCTGGTGAGTGGGTGTAGGGTGGTGTATTAGTGAGAATTTGCTTTGCATTAGTTTTTATGAGTGGAGGGCTACAGTGTTATTGAATAACAGTCTGAAGTTTTCTCACAAACAAAGTAATATATGGAGATATTTTTAAAAGGAGATCCATTTGTCATGAACATATTTAATGTGCCAGTATTCTAAAAACAACACATACTGCACAACAAAGATGATCAGATATCAATTTCTTAAAAGCATTGACATACCCCCTTTACCCTATGCAGTTCCCGTCCTTCATCCACTCCCAGAAGCGCAATCCCCAAACCCACATGAAAGACCCCGACATGGTGTGGGACTTCTGGAGCCTGAGGCCTGAGAGTCTGCATCAGGTAGCTGCTGCCGAGCCTGATGCTGTTGTTGAAGGCAGATTCTAGTCGAGTGTACAGAGGAAGATTTCAAACCGGAAGATTACTTGGTTGATAGCTTATTGTAGCCATTATTTGCCTCACTGTATTTATACCTGCAGTAACTGGTTAACAGTTTACATCAAAAGTAATTGGCACAGAAATCTTTGCAGGATTCGTTATTGTCTTGTGTCTTCTGTCCTGTATCCCCTGTGCAGGTGTCTTTCTTGTTCAGCGATCGAGGTTTGCCCGATGGCTACCGTCACATGAACGGCTACGGCTCTCACACCTTCAAACTGGTCAATGCTGATGGTGAGCGTTTCTACTGCAAGTTCCATTACAAGGTCGGTTTAAGCCCAGGTTTAACACCATTTATCTTTTTATAGAGCCACCTGCTAGGATTTGGGCATTGCTTAGTTACAGTATGTCTTCTTGTATTTTCTTTTTTTTTTTTTTAGACTGATCAAGGAATAAAGAATCTATCTGTAGAGGAAGCCGACCGCCTGGCTGTCACCAATCCAGATTATGCCATCGGAGACCTGTTTAACGCCATTGCAAATGGCAACTACCCGTCCTGGACCTTCTATATCCAGGTCATGACCTATGAAGACGCTGAGAAGTCCCAATTCAATCCTTTCGACGTTACCAAGGTACCACAGCAGAACAAACTGGGTCATAGGGTTGACTAAGGTCGGCTACACAGTGGCTGCATTGTGGGAGGGTGGTGTTTCTGTTGCGTGTCAGCTGCATGGAATTTTCTATGTCCTACACACCAGAAATGTGTCTGACGTGGCGCTGCTGCTGCAAGGTGACGTACAGAGAGGACTATCTCAGGACATAGCGCCGACAGATTCAAACTCTGATTTGACTAAACCAAAACAATGTTGGCGGTATTAATGGCAAAATAGGTTACAGATTTTTAAAACATTTTTTTTTAACATTTATATCTGTATTGATGTGAAAACCTAAAGACTTTCAAACATCAATATGTCATTTATTGATATGTATTTGTTTCAAAATGACAAACATCTTTTCCTATTCGATTTTTCCCTGGAAACGCTTGCATGTTGCGAAAAATATAGGCGGGGGTTCCATTTCTAGTATGAACGTGTGCTCAGAACAGACGCTACGCAGCTGACACTCTCGCACGACGTATACAGTGTGTAGCCCGCCTAAGTTTTGAGAAGCCCTACGAATTAATTCCATTTTGGAGAAATGTTTTAACCCTATTGCAGCAACCTAGTAAAGAAAACATATTAAAATAAATAAATAAAGCAGTGACCACATACATGTATTTAGTATGGTTTAGCTCCATAGTTTATGAATTATAGAGTAGCTATGTGATTAATTGCACACCCTGTAGCAGATGTAAAATGTGAATTAGGATTAGAATTATGTGATCCTGGAAGCCTTGTTTGTATGATTATGATTTTAACTGTTCAATTAATCAAGTATTTACACACACATTTTAGTGGCCAAAATCAGATGTCTAGAAATATAATAAAAGCCTTGCGTACATGTCAAATACTACCCTGGGTGTGTTGTTGTGCCCATCCAGCGGTAGTGTACAGTATTTTTCAGCTAATGCTGTTTTCTCCTTTCAGGTTTGGTCACATAAAGAATACCCTTTGATCCCTGTGGGCAAAATGGTACTCAACAGGAACCCAGTCAACTACTTTGCAGAGGTGGAGCAGCTGGCCTTTGACCCCAGCAACATGCCACCAGGCATTGAACCAAGCCCTGACAAGATGCTACAGGTAACAAAACCTCATTGTCTTCTGAAGTGTTTTTCAATCGGGCTGAATTGGGGGGAGAAAAGTAAATAAATTGTAAATGAAAATTTAATGCAGTGTATTAAGTGTCAAGATGTTTCCCTGATTACTTTGTGTGCCCTCCATTCTGAGCCACGAAAAACCCTGAGCAAAAACCATAACCAACTTTTGTACTACATATCATATATATATATATGTCAGTATCTAATTGTATACTAATGTTGCTTGGACACCTATAACACTGCAAATCATTTTGACAAGTTGAAGCTCTTCTTTGATTAGTGAATGTACACACATTTAATGAAAACGTTTCACAGTCCCTGTAACTTTAAATAACCATGATGGACCAGTTTAATTCTCTGTTGTCTTGGTAAAAACATAAAAATGTGGGTATCACCAAATATGAACATGCCGTTCATATTTGGTGATACCCACATTTTTATGTTTTTACTCCCTTACGGCAGAACTGAAGCTGGACTCAGTGCTTGTGAATAAACTGCTTAAAGCGTGCTTAGTGTGGACTCTTTCTTTGACAGTAGAGGGGCCTACAGTGTAACAATGCTCTTGTCTTGTGTATCTGCCATGTCTCTGTCTAGGGTCGTCTCTTCTCCTACCCAGACACACACAGACACCGACTGGGAGCCAACTACCTGCAGATCCCCGTCAACTGCCCCTTCAGGGCCCGTGTGACCAACTACCAGCGTGATGGTCCGATGTGCATGTATGACAACCAAGGTTAGTCATAGTCCAGTCTGTGTGTCTGTGTTTGTGCCTGTGTATGTGTTTCTTTGTGCGTACAATAACAAGGACAGATGGTTAACTGCGGAGTTGGGTCACCACAGTGTATACAAAGCACACCTCCACCACCAGATGCAATACCAGGGGTTGCCCAACAGGTGTCTCCATTTGGACTGTATCACATGTGTCCTTTCCTAATATACAGAGACTAACAAAAAAGCTGAAAAACTGATAACTTGCATACTATACAACATTCACAGCATGCCATAGTGTTTTGGCATCATGTCTATTTACTGATCAGATAAAATCACTATACTCTCTATAAGTGACACCTTTCTTTTTTAGTTCCAGCTAGTTGTCTTTGCAGAATTCAACCCTCAGCAGCATTTTTTTCTTCCTACCCGACTCACTAGTGTTTGGTCTGTTCGGCCTCTAGGAGGAGCTCCAAACTACTATCCCAACAGCTTCAGTGCCCCAGAGACACAGCCTCAGTGTGTGGAGTCCAAGTTCCAGGTGTCTCCAGATGTGGCACGCTACAACAGTGCAGATGAAGATAATGTCATACAGGTAAAGATAACCTCAAACTAAGTGTGGCCTATGTGCCCACAAAACAAGTGTTTTGAGTTTCTTCACACCTGTACTGTTGTGCCAGATTACTAAGGTCACCAAAAGAGCCAGTACATATTATTTATTCTTGTTTACTTCCTTGCAGACTTTCTTAAACAGCCTTCCTATAAATTATAACTCTAAAGCACTAAATTAACAACAATCTTGTCCATTTCAAACAATATACAGTGTTTGTTTACTAGGGGTGGGGGTGGAAATCGATACAGTAATCGGATCACGATATTTTTTGTGGCAACACTGTATCAATATACGCAGAAGCCAAGTATTGATCTTTTATTATATATGTGTTGGTCATTTTGTCTGCTTGACAATCCCGTTTGGCATAAATAAAATTTTAAGTGAGAGGACAAACATAAGTGTTTCTTTTTAGATAAAACCGATGTTGACAAAGTTTCCTTTTGGGGACATAATTTGAAATTCTGAATGTTACAGAATATTGCAATATGTTTAAAATCACAATTATATCTTATTATAAGTATTGTGTGGGGTGGCGTGGCCAAATGAAGCTTTGTGAACCAGTGTCTTTATTTTCTGAGCCCACTAGATGGCGTTCTTGGTTTTAAGAGAAAGGCCTAAGGCATTGCAATTCAGTGTATTCTCAACCTTTTGTTGAACAGAGCGTGGGCTCAGAAAATAAAGCCACTGGTTCATGAAGCTTCAATTGGCCATCACTAGTGGTCTGCCTGAGCAAGCACAGCCCACACAGCGGCACACAGCACAAAAACACATTTTCAACAGAAATGAGTGATTTATCCCCAAGCCTGTTAAGTAATCTTCAAGGAATTATCAAAAGCCAACACGTGTGTGTGTGTGTGTGTGTGTGTGTGTATATATATATATATATATATATATATATATATATATATATATATATATATATATATATATATATATATATATATATATATATATATAAAATAAAATGCCAGTGTTGCCCCGCTTTTGCTTGATGTGTAAATAAGCAACGGTTTAACAGGTTTCCCATAATGCTGCTATGTAATGCTGTATAAACCTTGTAGATTGTTCTGCTGCCCGAAGTGGCCATCAAAATTTGTGATACTGCTTTGACATAATGACACCCAAAATAAATATAAATAATCAAAATACAGTAATGCAAACATTCACATGTGGTAAAGGGGCAGTCAGTCAGATTTCTGCTGCTTCTTTCTTAGTTTATGGCAGTTTACCCTTTAGTTTGTCAGAATAGGGTTTCCGATTTACATAATATCTTTTTAAACCACAATTTCTGTATAGAATTCGCCTAAATGAATTTCATGTTGTCTTGATTCCCTTGACCAGGTTGTCAAATTTTTGTGTTTGCAGGTGCGTGCCTTCTACACACAGGTGCTGAACGAAGAGGAGCGCCAGAGACTTTGCCAGAACATGGCAGGAGCCCTGAAGGGAGCCCAGCTCTTCATCCAAAAACGCATGGTGAGTCCACATCCCCTTATGGTATCTACACAGTCTGCATCACCTTAATGTATTTGGAATATTCAGTAGATATTTACATCTTTTAAAAGGATAGTTTTCTGTTTGGTTGGTGGCACGGTTGCATTTGTTTAGATATTCTTCACCAGAGGATGTAGCCTTGTGATAACCAAATTTGAGCCCGACCGATCAAGGATTTATAAGACTGATACGAATATTTGGTTATTTAAAAATCCGATATATTGGCAGATATATATTTAAAAAAAAAATTAAATCCAGAAATGCGTTAAAAATAAACAGATTTTCATAATATTAGTTATTAGCATCAACTGGACAAACTATGCAATGATTTTTATTTTTTTTAATGTTTTTAAATTGGCCTTTATGAATGCCGAAAACACTGGCCCGTCAGTATATAGGTCGGGCTCTAAACCAAATGTACCAGTGAGTCTGTGCTCAGGAAGCCTGTGGTGTAAGGTAAGACATGTGTTTCTGTTTTGCACAATTCGTTGTGGTACACCTTTTTTTTTTTTTAAAGGGAAAGTTTGCCAAATTCCTTGTACCCGGAACTCCCCCCGCTCACAAGCTGTTCATCTGCATGTACTGCTCGCTCTGCAGTGACACAGCAGGTTAAAACTTGTTAAAGTTTTCCTTTAAATCACTGGTAATTTGTTCCACAAGTTTGGTGCAAAGTAAATAAAGTTCTCTGATCTTTAATCTTACTCTCAGTACAGTGAGCGTTCCTTTGCAGAGGACCAAGCAAGTCTGGTTGTTGGTATTGTACAAGCGGGTTAGTAGTAACTAACCCAAAGGCCATTTGGTGATTTAAAAGTGACTTTATTTTTGCCTGTCTTGGTTTAGAGAAGGTTTTGGGACATGCATAGTTACTAGTCAGGTCAGCGCACAGAGTGAGTTTTTCAGTGGGATTAAAGAAGTCAGGGGAAGCTGATACCGTTATGTAAAGTGTTTTTTTTTTTTTTTTTTTTTTTTTTTTAAAGAAGTGAACTAAATGCAACTAAATCTCATCTAGATTTATTGTTGGTCCACCATAGTAGCATAGAGAGAACTAGTGGAGATGTTTAAACTAATACAATAACATTTACAGAGAAGATTGTCTAAGTTCTATTTGTCTATGCCTCCCTCACCCACCTTAACCGTCAACAAACCACAGCAACTGAAACCCAAGTGGCTTTTTTTGGAAGTGGGTACATTTCTCACGAGTCTGTGCATCATTTTCCACTGTGGTCATGTTAGTTTTTCACTTTGCAAAAAAGGATCCCACACACGTTAGAAACTGTGTCAACTTATAATAAAGAAGGTTGAGAAACCAAGGTTTTCTCTACAAAAATCAATAGCTAAAAATGAAATTATCAGCTAACAGTATGGAAAGAAAATGATTTTTTATATTTATTTTTTGTTTAGTTTAACAACTTCACAACACTTTACAAAAATGCTAATCTGCTTTGTCTGGTCACTGTCAATCAAATCACACCCACACAATCCAGTTCACCTGACAACTGGAATCAGATTCTGATTGAAATTTAGCTAAATCCTGATTGTTGCTCAGCTTTTTTCTATAGATTCCTGCCCACTTCAGAACGGCTAAAATAACACAAAGGAACAAAAAGATACAGACCAAAATGAAATATCAAAAAGGGTTCTTTACAGTTAAACAGTTGTACATTTTTATTCCCAACGTGCATATATTTTAAATTATTGTCATATCCTATTATTATTTCATGTATGTTGTGTCCTGTTATTTCATGTATATTCTGTATGTGTGCTGTGTGTCTGATATTTTGCTGCTGCACTGGAATTTCCCATTTTTTTGGATCAATAAAAATCTACCTTTCTATCTTTAATATGGCAGCGAATACTTTAGTTATGGTAAGGAGCAAAAAAAAAAAAAAGTTTTCAAGGTTTTTAGGTCTTATTGTCTGATTCTGGGTGCAGGTCGAGAACTTGAAGGCTGTCCATCCAGACTATGGAAATAGGGTTCAGACCCTTCTCAACAAGTTCAATGCGAAGGCCCAGAAGGTAAACACAGTACAATTCAGGTCTAACAAAATGTTATATTGTTATATTGTGATATTGCAATATAGATTATGTATATTGCAATATCAATATTAAATACAGGTTTCATAATTTTCCAATTTGTAATACATTCCAAATACGTGGTCGGTACTACTCAAGTGTTTAATTTTCAAATGGACTGACAAACCCTCTTACAAGCGTAAGCAAAGGTGAAGTGATGCCACTGTGTATTTTTAAATGGATAAGATACCACTTCTTTGATCACTGGGGAGAAGTTTACAGTCCTTTATAGATAAAGGATAATGTAAAAATATGTGAACTAATACCATTACACAGACATGTTGCTCAGAGGATAAGTTTAAAATTTGTTTTGTTTTCAAAACATGCCATAATGCCACCAGTTAATTGTTGACTACGCTGTGTATCCATTTTTTTCTCTTCCTTTAACTTTGTTTTTCAGAACACAAGTCTGCATGTTTACAGCCGTCCAGGAGCCATCGCTGCGTCCTCCAAGATGTGATGCCTTAACTTCACCCCGGGAGCGGCCCAGTCATTTAGAACTTCTGTGATTTCCCCAATGCTAATACCTTGGACTCAACTCTCCAGTTACTGACATGACTGAAATACTAACCTTGTTGTGTCACCGTTGGGGTTAGTTCATTTCTAATACAGCCAATCCAACCTGTTGATTTTCTGTAACATTCTGAAAGCTTGTTGTATTCTAAGATATAAGAGGTTCTGGATCTCTGATAAAATTCTGTGAGGTTAATTTGTGATTGAACAGCCATTTAGAAAATAATCCCCAGTTTGTTTTTTACAATTTAAAACCAATTTTGTTCTTTGACTGTTTATACCTGGTTATAAAAAACAAAAACATGCTAATTTTGAGTGCTTAAGATTAACCACATAAAGGCCTTGAAACTCATTTAGCATTTTGATTGCATCAAATAATTACTAGCACTACATAGAGACTTGGTTACGCCATTGCTCTGTCACACAGTCAATTTTGCATGTGCTCATGGTGTCCAATCGGGGCTGGGGAGAGACTGAGATGGATGATAGAGAGACGGGAAGTTACAAATCAGGGGCGAGTCACGGCAGAAAGCGTGCGTATGCTGTGGTCATTGTATTTCTTGACACTCTTCCGTATCTTTTGTGGTTGTTCAGCATTTTGTAGCTGTAACGGAAATCTGCTACTTTATCTTAAATGCCTGACCAAAGTGCGCCACACTTTTCAGTTTTTTTTATTTGAAAACGGTGTATCATTTTCTTTCCATATCCCAATTATGCACTACTTTGTGTTGGTCTATCACATGAACTCCCAATGAAATACATTTACATTTGTGGTTGTAATGTGGAAAATTCAAGGGTTATGAATGCTTTTGCAAGCCTCTGTGGATGCAATGATCAGTTTTGGTTAGTTTTCAGACAATAATTACGAAAACTGTTTTATTTGAAATGAGTAGAAATAACAAACCTGTCAGACTTATGTTTTATGTTGGCGTCTGCAGATGTCCGATGCAATGCATGAAGAACAAGTTTGGAGATGAGTAAAACTAAAACTACCAAATACAGATTATTCTAACCTTTAAACTGCAGGAATCAGTTATGAATTGCTCTCAGTTCAAAGTTGTTGTTTTCACCTGTAGACAGAGGCTGCACATCAGTAATCTCATGGTTAAAGATGAAAATTGACAGCAAAGTTGAATGGTATTAAAATGAATAAGTGCCCAAAAATTCTGTAATTTTCTGCTTTTGGTCTTGATTTCACACTGATTTTAGCTAATTTATGTTTTAGACTATTTGATCCAGGGGTGTCCCATCCTACATCATCAGAAATAAATTTTGGCCTAATTTGTACATTAAAACACGTTGAAACTGATGCCCGATGGGTCTTTAAAATTCATAAAACTCAACAACAAATACAGTGCCTTGCGAAAGTATTCGGCCCCCTTGAACTTTTCAACCTTTTGACACATTTCAGGCTTCAAACATAAAGATAAAAATTTTATTTTTTGTGAAAAATCACCAACAAGTGGGACACAATTGTGAAGTGGAACGAAATCTATTGGATATTAAACTTTTGTAGCAAATAAAAAACTGAAAAGTGGTGCGTGCAAAATGATTGGGCCCCCTTGCGTTAATACTTTGTAGAGCCACCTTTTGCTGCGATTACAGCTGCAAGTCGCTTGGGGTATGTCTCTATCAGTTTTCACATCGAGAGACTGACATTCTTGCCCATTTTTCCTTGCAAAACCGCTCGAGCTCAGTGAGGTTGGATGGAGAGCGTTTGTGAACAGCAGTTTTCAGCTCTTTCCACAGATTCTCGATTGGATTCAGGTCTGGACTTTGACTTGGCCATTCTAACACCTGGATACGTTTATTTGTGAACCATTCCTTTGTAGATTTTGCTGTATGTTTGGGATCATTGTCTTGTTGGAAGATAAATCTCTGTCCCAGTTTCAGGTCTTTTGCAGACTCCAACAGGTTTTCATCCAGAATGGTCCTGTATTTGGCTGCATCCATCTTCCCCTCAATTTTAACCATCTTCCCTGTCCCTGCTGAAGAAAAGCAGGCCCAAACCATGATGCTGCCACCACCATGTTTGACAGTGGGGATGGTGTGTTGAGGGTGATGAGCTGTGTTGCTTTTACGCCAAACATATCGTTTTGCATTGTGGCCAAAAAGTTTGATTTTGGTTTCATCTGACCAGAGCACCTTCTTCCACATGTTTGGTGTGTCTCCCAGGTGGCTTGTGGCAAACTTTAGACATTACTTTTTATGGATATCTTTGAGAAATGGCTTTCTTCTTGCCACTCTTCCATAAAGGCCAGATTTGTGCAGTGTACGACTGATTGTTGTCCTATGGACAGACTCTCCCACCTCAGCTGTAGTTCTCTGCAGTTCATCCAGAGTGATCATGGGCGTCTTGGCTGCATCTCTGATCAGTCTTCTCCTTGTCTGAGCTGAAAGTTTAGAGGGACGGCCAGGTCTTGGTAGATTTGCAGTGGTCTGATACTCCTTCCATTTCAAAATGATCGCTTGCACAGTGCTCCTTGGGATGTTTAAAGCTTGGGAAATCTTTTTTGTATCCAAATCCGGCTTTAAACTTCTCCACAACAGTATTACGGACCTGCCTGGTGTGTTCCTTGGTCTTCATGATGCTCTCTGCGCTTTCAACAGAACCCTGAGACTATCACAGAGCAGGTGCATTTATACAGAGACTTGATCACACACAGGTGGATTCTATTTATCACCATCAGTCATTTAGGACAACATTGGATCATTCAGAGATCCTCGCTGAACTTCTGGAGTGAGTTTGCTGCACTGAAAGTAAAGGGGCCGAATAATTTTGCACGCACCACTTTTCAGTTTTTTATTTGCTAAAAAAGTTTAAAATATCCAATAGATTTCGTTCCACTTCACAATTGTGTCCCACTTGTTGGTGATTCTTCACAAAAAATTAAAATGTTATATCTTTATGTTTGAAGCCTGAAATGTGTCAAAAGGTTGAAAACTTCAAGGGGGCCGAATACTTTCGCAAGGCACTGTACATTAAAAGGCAAAACTCACAACAAGAATATACGGACAAAACAATAGAAGAAAGACTGAAACGGGTTTCCTGCTTCTTGCGTTCGGGGGGGATGGATACGGATGGCGCACATGGTCTCCTTTAATCCTCAGAGCTAGCTTCCCTCTATTCTCGCATTGCCAGACCTTCCATCACAGCGCTGCAGAGGAGGGTCTGGCGAGTCTGCACAGCATTCTGGGATTGGTTTATTGGCATTTCTTTGAACCAATCACAATCGTTTTAAGCTGCCCTGCTGCAGAAATAGCCTCTGGAAGGAACTGGTATTGGTGGAACATTTACTCGTTCCATAGGGGATTTTTTAAAGAATCAAATGGCATGTACTGTATGTTCTTTGCCATGACAGCCAACAAGTAAGTTTGCTTTTACCCAGACATGTATAAAGTACTAGAGACCCAGACTGGAGTAAAAGTACAAGTGCTCTATCAAAAAAATGAAAAGTTTGAATATGATGGTTTATGATAGTCTAAAGGATACTCAAAATTCTTTTGGGCTGTAGCAGCAGTACAAGGACAGGAACGTACAGCACTGCAGCATGTGAACCGCGGGGTCGCTACTTAGCTAGCACTTACTGAGCGCTTAACATTCCTTGATATGGTTCTTCAAATTTAAAGGTGAATTTTTGAAGGTCATTATTTCGCAATCTTTCAGTAGGCAGAGTTGACATTTTCATTCTCTAGGATTTTTGTTCACTCCACAAATGAAAACACCAACTCTAAGTGGGGCTAGGGGTGGTCTCCCTTCTCACCATCACGAACACTCAAAGGTGTTTCTGGTTCTTCAATCTCGAAACAAACTAACAAAGCTCAAGTTTTCTCAACGCAGGCAGGCAGCAGAGCAAGAGGCCAAACGGGAGCACGCAGAGTCTTCTTATTAGACAGCTTGATTCACTAAATGATTAGCTAGCTTTATCAAACCTGCTGAGCCATCTACCAGATCAGTTATAATGTGGGTTTGGAATGGTTCCTTACATTTTTATAATTGTAAAGAGTAATTATGAAGCACAAAAAAATGTATTGGAAATAACAAACTCATTGAACATATGTAAAGAAGTACAAGTGGAAGTAGAAGAAAAAAAATTATACTCCAGTAGAGTATACAGATACAACCTTTTAGTAGCCCACTAAAGTACAATAGTGAAGTATTTTTACTTTGTTACTACTAAACATCTCTGTGTTTGCCTTATATGTTTAAAAAAAAAAAAAGATCAATATGCCCACCCTCCAAAAAAACTTCAAAGGGCGATCAACACACCATTTTAACCGTTCAGGTGTTGCACAACCTCACCAGTTCGCACTCCAACTACTAGAGTTGAGATGACAGCGATGAATCCTCCAGGTTACCCGGCTGAGAATGTTCCACTGCAGGGGAGGTATGACCGTCTCCCTGGAGGATCTGCAGTGATTCAGCACGCCACTGTGAACATGACCCCCGAGCCCCCCAAGGACCACATCATCTGGTCCCTCTGCTGCTTTCTCTACTCAAACCCCTGCTGCCTCGGGCTGGCAGCTCTCATCTTCTCTATCAAGGTGAGTTTCATTCATCGAGAATCTATCAAAGAATATTGAAAAAAAGACTTTAATACCTCTTAAATAGTAGTTCTTACAAATGAGAGATGTGGTTAGTGGAAAACAAAGGTTTTATTTTTTTTTGCAAACTGTTTTTGCAGACAAATAACACAGCCCTCAGTTAGACCATGTAAAGAATCATTCTGAGGATGGGGATTTGAGGGAGAAGCAATATCTAAGATTTTGGAGATTCTTGGGGCTAAAAGTTACAATTGAGCTATTGACATAATAAAATTCTTTATTATAATTTATGAAAACGAAAAAAAATATGAATAAAGAGAACAGATATTTCAAATATGTGACAAACTTTGCTGGACATTTTTGGAGATGAAGATGTATTATGACATTTATGCGAAGAAAACTATATATGGGAAAATGGAGAATGGGTGGAGAAGGTAGAAAGCAATCACATTTGCAGCATGAACATACAGCAAACATGAATCTAAAGCTTTTGCAGGATGTTATCAGATTGAGCCTAGGCTCAATGTTGGTAGTTCATTTCTCTTGAGGTAACAATCCATATTTAAAATCAACATGCTTTGGTACTTCCAGGCCAGAGACCGGAAGGTGGCTGGAGATCTGGAGGGTGCCCGACACTATGGCTCCACTGCCCGCTGCCTCAACATCTGGGCCACAGTCCTGTTTTCCATCACTGTCCTTATTACAATTATTATAATAAGTGTCATGCTTGTAGAGGTGTCCAGAAGTTACAGCAGATACTACACAAACAATTACTATTACAGAGGCTAAATTGGAAATGCAGTAGTATTTAAGTTGCTGCTCCCGTGGCTTGGTGATACTTGTGTTTCACTGATTTACGCTCATGTCACAATTTATAACCTTTTATACCTTTTTACTTACTGTACATCCTCGAGCAAAGAGATACTATATTTCTATGTGTGTTACAAAGGCTAAAATGCAACTCATCCATGTATCATTAACTGCTGTCTGCAGTCAAGTTTGAATGCCAGACTTTTATTATATTAAATTGAAATTTCCTGCCTGCATGGTCTTTGTCTCAGCAAGTGTTTGTTTCATTTTTCAAAAAACTGAAGTTTCATAACTGTGAAATGTGCTTGTGAAACTTTGAGGAGTAAAAAAAAAAAAAGATTGCAGTTGTATAGCCACTTGCATTGGTTTTTTCAAAGGAAAATCAACACACGCTTTTGACTGTTGAGTTGTTGCACAACCTCACCAGTCCGCACTCCAACTACTAGAGTTGAGATGACCGCGATGCATCCTCCATGTTACCCGGCTGAGAATGTTCCACTGCAGGGGAGGTATGACCGTCTCCCTGGAGGATCTGCAGTGATTCAGAACAGCACTGTGAACATGACCCCCGAGCCCCCCAAGGACCACATCATCTGGTCCCTCTGCTGCTTTCTCTACTCAAACCCCTGCTGCCTCGGGCTGGCAGCTCTCATCTTCTCTATCAAGGTGAGTTTCATTCATCGAGAATCTATCAAAGAATATTGAAAAAAAAGACTTTAATACCTCTTAAATAGTAGTTCTTACAAATGATAGATGTGGTTAGTGGAAAACAAAGGTTTTATTGTTTTTGCAAACTGTTTTTGCAGACAAATAACACACAGCCCTCAGTTGGACCATGTCAAGAATCATTCTAAGGATGGGGAGTTGAGGGAGAAGCAATATCTAAGATTTTGGAGATTCTTAGGGCTGAAAATTACAATTGAGCTTTTGACATAATAAAATACTTCATAATAATTTATGAAAGAAAAAAAACATGAATAAATAGAACAGATGTTTCAAATGTGTTACAAACTTTGCTGGACATTTTTGGAGATGAAGATGTATTATGACATTTATGCGAAGAAAACTATATATGGGAAAATGGAGAATGGGTGGAGAAGGTAAAAAGCAATTTCATTTGCAGCATGAACATACAGCAAACATGAATCTAAAGCTTTTGCAGGATGTTATCAGATTGAGCCCAGGCTCAATGTTTGTAGTTCATTTCTCATGAGGTAACAATCCATATTTAAAATCAACATGCTTTGGTACTTCCAGGCCAGAGACCGGAAGGTGGCTGGAGATCTGGAGGGTGCCCGACACTATGGCTCCACTGCCCGCTGCCTCAACATCTGGGCCACAGTCCTGTTTTCCATCACTGTCCTTATTACAATTATTATAGCCATTGTTATCTACAATGTGCTCTCCCAGGAAATTCAGGCGATCAGAGATCGCAGCAGAGTCCATTCGATTTCAACTACAGAGGCTAAATTCCAAATACAGTAGTATTAGAAGTGCCTTTTTTTCTATGGCTTGGTCATACTTGTGTTTCTCTGCTTGACACCCAAGGCACAATTTGTAACTTTTTATACCTTTTTAGTTATATGTTCAAGCAAAACAGATTTTCCCATTTCTATTTGTGTTTTTCAAAAGTCTTAGATTGAACTCATCCAAGTTTCCGTGATGACAATCTGCGGTGGTTTACATTCATGTTACTGTAGATGTCTGTAATTATATTCAGATTTCCTGTTGACAAGGCCTGTGTCTTAACAAAAAAAATTGAGAAATAGAGAACAGTTTCATCCGTCAATAAAAGTGTCTGTTTCATAACTCAGAAACGTACTTGTGTTAATCCAACGGGGGTGATTTCATGCCAAAGAGCGTCTTTATCCAAAACATACTGACTAAACATATTGGCCCTCATTCATGAAACGTACGTACAACCTAAAACAGGCTCAGGACGCGCGTACGCCAATTCCTACGCAAAGCACGGCATTTATCAATGTACAACCCTTCTTACACTCTGATTGGTGTGATTCGAATGTGTCATTAATCCCACGTGAACCCTGTCGTAAGATGATTTCTGCGCTCATATCTGCGCTGGTTTCTACGTTCAGTGTGAACGTACGTGTGAGTAATATGATAATCAGAATCAGAATCAGCTTTATTTGCCAGGTATAAGAACACATACGAGGAATTTAACTGTGGAACATTGTTGCTCCCAATGCGCTTACACATACAAATAGACCAAACACTATATAGACACTAATATATACAATACTCTAAACATAAATAATATAGATGCATGAGTGCAATGAAGAGTGCAATAAAAATTATTTAAATGTGGAACATAGTGCAAAGGATACTGGGATAAATGGTACTATGTTATTATATTACAATATGATATGATAAGCTGATAACAGGCAAATATTGTTACAAATGAGTCAGCTGCAGATGTTTTTGTTGCTGTTTTTATGATGAAAGAAATCTAAAGGCTGTGCTAGCTCCAGTGGTGGAATGTAACAAGTTCAAATACACATACAAATACTTGCATACTTTTGATTTTTATATTGTTACATTTTTTAAATATTTTTTTTAGCAATTGTGATATTTCTATTGCCAATATATATATATATATATATATATATATATATATATATATATATATATATATATATATATATATATATATATATACATTAAGATAATACATTGTTATAGAAGTATTTTTAATACTTAATTTTAAAATCTGGTAGCTTACTTTTTACTTTCTACTTAAGCAGGGTTGTCATTGTGGTACTTTTACTTTTACTGAAGTAAATATGTCTCTGGTTATTTGTACTTTTACTTAAGATTTTACTGAGGTTCAGTACTTCCTCCTCCATTGGCTAGCTCCTACTTTCCTTATGGAATACACATCTAAAAAGGTTAAAAAAAATAAAAAATAAAAATGCTTGGCTTGTGTTTCATGTGGATTGAAAATGCACTCAGTGTGTTGCAACATGTTTGTTTCCAGACTTTGGAATGCCCTTTCTGATCAGACATGTCGAAGCGGTGCTTCATTTTAAATCACTCCTCAAAACACACTCATATTTCTTATACATATGCACTCTCACCACGTTCTTGATCACTTTTCTTTGGAAGTAGCGAAGAAGTAGCACATCCTGCAGATCACTTTCATGTATTCTGTGAGTACCTTTCTGTTTAACACTATTTGGTGCAAGATTTAGTGAAATTTAAATTATTATACAACAGTATACTTGGTGTTGCACTGAAGACATGCTGTAATAGAATTGTAATTTGCATTTTGGAAATTAAGTTTTGCTGCACCACATCTGTATATATTGCAATGAAAATCTCATCAGTTTTTCAGAAATGTTACAATAAACAGGAGACTACCGGAGAAACATCATTTGTGGTTGTCATTATTTGCCAAAGATTGAGTTCTTAAATGACCACCTTTGATTTCATTTGACTGACTTTGAGTCAGTGGTTGTAAACTATGATTCAACAATATTCCTGATGTAGCCTGAAAAAAAGCAAATTCTTAACTATAATTCTAATACTGTAGATTTGAGATGACTAAAAGACATTTAGATTTCAGAATGTTTGATCCCAGTGACAAAGAGGTTATCAGTAATGTTTAAGTAAAGTTATCCTCTTTGTACCAGAAAATCCTGCCTGCTCTAGTGATCTAATTTACTGAAAGAATAAAAACTGATAGCTCCAATAACTGTTTTGATGCTCTGTATTCTGAAGATGAGGATGTTCCTCCTGTTCTGCGTCCTCTGCCTGATGTCTTCTACAGGCTACAGTCAGCTTCCAGGACCTCCTGGTCCTAAAGGTGACCGAGGACATGATGGGCCACCTGGGCCAATTGGGCCAGCTGGGTCACGTGGGGCATCTGGGAGACCTGGGCCACCTGGTGGGTAATATTGACTTCCACAATCACGCTCCTAGGAACATTTGTTCTGACTCTAGTCATTATTAGTCTGAATTTTGGCGTCTCTGTTGGACAGGCAGATCAGTTTGTTTTTAACAAGTCCTCCAAACCATTATAAAAACATAGGTTGTTTATTCCTAACCTCTAATACAACCCACACAAGCAATGTCTGTCCTCATACAGTATCCAAACCAAAAAACACAACTGTCACAGTTTCAAACACATTGTTAACACTGTGAAACACTTACAGTTTAGTTAGGTTTATGCACAAAAATGAATTATTTGGTTATGTCTACGTAACAAAAGTACTTAGTTAAATTTAGAAAAGGATTGTGGTTTGGGTTACTGCACTGCTCGTTATGCACGTGTTGCAGAAAGTGACATAGCTCCGTTTGTTCCGTAAAGTACAAAACAAATTCACCAGTTACTTTAATTTTCAAATCTGACATGAAGCCCAGTCTCCTGGGTGAAAAGCCTGTGTTTGTTTGACCAATCCATACCCCAACTTGTCTCCTTATGTAGCACTTGGCACTCTTACATTAACTACTACTGCTACTATAAACATAAATATGAGTTGTAACTACTGAGTGAACAAACGACTTATGTTGACATTTTCAGAGGACAGTCTGGTCAGCTGTGAGAAACTTCATGAAACAATGACAGTGATGGACCCAATGTATTTTAGCTTTAATGCTCACCAGAGAATGAACCTTGTGACTCAGACCTCTATGAGTACTATAGCAAAAATCAGTCTGAACGTTCTATCCATACAACATTTTGTTTTTCAAATAGACATTAAACATAACAAACATAGGTTGGTGGTGATGGCACAATAGATATAACATATTTAATTTGATTCCCACTGTGTTACATCTACCAATGTGTCCCTGAGCAAGACACTTAAACCCCTAATTGCTCCAGAGGTGTGCAACCTCTGATATATAGCAATTTTAAGTTGCTTTGGATAAAATCGTCATCTAAATGACATGTAATGTAATAACAGCCTCAATGAGCTTTGGATTGTTGATCATCTTGTATGTCTCTTTCCCTGCTCTTGTACACATGATTTCTTGGACCAAAAGGAGCGATGGGACCGCCTGGATCTGCTATATTCTGCAGACGAGGTTATATATTTTCTAGATTTTAAAGAGCATATTTTATGAATTTACTTTCACAGGTTGGAGTCGCACCCGCGGCAGCTGCATCAAGGAGTAAACCTCTATATATGTGCGCCTGCTCTACCAACTGAGCTAACCCGGCCACACACTGTTGCAATAATAACTGGCGTAATACACATATCGCGAAAGGCTGTGACATATCGCAAAAGATACTCAGAGAATTTTATTTGTTTTAATTCCAACAATAAATTTGTTGTATTGATGCAGAATACTGTAGCCAGCAGAAATGCAGAACTGAGCAAACTTCAATATCTGTTTATCTATAGTAAGTAATATTGTAATATTGTTACCACGATAGTCAACAATGTTATCGCATACTGTATTGCATTTTTCCTCATATCGAGCAACCCTACTTGAGACCCATCTTTTTATTAAGTTCTGTATAAAGCACCCATTTAAAACCACACTGGAATAAACTGTTGATCTCTGTCTGAGACACATACATCAAGGTACATAAATGTCTAAAAAGTGAGAACATTAATATATTCTGGTTTACTCATCATTCAGAGAGTTCAGAAATTGAACAAGAGAAGATACACTTTACCAGTGTTGGGCAAGTTACTTTTAAAAAGTTATTAGTTACGGTTACTAGTTCATCCAAATGTATTACTATATTAGTATATTATGTTACTATATTAGAGACTCAGTTACAAATCATAAAAGTAAAAGTAACTATTGCCTTTCAAGTACATTTTAAAATGCTCAAATGTGACCCCACCTCCCCCCTCTTTAATGGAAATTAAAATACATGTGCATGTTTGATTATTTATGGTAAATCTGAATATTATAATCAAATAGACACTTAATACAAACATGCAAAGTATATACAATCTTTGTAGTGCAAATAACAAAAGTGCCCTGATGTTTTTACTTGTGCGCTGTTGTGTGTGTCGAGCCGGCGTGTGTGTGTGTGTGTGTGTGTGTGTGTGTGTGTGAGAGATAGAGCGAGGGAGAAGAAGTGAGAGAGTGACAGCAATTAACTTCGAAACAAGTAGCCACTCTAGAATATGTTTTCTGACCACGGTGGGAAATCTGTAGCAAGCAAAGTTACATTATTTGAGAATGCATGTCTGACAAAATGTGGACACAGGTCCCATATACAGCCCATTTGGTAACTGAACTTGATCTGTTTGATCCAGGTGTCTCTGGTCAGGAACTTGAAACCTTAAAGAACAGCCTCGCTAAGTTAGAGCTGGGTAAGTATCCTGTAGGACCAAGATGACAATACAGTTTGGAAGTTCTTGAACAATTGTTTTCACTTTATTCATTTCTAAATTTGTTGCATGTTCTCTTTACATTTCAGTCGTGAACTATGACTTTGTCCGAAGAGTTGGTCAGAAATACTTTGTGTCCTACAAGAAGAGAGACTCTTTCTCCAGGGCCGTCGAGTTCTGCTCCCAACGAGGCTTAGAGCTGGCTTTGCCCCAGAACGAGGAGGAGAACAACATACTCACTCAGTTCTTTGGGGACGTTTACAAAACCGCCTGGATCAACGTCAACACTAACAAAGCTGAGGGGAATTTTGAGGCTGATATGAAAAACCGACCTCTGACCTTTACAAAATGGGGAGAAGGGCAGCCAGACAAATCCATCCAGGATACAGGCTGCACCATGCTGTCAGAAAACGCCTTCTGGAGAGTGACACACGAATGTTTCCTGAATGCTTACATCATTTGTCAGATGTAGAAAGTTGTTGTTGCCTTGCAAGTCATGTTTTAAATGTTGCTTTAAACAAATGTACAGTCTCATAATGTCCTGTGAATCAAAAATAATGACTATATCTTTATTCTCATTTTGATGTTGATATCATGGAAACTTCAAGGTACGGGTTTAATGTAATAGTTTCCCACCAACATCCTTGTGATATGTATCTTAATCCCTCCTTAAAAAACATCTTGATTGCATCAGCAATGTGGCATTATTACTCTTGTGCAAACATACTCCTCTACTAAAAAGAATTTTAGCAAATGATTACACTAATACTTTTCATGGCTATGTAAAGAGTGTAAGAACTTGTCAAATGGGGTGTGTTAAAACAAGCATGTATGACGCAATAAAGCTTTCAGCAGTGGTGCGGTCTCATTTCATGTATGCATTTATTCTAAGTTGTAGGGGGATTTTCAGTCCTGTAATTTACAGCTCAAGGGGTTTGTCTGTTAAAGCTGATCTATCTGAACTTTTAAACTATTGCTGTTTAAAAAGAGAGTCTTTTTCTTATTTTGTGTGTTATATCTCTTAGAGATTTCACACATGTTCATTTTCTCTTTAATGGATCCTTCATTTACTAAGATTCAGCCATGCCCAACTATCAATGAGTACTAGAATATAATATAATACAAAATAAACCAAAGAAATGTATTAATAAGTTAAAAAGGAAAAAATAAAAAAATAATAAGAAACATTAGCCAACATAGACATGTCTCTAAAGGAGTAGGAAGAAGTATACTCTTATGTTGCAGTTTTATAAAGAAGAACGTGAGCAGTAGGGGTGGGCATAGTATCGCGATATTTCCCGTGGCAATACTGTATCGATACACAGACGCAAAGTATCAATCTTTTATTATTTAAATTGCACATGAGAGTTTAATTTTTTGGTAGTAGAATTATCAAATCAATTGCTTATTCAGTCCACCAGATAGCGCTGTTTGTTTTCTGGTGAGGCCAGCGGGGTGACTGTCAGCGTGTAGGAGGATGTAGATAAAATAAACTGGGCAGCATCAGAGAAAGAAATCAGAAATGCACCGTCTGCGTTTAAATCAAGTGTTTGAAACAAGGAAGGGACAGCTGAGATGGATATGAGACATGGGATTTGCAATAACTCAAGCCATCGCCTACTTCATGTGCAGAGGCCTGAGTCCACACAACGTTGTGGAAAATTAGGGATTTTGTCACTTGCTAAAAACACTGGAACCAAGGTACTTAACTCTGTAGCGCCGCTTTTTCACGGATACAGCCGTACCCAAGCTCTACAGAGAAGTTAAGCTTAAAGTTCAGTAAAGTTTAAAAACAGCAGAACGTGTTGCATTGACTTGTGCTGCATGGACGTCAGTGGCAGTGGATTCCTATGTGACTATTACAGCTCATTATCTCACAGAAGACTGGCAACTGCTGTCTCACGTTCTCCAAACTAGAGCAGTACACAAAAATCACACCGGGGCGAACATTGCTCACCTTCTGCGAAATGCTGCTCAAGAATGGGGGACTTCAGACTAAAACCTGGTGGTTGTCCCCGACAACGCTTCTAATATGGTCGTTGCCGTTCAGTTAGCGGGACACCTCCACGTTAAGTTTTTTGCGCACACAAAATGTTTTTTAACTTTTGTTAGTACCAAGGTTGGCAGCAAACAGTAGCAGATTTTGTTTACTTTAAGAGAACATGTTTTATTTTATTTAATTTTAACATTTTATTTTAATGTAAGGCTACATGTTTTATTTTAAATTTAACAGTTATTGCCTTTCTAATTCCCTAGGGGCTAAAAGGCTGAAGTTGCATTGTAAAAATATACCTGTAGTAGCACAGCAATGCATACCTGTTGGTATTACCAACTAGTCTAGTCCACCTTAATTAAATGCAAACAGTTCAGTTTGCCAGGTGTATACAACATTTATAACATATTCATGAAAGTGTTGGTTAGTTAGTCAGCTTAACAGTCACATTTTACAGCAATAAAATGCATGTGAGATGAACAAACAGATGTTGACAACGTTTTCCTTTGGGGACAAAATAATGAAGTTGGAAAAAAGCTAATAAATTGCAATATATCGCAGAATATCACAATATGTTTAAAATCGCAATAATATCGTATCGTGACAATATCATATAGTGGTGCCTCTGGTGATTCCCACCCCTAGTGAGCAGATGGACATGCTCTGGATAAAGTGTCTCACGTGTATCTCAGTAAGCTAGCAAGAGTACACAGACAACTTCCGTGTATTTTACTTCAAAATAAAAGCACTTCCTGTGACAGTTCACAGTAAAACTAAATTACTCTAATAAAGTTGTACACCTTTTCACATACAGCTGTAAATCAAGTACTGTAAATAATGTAAATAGTGAGTTTTAATCACACAATAATTTATTTAGACTATATTAAACTTGAAACAACAGTAATTTCATATTCAGGAGCTTTAAACAAACATTTTACAACAATGCCGTACTTCAACACTACTGTAAGGTACTAGTAACTAAGTATTTTTGTTCTCTACTGGCCTATTGTAGGTCTTATTTATCTTTGTCATAGCTGTATTTACCTTGCATTTATCATATTAATTATACAAAATATTCTGAATGATTGATGTATTAAAGTGGATAAAAACAAGCCATTGATCCAGTGGTGACATTCACAAACTAGCTGCCACGTCAAACTTCTGATGTTATTTTGGTGAAAGTAACTCAAATGTTAGTACAATTTTACAATTCAGAGACAGTAACATTGTAATATAACTAATTACTCTCAAATGACAGTAACTAGTAATCTATGAAATGTATAACATTTGAAAGGAAATTGCCCAACACAGCGTGCGAACAGCTAGAACCTTAAAATAAAATTATCCTTTAATTATAATCCCCCTCTCCATCAAAGAAGAACTTATGCATAGTACTTGTTACTTTCAAATCTTAACAAGCTCCAAATCTTTCTGTTTTGTTGAACTCTCTTATGTAGCTTATGTTTGAAAATTATTTGACCATCAGTGATCTCAGGCCACAATCAGCGAAGTTTAATTCTGAGTTGCATATTAGCTCTTACAGCAAATGATGACAGAAATAAGCCAATTTTATTTTATATTTATTAAATCAGTTAGATGTTATATGCACTCAATGTGGGAAGAAACCGGAGCACCCGGGATAAACCCATACTTAGCGCCACAGTAGACAGGACACAAACTCAGAAAGGTTTAGGACCAGTCACTGAACCCTCGCCTTCTAGTTGTGAGGTGCCACTGTTGACCACTGAGGTGGCCATGAGAGCTCAAGTCCTGCCCCCCATCTAGGTAACCTCCTGCTCCATGGGTCTCCCTGTGGAGGGGATGGTAACCTGGATGTGAGGCAGGACTGGAGCCCTTTGCTGCAAATGTTTGTTTTTTTCTTCATTTTCTTGAATGTGGGAGAAACACTCGGATCACCCGGAGAAAACCCTAACTTGGTAGAATAAAAACATTACCTTGGCATATCTCTCGGTGTATCTCTACGTCTGCAGATAGTGGAGATGGCTTTTCCCACAGATAGGAAGAACCTGCAGATGGTGCTACGCTTTTTTGGTGGTGTCATCAGGTAATCTTTGACAGAGTAGGCAATACATCTTTCTAGTGCTGGATCTTTTAGACGGATGGAGATCAGCACCTCGTCTGCACAGCCGCATCTCTTACACAAGTCCTGGAAAATGGCCTTGTCAAGGTTTTTAATAGTTTTTTGGGTAGTATCAAAATCTACACCCTTGACGTCGGCCCATGTTCTATTGAACAGATGGTAAAGTCCTCTGGGTTTCCAATAGACCAGTTCACTTTTGTTTTCCTGTATATCCGAAAAACCAGCTTCTCTGTGAATATCTGGATGAATGCTTTCCTATGTTCTTCCTGTGCTGTTGCATCCGGTGCAGGTACGGCACGCGTCTCCTCACATACTGAGCTAGGAGCTGGAGCAGTTGCCACCACCAGTTTTCAGCCACCACCTTATCAATCCCATGAAATTCCACACTTTGTTTCGAATTGTAGCGTACATGTCAGCATGTGAATCAGGAACAATCACATTACTGCATGACTTCCCTCTCATTGGTTCTGGGATCAAATTGGGTGCAATTCCACGGGTGATGTCCCTATAGAGGAGATCGGTAAATTTCTGTGTGAATGTCATGCTTTGTCCGGGGGGTCATATTCTCAAACTTCTGAATCACATTAACCACATTCCCATGCTGTGGTTTGTTATTATCCTCAGTCTGAAGCAGAGAGTCAAATTTCTCTATGGCTGTCTGTCTTGAGTGCTCAGTTTCAGCGTTTGATTGCTTGGGAAATTTGGCCTTGAGCTCCTCCAATATACGATAATACCAAGCTTTGGCCAAGCGCATTGTGAAAAAGGACTTGATCTTGCTCGCTATTGCTTTTACAAACAGCTTGAACTTCTGTTGGTACTGTGGAGTTGTAGCTTCTGACCCGTCCAAACTCTTAATTTGAGAAAATCGTTCTATTGATAGATTCTCGTTTTCACTAATACACTTAAAAAACCGAAGTCAAGCCCAAAAGTAGCCTACTGTTTTAAGCTAAATTGATATCAGCCTTAAAATAAATGCTATGCTGTTTATCTTACTTACATTTTCTAAGTCGAATCATTTTTGAGTGAATTTAAATCAAGTGACAACCATGCTACTTCTAACTCAGAACAACCAAACACAACCAAACGGGAACGTTGTGTGAAGGTACGGTGCAACCACAGGGGAACGTTACAGTTGGTTGGTTCTCTTAACGTTTAGGGAACGTTATAAGCAAGAGGGGAACGTTTCCTAAACGTTAGTTTTTGGTTTGGTTCGAACTAACATTTAGAGAACCAAAAACTAACGTTCCCTAAACGTTCTGTGTTAGTGTGGAGCCTTTTAGTAGGCTACTAAAGTACAATAGTGAAGTATTTCTACTTTGTTACTACTAAACATCTCTGTGTTTACCTCAGTGGCTGAATGTTTAAAAAAATAAAAATGAGCCATATGCCGACCGTCCAAAAAACTTCAAAGGGAAATCAACACACCCACATTGAGAGTTCAGTTGTTGCACAACTTCAGCAGTCAGCACTCCAACTACTAGAGTGGAGATGACAGCAATGAATCCTCCAGGTTACCCGTCTGAGAATGTTCCACTGCAGAGGAGGTATGACGGTCTCCCTAGAGGATCTGCAGTGATTCAGCACTGTTTTATGAAATCTTTATACAGGATCGGGGGTGGTCGGCTGCAGACAAAAACTCCACAAATACTGTTTCTGCTAGAATAATTTGCCCCTTTATTCCCCGCAGAACACCATGAAGCTGCGAGCACACGCTCACACTATCAACACATGATGCAAAGTGAACACTACTTTGCAAACAAAAACACAATGCTGTCTCTGCTAGAATAATTGTGTCTTTTTATTCCGCCACAGAATACAGCAGGGCAACAAGCATGCACATGCACTCAATACGTGATGCAAAGTAAACACTACTTTAGAGCTCTTACCTTGACACAGGACTGGAGAGCCGTCAGTCCAAGCAGAGCAGCATCAACGTGGCTAGGTGTCCGTACGCGACCCGCAGCAGACTCTGCCAGACCGAGGGACTCTTTTATTCTTTAGTAAAACAAAGGATTGGGTGCGATCAAGGACGGCCAATCCCTTACTCTCAGCCCATCCTCTGTGAGAAGGTGTCCTGCCCCAAAAGCATGTTTTCGAAACAGGAAAGCCGCTCTCAAAACATTTGAGCTCAACTCAAAACCGTTCCCAACACCCGAGCTCGGTGGCTCTCAAAACATGGAAATGAAACACAAAACAATGAATACAGCAAAGCAACAGTGTATCAACAAGTTATATAAGTGACCCACTTAGCTGTTGTCAAGGAACATAATGCAAAATAAACTTTTTCCTCCACAAGCACACCACTGTGAACATGACCCCTGAGCCTCCCAAGGACCACATCATCTGGTCCCTCTGCTGCTTTCTCTACTCAAACCCCTGCTGCCTCGGGCTGGCAGCTCTCATCTTCTCTATCAAGGTGAGTTCCATTCATTGATATCTTATGTTATTGTCTATCAAAGAACAGTAAAGAAGAGATATGGTTAGTTTATATATATATTTTTTTTTTTGGACAGGTAACTGTAACAGCCCTCACTTATTGTGACTATGTCAAGAATAATCATCAGAGGACGGCAGCTGGCAGACAAGGAATACTCATCTAAGGCTTAAAAATTAGAATGTCACTACTAGATGTTATGAAAAAGAACAATTACAATAGAGACTAAATGTTATTCAAACTTTGCTGGACATTGTTGAAGATAAGGCTTAATTATGAGATTTATGCAAAAAACGGTGTTAGGAAAGGCAAAAAGCAATCTCATTTGCCGAATGAAAATACAGCAAACATGAATCTAAAGCTTTTGCAGGAAATTATGAGATTGAGCCTAGGCTCAACATGAACAATTTCTCTTGAGGTAACAATCCACTTAATAAATCAACATGCTTTGGTACTTCCAGACCAGAGACCGGATGGTGGCTGGAGATCTGGAGGGTGCCCGACACTACGGCTCCGCTACCCGCTGCCTCAACATCTGGGCCACAGTCCTGTTTTCCATCATTGTCCTTATTGCCATTATTATGATTGTCATGCGTGTACATGTGTCCAGAAGTTACAGCAGATACCACACAAACAATGACGATTAATATTAGAGGCTAAATTTGAAATGCAGTAGTATTTAAGTTGCTGCTCCCGTGGCTTGGTGATACTTGTGTTTCACTGATTTACGCTCATGTCACAATTTATAACCTGTTTAAGTTTCGTTTTTCAATAAACGGAAATTTCATAACTGTGACACAATAGCTAAAATAGAACTCATCCATGTATCAGTAACTGCTGTCTGCAGTCAAGTTAGTTTCGTTTTTCATTAAACTAAAGTTTTCAAAGTTCGTAGTTCATTCGTAGTGTAGTGGGTGGTGCTTTTGCCTCAAAGGCTTTTGGTTAGCATGTTAGCACATGCCTGTTATTTTTCCCAAAAGAAATTCAAAGGAAAATCAACACACCCTTTTGACAGTTGAGTTATTGCACACTCTTCAGCAGCCCGCACTCCAACAACTACTGTTGTGCTGACAGCGATGAATCCTCCAGGTTACCCGGCTGAGAATGTTCCACTGCAGGGGAGGTATGACCGTCTCCCTGGAGGATCTGCAGTGATTCAGAACACCACTGTGAACATGACCCCCGAGCCCCCCAAGGACCACATCATCTGGTCCCTCTGCTGCTTTCTCTACTCAAACCCCTGCTGCCTCGGGCTGGCAGCTCTCATCTTCTCTATCAAGGTGAGTTTCATTCATCGAGAATCTATCAAAGAATATTGAAAAAAAGACTTTAATACCTCTTAAATAGTAGTTCTTACAAATGAGAGATGTGTTTAGTGGAAAACAAAGGTTTTATTTTTTTTTGCAAACTGTTTTTGCAGACAAATAACACACAGCCCTCAGTTGGACCATGTAAACAATCATTCTGAGGATGGGGAGTTGAGGGAGAAGCAATATCTAAGATTTTGGAGATTCTTGGGGCTGAAAATTACAATTGAGCTATTGACATAATAAAATACTTTATTATAATTTATGAAAAAGAAAAAAAATATGAATAAAGAGAACAGATATTTCAAATATGTGACAAACTTTGCTGGACATTTTTGGAGATGAAGATGTATTATGACATTTATGCAAAGAAAACTATATATGGGAAAATGAAGAATGGGTGGAGAAGGTAGAAAGCAATCTCATTTGCAGCATGAACATACAGCAAACATGAATCTAAAGCTTTTGCAGGATGTTATCAGATTGAGCCTAGGCTCAATGTTGGTAGTTCATTTCTCTTGAGGTAATAATCCATATTTAAAATCAACATGCTTTGGTACTTCCAGGCCAGAGACCGGAAGGTGGCTGGAGATCTGGAGGGTGCCCGACACTATGGCTCCACTGCCCGCCGCCTCAACATCTGGGCCACAGTCCTGTTTTCCATCACTGTCCTTATTACAATTATTATAGCCATTGTTATCTACAATAAGCTCTCCCAGGAAATTCAGGCGATCAGAGATCGCAGCAGAAACAGTCCATTCGATTTCAACTACAGAGGCTAAATTTCAAATACAGTAGTATTAGAAGTGCCTTTTTTTCTATGGCTTGGTCATACTTGTGTTTCTCTGCTTTACACCCAAGGCACAATTTGTAACTTTTTATACCTTTTTAGTTATATGTTCAAGCAAAACAGATTTTCTCATTTCTATTTGTGTTTTTCCAAAGTCTTAGATTGAACTCATCCGTGTTTCCGTGATGACAATCTGCGGTGGTTTACATTCATGCTACTGTAGATGTCTGTAATTATATTAAAATTTCCTGTTGACAAGGCCTGTGTCTTAACAAAAAAAATTGAGAAATAGAGAACAGTTTCATCCGTCAATAAAAGTGTCTGTTTCATAACTCAGAAACGTACTTGTGTTAATCCAACGGGGGTGATTTCATGCCAAAGAGCGTCTCTATCCAAAACATACTGACTAAACATATTGGCCCTCATTTATGAAACGTGCGTACGACCTAAAACAGGCTCAGGACACGCGTACGCCAATTCCTACGCAACGCACGGCATTTATCAATGTACAACCCTTCTTACACTCTGATTGGTGTGATTCGAATGTTTCATTAATCCCACGTGAACCCTGTCGTAAGATGATTTCTGCGTTCATATCTGCGCTGGTTTCTACGCTCAGTGTGAACGTACGTGTGAGTAATATGATAATCAGAATCAGAATCAGCTTTATTTGCCAGGTATAAGAACACATACGAGGAATTTAACTGTGGAACATTGTTGCTCCCAATGCGCTTACACATACAAATAGACCAAACAATATTTAGACACTAATATATACAATACTCTAAACATAAACAATATAGATGCATGAGTGCAATGGAGAGTGCAATAAAAATTATTTAAATGTGGAGCATATTGCAAAGGATACTGGGATAAATGGTATTATGTTATTATATTACAATATGATATGATAAGCTGATAACAGGCAAATATTGTTACAAATGAGTCAGCTGCAGATGTTTTTGTTGCTGTTTTTATGATGAAAGAAATCTAAAGGCTGTGCTAGCTCCAGTGGTGGAATGTAACAAGTTCAAATACACATACAAATACTTGCATACTTTTGATTTTTATATTGCATTTTTTAAATATTTTTTTATATTTTAGATATTATATTGCAGCAATTATGATACTTTCTACTCCACTATATATATATATATATATATATATATATATATATATATATATATATATATATACACATTAAGATAATACATGGTTAGGGAAGTATTTTTAATACTTAATTTTAAAATCTGGTAGCTTACTTTTTACTTTCTACTTAAGCAGGGTTGTCATTGTGGTACTTATACTTTTACTGAAGTAAATATGTCTCTGGTTATTTGTACTTTTACTTAAGATTTTACTGAGGTTCAGTACTTCCTCCTCCATTGGCTAGCTCCTACTTTCCTTATGGAAAACAAAACTAAAAAAAAATAAAAAATATATATACTTGGCTCGTGTTTCATGTGGATTGAAAATGCACTCAGTGTGTTGCAACATGTTTGTTTCCAGACTTTGGAATGCCCTTTCTGATCAGACATGTCGAAGCGGTGCTTCATTTTAAATCACTCCTCAAAACACACTCATATTTCTTATACATATGCACTCTCACCACGTTCTTGATCACTTTTCTTTGGAAGTAGCGAAGAAGTAGCACATCCTGCAGATCACTTTTCATGTATTCTGTGAGTACCTTTCTGTTTAACACTATTTGGTGCTAGATTTAGTGAAATTTAAATTATTATACAACAGCATACTTGGTGTTGCACTGAAGACATGCTGTAATAGAATTGTAATTTGCATTTTGGAAATTAATTTTTTGCTGCACCACATCTGTATATATTGCAATGAAAATCTCATCAGTTTTTCAGAAATGTTACAATAAACAGGAGACTACCGGAGACACATCATTTGTGGTTGTCATTATTTGCCAAAGATTGAGTTCTTAAATGACCACCTTTGATTTCATTTGACTGACTGTGAATCAGTGGTTGTAAACTATGATTCAACAATATTCCTGATGTAGCCTGAAAAAGGGCAAATTCTTAACTATAATTCTAATACTGTAGATTTCAAAGGACTTAAAGACATTTAGATTTCAGAATGTTTGATTCCAGTTACAGGTTATCAGTAATGTTTAAGTAAAGTTATCCTCTTTGTACCAGAAAATCCTGCCTGCTCTAGTGATCTAATTTACTGAAAGAATAAAAAATAATTGCTCCAATAACTGTTATGATGCTCTGTATTCTGAAGATGAGGATGTTCCTCCTGTTCTGCGTCCTCTGCCTGATGTCTTCTACAGGCTACAGTCAGCTTCCAGGACCTCCTGGTCCTAAAGGTGACCGAGGACATGATGGGCCACCTGGGCCAATTGGGCCACCTGGGCCACGTGGGGCATCTGGGAGACCTGGGCCACCTGGTGGGTAATATTGACTTCCACAATCACGCTCCTAGGAACATTTGTTCTGACCAGACTCTAGTAATTATTAGTCTGAATTCTGGCGTCTCTGTTGGACAGGCAGATCAGTTTGTTTTTAACAAGTCCTCCAAACCATTATAAAAACATAGGTTGTTTATTCCTAACCTCTAATACAACCCACACAAGCAATGTCTGTCCTCATACAGTATCTAAACCAAAAAATGCAACTGTCACAGTTTCAAACACATTGTTAACACTGTGAAACACTTACAGTTTAGTTAGGTTTATGCACAAAAATGAATTATTTGGTTATGTCTACGTAACAAAAGTACTTAGCTAAATTTAGAAAAGGATTGTGGTTTGGGTTACTGCACTGCTCGTTATGCACGTGTTGCAGAAAGTGACATAGCTCCGTTTGTTCCGTAAAGTACAAAACAAATTCACCAGTTACTTTAATTTTCAAATCTGACATGAAGCCCAGTCTCCTGGGTGAAAAGCCTGTGTTTGTTTGACCAATCCATACCCCAACTTGTCTCCTTATGTAGCACTTGGCACTCTTACATTAACTACTACTGCTACTATAAACATAAATATGAGTTGTAATTACTGAGTGAACAAACAACTTATGTTGGCATTTTCATCTTCATGAAACAATGACAGTGATGGACCCAATGTATTTTAGCTTTAATGCTCACCAGAGAATGAACCTTGAGACTCAGACCTCTATGAGTACTATAGCAAAAATCAGTCTGAACGTTCTATCCATACAACATTTTGTTTTTCAAATAGACATTAAACATAACAAACATAGGTTGGTGGTGATGGCACAATAGATATAACATATTTAATTTGATTCCCACTGTGTTACATCTACCAATGTGTCCCTGAGCAAGACACTTAAACCCCTAATTGCTCCAGAGGCGTGCAACCTCTGATATATAGCAATTTTAAGTTGCTTTGGATAAAATCATCATCTAAATGACATGTAATGTAATAACAGCCTCAATGAGCTTTAGATTGTTGATCATCTTGTATGTCTCTTTCCCTGCTCTTGTACACATGATTTCTTGGACCAAAAGGAGTGATGGGACCGCCTGGATCTGCTATATTCTGCGGACGAGGTTATATATTTTCTAGATTTTAAAGAGCACATTTTATGAAATTACTTTCACAGGTCGGAGTCAAACCTGCGGCAGCTGCAGTGAGGACTAAACCTCTGTATATGTGCGCCTGCTCTACCAACTGAGCTAACCCGGCCACACACTGTTGCAATAATAACTGGAGTAAAACACATATCGCGAAAGGCTGTGACATATCGCAAAAGATACTCAGAGAATTTTGTTTGTTTTATTCTAACAAGCAATTTGTTGTATTGATGCAGAATACTGTAGCCAGCAGAAATGCAGAACTGAGCACACTTCAATATCTGTTTATCTATAGTAAGTAATATTGTAATATTGTTACCACGATAGTCAACAATGTTATCGCATACTGTATTGCATCTTTTCCTCATATCGTGCAACCCTACTTGAGACCCATCTTTTTTGGTTAAGTTCTGTATAAAGCACCCATTTAAAACCACACTGGAATAAACTGTTGATCTCTGTCTGAGACACATACATCAAGGTACATAAATGTCTAAAAAGAGAGAACATTTAATATATTCTGGTTTACTCATCATTCAGAGAGTTCAGAGAATGAAGAAGAGAAGATACACTTTACCAGTGTTGGGCAAGTTACTTCTAAAAAGTTATTAGTTACGGTTACTAGTTCTTCCAAAAAGTAACTAAATTAGATACTCAGTTACAAATTCTAAAAGTAACTAGTTACTTCAGAAGTAACTAATGAGTTACTTTCAAGTAAATTTTAAAATGCTCAAGTGTGACCCCACCTCCCCCCTCTTTAATGGAAATTAAAATACATGTGCATGTTCAATTATTTATGGTAAATGTGAATATTATAATGAAATGGACACTTAATACAAACATCCAAAATATATACACTCTTTGTAGTGCAAATAGTGCCCTGATGTTTATACTTGTTGTGTGCGCTGAGACGGCGTGTGTGGGTGCGTGTGTGCGTCATTGTGTCCGACTCTGTGTAATTTCGAACACCCGCCCAACTCTACCTCTGATTGGCTTACCATGAAATTTTACTCAACCTCAGCCAATCGTCAGCTATCGTGCACAGCCGACTAACCAAGGAAGAAAAAAGTCTTTTCCTCTCGGCTCAGAGATCTAGTTGGTCTGATGATAAAAACACCTTCAATTATAGTAACGCGCTACATTTTTACAGTAACGGCGTTATTAAGATGGGAAGAGTAATCAACTAGTAACGCCGGTATTTATAACGTCGTTATTCCCATCACTGCACTTTACATTATTCGAGAATGCATGTCTGACAAAATGTGGACTCAGGTCCAGTTTACAGCCCATTTGGTAACTGAACTTGATCTGTTTGATCCAGGTGTCTCTGGTCAGGAACTTGAAACCTTAAAGAACAGCCTCGCTAAGTTAGAGCTGGGTAAGTATCCTGTTCACATATTCAAAGGGAGGGATTACATGTAAATGGAGAAAGGTTATTGCTGTTAAAGAGACATTTCTTGTAGAATAAGTTTTTACTATACTAATGTTGTACTTTTACTATGGCCTCAGAATATTTATTAGTAGTGATATTACACAATACTTTGTTTAATATTTGAATGGTTTCTCCCCTCTCTTAGTCACCTCATGTACCTGTGCACTTAGTATCTCGTTGTAAGTGTTTACTGTTGTCTATGTAGCACTTTAAATTGTAAAGTGTGTGTATTTCTATTGTATTCATTATCTAGCCCTCCTTCCCTTTCCTTTATAGTTGTTGCCACTCGTCAGGTTGTCATTGTAAATAAGAGCTTGTTATTAATGACTGGCCTGTAAAGATAATGTTGATGTATTTATGTAGGCCTACATTCTGCAATATTATATTTGGAAGAGGCCATTTTGGAATGTGTAAAAACTGCAAATGTTCCAACCTGCTTTTACTAAAGGCTTCTGAAAAGAGCTTGATGATGAGATGACAATACAGTTTGGAAGTTCTTGAACAATTGTTTTCACTTTATTCATTTCTAAATTTGTTGCATGTTGTTCTCTTTACATTTCAGTCGTGAACTACGACTTTGTCCGAAGAGTTGGTCAGAAATACTTTGTGTCCTACAAGAAGAGAGACTCTTTCTCCAGGGCCGTCGAGTTCTGCTCCCAACGAGGCTTAGAGCTGGCTTTGCCCCAGAACGAGGAGGAGAACAACATACTCACTCAAGTGTTTGGGGATGAAAACAAAACCGCCTGGATCAACGTCAACACTAAGAAAGCTGAGGGCAATTTTGAGGCTGATATGAAAAACCGACCTCTGACCTTTACAAAATGGGGAGAAGGGCAGCCAGACAAATCCATCCAGGATACAGGCTGCACCATGCTGTCAGAAAACGCCTTCTGGAGAGTGACACAGGATTGTTCTCTGAATGCTTACATCATTTGTCAGATGTAGAAAGGTCTTGTGTTCCAGATTTGGAACCACTGCTCGCAGACATACAGTATTTTCTTCCAGATGTTACAGTCACCCAAAACCATTGTTTACAATTAAAGGAACAATATGATAGATGGATAGAAACAACGGTGACCTCTAAAAGAATACAGTACGTCACAATAAAGTTTACAGCAGTGAACAAGTCTCATTTCATTTATTCCAAACTCCAGGCAACCTTATTTCCATTTTGGCTGCCCAGCTACAGATAAGATAACAGATAAGTATCTGTTGAAAATGTGTAATAGAAAGCTTACAAGATTGGTAAAATGACAACCTGAATGTTAACTATGACAAAAGCAGCAGAAAATATACAACACTGACAATAACTGACCTAATAAAATAATAACACACTTAATAAAAGACTGAAATCTTCCAAAAGAGCCTTGTGTTTTTAAATATTTAAAAAATCTGCTTTGCAAATGTTACATGATGATGGAAATTGATCTCTCAAACATTTGTCACACCTCACACAATGCATTTTGGTGAATGTAAATACAATTTTTGTGTGTTTACAAGAAACACTCGACTGGACACCTTTGCTGTAAAAAATACAATGGGTCTAGTATCACCATAGTTTATATTTCCTTACACACAGAAAAGAGAATTTGTATTACAGTTTTAAAGTGGACAAGGCCGTGGTATGTAGAGAAACACATTTGTAAAGTCATATCAACATGGTATGTGTCTTTGTTTTAAGGAAATACAGAAAAGCCATCCAGAATAAGTTCTGCAGTCTCACTGCCCTGCTGGTTAAACATGACTTTTCCTCCTATTTTCAGGGTTATAACCCAAATAGCATCAGCAACATAAACAACATATATATGCACTCTAACTACATTCTATTATTCAGTGAGTCATTTTCTGTTTATCACTGTTTGGTGCTAGATTTAGTGTTATTAAAACTTTTAAAATTACAGCTTGTTTGGTGCTAGTTTTAAACATTTTGTAACATAACTTATTGTTTAGGCAGTAAAACTACTTAGTTAACTTTGGAAAAAGATCGTGGTTTGGGTGACTTCACTGCTGGTTAAGCAGGTGATGCAGAAAGTGACGTAGCTCTGTTTGTTCTGTAAAGTATAAAAAATAAAAAGAATTTAAATTAGACATGGTTTTGAGTCTTGTGGTCGAATGTCCTGTGCTTGTTTGACCCATCCACTCCCCAAATGTCAACCTACGTGGCGCTATATTCTTCTTAACCTTTGCTTCTTTGCCCTTGTTATAATTACAATAGACATATTTCTACATGTTTGTAATGTCATATGAACATGGAATCTGTCTTTGTTTTAAGGACCGTATAGAAAGGCCGTCCACAATAAGCTCTGCAGTCTCGTGAGGGAGGCTCTTGGACTCTGTTTTTCTCTGAGGTTCAGTGTTGTGCCAAATGACATCACCAACATGAACATCTGTTGTTTACGCTGAACTTACTGAACTTAACTCTTACATATGCACTCACTACGTTCTCGATCACTTTTCTTTGGAAGAAGCAAAAAGTAGCACATCCTGCAGATCACTGCTCGGTAATCAGTGAGTACCTTTCTGTTTATCACTGCTTAAACCTTTGAAATTACTTCACAGCAGCATGCTTGGTGCTGGTCTTCAACATGTGGTTAACATTATGAAACGGTCACAGTTTGGTTGAGTTAAGGTACAAAAACTAACTTACAACAGCATACTTGGTGCTGCCCTGAAGACAGGCTGTAATAGAATTCTAATTTGCATTTTGGAAATTTAGTGTTGCTGCCGCTCATCTATATAAATTGCATCAGTTTTTCTGAAGTGTTATAATGAACTGGGAACTACTGGAGCCACACCATTTTTAGTAAGTGGTCTTTTTTATTTCTGAGTTCTGTAATGACCACCTTTGATTTCATGTGAATTACTTTGAATTAATGATTGTTATTTATAATAAACAATATTCCTGATGTAGCCTTAAAATGGTCAAATTCTTAAATATGTTTCTAATACTGTAGATTTCAAATGTCTAAAAAAAATGTTTCAGAATGTTTGATCCCAGTGACAAACAGGTTATCAGTAATGTTTAAGTAAAGTTTACATCTCTTTTCCAGAAAATATCACTTGCTGTAGTGATCTAATTCTCAGAAACAATACAAAATGATAGCTAACTTTCTGCATTCACTGGCTGTGATAAATTAAATAAATATGTAGATGTTTGCTGTATGCAAGCTAAAGATGAGCACATGCCAACAGATACACATGTGAAAATAAAATGAAAGCAATCCTACATACAGTACATACACACTAATCATTACTCCAAATCTTTTATACCTTTCGTCATCAGGTTATTGTATTTACACAGTAGCCACTTTAAATAGGATCCGTATCAATAGCTTACATGATAAAGTATGCAGTGATGCCTATTTTCTTTCTTTTTCTTATATAGTGTGCTATTACTTTATAATACATTGACATGAGCATACATTTATTAAGTCATTGCTTACAGAAGAACTCATCAGGACCAAAGTCTGGCCTAAGTAAATTCCTCCATGCAGCTTTGATGTGTCTAAAAGCTAACATTACAGTAACTTTTGTTAAACAGAGTAGAAATGGAAGAAGAGGATACGTCTGTCACTTTTTACTTGTTAATATCTTGGTTTGTTGACTGGTTGTTGACATAAGTGTAGCTCTAAAACAGTAACAAAATATGGGAGTGCAAAGATTTTGCAAACGCAAGTTACAAATAACCCGGGGGGGCTAAGTACCCCCCGTCTTTCATTCCTAGTGACATCCCTGATAGCTCCAATAACTGTTTTGATGCTCTGCATTCTGTAGATGAAGATGTTCCTCCTGTTCTGCGTCCTCTGCCTGATGTCTTCTACTGGCTACAGTCAGCTTCCAGGATTTCCTGGTCCTAAAGGTGACCGAGGACATGATGGGCTACCTGGGCTACCTGGGCCACCTGGGCCACTTGGGCCACGTGGGCTACCTGGGCCAGATGGGAGACCTGGTTGGTAATATTGACTTCCACAATCACGCTCCTAGGAACACTCGTTCTGACCAGACTCTAGTCATTATTAGTCTGAATTCTGGCGCCCCTCTGTTGGACAGGCAGATCAGTTTGTTTTTAACCACAAGCTCTCTCCAATCTACCAAGAGCTTTATGAGGTCACCTTTCTCAAACAGTGTCATCAATTGACTCACTGTGTCAGCTGCAACAAGTCTTCCAAACTATATGACAATATAGTTTACGGTACAGAAGGCCTATACGGTAGTTCATGTATACCCTCTAAAATGACCAACAGGAGCGTTTTCCAACACGGTTTTATACATGTGGTTGACGTTTGAAAAGCTACAAAAGGTTAAGCACTATAATTTGTTAGTTTTCTAAGTCCCCCCCCCACTGTATGCACCACATTGACTGCTGCTGTAGAAGAACAGGGCGTTTTTCTTCGGAGTGTTTTAGTTCAAAGCACTTCTTCCTAAACTTAACTGGTCGTTTTGGTGCCTAAACTTAACTTTTCATCGCTGAATAACGCTCGCTCACTTTTTGTGGCCTAAACTTAGCCTATTGTCTCCTCATGTGGAGCACTCTGTAGCAACTGAACACATCTACTGACAGTGTTGGGAGTAATGCATTATAAAAGTAATGCAATTCCAGTAATGTATTCCTTTTTGCTGTAACACAGCAATATACTGCATTACGTATAAAATTTCAGTAATAGCGTTACAATCTCTTATACTTGGTTACCTTAGTCACTTTTTTGCTCTCATTATGACTATGGCCAACAAACAAATGACTTATGTTGGCATTTTATTGAGGACAGTCTAGTCAGCTGTCATGGCTCACAAGACAATCCTAAGGTCAGACTCAACTTTGTACACAAGATGTCTTCAAAATATACAGAAAAGACTGACAGGATGGCAGATGTGGCCAGTTTGTTACTTGTCATTTACTGTTACAAAATCAGACTGATAATTAAATCGCTGAATACTTTCATGATTATCAACAATCTGTCTCTGAGAGGGGCCATGAATTTGTAATCTTTCCCTGCTCTTGTACACAGGTATTCCTGGTACAAAAGGAGAGATGGGATCTCCTGGACAGCCTGGACCTGCTGTACCTGGTGAGCAACTTTTCTCCATTTTAAAGAGCGTAGTATATATTTTATAAATTTACTTTCACCAACTGATTACCTGCTGTTCATTAGGGAACTAAAATACAGTATGCAAAAGTAGTACAACTTAAAGGTAATTGTCTTGAAGCAACCACAAGGAACTTTAAATGTTTCTGAAAATCCAGTATTTAATTTTCAATCGGATTTATAAATTCCTTGTAACGGCAAATGAGACTAACAGTGAAAAGGCTTTTTTTTTAATTTCTATACTTGGATCCAATTTCTCCCACAAAGTGACAAAATAATAAACAGCAGGCAGACTAGCTCTACAGTAACGCATTCTGATGGGTTACAGATTTTGATGTAACACTGGAAAAGCCTGTTAGTGAGTATCCGGACGGGTAAAAGGTAGCAGGAGATTTTTGGAGTTTGACCTGTACTAGGAACTAAAATTCAGGATATATAGTTGAAGTACACATTCTACTTAACATTCAGAGTTTAACTAATGGTTAGTTTTATTGCTGAATAATCTGTCAATGTATTGTGTAATTCTTTCAATCTGCAATGTCTAAGACACCTCTTAAGTTAAGGTACATTTATCAGAAAAGTAGAAAATGTTGGCATCATTCAGTGTGTTCAGAGAAGGAAAAAAGAATTTAAACAAGAGAACATAAGCTTTTCATTAGACGGTAGATTTCTGCCAAAATGTGGACACAGGTCCCATATACAGCCAGTTTGGTAACTGAACTTGATCTGTTTGATCCAGGTGTCTCTGGTCAGGAACTAGAAACCTTAAAGAACAGCCTCGCTAAGTTAGAGCTGGGTAAGTATCCTGTTGATACATTTAAAGGGAGTAATACAGGGAGGGATTGCAAGTGACACAAAATGTAAGAGTTGATTTTGTTAAACTTATTTTTACGGTACCAATGTTCTGCTTTTACTATAGCATCAGTATGTTCAATGTAAATTGCTCCTCTTTGGGCAGGATGTTGTAAACATGTTGTAGAAATTATTTGAATACATGGTTTAATTGATGTATTTACATCTAGACTGTAACATTATTTTTATGTAAAAACCGCAAATGTTCCAACCTGCTTTTACTAAAGGCTTCTGAAAAGAGCTTGATGATGAGATGACAATACAGTTTGGAAGTTCTTGAACAATTGTTTTCACTTTATTCATTTCTAAATTTGTTGCATGTTGTTCTTTTTTACATTTCAGTCGTGAACTACGACTTTGTCCGAAGAGTTGGTCAGAAATACTTTGTGTCCTACAAGAAGAGAGACTCTTTCTCCAGGGCCGTCGAGTTCTGCTCCCAACGAGGCTTAGAGCTGGCTTTGCCCCAGAACGAGGAGGAGAACAACATACTCACTCAAGTGTTTGGGGATGAAAACAAAACCGCCTGGATCAACGTCAACACTAACAAAGCTGAGGGGAATTTTGAGGCTGATATGAAAAACCGACCTCTGACCTTTACAAAATGGGGAGAAGAGCAGCCAGACAAATCCATCCAGGATACAGGCTGCACCATGCTGTCAGAAAACGCCTTCTGGAGAGTGACACACGAATGTTTCCTGAATGCTTACATCATTTGTCAGATGTAGAAAGTTGTTGTTGCCTTGCAAGTCATGTTTTAAATTTTGCTTAAAAATAATGACCTCATTCTATCCTCATTTTGATGGAGATATCATGGAAACTTCAAGGTCCGGGTTTAGGAACAATAACTCGATGTAATAGTTTCCCACCAACATCCTTGTGATATGTATCTTAATCCCAAAAACATCTTGATTGCATCAGCAATGTGGCATAATTACTCTTATGCAAACACATTCCTCTACTACAAAGAATTTTAGCAAATGATTACACTAATACTTTTCATGGCTATGTAAGAACTTGTCAAATGGGGTGTGTTAAAACAAGCATGTATGACGCAATAAAGCTTTCAGCAGTGGTGCGGTCTCATTTCATGTATGCATTTATTCTAAGTTGTCCTGTAATTTACAGCTCAAGGTGTTTGTCTGTTAAAGCTGATCTATCTGATGAACTTTCAAACTATTGCATTTTAAAAAAGAGGCTTTTTCATATTTTGTGCGTTAAATTTCTAAGAGAGATTTCACACGTGTTAATTTGTTCTTTAAATGGATCCTTCATTTACTAAGATTCAGCCATGCCTAACAATGAATGAATACTAGAATAACATAGAATAAAAAATAAACCAAACCAAAAAAAAATCAAAGAAATGTACTAATAAGTTAAAAAGGAACAATAAGAAACATTAGCCAACATAGACATGTCTGTAAAGGAGTAGGAAAAAGTATACTCTTATGTAATCTTACCCCTTTACCATATGATGTAATGATTATTATTTATTTATTTCATAATATATTTATTTTATATAATAACCCTAATATATTTGACCACATGAAGCCTAATATCATTGTATTTTATCAGCCGTGGAGAGTGACTATGCCTGTAGTGGAATGGCTTTGAATGACGTCCAAACCGTTTGCCTTTTACTGTGACCATTTACTGTTCAATATGTTGCAGTTTTACAAACAAGAACGTGAGCAGATGGACATGTTCTGGATCAAGTGTCTCACGTGTATCTCAGCAAGAGTACACAACAGACAACTTCCGTGTATGTTACTTCAAACTAAAAGCACTTCCTGTGACGGTTTAGAGTAAAACTAAATTACTATAAAGTTGTACACCTTTTCACATACAGCTGTAAATCAAGTACTGTAAATAATGTAAATAGTGACCATTTTCTTTCTCTATTAAACTTGAAAAAACATAAATTTCTTATTCAGGAGCTTTAAACAAACATTTTACAAAAATGCCGTACTTCAATACTACTGTAAGGTACTAGTAATTGAGTATTTTTGTTCTACTTGCCTATTGTACGTCTTACTTATATTTGTTATAGCTGTATTTACTTTGCATTTATCATATTAATTATACAAAATATTAGGAATGATCTATGATGTATTAAAGTGGATAAAGAGGAGATTTATTGATCCAGTGGTGACATTCACAAACTAGCTGCCACGTCAAACTTCCAATGTTATTTTGGTGAAAGTAACTCAAACGTAAGTACAATTTTACAAATCAGAGACAGTAACATTGTAATATAACTAATTACTCTCAAATGACAGTAACTAGTAATCTATAATGTATTATATTTTGAAAGTAAATTGCCCAACACAGCGTGCGAACAGCTAGACCCTTGAAATAAAAATAATCCCCCTCTCCATCGAAGAAGGACTTGTGAATAGTACCTGTTACTATCAAATCTTAACAAGCTCCAAATATTTCTACTTTGTTGAACTTTTTTATGTAGCCTATATTTGATAATTATTTGACCATCAGTGATCTCAGGCCACAATCAGCAGAGTTTCATTCTGAGTTGTGTATTAGCTCTTACAGCAAATGATGACAGAAATAAGGCAATTTTATTTTATATTTATTAAATCAGTTAGATGTTATACACACTCAATGTGGGAAGAAACCGGAGCACCCGGGATAAACCCATACTTAGCGCCACAGTAGACAGGACACAAACTCAGAAAGGTTTAGGACCAATCACTGAACCCTCGCCTTCTAGTTGTGAGGTGCCACTGTTGACCACTGAGGTGGCCCTGAGAGCTCAAGTCCTGCCCCCCATCTAGGTAACCTCCTGCTCCATGGGTCTCCCTGTGGAGGAGATGGTAACCTGGATGTGAGGCAGGACTGGAGCCCTTTGCTGCAAATGTATTTTTTTCTTCATTTTCTTGAATGTGGGAGAA
This sequence comes from Etheostoma perlongum, assembly GCA_026937815.1. Taxonomy (NCBI): domain Eukaryota; kingdom Metazoa; phylum Chordata; class Actinopteri; order Perciformes; family Percidae; genus Etheostoma; species Etheostoma perlongum. The sequence goes on along the minus strand of CM049378.1, from coordinate 25,643,938 downwards.
ACACTCGGATCACCCGGAGAAAACCCTAACTTGGTAGAATAAAAACATTACCTTGGCATATCTCTCGGTGTATCTCTACGTCTGCAGATAGTGGAGATGGCTTTTCCCACAGATAGGAAGAACCTGCAGATGGTGCTACGCTTTTTTTGGTGGTGTCATCAGGTAATCTTTGACAGAGTAGGCAATACATCTTTCTAGTGCTGGATCTTTTAGACGCATGGAGATCAGCACCTCGTCTGCACAGCCGCATCTCTTACACAAGTCCTGGAAAATGGCCTTGTCAAGGTTTTTAATCGTTTTTTGGGTAGTATCAAAATCTACACCCTTGACGTCGGCCCATGTTCGATACAGTCAGATCGGCAAATGCCTAATATTGGCCCGCCAATATATTGGTCAGGCTCTAAACCAAATGTACCAATGAGTCTGTGCTCAGGAATCCTGTGGTTATGTCTTTGTAAGAAAAGACACATCTTGATTTTTTCACAATTCATTGTGGCACCTGGTTATAAAAAACAAAAACATGCTAATTTTGAGTGCTTAAGATTAACCACATAAAGGCCTTGAAACTCATTTAGCATTTTGATTGCATTAAATGATTACTAGCACTACGTAGAGACTCGGTTACGCCATTGCTCTGTCACACAGTCAATTATGCATGTGCTCATGGTGTCCAATCGTGGCTGGGGAGAGACTGAGATGGATGCTAGAGAGACGGGAAGTTACAAATCAGGGGCGAGTCACGGCAGAAAGCGTGCGTATGCTGTGGTGATGCTATCTCGTCTTGTCTGTATGCTGTGTCATTGTTTCTTGACACTCTCCTGTATCTTTTGTGGTTGTTCAGCATTTTGTAGCTATGGCATTTAATAGACGGAAATCTGCTAATTTATCTTACATTTCTGACCAAAGTGCGCCACACTTTTTTTTTTTTGTTAAACATTTGAAAACAATGTATCATTTTCCTTCCAAATCCAAATTATGCGCCGCTTTGTGTTGGTCTATCACATAAAATCCCAATGAAATCATTTATTTGTGGTAGTAACGTGACAAAATGTGGAAGATCAAGGGGTTTGAATGCTTTTGCAAGCCTCTGTGGATACATAGATCAGTTTTGGTTAGTTTTCAGACAATAATTAAGAAAAACTATTTTATTTGAAATGAGTAGAAACCTGTCAGTCTCATGTTTCATGTTGCCGTCTGCACATGTTGTCAGATGCAATTTATGAAGTTTGGAGATGAGAAAAACTAAAACTACCAAATACAGATTATTCTAACCTTTAAACTGCAAGAATCAGTTATGAATTGCTCTCAGTTCAAAGTTGTTGTTTTCACCTGTAGACAGAGGCTGCACATCAGTAATCTCATGGTTAAAGATGAAAATTGACAGCAAAGTTGAATGGTATTAAAATGAATAAGTGCCCAAAAATCCTGTCATATTCTGCTTTTGCTTCTGCTTCTGATTTTAGCTAATTTATGTTTTAGACTATTTGATCCAGGGGTATCCCATCCTACATCATCAGAAATAAATTTTGACCTAATTTGTACATTAAAACAGGTTGAAAGTGATGCCCGATGGGTCTTTAAAATTCATAAAACTCACAACAAGAATATACGGACAAAACAATAGAAGAAAGACTGAATCGGGTTTTCTGCTTCTTGCGTTCGGGGGGGATAGATACGGATGGCGCACATGGTCTCCTTTAATACTCCGAGCTAGCTTCACTCTATTCTCGCATTGCCAGACCATCCTCTACAGCGCTGCAAAGGAGGGTCTGGCGAGTCTGCACAGCATTCTGGGATTGGTTTATTGGCATTTCTTTGAACCAATCACAATCGTCTTAGGCTGCCCTGCTGCAGAAATAGCCTCTGGAAGGAACTGGTATTGGTGGAACATTTACTCATTCCAGAGGAGAATTTACAAACTCTTTAGGACATTTGTTTTAAGGAATCAAATGGCATGTACTGTATGTTCTTTGCCATGACAGCCAACAAGTAAGTTTGCTTTTACCCAGACATGTATAAAGTACTAGAGACCCAGACTTGAGTAAAAGTACAAGTGCTCTATCAAAAAAGTGACTTGAGTTGAAGTGCTCTTTAAGCACCACACTTAAGTGGAAGTACTAAAGTAAGTAAATAGCAAGTAGTTTATTTTAAAATGTACTACTCAAGTATTCAAAAGTATTGTGTTATGTATTTATTAAAGGAAGTAGTCAAAAGTTTGAATATGATAGTTTATGATTTATGATAGTCTAAATGATACAATTCTTTTAGGCTGTAGCAGCAGTACAAGGACAGGAACGTACAGCACTGCAGCATATGAACCGCGGGTCGCTACTTAGCTAGCACTTACTGAGCGCTTAACTTACCTTGATATGTTTCTTCAAATTTAACGGTGAATTTTACATTACAATTACAATTTAACATTATTTCGCTATCTTTCAGTAGGCAGAGTAGGCACTTCATTTTCATTTTCTAGGATTTTTTGTTCACTCCACAAATGAAAACATCAACTCTAAGTGGGACTAGGGGTGGTCTCCTTCCTCATCGTCACGAACACTCGAAGTTGAAGATGTTGAAGGTGTTTCTGGTTCTTCAATCTCGAAACAAACTAACAAAGCTCAAGTTTTCTCAACGCAGGCAGGCAGCAGAGCAAGAGGCCAAACGGGAGCATGCACAGTCTTTTTTTTGAGAGATATTGAGAGTTCAGTTGTTGCACAACTTCACCAGTCCGCACTCCAACTACTAGAGTTGAGATGACAGCGATGCATCCTCCAGGTCACCTGGCTGAGAATGTTCCACTGCAGGGGAGGTATGACCGTCTCCCTAGAGGATCTGCAGTGATTCAGCACACCACTGTGAACATGACCCCAAGCCCCCCAAGGACCACATCATCTGGTCCCTCTGCTGCTTTCTCTACTCAAACCCCTGCTGCCTCGGGCTGGCAGCTCTCATCTTCTCTCTATCAAGGTGAGTTTCATTCATCGATATCTTATGTTATTGTCTATCAAAGAACATAAAATAGTTTTAGCAATCTCTTGTGATCTTAAATAGCAGTTCTCGCAAAGAAGACATATGGTTAGTGGTAAACAAAGAAGCTTATATTAAGTTTTTTTTTATTTACTTTTTTGGACAGGTGTCAAGAATAATCATCAGAGGACGGCAGCTGGCAGACAAGGAATACTCATCTAAGGCTTAAAAATTAGAATTTCACTACGAGATGTTATGAAAAAGAACAATTACAACAGAGACTAAATGTTATACAAACTTTGCTGGACATTGTTGAAGACAAGGCTTAATGATGAGATTTATGCAAAAAACATGGTAGGAAAGGCAAAAAGCAATCTCATTTGCAGCATGAAAATACAGCAAACATGAATCTAAAGCTTTTGCAGGAAATGATGAGATTGAGCCTAGGCTCAACATTAACAGTTTCTCTTGAGGTAACAATCCACTTAATAAATCAACATGCTTTGGTACTTCCAGGCCAGAGACCGGATGGTGGCTGGGGATCTGGAGGGTGCCCGACACTACGGCTCCGCTACCCGCTGCCTCAACATCTGGGCCACAGTCCTGTTTTCCATCATTGTCCTTATTGCCATTATTATGATTGTCATGCGTGTACATGTGTCCAGAAGTTACAGCAGATACCACACAAACAATGACAATTAATATTAGAGTTTAAATTTGAAATGCAGTAGTATTTAAGTTGCTGCTCCGGGTGGCTTGGTGAAACTTGTGTTTCACTGATTTACGCTCATGTCACAATTTATAACCTTTTATACCTTTTTACTTACTGTACATCCTCGAGCAAAGAGATACTATATTTCTATGTGTGTTACAAAGGCTAAAATGGAACTCATCCATGTATCATTAACTGCTGTCTGCAGTCAAGTTTGAATGCCAGACTTTTTTTTTATTCAATTGAAATTTCCTACCTGCATGGTATTCGTCTCAGCAAGTGTTTAAGTTTCGTTTTTCAATAAACGGAAATTTCATAACTGTGAAACAATAGCTAAAATGGAACTCATCCATGTAACAGTAACTGCTGTCTGGAGTCAAGTTAGTTTCGTTTTTCATTAAACTAAAGTTTTCAAAGTTCGTAGTTCATTCGTAGTGTAGTGGGTGGTGCTTTTGCCTCAAAGGCTTTTGGTTAGCATGTTAGCACATGCCTGTTATTTTTCCCAAAAGAAATTCAAAGGAAAATCAACACACCCTTTTGACAGTTGAGTTATTGCACACTCTTCAGCAGCCCGCACTCCAACAACTACTGTTGAGCTGACCGCGATGCATCCTCCAGGTTACCCGGCTGACAATGTTCCACTGCAGGGGAGGTATGACCGTCTCCCTGGAGGATCTGCAGTGATTCAGAACACCACTGTGAACATGACCCCCGAGCCCCCCAAGGACCACATCATCTGGTCCCTCTGCTGCTTTCTCTACTCAAACCCCTGCTGCCTCGGGCTGGCAGCTCTCATCTTCTCTATCAAGGTGAGTTTCATTCATCGAGAATCTATCAAAGAATATTGAAAAAAAGACTTTAATACCTCTTAAATAGTAGTTCTTACAAATGATAGATGTGTTTAGTGGAAAACAAAGGTTTTATTGTTTTTGCAGACAGTTTTTGCAGACAAATAACACACAGATCTCAGTTGGACCATGTCAAGAATCATTCTGAGGATGGGGAGTTGAGGGAGAAGTGATATCTAAGATTTTGGAGATTCTTAGGGCTGAAAATTACAATTGAGCTATTGACATAATAAAATACTTCATAATAATTTATGAAAAAGAAAAAAAACATGAATAAATAGAACAGATATTTCAAATGTGTTACAAACTTTGCTGGACATTTTTGGAGATGAAGATGTATTATGACATTTATGCGAAGAAAACTATATATGGGAAAATGAAGAATGGGTGGAGAAGGTAAAAAGCAATTTCATTTGTAGCATGAACATACAGCAAACATGAATCTAAAGCTTTTGCAGGATGTTATCAGATTGAGCCTAGGCTCAATGTTGGTAGTTCATTTCTCTTGAGGTAACAATCCATATTTAAAATCAACATGCTTTGGTACTTCCAGGCCAGAGACCGGAAGGTGGCTGGAGATCTGGAGGGTGCCCGACACTATGGCTCCACTGCCCGCCGCCTCAACATCTGGGCCACAGTCCTGTTTTCCATCACTGTCCTTATTACAATTATTATAGCCATTGTTATCTACAATAAGCTCTCCCAGGAAATTCAGGCGATCAGAGATCGCAGCAGAAACAGTCCATTCGATTTCAACTACAGAGGCTAAATTTCAAATACAGTAGTATTAGAAGTGCCTTTTTTTCTATGGCTTGGTCATACTTGTGTTTCTCTGCTTTACACCCAAGGCACAATTTGTAACTTTTTATACCTTTTTAGTTATATCCTCAAGCAAAACAGATTTTCCCATTTCTATTTGTGTTTTTCAAAAGTCTTAGATTGAACTCATCCAAGTTTCCGTGATGACAATCTGCGGTGGTTTACATTCATGCTACTGTAGATGTCTGTAATTATATTCAAATTTCCTGTTGGCAAGGCCTGTGTCTTAACAAAAAAATGAGAAATAGAGAACAGTTTCATCTGTCAATAAAAGTGTCTGTTTCATAACTCAGAAATGTGCTTGTGAAATTATTGTGAAATTATGGTGTTTCAACATTTTCACCGTGTTAATCCAACGGGGGTGATTTCATGCCAAAGAGCGTCTCTATCCAAAACATACTGACTAAACATATTGGCCCTCATTCATGAAACGTACGTACAACCTAAAACAGGCTCAGGACACGCGTACGCCAATTCCTACGCAACGCACGGCATTTATCAATGTACAACCCTTCTTACACTCTGATTGGTGTGATTCGAATGTGTCATTAATCCCACGTGAACCCTGTCGTAAGATGATTTCTGCGCTCATATCTGCGCTGGTTTCTACGCTCAGTGTGAACGTACGTGTGAGTAATATGATAATCAGAATCAGAATCAGCTTTATTTGCCAGGTATAAGAACACATACGAGGAATTTAACTGTGGAACATTGTTGCTCCCAATGCGCTTACACATACAAATAGACCAAACAATATATAGACACTAATACAATACTCTAAACATAAACAATATAGATGCATGAGTGCAATGGAGAGTGCAATAAAAATTATTTAAATGTGGAACATAGTGCAAAGGATACTGGGATAAATGGTACTATGTTATTATATTACAATATGATATGATAAGCTGATAACAGGCAAATATTGTTACAAATGAGTCAGCTGCAGATGTTTTTGTTGCTGTTTTAATGATGAAAGAAATCTAAAGGCTGTGCTAGCTCCAGTTTTTGTTGCTACTTTTTGTTTTTATATGATATTATATATATATATATATATATATATATATATATATATATATATATATATATATATATATATATATGCATTAAGATAATACATGGTTATGGAAGTATTTTTAATACTTAATTTTAAAATCTGGTAGCTTACTTTTTACTTTCTACTTAAGCAGGGTTGTCATTGTGGTACTTATACTTTTACTGAAGTAAATATGTCTCTGGTTATTTGTACTTTTACTTAAGATTTTACTGAGGTTCAGTACTTCCTCCTCCATTGGCTAGCTCCTACTTTCCTTATGGAAAACAAAACTAAAAAGGTAAAAAATATATATACTTGGCTCGTGTTTCATGTGGATTGAAAATGCACTCAGTGTGTTGCAACATGTTTGTTTCCAGACTTTGGAATGCCCTTTCTGATCAGACATGTCGAAGCGGTGCTTCATTTTAAATCACTCCTCAAAACACACTCATATTTCTTATACATATGCACTCTCACCACGTTCTTGATCACTTTTCTTTGGAAGTAGCGAAGAAGTAGCACATCCTGCAGATCACTTTTCATGTATTCTGTGAGTACCTTTCTGTTTAACACTATTTGGTGCTAGATTTAGTGTAATTTAAATTATTATACAACAACATACTTGGTGTTGCACTGAAGACATGCTGTAATAGAATTGTAATTTGCATTTTGGAAATTAATTTTTTGCTGCACCACATCTGTATATATTGCAATGAAAATCTCATCAGTTTTTCAGAAATGTTACAATAAACAGGAGACTACTGGAGACACATCATTTGTGGTTGTCATTATTTGCCAAAGATTGAGTTCTTAAATGACCACCTTTGATTTCATTTGACTGACTTTGAATCAGTGGTTGTAAACTATGATTCAACAATATTCCTGATGTAGCCTGAAAAAAAAAATTCTTAACTATAATTCTAATACTGTAGATTTGAAATGACTTAAAGACATTTAGATTTCAGAATGTTTGATCCCAGTAAGAAACAGGTTATCAGTAATGTTTAAGTAAAGTTATCCTCTTTGTACCAGAAAATCCTGCCTGCTCTAGTGATCTAATTTACTGAAAGAATAAAAAATAGCTCCAATAACTGTTTTGATGCTCTGTATTCTGAAGATGAGGATGTTCCTCCTGTTCTGCGTCCTCTGCCTGATGTCTTCTACAGGCTACAGTCAGCTTCCAGGACCTCCTGGTCCTAAAGGTGACCGAGGACATGATGGGCCACTTGGGCCACCTGGGCCACCTGGGCCACGTGGGGCATCTGGGAGACCTGGTGGGTAATATTGACTTCCACAATCACGCTCCTAGGAACACTCGTTCTGACTCTAGTCATTATTAGTCTGAATTCTGGCGTCTCTGTTGGACAGGCAGATCAGTTTGTTTTTAACAAGTCCTCCAAACCATTATAAAAACATAGGTTGTTTATTCCTAACCTCTAATACAACCCACACAAGCAATGTCTGTCCTCATACAGTATCTAAACCAAAAAACACAACTGTCACAGTTTCAAACACATTGTTAACACTCTAAATGACATGTTAGGTTTATGCACAAAAATGAATTATTTGGTTATGTCCTCAATGAGCTTTAGAAAAGGATTGTGGTTTGGGTTACTGTTGATCAAAAACAAATTCACTTGTATTTTCTCTTTCCCTGGGTGAAAAGCCTCCAATCCATACACCAACTTGATTTCTTGGCAACAAACTACTACTGCTACTATAAACATAAATATGAGTTGTAATTACTGCAAACTTATGTTGACTTTTCAGCAGTCTGGACAGCTGTGGAAACAATGACAGTGATGGACCCATGTATTTTAGCTTTAATGCTCACCAGAGAATGAACCTTATATATTTATAGCAAAAAATCAGTCTGATTTTCCATAAACATTTTGTTTTTCAAATAGACATTAAACATTTTGGTGGTGATGGCAAATAGATATAACATATTTAATTTGATTCCCACTGTGTTACATCTACCAATGTGTCCCTGAGCAACAATTAAACCCCTAATTGCTCCAGGCAGCAACCTGCAATATAGAATTTTAAGTTGTCTTTGGAAAAATCATCATCTAAATGACATGTAATGTAATAACAGCCTCTGAGCTTTGATTGTTGATCATCTTGTATACTCTTTCCCTGCTCTTAGATTTCTTGGAAAAAGGAGCGCCTGGACCCCTGGATCTGCAACACAGGTTATATATTTTCTGTTTTAAAGCACATTTTATGAAATTACTTTCACAGGTGGAGTAAACCTGCGGCACTGCAGTGAGGACTAAACCTTTGTATATGTGCGAAACTGAGCTGTGTTGCACATATTGCAAAACATATCGAAAAGATACTCAGAGAATTTTGTTTGTTTTAATTCTAACAAGCAATTTGTTGTATTGATGCAGAATACTGTAGCCAGCAGAAATGCAGAACTGAGCACACTTCAATATCTGTTTATTTATCGCAAGTAATATCGTTATCGCGATAGTCAACAATGTTATCGCATACTGAATTGCATCTTTTCCTCATATCGTGCAACCCTACTTGAGACCCATCTTTTATTGGTCTAAAGTTCTGTATAAAGCACCCATTTAAAACCACACTGGAATAAACTGTTGATCTCTGTCTGAGACACATACATCAAGGTACATAAATGTCTAAAAAGAGAGAACATTTAATATATTCTGGTTTACTCATCATTCAGAGTGTTCAGAGAATGAAGAAGAGAAGATACACTTTACCAGTGTTGGGCAAGTTACTTCTAAAAAGTTATTAGTTACGGTTACTAGTTCTTCCAAAAAGTAACTAAATTAGATACTCAGTTACAAATTCTAAAAGTAACTAGTTACTTCTGAAGTAACTAATGCGTTACTTTCAAGTAAATTTTAAAATGCTCAAATGTGACCCCACCTCCCCCCTCTTTAATGGAAATTAAAATACATGTGCATGTTCAATTATTTATGGTAAATGTGAATATTATAATGAAATGGACACTTAATACAAACATCCAAAATATATACACTCTTTGTAGTGCAAATAGTGCCCTGATGTTTATACTTGTTGTGTGCGCTGAGACGGCGTGTGTGGGTGCGTGTGTGCGTCATTGTGTCCGACTCTGTGTAATTTCGAACACCCGCCCAACTCTACCTCTGATTGGCTTACCATAAAATTTTACTCAACCTCAGCCAATCGTCAGCTATCGTGCACAGCCGACTAACCAAGGAAGAAAAAAGTCTTTTCCTCTCGGCTCAGAGATCTAGTTGGTCTGATGATAAAAAACACCTTCAATTATAGTAACGCGCTACATTTTTCGGCAGTAACGGCGTTATTAAGATGGGAAGAGTAATCAACTAGTAACGCCGGTATTTATAACGTCGTTATTCCCATCACTGCACTTTCCATTATTTGAGAATGTATGTCTGACAAAATGTGGACTCAGGTCCAGTTTACAGTCCATTTGGTAACTGAACTTGATCTGTTTGATCCAGGTGTCTCTGGTCAGGAACTTGAAACCTTAAAGAACAGCCTCGCTAAGTTAGAGCTGGGTAAGTATCCTGTTCACATATTCAAAGGGAGGGATTACATGTAAATGGAGAAAGGTTATTGCTGTTAAAGAGACATTTCTTGTAGAATAGGTTTTTACTATACTAATGTTGTACTTTTACTATGGCCTCAGAATATTTTTAGTAGTGATATTACACAATACTTTGTTTAATATTTGAATGGTTTCTCCCTCTCTTAGTCACCTCATGTACCTGTACACTTAGTATCTCATTGTAAGTGTTTACTGTTGTCTGTGTAGTACTTTAAATTGTATTTTTTGTTATTCCTAAAGTGTGTGTATTTCTATTGTATTCATTATCTAGCCCTCCTTCCTTTTCCTTTATAGTTGTTGCCACTCGTCAGGTTGTCATTGTAAATAAGAGCTTGTTATTAATGACTGGCCTGTAAAAATAATGTTGATGTATTTATGTAGGCCTACATTCTGCAATATTATATTTGGAAGAGGCCATTTTGGAATGTGTAAAAACTGCAAATGTTCCAACATGCTTTTACTAAAGGCTTCTGAAAAGAGCTTGATGATGAGATGACAATACAGTTTGGAAGTTCTTGAACAATTGTTTTCACTTTATTCATTTCTAAATTTGTTGCATGTTGTTCTCTTTACATTTCAGTCGTGAACTACGACTTTGTCCGAAGAGTTGGTCAGAAATACTTTGTGTCCTACAAGAAGAGAGACTCTTTCTCCAGGGCCGTCGAGTTCTGCTCCCAACGAGGCTTAGAGCTGGCTTTGCCCCAGAACGAGGAGGAGAACAACATACTCACTCAAGTGTTTGGGGATGAAAACAAAACCGCCTGGATCAACGTCAACACTAAGAAAGCTGAGGGGAATTTTGAGGCTGATATGAAAAACCGACCTCTGACCTTTACAAAATGGGGAGAAGGGCAGCCAGACAAATCCATCCAGGATACAGGCTGCACCATGCTGTCAGAAAACGCCTTCTGGAGAGTGACACACGATTGTTTCCTGAATGCTTACATCATTTGTCAGATGTAGAAAGGTCTTGTGTTCCAGATTTGGAACCACTGCTCGCAGACATACAGTATTTTCTTCCAGATGTTACAGTCACCCAAAACCATTGTTTACAATTAAAGGAACAATATGATAGATGGATAGAAACAACGGTGACCTCTAAAAGAATACAGTACGTCACAATAAAGTTTACAGCAGTGAACAAGTCTCATTTCATTTATTCCAAACTCCAGGCAACCTTATTTCCATTTTGGCTGCCCAGCTACAGATAAGATAACAGATAAGTATCTGTTGAAAATGTGTAATAGAAAGCTTACAAGATTGGTAAAATGACAACCTGAATGTTAACTATGACAAAAGCAGCAGAAAATATACAACACTGACAATAACTGACCTAATAACATAATAACACACTTAATAAAAGACTGAAATCTTCCAAAAGAGCCTTGTGTTTTTAAATATTTAAAAAATCTGCTTTGCAAATGTTACATGATGATGGAAATTGATCTCTCAAACATTTGTCACACCTCACACAATGCATTTTGGTGAATGTAAATACAATTTTTGTGTGTTTACAAGAAACACTCGACTGGACACCTTTGCTGTAAAAAATACAATGGGTCTAGTATCACCATAGTTTATATTTCCTTACACACAGAAAAGAGAATTTGTATTACAGTTTTAAAGTGGACAAGGCCGTGGTATGTAGAGAAACACATTTGTAAAGTCATATCAACATGGTATGTGTCTTTGTTTTAAGGAAATACAGAAAAGCCATCCAGAATAAGTTCTGCAGTCTCACTGCCCTGCTGGTTAAACATGACTTTTCCTCCTATTTTCAGGGTTATAACCCAAATAGCATCAGCAACATAAACAACATATATATGCACTCTAACTACATTCTATTATTCAGTGAGTCATTTTCTGTTTATCACTGTTTGGTGCTAGATTTAGTGTTATTAAAACTTTTAAAATTACAGCTTGTTTGGTGCTAGTTTTAAACATTTTGTAACATAACTTATTGTTTAGGCAGTAAAACTACTTAGTTAACTTTGGAAAAAGATCGTGGTTTGGGTGACTTCACTGCTGGTTAAGCAGGTGATGCAGAAAGTGACGTAGCTCTGTTTGTTCTGTAAAGTATAAAAAATAAAAAGAATTTAAATTAGACATGGTTTTGAGTCTTGTGGTCGAATGTCCTGTGCTTGTTTGACCCATCCACTCCCCAAATGTCAACCTACGTGGCGCTATATTCTTCTTAACCTTTGCTTCTTTGCCCTTGTTATAATTAAAATAGACATATTTGTACATGTTTGTAATGTCATATGAACATGGAATCTGTCTTTGTTTTAAGGACCGTATAGAAAGGCCGTCCACAATAAGCTCTGCAGTCTCGTGAGGGAGGCTCTTGGACTCTGTTTTTCTCTGAGGTTCAGTGTTGTGCCAAATGACATCACCAACATGAACATCTGTTGTTTACGCTGAACTTACTGAACTTAACTCTTACATATGCACTCACTACGTTCTCGATCACTTTTCTTTGGAAGAAGCAAAAAGTAGCACATCCTGCAGATCACTGCTCGGTAATCAGTGAGTACCTTTCTGTTTATCACTGCTTAAACCTTTGAAATTACTTCACAGCAGCATGCTTGGTGCTGGTCTTCAACATGTGGTTAACATTATGAAACGGTCACAGTTTGGTTGAGTTAAGGTACAAAAACTAACTTACAACAGCATACTTGGTGCTGCCCTGAAGACAGGCTGTAATAGAATTCTAATTTGCATTTTGGAAATTTAGTGTTGCTGCCGCTCATCTATATAAATTGCATCAGTTTTTCTGAAGTGTTATAATGAACTGGGAACTACTGGAGCCACACCATTTTTAGTAAGTGGTCTTTTTTATTTCTGAGTTCTGTAATGACCACCTTTGATTTCATGTGAATTACTTTGAATTAATGATTGTTATTTATAATAAACAATATTCCTGATGTAGCCTTAAAATTGTCAAATTCTTAAATATGTTTCTAATACTGTAGATTTCAAATGTCTAAAAAAATGTTTCAGAATGTTTGATCCCAGTGACAAACAGGTTATCAGTAATGTTTAAGTAAAGTTTACATCTCTTTTCCAGAAAATATCACTTGCTGTAGTGATCTAATTCTCAAAACAATACAAAATGAAAGCTCCCAGGGACGTTGTTCGGCCTATTTTAAGGGGACTGAATCTACCCCGAAAAGTTCCTAAGCACCCCTAAATGATACTTAGAACAACAATAACAATTTGATTTATCAATAACTGTATCCTCATTCATCTAGACTCAACATATGAAATATATCCAGCTACAAAAAAAATAGCCAAAAAGTCAAAACTTAGAAGTAGTACAAAGAGTAGTTGTGCTATCAGAATATGCTTTCAGAGAGTTGCAGACCGGAGTAACTGGAGGAGTCATCTCGTCTCGTTGCTACTCTTTGGTCTGAACTCGCTATGCACCCTCCCGCCCACACACGCCGATGGTGAAAGGAAGATTGATTACACAAAGTTATACGATAAGAGAGATAAGAGAGTAATCCTTCAATTCATTGAGCAGATGAGATGGATAATCGAAGATATTTCAGCAGAGAGAAGGAGAAGCAGGAGATTGGCAGGGCAGTTGATTCTGAGGGAGATGGTGTGATTGAGGTCAATAGTGGTCTATACTGTAGGACTGAGGACTGTTTTGTTTCATTCTAACAGTAAGCATTTGTTGGCAGGTCTATGCACAATGCATAGCCTAAACTAAATTATTTAATTATATTTCTTATAAATGCTAGCTATATTCTAACCAATTTAACTTTCTGTATTCACTGGCTGTGATAAATTAAATAAATATGTAGATGTTTGCTATATGCAAGCTAAAGATGAGCACATGCCAACAGATACACATGTGAAAATAAAATGAAAGCAATCCTACATACAGTACATACACACTAATCATTACTCCAAATCTTTTATACCTTTCGATGGGCTATCAGGTTATTGTATTTACACAGTAGCCACTTTAAATAGGATCCGTATCAATAGCTTACATGATAAAGTATGCAGTGATGCCTATTTTCTTTCTTTTTCTTATATAGTAGTTAGCTATTACTTTATAATACATTGACATGAGCATACATTTATTAAGTCATTGCTTACAGAAGAACTCATCAGGACCAAAGTCTGGCCTAAGTAAATTCCTCCATGCAGCTTTGATGTGTCTAAAAGCTAACATTACAGTAACTTTTGTTAAACAGAGTAGAAATGGAAGAAGAGGATACGTCTGTCACTTTTTACTTGTTAACATCTTGGTTTGTTGACTGGTTGTTGACATAAGTGTAGCTCTAAAACAGTAACAAAATATGGGAGTGCAAAGATTTTGCAAACGCAAGTTACAAATAACCCGGGGGGCTAAGTACCCCCCGTCTTTCATTCCTAGTGACATCCCTGATAGCTCCAATAACTGTTTTGATGCTCTGCATTCTGTAGATGAAGATGTTCCTCCTGTTCCCCCCTCTGCCTGATGTCTTCTACTGGCTACAGTCAGCTTCCAGGATTTCCTGGTCCTAAAGGTGACCGAGGACATGATGGGCTACCTGGGCGTCCTGGGACACCTGGGACACCTGGGCCACCTGGGCCATATGGGCCACGCCACGTGGGCTACCTGGGATACCTGGTGGGTAATATTGACTTCCACAATCACGCTCCTAGGAACACTCGTTCTGACCAGACTCTAGTCATTATTAGTCTGAATTCTGGCGCCCCTCTGTTGGACAGGCAGATCAGTTTGTTTTTAACCACAAGCTCTCTCCAATCTACCAAGAGCTTTATGAGGTCACCTTTCTCAAACAGTGTCAACAATTGACTCACTGTGTCAGCTACAACAAGTCTTCCAAACTATATGACAATATAGTTTACGGTACAGAAGGCCTATACGGTAGTTCATGTATACCCTCTAAAATGACCAACAGGAGCGTTTTCCAACACGGTTTTATACATGTGGTTGACGTTTGAAAAGCTACGAAAGGTTAAGCACTATAATTTGTTAGTTTTCTAAAGACTGACAGGATGGCAGATAGTGGCCAGTTTGTTACTTGTCATATACTGTTACAAAATCAGACAGATAATTAAATCGCTGAATACTTTCATGCTCATCAACAATCTGTCTCTGAGACAGCACACATCCTAAGAGCCTATGAATTTGTAATCTTTCCCTGCTCTTGTACACAGGTTATCCTGGATTAAAAGGAGGAGAGATGGGACCTCCTGGATGGCCTGGACCTGCTGTACCTCGTGAGCAAGGTTATACATTTTCTCTGATTTAAAGAGCGTAGTATATATTTTATAAAGTTACTTTCACCAGCTGATTACCTGCTGTTCATTAGTGTACTAAAATACAGTATGCAAAAGTAGTACAACTTAAAGGTAATTGTCTTGAAGCAACCGCAAGGAACTTTAAATGTTTCTGAAACTACAGTATTTAATTTTCAATCTGATTTATTAATGCCTATGCTTGGGTCCAATTTCTCCCGCAAAGTGACAAAATGATAAACAGCAGGCAGACTGGCTCTACAGTAACGCATTCTGATGGGTTACAGATTTTGATGTAACACTGGAAAAGCCTGTTAGTGAGTATCCGGACGGGTAAAAGGTAGCAGGAGATTTTTGGAGTTTGACCTGTACTAGGAACTAAAATTCAGGATATCACAGCTTTGGCTGTGTTTATTTAGACCCATTGTTAATTAATCTAAATTGAAGGACACATTCAACATGACAGTTTAACAAATGGTTAGCTTTATTGCTGAATAATCTGTCAATGTATTGTGTAATTCTTTCAATCTGCAATGTCTAAGACACTTAAGTTAAGGTACATTTACCAGAAAAGAGTGAAAATGTACAAAATGTTGGCATCATTCAGTGTGTTCAGAGAAGGAAAAAAGAATTTAAACAAGAGAACATAAGCTTTTCATTAGACGGTAGATTTCTGCCAAAATGTGGACACAGGTCCCATATACAGCCAGTTTGGTAACTGAACTTGATCTGTTTGATCCAGGTGTCTCTGGTCAGGAACTTGAAACCTTAAAGAACAGCCTCGCTAAGTTAGAGCTGGGTAAGTATCCTGTTGATGCATTTAAAGGGAGTAATACAGGGAGGGATTGCAAGTGAATTTGGACATTAATTGTAGCTGTTCAAGTGACACAAAATGTAAGAGTTCATTTTGTTAAACTTATTTTTACGGTACCAATGTTCTGCTTTTACTATAGCATCAGTATGTTCAATGTAAATTGCTCCTCTTTGGGCAGGATGTTGTAAACATGTTGTAGAAATTATTTGACTACATGGTTTAATTGATGTATTTACATCTAGACTGCAACAGTTTGGAAGTTCTTGAACAATTGTTTTCACTTTATTCATTTCTAAATTTGTTGCATGTTGTTCTCTTTACATTTCAGTCGTGAACTACGACTTTGTCCGAAGAGTTGGTCAGAAATACTTTGTGTCCTACAAGAAGAGAGACTCTTTCTCCAGGGCCGTCGAGTTCTGCTCCCAACGAGGCTTAGAGCTGGCTTTGCCCCAGAACGAGGAGGAGAACAACATACTCACTCAGTTCTTTGGGGACGTTTACAAAACCGCCTGGATCAACATCAACACTAACAAAGCTGAGGGGAATTTTGAGGCTGATATGAAAAACCGACCTCTGACCTTTACAAAATGGGGAGAAGGGCAGCCAGACAAATCCATCCAGGATACAGGCTGCACCATGCTGTCAGAAAACGCCTTCTGGAGAGTGACACACGAATGTTTCCTGAATGCTTACATCATTTGTCAGATGTAGAAAGTTGTTGTTGCCTTGCATGTCATGTTTTAAATTTTGCTTAAAAATAATGACCTCATTCTATCCTCATTTTGATGGAGATATCATGGAAACTTCAAGGTCCGGGTTTAGGAACAATAACTCGATGTAATAGTTTCCCACCAACATCCTTGTGATATGTATCTTAATCCCAAAAACATCTTGATTGCATCAGCAATGTGGCATAATTACTCTTATGCAAACACATTCCTCTACTACAAAGAATTTTAGCAAATGATTACACTAATACTTTTCATGGCTATGTAAAGAGTGTAAGAACTTGTCAAATGGGGTGTGTTAAAACAAGCATGTATGACGCAATAAAGCTTTCAGCAGTGGTGCGGTCTCATTTCATGTATGCATTTATTCTAAGTTGTCCTGTAATTTACAGCTCAAGGTGTTTGTCTGTTAAAGCTGATCTATCTGAACTTTTAAACTATTGCATTTTAAAAAAGAGGCTTTTTCATATTTTGTGCGTTAAATTTCTAAGAGAGATTTCACACGTGTTAATTTGTTCTTTAAATGGATCCTTCATTTACTAAGATTCAGCCATGCCTAACAATGAATGAATACTAGAATAACATAGAATAAAAAATAAACCAAACCAAAAAAAAAATCAAAGAAATGTACTAATAAGTTAAAAAGGAACAATAAGAAACATTAGCCAACATAGACATGTCTGTAAAGGAGTAGGAAAAAGTATACTCTTATGTAATCCTACCCCTTTACCATAACTCAGTAATGATTATTATTTATTTATTTCATAATATATTTATTTTATATAATAACCCTAATATATTTGACCACATGAAGCCTAATATCATTGTATTTTATCAGCCGTGGAGAGTGACTATGCCTGTAGTGGAATGGCTTTGAATGACGTCCAAACCGTTTGCCTTTTACTGTGACCATTTACTGTTCAATATGTTGCAGTTTTACAAACAAGAACATGAGCAGATGGACATGTTCTGATCAAGTGTCTCACGTGTATCTCAGTAAGAGTACACAACAGACAACTTCCGTGTATGTTACTTCAAACTAAAAGCACTTCCTGTGACGGTTTAGAGTAAAACTAAATTACTATAAAGTTGTACACCTTTTCACATACAGCTGTAAATCAAGTACTGTAAATAATGTAAATAGTGACCATTTTCTTTAGACTCTATTAAATTTGAAACAACATGAATTTCTTATTCAAGTGCTTTAAACAAACATTTTACAACAATGCCGTACTTCAATACTACTGTAAGGTACTAGTAATTGAGTATTTTTGTTCTACTTGCCTATTGTACGTCTTACTTATATTTGTTATAGCTGTATTTACTTTGCATTTATCATATTAATTATACAAAATATTAGGAATGATCTATGATGTATTAAAGTGGATAAAGAGGAGATTTATTGATCCATTGGTGACATTCACAAACTAGCTGCCACGTCAAACTTCCAATGTTATTTTGGTGAAAGTAACTCAAACGTAAGTACAATTTTACAAATCAGAGACAGTAACATTGTAATATAACTAATTACTCTCAAATGACAGTTACTAGTAATCTATAATGTATTACATTTTGAAAGTAAATTGCCCAACACAGCGTGCGAACAGCTAGAACAATGAAACAAAAATAATCCCCCTCTCCATCAAAGAAGGACTTGTGAATAGTACCTGTTACTATCAAATCTTAACAAGCTCCAAATATTTCTACTTTGTTGAACTTTTTTATGTAGCCTATATTTGATAATTATTTGACCATCAGTGATCTCAGGCCACAATCAGCAGAGTTTCATTCTGAGTTGTGTATTAGCTCTTACAGCAAATGATGACAGAAATAAGCCAATTTTATTTTATATTTATTAAATCAGTTAGATGTTATATGCACTCAATGTGGGAAGAAACCGGAGCACCCGGGATAAACCCAAACTTAGCGCCACAGTAGACAGGACACAAACTCAGAAAGGTTTAGGACCAATCACTGAACCCTCGCCTTCTAGTTGTGAGGTGCCACTGTTGACCACTGAGGTGGCCCTGAGAGCTCAAGTCCTGCCCCCCATCTAGGTAACCTCCTGCTCCATGGGTCTCCCTGTGGAGGAGATGGTAACCTGGATGTGAGGCAGGACTGGAGCCCTTTGCTGCAAATGTTTTTTTTTCTTCATTTTCTTGAATGTGGGAGAAACACTCGGATCACCCGGAGAAAACCCTAACTTGGTAGAATAAAAACATTACCTTGGCATATCTCTCGGTGTATCTCTACGTCTGCAGATAGTGGAGATGGCTTTTCCCACAGATAGGAAGAACCTGCAGATGGTGCTACGCTTTTTTGGTGGTTTCATCAGGTAATCTTTGACAGAGTAGGCAATACATCTTTCTAGTGCTGGATCTTTTAGACGCATGGAGATCAGCACCTCGTCTGCACAGCCGCATCTCTTACACAAGTCCTGGAAAATGGCCTTGTCAAGGTTTTTAATCGTTTTTTGGGTAGTATCAAAATCTACACCCTTGACGTCGGCCCATGTTCTATTGAACAGATGGTAAAGGTCCTCTGGGTTTCCAATAGACCAGTTCACTTTTGTTTTCTTGTATATCCGAGAAACCAGCTTCTCTATGAATATCTGGATGAATGCTTTCCTATGTTCTTCCTGTGCTGTTGCATCCGGTGCAGGTACGGCACGCGTCTCCTCACATACTGAGCTAGGAGCTGGAGCAGTTGCCACAGGCTTCTCTATGATGTTGACCTTCTGTAGCTGTGGTGCTGCCAGTGACTCTTCTTTTAATATTTTGTTAGCCACCCTATCACCGTGGCTGCCGATCTGAGTTTTCAGCCACCACCCCATCAATCCCATGAAATTCCACACTTTGTTTCGAATTGTAGCGTACATGTCAGCATGTGAATCAGGAACAATCACATTACTGCATGACTTCCCTCTCATTGGTTCTGGGATCAAATTAGGCGCCATTCCACGTGTGATGTCCCTATAGAGGAGATCGGTAAATTTCTGTGTGAATGTCATGCTTTGTCCGGGGGTCATATTCTCGAACTTCTGAATCACATTAACCACATTCCCATGCTGTGGTTTGTTATTATCCTCAGTCTGAAGCAGAGAGTCAAATTTCTCTATGGCTGTCTGTCTTGAGTGCTCGCTTTCAGCGTTTGATTGCTTGGGGAATTTGGCCTTGAGCTCCTCCAATATACGATAATACCAAGCTTTGGCCATGCGCATTGTGAAAAATGACTTGATCTTGCTCGCTATTGCTTTTACAAACAGCTTGAACTTCTGTTGATACTGTGGAGTTGCAGCTTCTGCCCCGTCCAAACTCTTAATTTGAGTTATTGACCGAGCGATGTCTTCTGCAACATCTTCAATCTCCCGAGAGTATTCAGAATGTATCAACTGATACTTGAAGTCCGGCACTTGATTCAAAAGAGGATCAATTATCGTTATCACCTCCGTCCTGATTATATCTTCGACAGACGTCAATAATGGAATCTCAATCACACTGTCGTCTGATGAGATGATCTCCGGGAATTCTGGTTCCACAGCTGTAACTGGTGATTGGATGCAGTCATCAGTGTCTTTCTGGTCCATGCCTTCGGTCTCATGTTCTGTCTGGTCATCAGTGTCTTCCGGCTCCATAACTTCTGTCACTTCTCCCTGGAATGGCATCTGTCCTTTTTGCTGCGTAGGACTGGTATAACTCATTGTCGCCACATAGGATTGAGCCGAGCACAAAGTTTTTACCTTGGCTGTGAAAGCTTTTACCATTTTGCAGACATGACCAACCATAGTATTAAGCCTGCGAGGGGGAGTGATGTGCTGAATTATCACAGGCTCTGTAGTGCACATAGTAGTGGAGAGAGCAGATTTAACACTTTCTGCGACCTCTTTACCGACCAAACCTGTCAAGTGCTGTGAGCTGACACACTCGACTTGGTCCTCAGCATTCAGAGCCCCGGCAAAACTCCGAAAGAGTATGTCGCCCAGACTGGACGTAACACGCTCCTCAGAAACCAGCCACTCCTCAGACGCCGGTGCATTTCTGATCCTAAGATTCACCAACCAGACCTTTGACAATAATGTTATTATGTCCAAAAGCAGGTCAGCCACCATAATTTTAGTGGCATCATCGGGGGTGCAGGACTTCAACGATTCCCACTGTTCCGGTGTTATCCTTTTAAAAAAAGGATTCAATCAGTGGGCGAACACTATCTCCTGTAAACTCAGGCATGCCCTCTGTCTGTGATATTTCTGGTCCAGACATGATACTTGTTCTAATCAACTGTACTAGCACTGTGTGAGATTAAAACAAATCCTGTTTTGTGTTTCAAGGACTCTTGCTCTTCTTGCAGTGGTATCAAAAGAGGTATTTAGTAGCCTACAGATTTTTTAGATTTGTTTTGTATCAAATTATAATCTGGTCTCAAAACAACCTTGCTTCAACTCTACGGATAGGAATAGGAGTGACTTTAATTTCTGTGGGTCTATAGTATAATAAAGTTGTATTGCATGACATCACAAAGCATCAAAGCCCTTTTAGAATCTGATGTCAGAGATCACAACGCAGCACAGCCAACCAATGGCTGCATCTTAGCACCGTTGCTAGGCAACTGCAGCACCCTGTGGCTGGCTTCTCAACTGACAACATAGATAAACCAGAATTCCATTTGCTTTCTCCACAAGGAGTTTGATCATATAGCCTATTAATTCGACATTCACAATAAGCAACTCTTCTGTTTGTAGGCCTAGGAGTTATTAAGTGATATTTGACATTTTTCAACACTTCTGGGTAAGAATATAGGTTAAGAGAGACATGTTCCTGTCGGGGATCGGAGACCTAAGCTCCCCATTCCACATTCAAGTAGGCCTAAATTGTCATGGTCGGATTGATTTCTTAAATGAATAGGATGACAACTGCGTCCTCTAGCGGATTTAAGCAGTACATGCTGGTAGACCTTATGATATGTATTCCCCAACAAGGTAAGGGAATGTGCAACATCCTTAATCTCAGGACCTTTTAGTAGCCACTTAATGAGCTCATACATAGGCCTGCCAAATGGTCAGATAAGCTGCCAATTTACAATTTATTTTCTTTCGGGATCTCAAGCATAGATCTTTTTCATAAAGCTATGCCTAATAATAACACGGTAGCCTACATAACGAATACCTTGGTAGGAAATTGAGTAAAAACCACGAATGTATTGAAACCGTAGACTGTATATTAACCCAAAGGTAAGGAAGTTGCTGCACTCTTTTCTTTCAGGCTACGTGATCTGATGTGACGTCAGAAGAAATGTTTCTGCCCATGCTCACAAGGACAGGAGGGGATCAGCCAGACTGCAGCTGATAGATGTGTTGTAGCTAGTGATGTAATGTTGCCTGTTTGGTGACTACGGATGGCTGTCTGTGCCAGGCTCTGCGGAGTGGGTCAGTCGCGGAGGTGCCGGAGGCGACAGCGGCATAACCAGCAGGATCAAGCTAGCGATTCCGACATGGATGAGGAGGAAGAGGAGCGGATCGTGGGTCCGAGGCAAGGCGACGTCGGCGACGGCGGAGGCCCTGAGAGCGGCGTCGCCACTGCAGGGCCGGGTGACGCTTGTGAATATGGCAGCGGTCATGTCAACAGAGGAGGCTTTCTGGATCGCACAAGCACGGGACCTCCGCACCCGCAGTCATTAGCGGAGCTACCGCCGGAGCTTTTAGTGGAAATAGTCTCCCTGCTTCCCGGGACAGCACTACCAAATGTTGCCCTCGTCTGCAAGAAATTTAGACAAATACTTAACACTGAAACCATCTGGAGAAGGCGGTGCATGGAAGGTAACTAGGCCTATAGCGATTGTAACGTGGCTTATGGATAGTTTCAATGTTAACGTGTAACGTTAGACTGCTAATTAAAGCGTTCAGTCATTTTAATACGGGTTATTTGTGTCAGTGCCCTGCTCTGATTCCTCGGAAACGTTTTCCACTAAAAGCATTTCTATTGATCTGTACGGGAACCTGACCATGAAGAACATTACCGTCTTTTGTCACTGCTGTAGACATATTCTAAGACCTCTTAATGTTATTATGCCCATGGTAGCCATTCTGTGTTGCTGATGTTAATGCAGGGCGACCTGACGTTTGGGGGCCTTCAGCATTATTTTGATCACACCACCACCATTTACCCCCACCCCATGTTATAAGTCAGGGGCCTGCATTATTGCAGTTTTGAGCATATATTTCTTATAACATACAGGCTACTGTACATTAGACACAAATAGGCTACTATGTAAAAAAAGCTTAATACAATGAAAATGAAATACTATAATAGGGCATATGTATCATAATATACACTTTAATATAATAACTTTTCTGGTAAATCTAATTCAAAGTTGTAAATGGATAAAATAACAGAAAAAAACAGAAAAAGACTCACTGAGCACCTCCAGTGTGAGAATGTACTGCTTTTATCAGTTTCATAACACTTTGAATAGAATTTTGAATATTTCTTTTTAAATGCCAAAGAAAATAGTCAACTTAAAGATAGGCTACTATTCATGGCTTATGTAATGGTTATTTGTCATTTGGTTTTAGATTAAAGAATTAAACTACTAATTGTAGCAATACTAATTGATAATAAAAAATAAATTGCAGTATTTGTAGATCCAGCGTGAGTTTTGAGTTTCAAAACATGAGTAGTTGGCTGGGAGGAAATATTTGGG
This sequence comes from Etheostoma perlongum, assembly GCA_026937815.1. Lineage (NCBI taxonomy): Eukaryota > Metazoa > Chordata > Actinopteri > Perciformes > Percidae > Etheostoma > Etheostoma perlongum. The sequence goes on along the minus strand of CM049378.1, from coordinate 25,620,473 downwards.
ATTTGGGGGCATTGTTTTACTGAATCAGGGAGTGAGGAAACCGCAGACAGTGAGATAATAATAGTGGCCCTAGGTATACCAGGCATTTATAGTAAATTAGGAAGCTACTGACATGTACGGTGCAGAATAAAGTATGTTTAAAATCACTGAAGTCAAATAATTGAACTAAAGAAAGCAGTTACAGCAAAGACAGCAAGCAGAAGAAAAGAGTCAAAGAGACAGCCCTTGTAGTAATAGGGCAGTCACAGTGGAATAGGGACAACTAATAGCAATTTAATAGATCCTACTACTAACAAGCTTGAACTATTACAGTCAAAAACAATAAGATGTGTGATTTAGAGCTGAACATATGTGTTATAAGAGCACACAGTTGTAAGATCTTAAGATGTGTAAATTCGGTCAAACATACAGTATCTCTTCAGTGCATTTCAACCAATGGTGAAAAGCAGCAAGTCCAAAAAAGGGCTCTTTAACAGACTTTACATTGGGTTTTGGGGGGGGGTTATGGTGTCTGCTTAGTTCACTTATCCCTCAGGTCGGCTGTGTGTGTAAAACACCTTGTGAAAAGTTTTGAATTGGACGTCTGTGTCTGCTGACTGGAGTTCAAGCTTGGACCGTCCATCTTGCTGGCCGCTGTGCAAATTTCCTGCTCCGTTGCTCTACACCATTATTCAAAATGAATTTGACTTCTGCAACTGTTAAGGGTTTTGATCTCACTGTATATCTGTCATAATGTTTAATGCCTCAGTTGTCATTATGTGCATATTATGCATAAATGTGTTCTCTTTGCAGAGTTTGGCATGAAGGATGATCCACGAAAGATGGAAGTGGGAGGAGTATCTAGCCGGGACCTCTATGTTAAACGTGAGTTTGACTCCTAATTGAACAGTTGACATGTCACCCATGAATTGATCTAGTATTTGCTGTAAATTTCTATTCCATTGGGTCATTTAGCATTGCCACCCACATTCTTTTATGTTTGTGGTGTTCAGATAGATCTCCCCAATGACTGTGATTAGCAGCAGATAGAAAACAGTCCCAACAAATGCTTTTCTGATATGAATGTTGTTTCTCTGTTCCGCTTGAACTCAGACGGTTAATGTTACTACTTTTTTTTTTGGATTGTGGTCTCTCCCATCTGTTCCTAATTTATTTATCAGCGGAGATATAGGGCTTATTTTGAAATCGCAGTTGCCAGGCAGAGTGGGGGTACGTGTTGGCTCTTTGAATAGACACATTACTGTGATCACTAGAAGGCTGCTTTTGGCTGAGTCTGCCTTGGTCCATGGCTTCTCTATACATGCCTATGTTGTGCCTGCCCAGGTGTCAACCCACGGGTGAAGTCTGGGCGCTTTATGAAGCTCCTCCCGGACTACGAGCACATGGACTATAGAGACGTGTACACACACTGTATGTACATGGGCCTCAGCGTGGTTTGGTTGCAGCATGAGGGGTTGTGTGAGTGGGACTCTCATTGATTTAATTTGGAAGCTAACAGCTGCAGCATCCCATGTGGACAGTTAACATGCTAACATTTCTCCTCAGTGCTGTTTGCTTTCATATTAAGTGTAAAATAGGATTATTTGGTGTGTTGTTTGGACTGGCTGACAGGAGCGTGGTTAGTTTAAACTTTCTGGGTTTCACCGCATCCTGACAGACATTTAAACAAAGTTACATTTTACATCTCCTCTTGTGTTTATAACTATGCACGGTGCAGTTTGTAGTAAAGCATGGGTGTTGCTTTGCAGAAACTGTTAAATATGGTGTGATGTTGTGCTCTTATGTTGCAGTGCTTCACCCTTACAGACATATCTTGGGCTTATGGCAGCCTGACATAGGGCCTTATGGTGGATTGCTCAACGTTGTGGTAAGGAGCTATCTCAATCAAGACAAGCTATGCATTATGATAAGAATGAGTTTGTTGACCTCTTTTGCAAGTCATTTTTGATGTGGCAATATGTAACTGTAAATGCCTCAGCAGCACATCTACCATCATTATGTGGACGACACATTTACTTAACCATATCACCAGATGGACTATAGCCAATACAAACACTGAGTAAGTGAATCAAACAAATCAACGATTAGATGTGCCAGAACCTACCAGATCTTAAATTTAATGAAGACAAATTAGCAGTTTTTTGGTGCCAAACAGAAGCATTTAAAAGTCAGCGCTCAGCCTCAATCGGCAATGTTACAAACAAGAGAGAAAAGCCAGAGATCTTGGTGTAGTCATGGACTCAGACGTGCATTTAACAGCCACATTAAGACAGTTGCAAAAGTCAACCTACTAGTACCTTAATAATTTATCAAGGGTTGAAAGGCTTATGTCCCAGCAGGACATAGAAAAACCTGTTACTGCTGTCATCTTTAGTAGACTCAACTACTGTAACAGGGTTTTTACAGGTCTCCCTAAAAAATCAATCAGACAGCTCCAGCTGATTCAGAACGCTGCTGCTCGAGTCCTCACTAAGACCATGAAAGTGAATCACATCACTCCAGTTCTAAGTCTGTACACTGGTTTCCTGTGCCTCAAAGAATTGGTTTCAAAATACTACTGTTTGGTTTTTAAAGCAGTGAATGGTTTAGGGCCAGAATACATTTCTGATCTTCTACTACATTATGAACCATCCAGACCTCTCTGGGTCGTCAGGTCTGCTCTCTGTTCCCAGAGTCAGAACTAAACATGGAGAAGCAGCATTCAGTTTTTATGCTCCATATACCCAGAACAAACTCCCAGAAAACTGCAGGTCTGCTACAACTCTGTTCTTTTAAACCAAGACTGAAGAGTTTTCTTTTAGATGCTGCCTTTTTTAAGTAATTGTTTATTTCTTACACTGCACTGTAACTTGTATTCTTGTTTTTTATACATGTCTTATTATATTTTAGCAGTTTTTTTATTCCCCTAATTGTTTTAACTGCTTTTAATGTTTTATGTAAAGCACTTTGAATTGCTTTGTTGCTGAAATGTGTTGTATACGTAAAGCTACCTTGCCTTTCCTAACATAATTTTAGGATCATTCCAATGGCTAATAAATTCTTAAAATCATTTTTATTTAGGTGGACGGGCTGTTTATCATTGGCTGGATGTATTTGCCACCTCATGACCCCCGAGTGGAGGATCCCATGAGACGAAGGCCGCTCTTTCGTATCCACTTGTTGGAAAGCAATAAAGCCACTGTAGAGTGTATGTACGGACACAAGGGTCCCCACAAAGGAGACATACAGGTAAGGGCTTACACAGCCCAAAGGCTTGGCCGTGCACCAAAAAAAATAAACTCTACATCATTTGGATATTTTTTGACACAGATTAGTCATTCTACTTTAATTTGAGGTTAGAAGCAAATGCAAGTATGCCATCCTTTAATATGTGTCATGTCCTGTTATTTTTAGACTGTGAAGAAGGATGAATTTTCAACAAAGTGTAACCAGACTGATTATCACCGAATGCCAGGGGGCAGACAGGAGGTGGGTCAAATCAGGGAACAACCTTTAAACTGTTAAATTATCATGCTTATGTACTTTGATAATGTCAAAATTCAAAGTCCTGTATGTGTGCGTTTGTGTGTGTGCGCGTATAGGAGTTCAGAACATGGTTGGAGGAAGAATGGGGCCGGACACTGGAAGAAATCTTTCATGAGCACATGCAAGAACTCATCCTTATGAAGTTTATTTATACCAGTCAATATGAGTACGAGTCTCTTCCTTACATCACATTCTCGATAGTGTCAATGAATCTGACTCCTTCCGTAGCTCTAAATAAGTTAAGCAATAACTACAAGTTTAGCTTATCTTAAATGAGAATTCCAGCCATTGAAAAAAAAAAAAACGACCCGAATCAGCGCAGGCAACACGGAGTAGCTGCAGCTACGTGTTCGAGCTTCCCCTGAGTTAAAATGGCAGATGTCAGAGCAAGTTTTAGAGTGCCTTTGTGCCTCTTAACAAAAAATGCAAGTAAAATGTCTGTGCAACATGAACAGGGCACTTATGTGACAAAAAGATGTGTTTTCAACTCAGACATTGTTTAAATTCACCTCACCTGGTTCCTGTCTCTATCCTGTCAGTAGCTGATAGCTGGTTTCTGCTAGCTGCTAGCGCTTAGCTGCTAGCTCCTAGCGGCAGTGGTGTGGCTATGTGGCAACAAAATAGCTTAAATAAAGAGACTTATCACATTACATTTGGATATATATATATATATATATATATATATATATATATATATATATATATAGTAAATGTTCAAAACATATGTAACTTAAAAGACAAACATTTGCCTATCCACAGCAAAAAAATAAATCAATTTAGGAAAATTACAGCTACATGTTTCCTCAAGTTAGATGATGAGTTTTTGATTGCTGAAATGTTTTTGTTTACTAGGGTAAACATGCTTTCCATATGATGCCAGGGGTGTTCCTCCTCGTCTGTGTCTGCATTGCCGACGGTTGATTCTGACATCTTTGATTTGCTACGACTGTAAAGCTAACCCGTCCCGCCGCTGAGTTTGAGTATGGTCACGTGACGAGACTGCACAACTAAGTTTGATTGGTGAAACACAGTCACGTGCTAGGGCTTTAAGAGGAAGTGTCTCTCTCTGTCAAAATAAAACATTAAAATGAGGCATATGCGGGGTTTTTTTTTCTGTTTTTTTTTTTAATCAAAAGTACACGCTTATTTATGACGATCAAGATTAATATAACAAATGGCTGGAATTCTCCTTTTAAGAGAGTTCAGATTTTTACTTGGGTGAATGTATAACCCTTTCATGTAGTTCTGATGGCCTTGGCAATGCAAACGGTGATTTTACATATTATTCCAGATTCACTTTGAAATTAAAACATTGAACTGTGGCAAAAGTCAACCCTGACTAATATTGTCTGCTGTCTTTTGCCAGTAACTGCTTGACATACCGGAGGATCTACCTGCCTCCTGCGATGCCCTCTGACCTGCTAGCCCCAGGTCTCTTCAAAGGCACCTACGGCAGTCATGGCTTGGAGATTGTCATGCTCAGTTTCTTTGGGACTTATGCGAGAGCCACCAAGCTTACTGTAAGTTGGTGGATAATCATTGTCAGAGGCTGGATTTGCCTTAAAAAGAAACTTCTTCTATTAAAAGTGTTCTAACAAACAGAAATATGCATGTGTATTTCATACAGGAAGACTGCTTTCTTGGGAATTATTTAATGTCCTTTAAAGTTTTAGTGCGTAACTGCTTTTTTTTACATTAATGAACATCCGTTACATTTGAGCCATTGCCAAATGAGTTGATCCAAAGGTTATTAAGACTATCAGCGTCACACTCTCTGTATTTCTCAGTATGACAGTGTTTAGAAAATGGTGTTGTGAAGGGACCTCTGAATGCAGAAGCTCAACTGACGATAAATAAATATAATATAATTCATGTTTTTTTAATCCTCCATGTCCTCCTCAGCCACTAGCAACTGCGTGTGGGGGGCGGTGTGCGATTATGGAATGCTTGTGTCATGTGAATGCAACAGTAGTGTTGTCATTACTTAGAATTCCTCATGGGGGTGACAGAAACTATGCACCATAGCTTTAAATGTGCTCTAGGTCATCGTTATCTTTTCTAACAAAAAAAAAAATTTCAGCCAAAATTCTTTCAACAGGCACTCCTTGACACAATGTACGTTTGAATGGAACATTCTCACATGTTTGACCTACAGGATGTAACATTAACCGACATCATGAATCAGCTAGTGGTGCAGATGTTAATTTTGCTCCTTTCTGCAGGGAGACCCCAATGTTCCTGCAGGGCAACTCACTTTGGATGTTGACCTGAGACGGCCTGTGGTCCTCCCAGACTTGGAGCAGCAGCGCAACATAGAGGAGCTGTCCCGGCTGGTATTGGGGGTACACGAGGAAGTGCAGAGAGAAGATCAACAACAGGCCATGGACACTTCTGCTGCAGCCAGAGGTGCAGCAGAGGGGGCCTCTGGTGGTGCCAGCGTAGCAGAAGGGGTGGAGCCAGACCATGTTATGACCTGTTCAGACAGCTGCCAGCCTGGCACCAGTACCACCACCAGTCCTCCCGAAGCCCAGCCCTTCGTCCTGCCCCTGGGAGTTATGGCTCGCAACGAGGTCTACCCTCGCACCTGCAGGAAATGGTAAAGACTCAGGTGTAGTGAAAATTCATAGGGTAGAAATTCCACAGTGTACGTTTGGATTGATTGTAACCACTTTAGAGCCTGTAACAGTAGTGTTACACAGTGTTCCTATTGTTCATGAGTTATAAACTTGTTAGTCTTGCATTGCCACACCTATTTCCTCAGTACTGTGGAGTTAGGTTGGGCTACACCACAGATACATTCTGGAATAGGGGAAAAATACTGTACGCTCTGGGTTGTTTGCATTTCTTTAAACCAATTACAATCGCCTTGGGGCGGCATAAACTTCCGTGCTCAGCAAGGCGGCTCTGCAAAATAGTCTTGGGAAGGAACATTTGCACCCTGCAAAAGAAAACGCCACATAAAATATGAAATAAAAATTGTCACCACAAGTTTCACACAAACATGATCTATTTAAATTAGCTGAATACATGGTTAAATGTAATTTGCTCTCACCAGTGTATCGCTGTGTGTACTACGTCCACAGCAACCCCTGCCAATCGGTCATAAAACTCCCTAGTTAGATAGTAAATGCCTTAAAGATATTCTTTGTAAATCTTCACAATCAATACCCAAAAAAAACAAGCGTGCTGCGTTGTTGCACGACCAAAATTTTGTTTAAAACTTGCCATTTTCTGCATGTGGCTTGCTAGCTCCAAGCTTGTTGTTTTCCCATAGCAAAGAGATCGTGAGACCAGAAACACACAGAGAGCAGACAAGACCAGACCAGACAAATATACTTGTATATCATGGAAATATTCTTCAGTTGATTTGGACTATAAACTTGTATGTTGTTGAACGTTCATGGCCAACAGGCGGACATCATATCGGCCTCTGATGAATGACTGGCAGTATGCGAGTTTAATGTTGGCTGAAAATCAAGAAACTGTTGTCTTGAACCTTAGACTTCATGTTGTATAGATAAGAATATTTAATTGACAATAGAACTACTATTATCGTCATTTTAACTTCCACAATGAATTGCAACCTGCAAGATGAATGTCACTGCTTAAAATGTTTTTGTCGTTGCATGCGTTGGTGGCATTATCACCCTAAAGTAAGACACTAATTTCACTCAAAGAAACACTTCTGAAAGGATTAGTAACTACAGGAAATGAAAATGAATTATTTATTCCCAAATCCTTAAGAAGGTCACTATAAAGCTTTACGGAAAATAATATTCAGCAATTTTTATCATTAATTAAATGTAAAATACTGCAGTCACAAGCATTATGTTATTTATTTCTGCACACGTTAGTTAGAACAGTGTCTACAATCCATTGAAATTGATATCCATCATCGCCAAAATATTGATTGATAATTGATTGTTCCTCCATTTCAGCTTCTATGGGACAGGCCTGATCGCTGGGCACGGCTTTACAAGTCCAGAGCGCACCCCCGGGGCTCTTTGTGCTGTTTGATGAGGACCGTTTTGGTTTCATCTGGCTGGAGTTGAAATCTTTCAGTCTGTACAGTCGCCTGACGGACCACCTAGCTCACTCTCACGCCCCAAATATGGAGCGATTTGAGGCCATGCTGATGAACATGCAGTCCTGGACGTCCTGATGAACCATTTTCTAAGCTTCCCCTTACAATACATACAATGCATAAAAACAAGCATTTTTACACAAATCACCTCTGTCCCCTGCTAACTAAACGTTACTAATGCGATAGCTATAACTTTCCACGTTCTGTCTAAAGCTGTTTTACAATCATTGCATTTTACAGTCTAATTAAGCTAGTAATGCCACGCTGACTTGGCACACGTGCGCTCCTTTTCTTAGAGAAGCACTTTGAACGGCCTTCCAAGTCACCTTTTATCGGCTCACCTCAGTATGAACGAAATCCTCCATTGCAGCATGAAAGCAGGTCACATTAACCTTTTATTTATTTATTTATTTATTTATTCATTACCTGCAGGAGATGAGATGGAATGAGATTTCATACCACTTAGTATGGATCAAACTGTGCGTGCCTCTTATTCTAAAAGCATGTCTGTACTTGATAGTGCTTGAAGATGATAAAGGTGTCCAATGTATTCTACTTTATAGCATTATATTGATTTCAGTGCCCAACATGAACTGCATGCTGCATTTTATTTAAATCTAATCGCATCTCACTCATAAACATGACCTGAACATGATATTGTATTGCCATTAAGCAGCATGCCTTCCTTTTTGTTATGGTTAGCTTTAAAAAAGCAACAACAAAAAAAAGGTTCTCAGTTTTTTCTTCAGTGAAAAACCGGACTAAAGTATTTATGTTTATAACAACAATGTATCAAGTTTCATAGTCATTTGTCCAGTAGAAAAACAAAGTAAGTACAATTTTCTAACTACTGAGAAGTGAGGGTTTGCTGTCTTAACACTTTAACTACATCAGCCAGTTTTGGCCCTTTGAACTTGAGAGATAGTGATGCTGTTGAAAGTCTGCAGGAGGAACTCTTAACTTCCTACAGCTACTGGAGGAGAAACTCCTAGCAGCTCAATTATACCTTTAATAACACCACAAATGACATATGTAAATTGGAAAGATATATTGTACTGCAATAGAATAACATAAGCTGATCAAAGTTATGCAGTTTGTGACTTGAATTACGATGGTCTGAAATAGAAACTCCTCTTACATTTTAAATGTATTGCATTTGTTGTTTGTTTCATTGGCTTACGTGACTTTTGTCTGGCTTTATACCTGCAAAGCTATTCCCTCTAGTTTTCCAATTCGTTGTGTACTTCAGACCAGGCTAGCAGACCATTATACAAACAGGTCAAAGTACATTTCAGTGTACAAAGTAAGTGTCTGTATGGCTCATTACAGCCTGATGGTGTTGCCCTGTAGCTTTCTTACTCCAAGTGCACTTTTCTGGGCATTATAGTGAATCATTCAAAACCACTGGCCAACACTTTTATATCAGACTGCAGCTTTACGAACATTTGTAAAAGGAAAAGAAAAAGTGTCTGCTAAAACATCAACTTCATTTTATTCATTCCTTCTAAATTTAGTATACTTGTTTCTTGCATTCTCCAATTTGTTGGCCCTTGGTACCCAGCTGTTTGAATGAGTTGCCTATGAAAAGTATTGTATTATATAGTATTGCTGTACTACTTTAATTGCAGTTTTTGCAGAAACAAACTAAGTTTGACTTATTGTACTGCTCACATTGGACTTCAGGGAGCTTTTCAGCTTCAGTGCTCCTCCCAGTAATAAAAACTACAAAACTGAAAATAGCCTTTTTTGTCCAATCTTTCTATGCTTTGTGTGCGTATCCCTTTGCTGAAATGCTACAAAGCAGTTCTCAACTATCACCTAAAAGGATTCTCTTTCCAGTGCCCCATTGTAATTTTGATTATGTAATAAGTTCACAGCCCTGTATTACGCAAGCCCTGCGTACTGTTGTCAATATAAACCTTAAGTAACCCATGTTTGTCTGAGAAGAACCTTGATTAGGTTTATTTTAACCCTTTCAGACCAACGGCAAGTGAATGTTTGTCTTATTTTCGTATCTATTTTTGCAAATGGAGAATGAAATAGTTGGATAATATTAATTCAGGGATACAAACACATAACTGAATGGTAAAACGTTTTAATGTTTTTATTTTATATTGGAATCCAGATTATGAAGGAGATCTTGAGTATGTGTTCAGACAGTAGAACTCCAAGACTATTGGAGTCCTGGCTTTTGGATTTTAAAGAAGTATTCCCTGAAGCCGTTTACCTTGGATTCAAACTGATGTTCAACATACACAGTTGTTATAAAAAGTATTCACCTTAAGTTTTCATGTGCTACTGCCACATCACACAGCTTTTTAAGTTAAATTATGGACTTGACAATGCATTTTTATAGGCTAAACAAGAACTTTGTTAAAATATTATTATTACCATCACATTAGTTTAACAAATGTCTCAATATGTCTTATGCATTGTTGAATTACTTATTTCTGGTTAAAGATGGAATCAAAAAAAAAAAAATGATGGAAGGGAGAAAGTAGAGGTGTACGTTCTACATCTCGCTGCGCTCGCTTTTCTCTTGCTGTTGTCGGATCTTCTCCGGGAGAGTCTGAGTCATGAAGACGAACCGCTCCTTCTTCAGGTGCTGACCAGTTACCTGCTCCTTTACATCAATTGACAAGTATTCTTCTTCTGCTCCATACTTTGGCCAGTGGACAAGGCCGCCTCCATTAGGAGACCTGCAAGTGCACCCACACACACAAACACACGTTATTAAAAAGCCTCATCTCCATGTGTATACTAACTTGTAATGAGGGGGGGAATTCCTACCCCGTGCGAGCAAAGTTCCCCCAGTAGCTCATCATAGTTCGGCTTAACTCTTCCTCGTCTTCAGCACACGATTCTAAAATATTGATTATCTGGTTAAACACTTTGCATTCTGGGAAAGCCAGAGATATTCCAGATCTCTGGTAGTCTATTGAAATACTATTTTTTATTTTGCACTTACCGCTTAATTTGACCTGGGTAGTTGTGAAGCAAAATCCTAAAACTGTAAAAATTTCATCGCCATGGTCACTCCCAACAAAACTTGGTCTTTTTGCCTGCAGGAATTTGGGCGGATGCTGGTACTCGTACAGGTATACAGGGGCTCCTGCATCTAGTAGTAGATGAATAAGTGTGATATAACTTGTTTATGAAAGTGTGACCGTAAACATTTCACTCTGGTTCTTGAATAGATTTGCATACTTTTGTGTAAATCAAATACCTCTGTGGGCATTAGCGGTTTTGATGGCTGGGATGGTGAACAGCATATCTCCAAGCATCTCAGTGAACACATCCATATTTTTCACTCGATCTTCACCGGTTCCAATATATTCATCTATAACCAAATCTCTGAAGAATGCATCTTTGGGCTTAAGGAAACCGAGCAACACATATGTCAGAGAAGTTTGAGCATGATAAAGCAGAGTAATATTGTAATGTCCAGCACTGTCTGTCTTACGTCAGGGTAGAACATGAACAGTATGTTCACCAGCTGCTCCCGGTCTAATCCCTCTGTACAGTTTACAGGAGCAAAGAACTGAAGGAAGAAGGTGAACATTTTGGACATGCACAAACGCTAAACCAAATCATTTTTTTATGTGTTCATCTGGAAATTGGCAAGCTTTTTAGTCACACAAATTGTAGTAGCAAGTTGGCATTCAGACTTACGTCAGCAAGTAAAAAGCCCCCTTCATCATTGTTAACACCAGTCATAAATGGTACTAAAAGAAGATCATGTGTATGGAACAGCTCATCCACAGGTTGTCTCAGGAAGTTTCCATCAACATTTACAGAAAATCTCAATCTTTCATCCTTGAGAAAACAAAATATGTAAAAAAAAAGCCAGTTGAGATAAAGACAGCATAAATAAAGGTGAACATGTCATCACATCTTGAAGAAGACATCTTATTCTCACCTGTCCAAAAGCCACGATAGTGTTAATATTGAGATTTCTCATGCAATCTGCCATCTTCTCTGTGCTTTCGAGGCTACAGCCAGATATATTTGCCACCACCTGAGGACAGATATGTGGACTCCATCTCAACCATTTAAAAAAAAGAAATATGTTGTGTTGTGATATTCCCAATTTTGTACAATTAAGAATGTCCACAAGCTAAAATAAAACCACACTGATCATTTACCTGCATCTCTGATAGAGGATCATTTGAAATGAGGCTATCCATTGCAGCTGTGCCACTCTCAGCAATAGCGTGGTGGAACAGGCCAACAGACAACGGTGAGAGAAGCTGTTGATTCAAGCATAACTTTGCAGTGATATGTTATGCAGATGATACTCAAATATATCTATCAATCAAACCGGATGAAACTAATCAGTTAGCTAATCTTCAAATGTGCCTTCAGGATATTAAAACCTGGATGAGCTGTAATTTTCTAATGTTAAACTCAGATAAAACTGAAGTTATTGCTCTGGGGCCCAAGCACCTCCGTGACGCACTATCCAAAGAAATAGTTACTTTGGATGGCATCACCCTGGCCTCCAGCACCACTGTGAGGAATCTTGGAGTTATCTTTGATTAGGACATGTCCTTTAATTCTCACATAAAGCAAATTTCAAGGACCGCCACCTTTCATACGTTGCAAAAATCAGGAATATCCTGTCTAAAAATGATGAGGAAAAATAAGTCCATGCATTTGTTACTTCTAGGCTGGATTACTGCCTAGAAGTAACATTCTTTATTATCAGGCTGCTCAAAAAAGTCCATAAAGACTCTTCAGCTGATCCAGAATGCTGCAGCACGTGTTCTGACAGGAACCAGGAAAAGAGATCACATCTCTCCTGTTTTAGCTTCTCTGCATTGGCTTCCTGTAAAATCCAGAATAGAATTTAAAATCCTTCTTCTCACCTACAAAGCTCTTCATGGTCAGGCACCATCTTATCTTAAAGAGCTCATAGTACCTTACTGCCCTACAAGAGCACTACGCTCCCAGAATGCAGGGTTACTTGAGGTTCCTAGAGTCTCTAAAAGTAGAATGGGAGCCAGAGCGTTCAGCTATCAGGCTCCTCTCCTGTGGAACCAGGTTCCAGTCTGGGTTCGGGAGGCAGACACCGTCTCCACATTTAAGAGTAGACTTAAGACTTTCCTCTTTGACAAAGCTTATAGTTAGTTTCGCCTCTATAAGCAAAGAGATAACTGTTGTCTCTCTCTCTCATCGACCTCCTCTGGACTGGGGGATGGATCTCTCTCTCTCATCCACCTCCTCTAGACAGAGGGATGGATGTAGACAGGGGGACGATGTCTGTCCCTCTCTCTCTCTCTCTCTCTCTCTGTCTCTCTCTCTCTCTCTCTCTGTCTCTCTCCCTTCCCATCTGGTTGATCTGGTTGGGGAGAGTTTTGGCCTGGATAGGCTCCTCTCTTAACCTGTCTCTCTTAGTTATGCTGCTATAGTTTTAGACTGCTGGGGGACTTACTTACTTTGACACACCAAGTTCTTCTCTCCTCTATCTTTCAATTTATGTGCATCCATGTCCCAGAAATGCTTGTTACTAACCTAGCTCTGGGGAGTCATTCCCCGGAGTCCTTATGTTCTTTTTCCCCCAGCGTGTTTCCTTGGATCAGGGAGGCCCCAAAATCGTGGTTGCAGCTGTCGCCATGGTCCCGCTACACGTCCTGCAATGCCCTGCTACATCCTGCTATGCTCTGCGGTGCCCAGCTACGTCCTGCTGTGCCTTGTAACGCCGCACAGTGCCCTGCAATGCCATGAACTACTACAAAGAACTACTACATACTAAAAATTTTTGTGACTGTTATCGCCACTCTTCATTGTAACCCCAACCGGTCGTCAGACACCGCCTACCAAGAGCCTGGGTCTGACCGAGGTTTCTGCCTAAAAGGAAGTTTTTCCTCGCCACTGTCGCACTGTTGCTTGCTCTGTAGGAAACTGTTGGGTCCTTGTGAATTCTAGAGTGTGGTCTAGACCTGCTCTATCTGTAAAGTGTCTCGAGATAATGCTTGTTATGAATTGATACTATAAATAAAATTGAATTGAATTGAATATAACTGTGCCATACTACCAAAAAAAAAAAAAGCGAGTTTATGCTTTAATGCTTTGTCTGCAGATCGATTCTTACCAGGAGGGAGACGCTCACTCCGCCAGCAGACTCCCCAAATATGGTTACTAAATCTGGGTCCCCTCCAAAGTTGTGAATGTGCTGCTGAATCCACCTCAGAGCTTGTACCTGGTCCAACAGGCCAACGTTCCCTGACATATGCTCATCTCCAGTGCTGGATGGAACATACAATTATAGTCTATATCAGCTGGTAAAAGTGAGCCTGTTTTGAATTTGTGTTATCAGATCAAAGTATGTTCATTATGTGCTTAGTTATGAGTTCTTTTTACCTGAGAAAGCCCAGAAGTCCCAAGCGGTACTGGATCAGAATCACAACCATATCTTGGTAAGAAGCCAGGGCGGAGCCATCATACATTGAAGCTGCCCCCATAGAAAACCCTCCACCATGGATCCAGACCATGACCTGATAAGGTAATAAAAGACCTTGATCTTTTCACAAAGCAACAGCACATTTTTACTTTATTCCATCTTGAGCTTGTAAAAATCTCAATCTAAATATGGGCATCATTATACTCATATTGCCATTTGAGATTCTGCATAAAAGGAATCAAGCCAACGCTATCCAAAGTTGAATCTCAGTAACCGGGCGGCATCATTCCAAACCGAAGCCACTTACTGGGAGCTTGACATCGTGAGCTCTGCTTGCAGGAGTGTAAATGTTGAGGTAAAGGCAGTCCTCTGAAATGTCTGGGAAATCTGCCAACATGATACCGAATTTATCAAACAGATCCAAAGACAACTGTTTATGTTGAACACACCTGAAAATAGAGACATGTTTTTGTAGTAAGTATTGGACATAATTTCCCCAACCGTGGTGTGCAACCACTAAAGCATATGAAGGCCTTACATGGGTGGTTGCTGGGTGGCGTCTCTCACTCCTTCCCATCCCTCTACAGGCTGAGGTGCAGCCAGTCTCAGTGCAGGGCCTACAGGTGGCTTGGCAAACGGTACACCCAGGTAGGCATGGACCCCTGGCTCCTTCCCCTTTACACTCACATACTTACCTCTCAGGCTCCCCAGCTTTGTGTGGACTTCTGGCGCTGTCAAAATATCATGAGGAAACACAATTCATCAGTTCAATCTCGATGTAGTTTTGGCAGAAAATATGTATAGATAGGTTACAAAAATAATTCCCACATGTATGTTTCATCTATTCGCTGGTTGGTTCTAGCTTGTATGGCAACTGACAAGTGGAACATTATTAGATAATATAAAAACTTTAATTTGATTTCAGCCATGTGTAGCCATGTGAAAGACAGACTCCTTTTGCTGGGGGGCTGAATAAAAAAACAGTAAGTAGTAGATGTAGAAGGACATATACTTACAATATGATAAGATAAAATATAATTATATAAGAGGCGATCAAAAACATTTATTTTGAACAATATCCAAGGAATAAACAGAACATAGCCTATGAATTGCATTTTGCACAGGGGTTAAATGCAATTTCGCTACGCAATCTATGATTGCAACATAGCCATTTTGAGTGTATTAACATCTTATCTCGAAATAAGGGGGTCTTATTTTACAATTATAATTTTCATAGCCATGCAATAGGTAAAAAGTAACCTAAAGGCGCAATAAATGCAAAAAGGTAACATCAAGTCAACAACAGAACACGAGAAATACATTTAAAGGCGATACAGGCTCTAACTTGATTGTGTTATTCAGACCAACAGTCATAGCAAGCCTACAACTAATATAAAAGAAGTTGGTGTTCTCTACTTACCAAGTAGGTCTGCAGCAACATAGAGAAATAGCACAGACGTTAGGAAGAAGAAAGTTTGTTTTGCACGGAACTGCATGGTCTCGTCTCTGAGTGGAATGCGACTGCTGGTGCGGGGAGGAACCTCAAAGAGAAAAGGAAGCCACTCGAGATTTCCCCGTATAGGCTACGATATATGTAGGCCTATTAGCTATTACGTGCACAATAAGGTGTGACTCGTCCACCATTACTCATAAGAGCACTCCGGAGACGGTACTGCCACAGGCCACCATGACTCAAAGCATTACAATAATGTTGTTTGCACTGAAGAACTAATGCCACTCATATGGGCGCAAGTGTTGCACGTGAAAACTTTGGCTACATGATTGACTTAGCACGCCTATAATGTGTCACCTGTCAGCAGTGACGTGCAGTCAGGGTAGGCAAGCTAGACACTGCCTACCCTACCAAAATGTAAGCATAAAAATGTTTATTAAATAAATGTATTTAATAAACTTATATTTTGATTTGTACTGTTTATTCTTGTGATTTATATTTACTAATGCGATAGCTATAACTTTCCACGTTCTGTCTAAAGCTGTTTTACAATCATTGCATTTTACAGTCTAATTAAGCTAGTAATGACACGCTGATTTGGCACACGTGCGCTCCTTTTCTTATAGAGAAGCACTTTGAACGGCCTTCCAAGTCACCTTTTATCGGCTCACCTCAGTATGAACGAAATCCTCCATTGCAGCATGAAAGCAGGTCACATTAACCTTTTATTTATCCATCCATCCTCATCCGCTTATCCAGTATCGGGTCGCGGGGGCAGCAGCTCCAGCAGGGGACCCCAAACTTCCGTTTCCCGAGCCACATCAACCAGCTCCGACTGGGGGATCCCGAGGCGTTCCCAGGCCAGGTTGGAGATATAATCTCTCCACCTAGTCCTGGGTCTTCCCCGAGGCCTCCTCCCAGCTGGACGTGCCTGGAACACCTCCCTAGGGAGGCGCCCAGGAGGCATCCTTACCAGATGCCCGAACCATCTCAACTGGCTCCTTTCGACGCGAAGGAGCAGCGGCTCTACTCCCGAGCTCCTCTCGGATGACTGAGCTTCTCACCCTATCTCTAAGGGAGACGCCAGCCACCCTCCTGAGGAAACCCATTTCGGCCGCTTTATAATTTTATTTATTTATTTATTTATTCATTACCTGCAGGAGATGAGATGGAATGAGATTTCATACCACTTAGTATGGATCAAACTGTGCGTGCCTCTTATTCTAAAGCATGTCTGTACTTGATTGTGCTTGAAGATGATGAAGGTGTCCAATGTATTCTACTTTATAGCATTATATTGATTTCAGTGCCCAACATGAACTGCATGCTGCATTTTATTTAAATCTAATCGCATCTCACTCATAAACATGACCTGAACATGATATTGTATTGCCATTAAGCAGCACGCCTTCCTTTTTGTTATGTTTAGCTTTAAAAAAGCAAAAAAAAAGGTTCTCAGTTTTTTCTTCAGTGAAAAACTGGACTAAAGTATTTATGTTTATAACAACAATGTATCAAGTTTCATTCATTTTAGTCATTTGTCCAGTAGAAAAACAGAAAGTACAATTTTCTAACTACTGAGAAGTGAGGGTTTGCTGTCTTAACACTTTAACTACATCAGCCAGTTTTGGCCCTTTGAACTTGAGAGATAGTGATGCTGTTGAAAGTCTGCAGGAGGAACTCTTAACTTCCTACAGCTACTGGAGGAGAAACTCCTAGCAGCTCAATTATACCTTTAATAACACCACAAATGACATATGTAAATTGGAAAGATATATTGTACTGCAATAGAATAACATAAGCTGATCAAAGTTATGCAGTTTGTGACTTGAATTACGATGGTCTGAAATAGAAACTTCTCTTACATTTTAAATGTATCGCATTTGTTGTTTGTTTCATTGGCTTACGTAACTTTTGTCTGGCTTTATACCTGCAAAGCTATTCCCTCTAGTTTTCCAATTCGTTGTGTACTTCAGACCAGGCTAGCAGACCGTTATACAAACAGGTCAAAGTACATTTCAGTGTACAAAGTAAGTGTCTGTATGGCTCATTACAGCCTGATGGTGTTGCCCTGTAGCTTTCTTACTCCAAGTGCACTTTTCTGGGCATTATAGTGAATCATTCAAAACCACTGGCCAACACTTTTATATCAGACTGCAGCTTTACGAACATTTGTAAAAGAAAAAGTGTCTGCTAAAACATCAACTTCATTTTTCATTCCTTCTAAATTTAGTATACTTGTTTCTTGCATTCTCCAATTTGTTGGCCCTTGGTACCCAGCTGTTTGAATGAGTTGCCTATGAAAAATATTGTATTATATAGTATTGCTGTACTACTGTAATTGCAGTTTTTGCAGAAACAAACTAAGTTTGACTTATTGTACTGCTCACATTGGACTTCAGGGAGCTTTTCAGCTTCAGCGCTCCTCCCAGTAATAAAAACTACAAAACTGAAAATAGCCTTTTTTGTCCAATCTTTCTATGCTTTGTGTGCGTATCCCTTTGCTGTAATGCTACAAAGCAGTTCTCAACTATCACCTAAAAGGATTCTCTTTCCAGTGCCCCATTGTAATTTTGATTATGTAATAAGTTCACAGCCCTGTATTACGCAAGCCCTACGTACTGTTGTCAGTATAAACCTTAAGTAACCCATGTTTGTCTGAGAATAACCTCGATTAGGTTTATGTTAACCCTTTCAGACCAACGGCAAGTGAATGTTTGTCTTATTTTCGTATCTATTTTTGCAAATGGAGAATGAAATAGTTGGATAATATAAATTCAGGGATACAAACAACACATAACTGAATGGTAAAACGTTTTACTGTTTTTATTTTATATTGGAATCCAGATTATGAAGGAGATCTTGAGTATGTGGTCAGACACAGTAGGACTCCAAGACTGTTGGAGTCCTGGCTTTTGGATTTTAAAGAAGTATTCCCTGAAGCTATTTACCTTGGATTCAGACTGATGTTCAACATACACAGTTTTCATGTGCTACTGCCACATCACACAGCTTTTTAAGTTCAATTATGGACTTGACAATGCATTTTTATAGGCTAAACAAGAACTTTGTTAAAATATTATTATTACCATCACAGTAGTTTAACAAATGTCTCAATATGTCTTATGCATTGTTGAATTACTTATTTCTGGTTAAAGATGGAATCAAAAAAAAAAAAAATGATGGAAGGGAGAAAGTAGAGGTGTACGTTCTACAGCTCGCTGCGCTCGTTTTTCTCTTGCTGTTGTCGGATCTTCTCCGGGAGAGTCTGAGTCATGAAGACGAACCGCTCCTTCTTCAGGTGCTGACCAGTTACCTGCTCCTTTACATCAATTGACAAGTATTCTTCTTCTGCTCCATACCTTGGCCAGTGGACAAGGCCGCCTCCATTAGGAGACCTGCACACGCACCCACACACACACGTTATTAAAAAGCCTCATCTCCATGTGTATACTAACTTGTAATTGGGGGGGGATTCCTACCCGTGCGAGCAAAGTTCCCCCAGTAGCTCATCATAGTTCGGCTCAACTCTTCCTCGTCTTCAGCGCACGATTCTAAAATAATGATTATCTGGTTAAACACTTTGCATTCTGGGAACCCAGAGATATTCCAGATCTCTGGTAGTCTATTGAAATACACATTTTTATTTTGCACTTACCACTTAATTTGATATGGGTAGTTATGAAGCAAAATCCTAAAACTGTAAAAATTTCATCGCCATGGTCACTCCCAACAAAACTTGGTCTTTTTGCCTGCAGGAATTTGGGCGGATGCTGGTACTCGTACAGGTATACAGGGGCTCCTGCATCTAGTAGTAGATGAATCAGTGTGACCGTAAACATTTCACTCTGGTTCTTGAATAGATTTGCATACTTTTGTGTAAATCAAATACCTCTGTGGGCATTAGCGGTTTTGATGGCTGGGATGGTGAACAGCATATCTCCAAGCATCTTAGTGAACACATCTCTATTTTTCACTCGATCTTCACCGGTTCCAATATATTCATCTATAACCAAATCTCTGAAGAATGCATCTTTGGGCTTAAGGAAACCGAGCAACACATATGTCAGAGAAGTTTGAGCATGATAAAGCAGAGTAATATTGTAATGTCCAGCACTGTCTGTCTTACGTCAGGGTAGAACATGAACAGTATGTTCACCAGCTGCTCCCGGTCTAATCCCTCTGTCCAGTTTGCAGGAGCAAAGAACTGAAGGAAGAAGGTGAACATTTTGGACATGCACAAACGCTAAACAAAATCATTTTTTCATGTGCTCATCTGGAAATTGGCAAGCTTTTTAGTCACACAAATTGTAGTAGCAAGTTGGCATTCAGACTTACGTCAGCAAGTAAAAAGCCCCCTTCATCATTGTTAACACCAGTCATAAATGGTACTAAAAGAAGATCATGTGTATGGAACAGCTCATCCACAGGTTGTCTCAGGAAGTTTCCATCAACATTTACAGAAAATCTCAATCTTTCATCCTTGAGAAAACAAAATATGTAAAAAAAAAGCCAGTTGAGATAAAGACAGCATAAATAAAGGTGAACATGTCATCACATCTTGAAGAAGACATCTTATTCTCACCTGTCCAAAAGCCACGATAGTGTTAATATTGAGATTTCTCATGCAATCTGCCATCTTCTCTGTGCTTTCGAGGCTACAGCCAGATATATTTGCCACCACCTGAGGACAGATATGTGGGCTCCATCTTAACCATTTAAAAAACAAATATGTTGTGTTGTGATATTCTCAATTTTGTACAATTAAGAATGTCCACAAGCAAAAATAAAACCACACTGATCATTTACCTGCATCACTGATAGAGGATCATTTGAAATGAGGATATCCATTGCAGCTGTGCCACTCTCAGCAATAGCGTGGTGGAACAGGCCAACAGACAACGGTGAGAGAAGCTGTTGATTCAAGCATAACTTTGCAGTGATATAACTGTGCCATACTACCAAAAAAGCGAGTTTATGCTTTAATGCTTTGTCTGCAGATCGATTCTTACCAGGAGGGAGACGCTCACTCCGCCAGCAGACTCCCCAAATATGGTTACTAAATCTGGGTCCCCTCCAAAGTTGTGAATGTGCTGCTGAATCCACCTCAGAGCTTGTACCTGGTCCAACAGGCCAACGTTCCCTGACATATGCTCATCTCCAGTGCTGGATGGAACATACAATTATAGTCTATATCAGCTGGTAAAAGTGAGCCTGTTTTGAATTTGTGGTCCCAGATCAGATCAAAAGTAGTAGAATATAGTCAAAGTATGTTCATTATGTGCTTAGTTATGAGTTCTTTTTACCTGAGAAAGCCCAGAAGTCCCAAGCGGTACTGGATCAGAACCACAACCATATCTTGGTAAGCAGCCAGGGCGGAGCCATCATACATTGAAGCTGCCCCCATAGAAAACCCTCCACCATGGATCCAGACCATGACCTGATAAGGTAATAAAAGACCTTGATCTTTTCACAAAGCAACAGCACATTTTTACTTTATTCCATCTTGAGCTCGTAAAAATATCATATCTAAATATGGTCATCATTATACTCATATTGCCATTTGAGATTCTGCATAAAAGGAATCAAGCCAACGTTATCCAAAGTTGAATCTCAGTAACCGGGCGGCATCATTCCAAACCGAAGCCACTTACTGGGAGCTTGACATCGTGAGCTCTGCTTGCAGGAGTGTAAATGTTGAGGTAAAGGCAGTCCTCTGAAATGTCTGGGAGGTCTACCAACATGATACCGAATTTATCAAACAGATCCAAAGAGAACTGTTTATGTTGAACACACCTGAAAAAAAAGACATGTTTTTGTAGTGAGTATTGGACATAATTTCCCCAACCGTGGTGTGCAACCACTAAAGCATATGAAGGCCTTACATGGGTGGTTGCTGGGTGGCGTCTCTCACTCCTTCCCATCCCTCTACAGGCTGAGGTGCAGCCAGTCTCAGTGCAGGGCCTACAGGTGGCTTGGCAAACGGTACACCCAGGTAGGCATGGACCCCTGGCTCCTTCCCCTTTACACTCACATACTTACCTCTCAGGCTCCCCAGCTTTGTGTGGACTTCTGGCGCTGTCAAAATATCATGATGAAACACAATTCATCAGTTCAATCTCTATGTAGTTTTGGCAGAAAATATGTATAGATAGGTTACAAAAATAATTCCCACATGTGTTTCATCTATTTGCTGGTTGGTTCTAGCTTATATGGCAACTGACAAGTGGAAAAGTATTAGATAATATAAAAACTTTAATTTGATTTCAGCCATGTGTAGCCATGTGAAAGACAGACTCCTTTTGCTGGGGGGCTGAATAAAAAAACAGTAAGTAGTAGATGTAGAAGGACATACAATATGATAAGATAAAATATAATTATATAAGAGGCGATCAAAAACATTTATTTTGAACAATATCCAAGGAATAAACAGAACATAGCCTATGAACTGCATTTTGCACAGGGGTTAAATGCAATTTCGCTACGCAATCTATGATTGCAACATAGCCATTTTGAGTGTGATCTTATCTCGAAATAAGGGGGTCTTATTTTACAATTATAATTTTCATAGCCATGCAATAGGTAAAAAGTAACCTAAAGGCGCAATAAATGCAAAAAGGTAACATCAAGTCAACAACAGAACACGAGAAATACATTTAAAGGCGATACAGGCTCTAACTTGATTGTGTTATTCAGACCAACAGTCATAGCAAGCCTACAACTAATATAAAAGAAGTTGGTGTTCTCTACTTACCAAGTAGGTCTGCAGCAACATAGAGAAATAGCACAGACGTTAGGAAGAAGAAAGTTTGTTTTGCACGGAACTGCATGGTCTCGTCTCTGAGTGGAATGCGACTGCTGGTGCGGGGAGGAACCTCAAAGAGAAAAGGAAGCCACTCGAGATTTCCCCGTATAGGCTACGATATATGTAGGCCTATTAGCTATTACGTGCACAATAAGGTGTGACTCGTCCACCATTACTCATAAGAGCACTCCGGAGACGGTACTGCCACAGGCCACCATGACTCAAAGCATTACAATAATGTTGTTTGCACTGAAGAACTAATGCCACTCATATGGGCGCAAGTGTTGCACGTGAAAACTTTGGCTACATGATTGACTTAGCACGCCTATAATGTGTCACCTGTCAATGCACACCACATTCCGTGTACATTCTTATTCATTACTGTAATACATGGCCTATGATGAAATTTCACATCCCAGGAGGCTACACTGCTAGTAGGAAATTGTGTCTTCAAAAAACTACTCCCCCTCGTGGAGATATGTATATTAGTGGAGGTACTTCCACTCACCAGAGATTGTCTATGATCGCATGGATCCATCCATCTGTGCATTCTGATGTAGACTATAACAGTGAGTGTAATGCAATATAAAAGCAATATTAAAGGTCAGACACAGCTAATATTAACTGTTGTTAACTGTTATTTTTTCAAACCATACAGAATAGATCCTAAATTTAGGAGGAGGGGGGATGACTTTGCCAGCCTCTGTGACTCAGAGGATAAGAAAAGAAAGGGGAGAAAAGGCCATGGGCCTAAGATCTGTTGCCGAACAAGGTAATTTCTTTACAAGGATGCAAGGATGGCTATTCTGTGCCCTTGGCAGATAATGAGCAGCATCACCTGAGCCCTGTTTTCCCAGACCTGCAGGAGCTTTCATGACAGATGTGTCTTACACCACCAAGCAGAGTGGCAAAAGGAAAAGCAGGTACCCAAGGAAGAGTGACACCATCACCTGCAAGCATGCGGTGTCAGAGGGAGCGGCCCAGCAGCAGTAGTTTGGCAATTGGTACTTCCAGGCCGAAGCCACTATTTAGTATAGCAAACACAGCGCCTGACGGGCCTGGGACCACCCACTTTTCAACAGGCACACCCAAAACTTTTCTTTAAAAAAAGATATTAAAAACAATATAATATAATTTATATATTTTGAATTTGATTAATTATTAATAGGCCTACTATTTATGCCTATTAATAATAATCTATTCATGTCAGATTGATAGTTTAGTCTATTCTTTTATTATGTATAAGCTATTCTGTTCCATTATATTCCATTACATATTATTTATTTTTTATTATTACTATGATAATCAACTTTATTTACAGACTCAAGTTCCAGATAAAAAGTAGGCCTACACCTAACACATTACAAGAGGTATACAAACCAAGCACACAAACAAATATACAGACAAAACTGACTCCCATAAATAACATAGAGACATACAAAACAAACATATTCACACATGTATACATACAGACATACAAATAGCTATGCCCAATAATTAAAACAGGTAGGCCTACAGATGCGTGTTCCAGTGTTTCCAGAGTTTGACGAATATCTGGTATCACTAAATGCAGGATTGTTATAGCAGGTAAAATTGTATTATTTGACTCGGTTAATCGGCAAATCTCTACATAAAAACATATAGTATATTATTATATGTTGATTTATCCTGGACAGTCTGGCTATATGGTGACAGACACGAACAACTGCTTGCTTCTGTTAAAATAAAAACATAAAAATGACAATTTCTTCTTTAGTCTAGCGACCCATTACAGATATTTAAATCAACAAAATGATTTCGGTGACGTCATTTTTAGGTTTTTGGTAAACAATGAAATATCTAAAAGGTTAACCATCTCAAAGCCACATTTCCCTTCAGTTACGAATAAGTACTATAGCTAATGTTCTAAACTCTTGTGATGAGTATGCGTGTTGCTGTGGTGGCAGAGACAGCAGGCTGCAGTCGACTGGATTGCGACCGGTTCCCTTGAATGAGCGAGGAACAAACGAAAGCTCATCTCTCGCGAGGAACGACGCCGTTATCGGAATCTCTACAAACAACACGAGAATTCATCATTCACACGGTAATATAACCCAATCTTACACGGTACATGTGCGGCGTGCCAGCAGTCGGGGGAAAAAGATGATTTAAAAAACATATTTATTGTGCTTTCTTTCAACAATCACGATTGCAGCATTACATTTTGGCGGCCTTTGGGCCTAACTAGCATGCTAACACCATGCTAGCGTAGACACCGACTCATTTGCGATGCTTCGTCTTTAACGTTAGCACGCAAGCTTGGAAATCGGATTTTGTAGCAGTGCTAACTTTGCTAATATTATCTTGTATCTGCTCAAGCTAGCAAGTTAACTTACGCTAATGCCAAATATAATGTTTTGCCAAATTGCAGTAACGTTAGTAATAACGTTAGCGAGAATACATACAGTGCAATTTCATTAAGGTTACGTCTGTTGTTTTATTTTAACGTTACCCATAACTTAGCTAGCTAACTAGGTTAGCTACTTCCCATCGTCAACAACAGACCCCCGCCCAGTTAAGCTAGCCAGCTAGCTTTAGCCCTTGCGTTACGTTAGTTAGATTGCTACATTGACATTACTTAGCTAGCTTATTGGGTAACGATAATGTAGCAATCTAAACGTAGTCAAGTTAATCGGGACGGCAATACTTTGCTAATGTTCCTGATATGTAACGTTAGCTGGCTTTCTTTTGCCAGCAGCTGTAATGTTAGCTACCTCGAGCCCCTCAAACTACCAGCACTAACGGAACTCAAGCTAATATCACCAGTCAGTTTTGCGTCAGTTCTCATTCACAATGCATTCCTTTCACTGTCATCGCGATGTACACCGGCCACTTTATTAGGTACACCTGTCCAACTGCTCGTTAACACTTAATTTCTAAGCAGCCAATCACATGGCGGCAACTCAGTGCATTTAGGCATGTAGACATAAGACAATCTCCTGCAGTTCAAACCGAGCATCAGTATGGGGAAGAAAGGTGATTTGAGTGACTTTGAACGTGGCATGATTGTTGGTGCCAGAAGGGCTGGTCTGAGTATTTCAGAAACTGCTAATCTACTGGGATTTTCACGCACAACCATCTCTAGGGTTTACAGAGAATGGTCCGAAAAAGAAAAAACATCCAGTGAGCGGCAGTTCTGTGGGCGGAAATGCCTTGTTGATGCCAGAGGTCAGAGGAGAATGGCCAGACTGGTTCGAGCTGATAGAAGGGCAACAGTGACTCAAATTACCACCCGTTACAACCAAGGTGGGCAGAAGAGCATCTGTGAACGCACAGTACGTCGAACTTTGAGGCAGATGGGCTACAGCAGCAGAAGACCACACCGGGTGCCACTCCTTTCAGCTAAGAACAGGAAACTGAGGCTACAATTTGCACAAGCTCATCGAAATTGGACAATAGAAGATTGGAAAAACGTTGCCTGGTCTGATGTGTCTCGATATCTGCTGCGACGTTCGGATGGTAGGGTCAGAATTTGGCGTCTACAACATGAAAGCATGGATCCATCCTGCCTTGTATCAACGGTTCAGGCTGGTGGTGGTGGTGTCATGGTGTGGGGAATATTTTCTTGGCACTCTTTGGGCCCCTTGGTACCAATTGACCATCGTTGCAACGCCACAGCCTACCTGAGTATTGTTGCTGACCATGTCCATCCCTTTATGACCACAATGTACCCAACTTCTGATGGCTACTTTCAGCAGGATAATGCGCCATGTCATAAAGCTGGAATCATCTCAGACTGGTTTCTTGAACATGACAATGAGTTCACTGTACTCAAATGGCCTCCACAGTCACCAGATCTCAATCCAATAGAGCATCTTTGGGATGTGGTGGAACGGGAGATTCGCATCATGGATGTGCAGCCGACAAATCTGCGGCAACTGTGTGATGCCATCATGTCAATATGGACCAAACTCCCTGAGGAATGCTTCCAGCACCTTGTTGAATCTATGCCACGAAGAATTGAGGCAGTTCTGAAGGCAAAAGGGGGTCCAACCCGTTACTAGCATGGGGTACCTAATAAAGTGGCCGGTGAGTGTATGTGGCCATACCCCCTCCTAGGTCAATTCCTCTTTACATTTATCATAAATGTCAACTCCCAATTGACCCAGGAGGGGGGCATATCATGTCTTTGGATGCATAGCCTCTCTCTAAGCACGCCGGTATTGTCACTTATGTTTTTTGAGGAGATATGCCTCTGTGCATGCTCTGCAAATATACAATGAATGCATTGAGTCAGAGTTTAGCTAAGTGATTCATAGTTAAAAATGCATCCTTACATTAATTCCATAAATTGTGAGGCAAAGGTTTTTGTCATTGTGCATTCAGTATGCCAAAAACTGACTGCCCTGGCTTGCATCAATATTAATGTTAACAAATAACTTAAAAAAAAAAACATGGGGGGCACTTTTGCACTTTAACTCATGGTTTTATGTTATAAGAGGCAAATGCATATTGCATGCAAACTTTATATATACTTGACAGACATACTGTAGATGGTCAGCATAGGAAAGGAGATGACCAGTATTTGGAAATAATTGTTAAATATGTTTTTAAAAGTTGTAATAATATGAGAGTGATGGTGACTATTTCATTTATTGTGAAGACCTTCAATGCTTGTTTGTCTGCAACCACTTGTACATGCCATTAAAGACTTTTTTGAATAATATAAAGTTATATTTTCTTGTTTTGTAGTTACTGATTTAACAATGAAATAATATCTTAATTCTGCAACTTAAACACTTTCTTAAAAATCTGTGAATTGTATAAACAAGTGAAATGCAGTTTATGGCGTTTGAGATTACTTCAGTTGTTTGACAAACATTCATAAAATTTTCAATGCATAGTGTCCAGTAATGCAGAGGGAGCAACAGACACAGCAAAAATATATTCTGCCTTATAGTAGTATGTCGGTAGAGTAATATGTTGCTGTCTTGCTAAGTTAACGTTTTCATATCTTATTTCAGTTGTGAACAATGTCTGAACAAGAGTTGGATGAAATAGTGCAAATAACAGTGGAGGACTTTAACCAAGATGACCAAACAGGTAAAATTCTTGTGAAACAATATGAAAACTTGAATCTATTGTAGTGTATGTTGAATTGCTGGATATTTACATTCTCTGCCCCCTTGACCAGATTGGTTCAATATTAGGCAAGTGCAACACTATCAGACATAAACATTTAATCAGTAACAATTTTACTAATTCTCACGTAATTGTTTTATCAGCTTACTTTAGGATTAGTGTGTTCAGTACAACTTCATTATTTGAAACTTGCAATAAACACAGTAAATGGGTTTGGCAATGGGTGTGATAAGATTGTCAATACCCCTGTGTTAGATTGGATCAGGAGCACAGCTTCCGTTTTAAAATCTGACTTAGAAGGCTGATGTGTAGTTTTGAGGGTGTCTCTACATGTATATTTGATTCATGCCAGACATACTGGACAATCATGAAGATGATGAAGAAAGGCCTCAGAAGAAAAAGAGGAAATTAAGCAACAGCCAGGAGAATAACAACAACAACCAAGACATATCTTTTATTAAGGTACCAGCTGTGAATGATGGGCATTGTCCAAAGCTCATATGGTTTTATACATTCAAAAGATGAGGATAGGGTTTGTTAGTTTACACATATCTTGTTTTACAATTTGTTTTTCCAGAACATGTTGGTCTCATTCACTGCATCAATCAGCCAGAGACTGGAAGGAATTGAATCAAAGTTACATTCTCTGGATGCTACATGCAAAGCCCTTGGACGCAAACTGGACAGCATGGTGCCATGTGCAAAGAGTCCTATCCAGGTTCCTATGGTTGCAGGGTCTCCTCAGGGGGCCACTCAAACTTGGAACAAAGTGCGATGGTAAGATAAAAGTATTTGCACACAAGTGCATGTTTCACCAATTAAACATGGTCTTCATTCAGTCTTGGAGTGCAATTGTCTTTTCAGTGATTTTACAAATTGTGATTATGGGAGCCAGCAGAACCATAGTACCTAAACTTATTTTAGACTGCAAAGCATGCATACATGTGCCATTTAACTACTGTGTTTTGAATTTCTCCTTCAGTGTTGTTCCACAAACAAATGTGATAGTGAGCAGTGAACACCCGAAGGGCACTAGCCAAGAAGACTCTCCTCTGGAGAATCTGCTCAGCAAGTGAGTGGCTCAAACTCACACAATATGCCTAGTGGAGAGAGAGGTCAGAAATGTGCAAATCCTTCCCACCACAGCGCCTCAGGAACAATGTTGGGGTTGTAATTGGAAAACTATAATCAATTGCCCCAGTTTTCCGTCCAGACAATTGAGGACTGTAAATAATCTGTATTCCTCACACACGGTGGCCGCTATCTGATCTATCTGTATGTTAGACCTGCTGATTACAAATTTGTGTTTCCTTTCAGCACAATGACCAGGAAGCGTCAGAACACAATCCTGGTAAAGGTGCCGGCCCCTGAGGAGAGTCCGGAAGAACAAGACAGCGGCTCCGAGGCCAGCGACACTGTTTCTAATGGTGGCCATTCCAGCAACGCGCAAAATGGCCAAAATGTCACACTCATCACGCTCAATTCAGAAGGTATGACTTCACACATGGCTCTTTTTTCCTTGAAGTCAGTGGACTGCCTCACTAATTTTCAATTGTGTTTTTTCATATACACCATTACACTTCAGTCACACGTCAGTATTTTCTGCATTTACTTGCAAGTCAATCATTGGGGCAAGTCTTGAATAGTACTATTGATAAATTTGGGGTGGCAGTAGCTCAGTCTGTAGGGAACCGGAGGGTCGCTAGTACGACCAAAGTAAAGAGTGTGGATTGGTAGCTGGAGAGATGCCAGTTCACCTCCTGGGTTCTGCCAGGTGCTCTTGGCAAGGCACCTTACAAATGAGTACTTGGGGCCCACTCACTCTGACATCTCTCCATTTGTGCATGTGCATTTCGACATCTCTGACACATCTCTGTGTGTGTGTGTGTGTGTGTGTGTGTGTGTGTGTGTGCGTGTTTCAGGCCTATATGTAGTGATTTTAGAACAGAGTGTAAATTGTAAACCCCCCCCCACTGGGGATCAATGGACAGTATAAATTATAATTGGTTGAGCAGCAGCGAGAAAAACTACACTTTAACTGGTTTAAAAATCTTTTTTACCTTTGGTCCACATTTCTCCACGCCTATAACTTTTACAACAACAAACCTTCCTTTAGTCTGTGAAATGATAAATGGCTGTATATACAGTATATATAGGCCTAGTGCTTTAATCCAGTGCCAAATTTGCTTCTCATTCACCCATTTACACACAATAGCAAGTGCTGATCTGGACATTGGTCTGATTTAGGAGACACAGCTGCTGCAAATAATTTCTTTTGATTGTTTTGTTAAGATTGTACTTATTTAACTTGGCTAAGGTGACACTTTCAGATGGTTTCCTTATTAAAGGAAAAGCAAACTGTGTGTCAAAATGTGTCATAGTCATGTTCCTGTGGTTCTATCTCAACAAGTGTTGATAAATGCTCTGATTGGTCTTATGTTTTTGGTGGCTTTGTTTGGCGGTTTTTGCTGAGCCAGACAGAATTGTTCAATTCTATGCAAACCTAAATAAAGTCCACATTGCTGTTACTGTGTTGCTATTTGCTGTGATTGTTGGTTTGGTTATTTTCGGTGGACTTGGAACGTTCTTGGTTATCTTCAAAGGCTAACTATTATTCATTGATGTGCTGCTGTGGGTTACAATGATAAAAACTTGTTAGTCAGCATTAGCTTGATGGTACCATGTGGTGTTCAGAACAGGGTGTCCCAGGCTTTGTTTTTGTGTTTGTTTGTGTGGTGGATTTAATTGGGTACGCTGAGAGCAGACCACATATTCAGCTTTTTAATATCTTTTAGAAGAAAAAGTTTTGCTTTCACCTACTTCTCATTTACTGCCACATGGGTGTGCTATTGTATTACATGAAGTATCTGAGTGGCTCTCTACCCGTGTGGTATTTGTCAATCTGTGAAGGAAAACTAGGTAGAATTACATACTGCCCCAAATGTCATTTTTTTTAACTACACGTTTGATGAAAGACAGCCATGTAACTGGGTTGGAATAACTGTTCTCCTGTTTACTGTAGATGATTACCCAGAGGGCACCTGGTTGGGAGATGAGAACAACCCAGAGATGCGAGTTCGCTGCCCTGTGTCTCCAGCTGACATGCTCCATATCACCACAAACTGCCGCACCGCAGAGAAAATGGCCTTGACGCTGTTGGACTACCTGTTCCATCGGGAGGTCCAGGCCATGTCGAACCTCTCTGGCCAGGGAAAACATGGCAAGAAGCAGCTGGACCCGCTCATGATCTATGGAATTCGCTGTGAGTCCTCCTGCCATGACATAACCATCGAGTATTGACAAGTGCATCGATTTCCTGCCACATGCTTCACCATGTGATAGATTTCTGACAAAGTGGAGGTAGACCTGGTGGTAAACATTATTCCATGACAGGCCAGCTTACAATAAAGAGCATCTTTATAGTTACCATTATCTAACTGGCAAAATGACCCACTAATAACTGTCAAGGTAGTATCCAGTAACCACTGTTTATCTCATGATTGTTACATGATTTCTGCATAGTTTATTAATACTAATAAATCTTACTCAGTGGGGTTTAAATATTGCCTCCTTAAAGGAGAATTCCAGTCGATTTCAACATGTAGCTCTGTTTTTTATTTTTATTTGTAGGGATGTCAGTAGCGAGACAAATGAGAACAATTTTGCACCCAACAGGCTTAAACACAACTTTTATGCCTTTCTGTCACATCTACTGCATTCAAATTCACGGTGTTCACTTGGAAAGAATAATTGCACATGGATAGACACTGTTAATGACATTTTGAGCATGTTTAGAGGCTAAAAACGCATTTAAAACTTGCCTTGTTTAAGCCTGTTGGGTGCAAAATCTAGCAAGAGGATACCTCGGTTTTGGCAGCACCAATTGTTTTCAGAGCTACATGTTGAAATTGACCAGAATTCTCCTTTAAAGCCATAAATGAACTCTGTAGGACCTTCTCACATTTCATCCTTGTTCCATTACAAAGCGGCACCGATTTGAAAACAGAAATAGACTGCAGTCTGTATTCCCAAGGCGGGTTACAACAACACGCATTCATCATTGCACACACGCATTAATGTGCAACACATTTTATAACATACCAGACTGTAAATGACAAGCACATGTCTAGAAAAAGCCTAAAGGAGTCACCCTCAATTCAGTGAACTGTTTGATTCCTGATGAAGCAGAGTGGGGCTATGATCGTAGACAGACAGATATTTATGAAGGTCCTGTGGCTATGTGCTATATTGCTATGTTTCATATTGGTGTGTAAAAAGGGTCTCTGGTAGCTTTAGCCTTTGACTTAGGGTGCAGATTGTGCCCACTGCAGGAACGTTTAGTAAATATCCCCCGTGGCATGCATGAGTGATTGTATACTTAGTTATCTGTATTTCCTCTCAGCAGTGTGAATGTAGTTACTGTACATTCCAATTTGGCCTGACATAGAGGTATGCATAGGCTGGAGCCGGCCCAGGTGACTTTTGGGTGACTCATTCTGCCTGCTTTGAATAAAAGGAAAAGGAATGAAGGAGCAAGTGTCCTGCCTGTCTGTACAGGACCCATCAGGTGTGAAAGTGCTGCCATACAATGCTACAGATGCCCCTCAGCTCCCCCGCTGTCTCATTTTCTACCCTGAGGCTTTAGCTTCGTTGTTAATTTAGTAGAAATGAGCTGCCATGCAGCTCACCCCTTTTAAACAGTCTATAACAGTGAGGTTGGCAGCCACTAAATATAACTGCATCCAGTTTCACCAGCTCATATCTCTACTGAGGAAGGGGTGACGGACAGTCACAGGCCTGTGTTAACACACAGGTAAGTGTGCAGAAGTAAACAGAATCAGGAAAATTGTTTCCTTCGGTTTTCATAATCGTGATTGCAGATGAAGTAGCCCTATTACAAACACCTACTGCCCTATTATATAGGCCTACCCCATTAGCTTAATTATGGCCAGCATATATTCTATTGCAGTCTTAGGCAGTGTCCTCATTTTGGACCATTTAAGATTCATTGTATCCAACATTTGTGTACTTCAGTATATTAAAATCTTATATAAGACATGTAATCTACTATTATGATGACAATATCAATGTATATCAATTAGGTGATGGCAGGGACTAGGGTTGGGGATGTCCCTTAAATTGGCAGTTGGCCATGTTTACAGTAAAACATTGTGATTTCTGTATCTCTTTCTACTACTATGGGCTAACAGTTAACATAGAAACGATCAGACGGATACATTTAAATGCCCTCTGTAAATAGACAGTATTATATGGGTATGCTGCTGCCTGCTGGAAGGGGCAGTAAATTACAACTTAACCCACTTTCATTTAACTAAGGTGCCGTCTAGACTCAATCAGATGTCCTTGTTCTGCGTAACAACAGTACAGTGGAGTGTTTGCCTTCAACAGAGCGACAGTAATAACCTAATATACCATCATTACTGAGATTAAACTACGTTCTCGGTTATATTTGTACTAAATAACGCATTCAATAAACAGAAACGTAACTGCACCGCACATGAACAGATGCAATATTAGCTCCAGTGTTGGGAATAACGGAATACATGTACCGGCGTTACGTATTCAGAATACAAATTATGAGTACCAAAAACTATATTCAGTTATGGTTAGAATTTAAATATTTGGTATTTAGAATAAAGTTACATTGCTGAAATGAATGGATTATATGACAATACTTCTCTGTTTCACAAGTTTATTCACTATCTAAATAAACAAAGACAACTCTTTGTATTTCCCAGAAACCCCAATATGAAAATGAAAAAAATTAGCTTATTGCGTGATCACTGACAGACAAACTGGCACAACAAAGCCAGGGCAGGAATGCGTTTCTGTCTTGGAAATTCAAACAGCATTTCACATTAAAGACAGAACGGGGAGAACGAAACTGCAGTGCACAGTTGTTGTTTTTTTAATTAGCCAATGATAGTTGTCTGCTGTAGTTTTACTGGTCACCTTGCTATTTCATAGTTGTATCAGTCACCTGCTTAATTGACGTGCAACTTTACGGTGTCCTATGTCCTAATTTACTAGCCCCGGAGCCGTTGAAAGAGCTTAGCTTGCGGTAGCATGACTGCGGTAAGATTTTTGTAGTCAGCTATGCAGTTCAGAACTACACATACAAAACTCTATCCGCTCGTTTATGTACACATTCAGCCAGTTGGAACAGCAGAACACACCATAGGCCAATAGGCATGTTTAGTAAGCAGTATTTGATGGCTGCATTCCTACACAAATGCAATTCAATGTGGAAGTAATCCAAGTGTTCAGAATATCTTACTCAGATTGAGTAACGTAACGGCATACGTTACATATTACATATTTGGGCATGTATAACGGAATACGTTTTGAAAGTATCCTTCCCAACACTGATTAACTCACACATGAAATAGCATCCTCGTGAATTAGCCAACTGTTGCTAACGTACATTCATAAATCCTACATAACATCGCCCTCTACCCACAGGACCTCAGACTTACTTGATGCATTGCACACAGTAGTGTCCACAAGAAAGGAAAGTGTGATGGCGTTCCACATTAACGCCTTTTCTCTCTCGCTCAAAACCACTGTGGCCAAGAGCATACGGTAAGGGAAAAATAAGTAGCTTCCACTTAAGGGGCCCTATCTCGCAGCACTGCGCAAAGCCAGACGCAAGTGTCTTTGCTAGTTTAAGACCGACGCAGAACTTGGTCAGTTTCCTGTCCATGCACCCGCGGGGGGCGTGGCATCACGATGGTGGCTCTCCATTGTGATGGTGGTCAGCCGTCATGATGGACAATGTATTGTCCATCTACAATGTATTGTCCATCGTCACAACCCTAGCAGAGACATTCAGTATTCAGTACTTGTTTGCTTGTTTCCTCCACTAAAGCTCAAAGCAGACTATTTAGTTTCCTGCACTACTAAAACTGAAAGGAGGAGGAAAATTAATGGAGGGAGCATTTCTGGGGCAAAAGGACACAGAAAAGAAAATATCCCGGGCTGGGACAGATCAATTTTGAGATATGATACAACCAAGCCAACAATATTTTTGATTATTTATACAGTATGTGATGACTTTTAAACTCTCTGTGACCCCACAGGCCACTTGTTTCTCAAATTTGGCATCACTGAGTCAGACTGGTATCGCATTAAGCAAAGCATCGACTCAAAGTGTCGCACCGCCTGGAGACGCAAGCAGCGTGGCCAGAGTCTGGCTGTCAAGAGCTTCTCCAAGCGCACACCTCGGAGTTCTGCGGGAGGTAAAGTATAGATTATTATCAGTGGGCTGAAAAGCATGTATTTGCATAACTCTCTGCGCATCATGACAATGGCACGTGCTATATAGGTGTGTGTGTGTGTGTGTGTGGGGACACATTAACAAATTCAATATCTCAAGAAAATATATAGTAACAACAACATATTCATATTCACACCTAGTACCCCTAAACAGTAAGGGCTGGAGTTAATTAACCGTCAGCTTGTCTGTATTACTATGCATACCAAAGACAACTTATATTCTTTAAACTACTGAATATGGTTTAAGATTCAGACATTGTAAAAATACCACCTGTATGTTATGTGACAGCCAGGTGGATCGAAAAAGTGACACAATGAAAGAGAAACATAGCCACAGTGTCAGAGAGACAGTGAAAAAGAGGATTGAATCCATAAAGAAAAATATATTATATTTCTCTAATCTAAGACGCCCTCCTTTTTTTTCTACGGTACTCACCAGAACATTAACACTTGGTTATTTACTTTGTATCATTCTTTTTCCAAACCTATCATGTACAACTTAACAGAGAAC
Organism: Etheostoma perlongum; assembly: GCA_026937815.1. NCBI lineage: Eukaryota > Metazoa > Chordata > Actinopteri > Perciformes > Percidae > Etheostoma > Etheostoma perlongum. The sequence goes on along the minus strand of CM049378.1, from coordinate 25,585,275 downwards.
AAACACCATATTAATATATGTTAAAGAATCATGTATACTACTGGATGGAATTCTAACAAGTTAAGCATTAGATAACATTAAAAAATCCTATTAAAGTCAACATTAACATATCCAATCTCATTAAAAACTTCTGACACTTTTCTTGTTAAAATGCTTTTGGATTGAGCACATTACCATTTATCTCTTTTGTTTGAGAAAACTAATCCCTACCTGGCTCCAAGTCTTTATCAGCCGATAACGTTGCTATGTTTTTGCGGCTGCACAGTTGTGAGAATCAACTACACACCCAAAAAAAGAGACCTCTGCTACGGTTGCCTTTGGTTACGGGCCAGTGACACCATCGCTGTTTTTGTATTGCTTTCAGTAGAGCAGCTAGTTATGTTAGTAAGGAACTTGCATATATCTCTATGTAAGGTTGAAAATCACCAATTTTTCCATTTTTTAAATTGAAAGAAATAAAAAATTTCAGATTTTTTTCAACTTTGATCTGTGAATTTGAACTGGTGCACCACCTATTTAAAAGGGTGTTTCAGTTAAGTTGGCCTCTTTATCATGTTGATAGTGAAACTTTTCTTTTGGTTGTGACCAAGGTTTACCATGAGAAGCCAACAATGACTATTTCTCTACATTGTTATGGGTTAGTCCACTAGAGACTTCCCATTAGCATTACACTGGTCCAAACAGATTTGGTGCAAATTTTCAGTTGGTCAGTTTTGGCATAATATTCTTGAATTGGCAGACTTTCCTCCACAGCGTCGCGGAGGAGGGTCTGCCTAGTCCACAAAGCATTTTGCGATGGGAAAGAAATGTCCTCGTCGTGAGCGGCGGTAAACGCTGCACGGCAACACAGCGCTTCTGCAAAATAGCCTCGATTGTTGTGGTGGAACTCTGTACATTCAGAAGTTGTTTTATTCGTGCAATAGAAAACTCAGATTGGACAGATAGTCTAGCTAGCTGTCTGGATTTACCCTGCAGACGTTTAAATGTTTGAAATTCCAACACAAAGAAAGTGTAAGGTAACGGACATCCAGCCGAAAAGAAGGACAAACGGCTGAATTTCTGGCGGCAACGGAGCAATCCCGGAACTGAAAGGGTCGCAGATAAAGGCTAATTTTGGTATGACTGGGAAACTACCACGTTACATAATTTGCATGCACCATTTTCTCATTCATTGGCTGTTTTGCACCAAAAGACAGTGCCAGTTTTATTATTTTGTATGCAGGAAAACAACCATCACACACAATAAACTCACACAGCTATTTTAAGACCTGAACCCAAATTCAGATACAGTGTATTGCTGCAGATGGTTGTAATCTACACACAATGCATGCTGTCCTTCTCTCCCTGTGAGCCATCACCTCTCACCTCTGACCAGGGAAAAGTAAGACTGCAGGGGAAACCCAAATATCCTGTGAGCACACACTAGGGGTAGATTGTCAGGCCCTTCTTTTTCAGGCCACACACACCCCAGAGTGTACAACACAAATACTAGTTTAGAGGGTGCATGCACACACATGCAAAGACACACCCCAAACAATATTTCCTTCCATAATCAGATTACATGTTAACGGATCGGGAAGAGGGAATTCTTCTGCTTTTAAAACCATTATTTATTAGTAAACCAGCAATGAGAGCTCTGACCAAAGCTGTAGTTTTCACAAGCCACCTGGCTCTTGCTTCCTCATCTGGCAAACAAAAGCACTGAGGATTATTTACATAGCAGTAACAACGAAAGATGGAAGCCAGCCTTGCTTTTCAAAGCTGCATAACACAAAGCAGAAATTTTGAAGTGTATATGATATGTGAGGAATTTCTTTATACCATTTAAAGCTACATTTCTTTTATTTCCATCCATGGGGGAGGACTCTGGACAGACCTGGTAAGCCCAAACGGGTAGTGCGGGTAAACTGGGAACGTCTGGAGGAGGCCCCTGTCCGACGGACTTTCAACTCACACCTCCGGGCGGAGCTTTTGCATCCCTGTGGAGGCTGGGGGCATTGAACCTGAGTGGACAATGTTCAAAGTTTCCATTGCTGAAGCTGCGGCGGCGAGCTGTGGTCTTAGGGTCTTAGGTGCCTCAAGGGGCGGTAACCCACGAACACCCTGGTGGACACCGGTGGTCAGGGAAGCCGTCCGACTGAAGAAGGAGTCCTTCCGAGATATGTTATCCCGGAGGACTCCGGAGGCAGTTGCAAGGTACCGGCAGGCCCGAGGCTGCAGCCTCTGCCGTGACAGAGGCAAAGCAGCGGGTGTGGGAGAAGTTCGGAGAAGACATGGAGAAGGACTTTCGGTCGGCACCAAGGTGCTTCTGGAAAACCGTTCGCCACCTCAGGAGGGGGGAAGCGAGGAATCATCAAGCTGTTTACAGCAAGGATGGGACGTTGTTGACCTCAACTGGGGAGGTAATAGAGCGGTGGAAGGAGCACTTTGAGGAACTCCTAAATCCAGCTGGCACGCCCTCTGTGGTAGAGGCAGAGCTGGAGGATGATGGGGGGATTGTCGTCAATTTCCCTGGTGGAAGTCGCTGAGGTAGTAAAACAACTCCACAGCGGCAAAGCCCCAGGGATTGATGAGATCCGTCCAGAAATGCTGAAAGCTCTGGGTGTGGAGGGATGTCTTGGTTGACACGCCTCTTCAACATTGCGTGGAAGTCTGGGACGGTGCCTAAGGAGTGGCAGACCGGGGTGGTGGTTCCCCTCTTTAAAAAGGGGGACCAGAGGGTGTGTGCCAATTACAGGGGTATCACACTTCTCAGCCTCCCTGGTAAAGTCTACTCCAAGGTACTGGAAAGGAGGGTTCGGCCGATAGTCGAACCTCGTTGAAGAAGAGGAACAATGCGGATTCCGTCCTGGCCGTGGAACAACGGATCAGATCTTCACTCTCGCAAGGATCTTGGAGGGGGCCTGGGAGTATGCCCAACCAGTCTGCATGTGTTTTGTGGATCTGGAGAAGCGTATGACCGGGTCCCCCGGGAGAAATTGGGGAGGTGCTGCGGGAGTATGGGGTGAGGGGTCCCTTCTCAGGGCCATCCAATCTCTGTATGACCAAAGCGAGAGCTGTGTCCGGGTTCTCGGCAGTAAGTCGGACTCGTTCCAGGTGAGGGTTGGCCTCCGCCAGGGCTGCGCTTTGTCACCAATCCTGTTTGTAATATTTATGGACAGGATATCGAGGCGTAGTCGGGCGGGGAGGGGTTGCAGTTCGGTGGGCTCGGGATCTCGTCGCTGCTTTTTGCAGATGATGTGGTCCTGATGGCATCATCGGTCTGTGACCTTCAGCACTCACTGGATCGGTTCACCGCCGAGTGTGAAGCGGCTGGGATGAGGATCAGCACCTCTAAATCTGAGGCCATGGTTCTCAGCAGGAAACCGATGGAGTGCTTTCTTCAGGTGGGGAGTGAGTCCTTACCCCAAGTGAAGGAGTTTAAGTACCTTGGGGTCTTGTTCGCGAGTGAGGGGACTATGGAGCGTGAGATTGGTCGGAGAATCGGGCAGCCGGTGCGGTATTACATTCTGTGTATCGCACCGTTGTGACGAAAAGAGAGCTGAGCCAGAAGGCAAAGCTCTCGATCTACCGGGCAATTTTCGTTCCTACCCTCACCTATGGTCATGAAGGCTGGGTCATGACCGAAAGAACGAGATCCAGGGTACAAGCGGCCGAAATGGGTTTCCTCAGGAGGGTGGCTGGCGTCTCCCTTAGAGATAGGGTGAGAAGCTCAGTCATCCGAGAGGAGCTCGGAGTAGAGCCGCTGCTCCTTCGCGTCGAAAGGAGCCAGTTGAGGTGGTTCGGGCATCTGGTAAGGATGCCTCCTGGGCGCCTCCCTAGGGAGGTGTTCCAGGCACGTCCAGCTGGGAGGAGGCCTCGGGGAAGACCCAGGACTAGGTGGAGAGATTATATCTCCAACCTGGCCTGGGAACGCCTCGATCCCCAGTCGGAGCTGGTTGATGTGGCTCGGGAAAGGGAAGTTTGGGGTCCCCTACTGGAGCTGCTGCCCCCGCGACCCGACTCCGGATAAGCGGATGAAGATGGATGGATGGATGGATGGATTTCTTTTATTTTTTATAGAAAAGTCTACTAGTAGTAGACTGCATTTCTCAGCACTGTTAACTACTGTAAAGTCTCTTACAAGATAGGCCCTTAAATCCTTTTAGTCCTCACTTCTCCCAAATGGCTTTTTTTAGTACTGCACATTTTGACATCTTACAAGAGAAGGTGTGATGGTGCATGGTGCATATGAAACATGTCATTGGTGTGGCAGACCTGGGTTCGATTCCCACTGCGATACATCAACCAATGTGTCCCTGAGCAAGACATTTAACCCGTAGTTGCTCCAGAGATGTGCAACTTCTGATATATAGCAATTGAAAGTCGCTTTGGATAAAAGCATTACATGTCTAAATAACATTTAGACATGTCTAAATTACATGTAATGGGATTTTGTTTATTTTATGGCCTTTGATGCAGACTCTGCTGTCACTGAGCGCTCTCTGTCTTTGATTGTTGACATGGTGTCTTAATGTCTTTGGGTTGGAGCTGCAATGGATAATGTGACGAGTCCGTGCAGGAGTTTCAGACTGCAGGTGTGATAGTGGGTGTTTAGACTGAGGCCTGGAGTTTGTGTTTGTCTGTTAGACCATGAGTGTGTTTGGATGTCTAGCTAGAGGGTCCTCATTGTGTATTTAGGCGGTTGATAAAGTATAAACATGGCATCATCAGGCAGATGGCCTGGGCATTAGCCAGGTTTTTGCGTGTGTGTGTGTGTGGGTGTGGGTGTGTGGGTGGGTGTGTGTGGGTGTGGGTTTGTGTGTCTGCATCTTAGAGACCTCATCCTTTTTTTCTTATGTGTGCTTGAATCATTTGCACCGTATTCCTGACTTACTTCCACTGTACACATGAGCGCACCAGTGACCATATGTTTTGTCCTAACCAGAGGGAGGCATGGGAGAAGAAACTGGCCACATTGAGACAGCCACCCAGCAGACTTTGCACTATACACTGGCCAATCAACAAGTCCAGTTCCACCGTATTGGCGAGGATGGACAAGTCCAGGTGGTGAGTGTCAGACATTTTATCCGTCAGTCTTTCTCTGGATTACGCAAACCTTATTTGTTTTTTGTTTTTTTATAGGCAAAGACACAACAAAGTGCTCTCTTACAGTATGAGTCTTCATCCTCCTTTCTCACAATATTTATCAGATGTGTATCTTACAATTATCTCCCATTAGTCTGATACTTATTTTCTCTCACTGCTGTCATATGAGGGCCCCATAGAGAAAGGTTTGTAGTGCAGGGGGATAGATCTTTCCACCCACCACAGTGAAACATACAGCAGTATAGTATAGTGCAGCTTATGTCAACAAAGGCATTGTCCATGCTCAGGGAATTGATGACCATACAGCTGCTATGGCCAAAGGTCACATTCAGGCCTGCTAAAGTGTTATGCTTGGGCTGACAAGGAGGAAGTGACTGGACCTCTGATATCTTGTCTTCATTGTGCCCTGAAATCACCCCAAATACCTAATTTAAACAAATGAGGAGCCGATCAGTCGATTAAACTGTATTGCCTGTTGAAGGATTTAAAGCTACACTGTCTGTGGAATTGATTAAATTGATAAAGTGCCCTGTATTAGATCAGGGTTTTTCATTAAAGTTTCAAGCAATAGAGTGAGAGCTGCATGGCCCATTCTTGTTTACTTGTGTAGACAAACAGCTGGTGACAGATACTATACACACAAGCTGTGAGACAATGTTTGTCATGAGGGGAGCTACACATGCATGTGTGTGGGATAGATATATAAAATATACACATACATACATACATACTCTCTTTTTAATGACTAATGCTGCAAAGCTAGCTCATAATTTACAGTGTTGAGTATATCTGCTGTTAATAGGTTGCTGCGTGATGCATGGGTTTGGAGGTACTGATGATGAGTGACTCACCTGAGAAAGGAAGGAAGGAAGGAACAGGCATCAAAGATGGAGGGCGGACGGGCACAAAGGAAAGTTAGGGAGAAGGTGGAAGAGTGAGAGAGAATGATTTTCAGGAGCTCAGTGTGTAGTTATTACCCTCCCGGCACTGCAGCAGAGTACAAAGGGTGCAGCTGATTCTAAAATTGATGAGTGCTACTAATACTGCAGAGGACATAAAGTTACCGGCTTTGATTCAGTCCTGCAACCAATGTCTGATAATTACCGAACAACATGTGTTGCTGCATTACATGCACCACACAAGGGCTGCTATTTGACTATTTTGAACCACATTCTGTACATTGCAGCTAAAATAAAGCTTAAAGGATAGATTTACAATGTTTCAAGTTTCTCTTAAAACAATAGTCCTATGCCCATATGAACATTGAAACAGGCTTTGCTCGCTGAGCTCATTGCTCCACTTCCTGTCCCACCCTTTCTGTGATTGTTAGCTGTGATCCACTTGATTTGTTTAACTTAGACTTCTGAAGACTTTTTGCACAAAGCAAGGACAGGATCCACATCCCTAATATTAGACACACTTTAGAAATGGAATTCTTAATGGCCAGTATGAAGAGGAGGAATGATTAAAGCTATGTTCATATGGGCGTCTGTTGTTTTTAGACAGACTTGGAACATTTCTGAAGCTGTCCTTTCATCACAATTTAAAATGGTAGAGAATTATATGTAGATTTCTCTATAATTGAAAATAGTTTCAGGGAAAAAAACATGCCTTTGCAAATGCATTGATTTCTTGATCATATTTGTTTAATTGTTCCTGCTTTAGCTGTTTCTCATCCTTCATCTGTGTCTCTCAGATTCCACAGGGTCAGCTGCACATTGCCCAGGTGCCACAAGGAGAGGAGGTGCAGATCACGCAGGACAGTGAGGTGTGTGTGTGTTTGTGTGTAAACAATTAGCCACTTCTTTTCTTAAGTCATTCTTCCTTGAATATTACATTTCTTAGCAAGCATTAGCCTCCAATATAATAGTGTATGAAAGTGTTTCAGGGAGCTCACGCTTGAGAAAGAAGTGGTTTACCAGGAAGAAAAATAATGTAGTCTACTTTTAGTGTGGCAATGTCAGAATGTTGTGTTGGAAGTCTGGTTTGTAATTTGGACGACTTCGGGCAAGATGACGACTTGCATTATTCGACTGGCTGTTTGAAATACTCCATTCAATCTGTGTGAGCATGTAGAGTCAGCAAATGCACCCAGGATTGTTCTCTGCAATTCTACATGACTTTACAGGCATGGAACTTATAAATGGTGGAATTGAAAGATTGGCATCAAGTGAAGCATTCATTAAGCTTTTTTTGTTGAGAACGGTAATTAGCAAATTCTGAACAAAGGGATGCTTGAAGATATATCATTTTGCACAAAGACACTACAATTGTGCAGAAAAAGTTAAGTTTACTGTACATTATTTTTGCTCAATAACAAGAACTGCTGTGCAAGGCATTAGTCCACAGAGCTATAGTTTCCTTTTGGTGAGGCTTTCTGTCACGTTCAAAGCTTACAAAGAGTTTCTTCAGAATATTAGGATTGATTCCCTTTCAGCTCTGTGGAAGAAGAACTATTTACATGTTTTACTACACCCATTATTTCCAAATGATTGATGCAAGTTGTGCTTGCACAGGTCACATTTCGGAGACTATAAGCTGGTCTACTACTAAATAAATGAAGGGCCATTTAATAGAGCAAACTATTGTTTTTCATCTGTCAAATAGGTTTGGCAAGAGTCATTATACATGTGTGTCTTTTAAACCATGTGTGTTTCTGGTTGCCCATGCTACGACGGAGCATTAGGGCCACATCAAAGGAAAAAAATACGGAGGACGTCAACATGACGAGAATAAAGTGGAAATACTTTTTCGAGAATAAAGTTGAAATGTCGAGATCTTTCAAGAATCAAGTCAGACTTTTGAGAACAAACCAAAGCTTGCTTTATACTTCTACACACTGCCTTGTGAAGGCCTATGTGAACTTGTGAACTTATACTTCAGAATCGGTTTTAATAACATGGAAATTCTAGCTCTTTTAGCGCATAAATACAGTATTGTGATAAGTATTAGGACTTTGAAGAGATTGTGCCAAAAATTGCGTTTGTTCAGAAGGAGAAACCACACAAACTTGGAAGAGGCGGGCGCATTCCTGCAAACTGAAATATCTTGTAATGGACAGATGCAAGGATATCGATGGAGAATATGGTGTCATAAGACACAATGAGATAATTGATTAAGTTGTTTGACCCTGAGGGAGTGGAGCTCAGGCTAGCGCGGCACTCCAAGGATGTAACCCATATGATGACGCCTAGATGGCAGCTGGCATGGCGGACAGTCACTCTAATGTGATTAAGTGATAAAGGAATTGAATTTATTCTCGTCATTCCAACTTTAATCTTGACATTTTGACAGTTTTTTTTTTAGAAATGGTAGTTCAACTTTATTCTCATCATGTTGACTTTATTCTCGACATTTCAACCTTATTTTCGAAATGGTATTTCGACTTTATTCTCGTCATGCAAAATAAATTAAAAAAATCTTTTTTTCCCCTTGATGTGGCCCTAACTCTCCGTCGTACCATCCCAATTAAGACTAATGCACCCCATATATCTGAACACATTTAAGTCATTAGGGAATTCTAGCAAAAGCAGATGCTCTGTAATGTTTATATGTCCGCCTGCTTTTGCATGGGGTTATGAATGTAGTTTCCACGTGCCCAGGTGACACATGTCCCTAACCAGAGAGGCTCTCTGCTTGCACACACAACATTGGCCTGCCAGTTGAAATCAAAATTTAACTCCAAACCACAACTGCTGAAGAAGGAATTTCCATATCAGCATCATTGTTAGTAATTTTTTTGATTGATGATGTGGAAGAGAGATTTATTTCAAGTCGACAGTCAATGTACACACATACATATCTAATCACATATGATGCATGACAGCTTGACATTTATGCAAAAGCAATTGACACCTTGACCAAGTGTTTTTCTTATTTCCCGTTCTGTTGCGCCCAAGGAAACTCAGAGGAAGAAATGCACGATTGAGTGAGAGAGACAGAGTTAAGTGGAGGCAGAAAAGCTCTAAAGCCTTTCCTGCTCTTTGTGGCTGCGCCCAGATTCCCCCCTCTTCCTATTTCATGACATTGTTTGTTTTTTGGAGTTCAAAGCTTAGCAACAAAATCCCACTTCTCCCAACTGCCACTCATAGAATATGTTTTCATTGAGAACTGGTCCCTTTCATCAAAGACATTGGTTTTAGCGTGCTTAAAAAAGGAAATGAGCTGTTAGAGAAATTACACTCCTCTCTGGCCATATGGCAGCTCCGACAGCATTTGATATATACATGAAATACAATTAGCAAGATAAAACAACTGAAAGTTGGGGTTGCCTAAATATGGCTTGTATGCTGTCCTCTCTTATGTGGTCTTGTAAACATCACTGTGGGTGTTCAGAGACTTTACACTGGTTATTGCCTCTCAACGAGACTGAGTTGGGCATTTGCGAACGGGTTTTTGTTTACAAGAGAAATGACATACCGTTGACGTACATACAAGGACATGGTCTCCACGTCTCATTCTAATGTCATCATGTGTGGAAAAACTCTTCTACCAAACCCTCAATGTTCAGAGTCCTGGAAAAAAACAGTTGATACATCTCAGATATTGACACTGTCAATGTTACCGGCCTCAGACCTAGGGGAATCTGGGCAGGTACAAAGCCACAGGCTGGATAGCACTGTGGGTTGGAAAGAAGTGGAGATACAGAAATAGTGTCTTTCTCAAACGCTGGCTGTCCTAAGAATGTTTTGATAATCATGTCCACAGATAGCCCTAGCACACTAGTACACTAGAACACATACAATTATAAAATACACTATAATTGTATAAATGTATCAATAATACTGTGAGATCCTAACCCGTAACTTGAGCCATTACATGGACTATATAATATAGAAATGGTCTATAAATATACTGAATATAATAAACAAACCGATATGTAACACATTGGTATGTCAGATAAAATACAAACCCATTAATAAAATATTGTGAAATAGATAGCAGTCTCACTGTATAATATATAAAATATACATCAACAAGTGACACTATAGATATTACATGTTGAAACAATTGCTATAACACATTCAAGTATGTAGATGTAAGCTACCTGGCTATCTGTTTAAATATCCCTTTAAAGTGAACACATACAACAGATCAGAGGCTACACTGGATTACTTCTATGAAATATATTACAATACAAACAACCTTGTCATAGATCTAATATAAGAGAATACTATATTAAGATTTAAGCTGTTCACGTGACTGTGTGATAATCGATCACAAACGTAACGCATCGGTCAGCCGTTAGCGTGTGTCTACAGGCACATGCATATCCACTGACGGCGGCTTAGCCTTCACGAACGTTAACAAGCTCTGGCTAACAAAATGTATACTGAGCAGAGCAACGGCAATACAACCAAAATGATACAAAGTACAGAGAGACTTAATAGGCATTACCTATTACACTTAAACATACAGATGTTCAGTCCACGCGACTGTTTGCAGAACGTACGGAAAGACGAGAGAACGGAACCTTTACTGACGGTGACAGGCTAACTTCATCTAGCTTGCTAGCTAAAGCTGCTAGCAATTACATATATACGTATACTACATCATAATAACCTTTCTACACAGAACATGACAACATACATCACAGAGAAAACCGTACTGGTGATATACTCTTTTCATGCCTATTAACAGAAATTGTAAATGCTTAAAAATGTGGGTTGGAAAGAAATGGAGATACAGAAATTGTATCTTTCTAGTGTCATCTACCAACATGAAGTAAAATACATGGAAATGAATACCCTACATTTAATAAAATAATAAAAAAGGAGGGGTAACTTTTTTTTAATTAACCCAATATATGAGGCCATTTTCTCTACCCATTACATCAACAAGACTTCAGTTTAGCACTATTTTTTAATGGCTTGAATCACCTTATAAAAATGCAGGTTTTAGTAATCCATGCAGGTTCGGGTCAATAGGAGGGCAAAGACATAGGCAATATGCATCATTTTAAGGGGCTTTATGTTTGGTGGTTAAAATGTATATATAATTCTGTGTAATATGACATCAGGCTTTTTACATGACATGTCACTTTTCTATTTCAGGGAAATCTCCAGATCCACCAGGTGCAGTTTGGTCAGGATGGACAGGTAAGAACACATTCACGGTAAACTAAATAGAAGTTATAATACACAAATGAATCCACGATGTAGATTATACACCACATATTTGCATCAGTGCTTACTTTTGTGCATAAAGTACAAATTCTTCAAAAACAGTGCCTGGATAACAATAAAAGTGGTCGTGTGTGCTTTACACAGTAGTCTTCATCGGATCTTTCACAAGTATGTCTGATGGCTGTCTGAGCAGGCTCTTTGTCAATGACATTTCGCTGGTTCTCTGAACACCCACCACAGGGGTTTTCAGTTAATCTGGCTGATTGGACCTCTTCCCAGACTGATTGATTGGCATCTTAATGAGTCTCTTGTTGGCCTCTGTGCACCTGTTACGGCAGGACAAATGACACCTTTATCATTCTTATTGGTAGATGAAAATTTGTGACCTACTAAATTCCCATTAATTCCCAGCAGTCCTTCAACCTGAGCCGAGGTCTAATCAGCCAGAATAACTGAAATCACCTGTGTGGGTGTTCAGAGCCTTTAATTGAACACTAAATGCACAAGATCACTGAGTAGTCCAAATAGAAAATGTATATCTGACACAGGATGGCAGCCACTTATTACTGAATGTTTCAGTGCCAGGATTTGAATTATCTCACTAAACTGATATTGTATATTTTCCTCTTTTAATGCATTACAATCTTGTGTGGTGGTTCTGAAAAAAACACGTGCCTGGCTTCTTTGCTGGATCTGTTTGCGCAGTGATTACACAACAACTCTTTACCATGCCGTGTTTGTTTTTCCACGTGACGGCACCTGGCAGATGCTGAACGTTTGTGTTTTTGCCGTTCAGGATAGTGAACCGTAGTGACTTCTATGTACGGTGATGTCACATTCGTATCCTCTTCTGCACTGTCGCTGTAAGTGTGGCGACCCTGATGTGTAGATGTGAACAGACTGTTCAAATACTTGTATTGCACGTTATAGTAATACTTTTAGTAAAACAAGTATGTAATGGGTTCCTGTGGAGTTTTCTTATAAATAACCAATTAATTAAATTAGGACCCAACAATTTGACTATTGGGTTATTAGGTAGGCATTCAGTTTTTAAATTTGGGATTTGGATATTCTTTTCTATATAGACCATAGCCTTCTATAGAAACTGACTTCCTTTTGGATTTAATTGTGTGTATTGCATAGATTGTATAAATCTATGCAAATGTGTTATTTAATCTTCCATCCTTTTTATCTTGGATTTTGGTTGGATTGACCAGGCTTGGTAATGTATTATTTTGCCATCCAAAAACATCACAATCTACTATACAGATATAATAATGATATACTTATTAGAAACATACGCCCAAGCAACCAAAAACACACACATACATACACACACACACACTCTCAGATGTTTTTTTGTGTCCTCTCAGTGGCTGACATGCTTATGTCTTTGTCTATCCCTCTCCCCCCCTCTATCTGTCTGGGATGTTTTGGACCAAGGGTCCATCCTGTTTCTCTTTTCTTTCCGCTGAGTCTCGATCAAAGCAAAGATGGCCGGTGACACTGTTCTTTCTGTTCTTTCTCACGCTGCCCATCTGGTGGTTAAACTGTTGTGGTGTTATTTTGTTAGGGCAGGTGTTTTTATGCAACAGCCAATAGAGAATATATTTTTCCTTCTAAAACGGGAATGGAGGCTAAACAGAGTATTTACTCTTTGGGTCATTACGAGAAAATTTCACATTATTTGCTTTTTTTAAGACAATGAATTGCACATGAATATCTAAATAAAAGGAGCTGCAGCATTCATTAAATTACTCTTGCATTTTGCACTAAAACAATCTACTTGCATTAATTGGGTCACTAAATGTTTTAGGGTTGAGGCTGTGTTCCGACTGCATGAACCAGCCGTATTTCATCGTCTCACCGCTATCACCTCCATCAGCGCAGCCATCTGAGTTTCACTACTTTTTACTTCCAAGGTTTGTAGTAAAAATAGTCAAAAATAAAAGTCCACAGCCTTAAATTCAGACTTTCTGAATTATATTCGCCACGCTGTTGGCTAATGTCATGTGCACTCTACTCATAATTCAGTCAGAAATTTCTGGCATTAACTAAAGGCAGAATAAGACTTTTTCCCTAGATATTATGCTAATGAAGAGACTTAAGAGGCTTAAGAGTGTAATGCAAGTAACAACCTTTTTATTCAAATGCAGTAAGTAGTAATGTGATTGTGACTTTACTTTCTGAAGAATCCTTCAACACTGCACTTGACAGCTAAATCAATCATCACCCTTTCTTTTTAGTATATTAACATTTAGTTACAAGCCACCCACCGTCTGGAACCATTTGCTTTCTGCTGATCAGTTCTGGCTTTTATAGTCTGATTAAGATTTCAATCCACAAAGTCATTCATTGGTTCAAAGCACCATCGGCCATCCGTGTGCGCGCACATTTGTAAGGTGTGGATGCATCTGTTTTATATGAGTTTTTGTAGTTGTTTGTATTGTTTTACTGGCTGTTCAGCTGTGTGTTTGTGTGTCTGTCTGTCTGTGGCGTGCGTGTTTTCAATTAATTAAAGTAGACACCACATACATCCCCACGCTCCTTCTCTCTCACACTCCCAAATGTCTGCTTGTGTCCTCAAATGACCTGCTCGCTGAGCCTAACAGCAGCATTCCTCTCTCTCTCTCTCTCTCTCTCTCTCTCTCTCTCTCTCTCTCTCTCTCTCTCTCTCTCTCTCTCTCTCTCTCTCTCTCTCTCTCTCTCTCTCTAGGAAAAATGCAGCATGGGATATGTATAGTCATTAATTTCTTTGACACCAAAGTCTACCAAAGGATGCGAGAACAAATAGCTGCAGAAGGGACTCTATTCCCTTGGCAGTGTCTGGGAGCCTAGTCCAATAAAAAGCTCTTTTATTTTCCCTTACTTTTTAGCTCATGCTTTGATTGAGTCTGTAAAATGATATGAGTGCAGGGCCAAAACAAACACACAGTGACTTATTTTTTTAAATTCATGTTGCAGGTCGAGCTTTTCACACACATGCATGGGTACACTACAGTGGCAGCGTCACGTTGCGTGTATATTCTCATAGGTCAGTTCTTAAATCTGACGAACCCCAGAAAGCACATAAAGACCCTCAAGGGAAACAGGGTATGATGTTAGTGATAGCCCTTATTCAAGGGGATACATCACTTTGACCAGATATGGTCACATGTAAATGACAAATGATGTCTTTATCATGATTGGTGTAGTGTATCTTGGACCAGAATTTGTTAAGAACCTCAGACAAAGACAAAAGAGATCAGACTGAATCCTGATGTGTGTTTTTGTAAATGTCTGTGTATGTTTACAGAGAGGCATACATCAAATAGGCTATGTATTATGTCCCTGTTCTTGTAATCTGGCAAAATAGTGCGAAGGCTATTAGTGTAACCTAGCATGCACAATTCATCACACAAGTGCTCTTTTTGTCTTTCTCTGGGGCGGTTTTCCTCTCCTCTCTATCGCTCTCACTTTTTTATCTTCCATGTACTTTTTAGCTGTGATTACACCTGTCTTTTAAAGGCCACCTGCCACATCCAATCACCCCAGATCACATTAACTGTCAGCCCGTACTCTTGGGAGGAACCTTGGCCGCATTGTCCGTTACATAGATAAAGAAAGGTTGTCACACTCTCTGGTTGTGATTTTAAACAGCTCCACACAGTTGTTTTTGCACTCTGGCTCCATCAGGATCTCTTAATTTATGCACATGTTTTCCATTGCTTATTTTGTCTCTCTCTGCTGTATTTGTTCCATTGAGTCATTATCACAATCCACATTATGAGGTGTCCTGGCTCACGGTTTTTATATCAGATCTCAGTGTGTGGATATGTCATGTGAGTTGTGGCTGGCCACAATATGAATGCAAAAAGCATCATACATTTGTTGAGCTGTCATAAATCTGGCCTTAGAGACTTCATTATGGAAGCTGTTTAGTGATTGCCTCCACTGATTTCTTTACCTCTCTGCTAGGGATGGGTACAGATAATGGCTTGTTGAAGTACTTACTACCAATTACGTTTTATCACTTCTACATGCCAGATCAATCTTTTTGTTAGTTAGTAAAAATACAACACATACTGTGAGTTTTCCCCTCAAAGCTGTCATTATTTTGTCATCAGATTATGTAGACTTCACCTAGAACATATACTAGATATTAGGGCTGGACATTGTCAATGATTTCAAGATTTGATTCTGAATTCATAAACTCCCGGATTTGTTTTATTCGCAATTTGATGTGATTCCAGATTCAATTTAACTATCAATTCTATATCAGTTAGGTTATCACTACTACTATTACTACTACTATATATGCTAGTTCTCCTAACAACAAAATATAATAGAAATAATAGAAATAAGGAAAATAGAAATATTTATGTTTATCATTCTGTTTTGTCTGCTCGCTGTGTTCAATGCTCTGCGTGTGTTTTCTCATGAATCCCGTTTCTGAAAATAAAATTTGTTGTATTTAAGACTAAATCTCTGAAATGAATGTCTTCCCTCTGTGTTCCCTCTGGTCAGGAAATCACTACATTTTGCAACCACTCATCAAAAAAAACGAATGTGATCGCCTAAATTCTATCCCTCACAACTCGTCAGTCATGTGTGTCAGAGTTTGAGTAAATCATGCTGTCCACTACGTTAATTGGTACTAACCATGCTTGGCTAACTGTTGCATAATGCTTCAGAAGAATGAAGATTCTTTCAGTAAGAGATTACTGAGAGGATGTAGGGCCTTGAAGGATAAGGGGTCAAACCCCTGCCCCAGCTTTACTGACTAATAAATCCAGGTGTCTTTGTAGTTGACTTAAAATTCTGAGAGTGACTGACCCCTCTGTCTCTGTCCACACATATTGCCACTGGAGATATACTGCATGCGATGAGTGTGCTTCACTATTCACTTTGTTTGTCTAACTGCTGATGCATGTTCAATCTGTGTAGTTTAGCTGCAGATGTTTCTGTATCCGCTTCCATCTCGGTCTATGCCAACTTAGTCTTGAACTTAGTACAAATATGCCAGCTGGAAGTCTGAACAGCCCATAAAAACCCTTGCATGTAGACGGAAGAGAAGGCAGACCCATGAAACTATAAAATAACTAGTCTTTTACTGCACACCCAGTCTGTCGTAGCCTCTTATCTGGTGCCCTTCTCTCTTTCTGCTGTGATCTTACCTTGCACTGATGCAGACCAAATGGAAGATTGTAAGATGAAAGGAGCAACTGATAAGGAGGAGGGAAGAGAGAGAAAGATGGAGAGAGGAAAGCCAGAAAGGGAGACTGTCTGGAAGAGATGTTTCGACCCGTTCAGACTTGAAAACTGAGACCAGTTAAGCTGTGAATCGAACAAAAACTCATGCATGGTACCTGGTGCCACATAAGAAAGGAGGCGGTGCCCTCTGCTAGCTCAAATGGCTTATGCAAATACAATGTGCCCTCAATGGCTTTGGATGTCCCCCATCCTGTCTGTAAAAGCTGACAAGAAACAAAAAATAATGTAATAATAAAAGCTACAGAGCAGTAGGTAATCCACTGTGGCGTGAGCTCACAGTTTTTAGAATACTCTCCACGGCAGAAAGCTTTAAACAAATGGCGTATCAGTCGGAGAAATCAAACACATCTCAAGAGACCGCTATAATGCTTCACCCAATGTGCTGATCCTCTCATCCGCCTGCATTATTTACTGATGATGGACGCCCATCGACATGATTGTCAAGAGCCACAAAGAACCTCTACCACCCCTTCCTGTCACCACGTGTGAGTTGCATCTGTTGGACCCTCCCAAGCGGCATTACTCATGGTCAGTGTGGGAACTGGGTCACAGAACAGAGAGCTTGGCACAGGTCCATCCGTCCGTGCTGCCAGGACCTGTAAACACAACCAGTCCAGAACGAGACAAATACAGGGAGTGTAGAGGGATGGTGCACAGTGTCAATGAGTTGATAAAGGAGAAGATGAGAAAAATGAGGGCCAAACAAGAAAAAGTGAGAGAATGATGTGAGGCAATAAATATATCATGAAGAGGAAACTAGATATTTTAGTGCCTTTTTGTACTGCAAATGTTGATGTTCTTACAGTTGTGTGCATTTATGACATCAGCTCTGTTTCGGTTAGCTTCGGCAAAGGTGTAGTGATCTAGGACAGCATGTCTTGATTTGTCATTTCTTCACACAAAGCAGATGCTTGAACAATCTCTAAGGTTAGGGTGGGATTTGTGCTGGAATCAGACTGCTGGCCCGTCTCCAGAGTTATTCAGTTGTCT
Source organism: Etheostoma perlongum (assembly GCA_026937815.1). Taxonomy (NCBI): domain Eukaryota; kingdom Metazoa; phylum Chordata; class Actinopteri; order Perciformes; family Percidae; genus Etheostoma; species Etheostoma perlongum. The sequence goes on along the minus strand of CM049378.1, from coordinate 25,567,819 downwards.
CTCTGCTCATGTTGTTTCTAATGTGTAAGGGTTTTTTGAGAATCCTCTGATTCACAGTCCAAGGGGAGGGTAAAAGGGATATGAACAGATACAAACAAGATGTTTTATGAACAATGTTTAGTGTAAGTGGGTTGTACGTAAGCAGTCAAGGATTTAGAGGACAAGTGGTGGATCCTGTTTCAAAGGAGTGGGTGTCTGCTTTGTGTCCTTGTAGCATCATGACCTGGAGATAAAGAGTCACAGATTAGGGAATCCATAGTTCTGAAAATGTGCGTAGGTGTGTGTGTTTGCAACTCAGCACTTTGGAGCAGGGGAGGGTACCCCCAGTGGTGGTTTCTTTTGTCTTTGTGGGCAGAGCCTATCGTCGCTGTGCTGCATGAGTAAAATGGACCAGATGTTTTAGTTGCATTTCAGTGTGACTCACCATCGGCACAGGCCTGATGCAGCCCTGCTTCACCAGTCCCAGACGTACAGTGCTCATCATTCATCAGTTTCAGCTTCTACAGGATCCTCACAGGGACAACAGTTCTTACAGCAACAGTTAGGGCATTTACAGGGACTCTAGGTTAACCAGGGTTTAGGTAATACTTGTTTCATGTAAACAACTCAATCGGGATATTTGACACATAACAGAACAAACATGATTTCATTAACAGAGCTAGATTTCTCATCAGTCTTTCCAATGACTTCTGGTAAACTGCATTTTGGCAGATTGTCTTTGTATGCACACATACACACACCACAAAAAAATGGAGTGAAATGGTGCAGAATAGTGTGCTTGGAAAAAAAAGAGCATGGCTAGAAGTGGGGGAACAATAAAACTTGTTTTTTGTGGAAATGATAGAAAAACAGCTTGCATACACTGCAACTGAAGGTGTGTTGTAAAATTCAGACTACACATTTTCCGGACATCAACGTGACTGTTAAATAATTATGCCAGAGAAAGCACCAGCCAGATGGCTGAGATAGATGTTACTTGATAGAGAGTCCTCTGAATGGTTTTTGTTTCCTCTCTTATCAGCACTGACAAGTGGACAGGCAGCAGTTCCAGTGATTGTATCTGATGTGATGTCTCAGTGAGTTAAAGACTTCAGTGTGCTACATTCTGGTGTAAGATTACATTACATTATATGTCATTTAGCTGACACTTTTATCCACAGTGACTTACAATTGCCATATATCAGAGGTTGCATGCCTCTGGAGCAACTAGGGGTTAAGTGTCTCGCTCAGGGACACATGGTTAATGTATCGCAGTGGGAATCAAACCCAGATCTCCCACACCAATGGCACGTGTCATATCCACTGTGCCATCACCACCACCAGATGACAGATGTCTGTCATGGCAGAGCTGAGACTTGAAAATTCTTGGCTGCTACGTGTCAGTCAATGGGGCTGATTTTGGGACCAGTTGAGTCCTCTCCAAGATATATTGTTTGGAGGTTTAGATGTACTGCTTAAAACCGTCAGTCTTTGTTTTGCATAAGAGAAGGACCAGAACTAAAAACAGAATAAGATGCATCACTTAAGTTGTGTTGAAAAATGACATTTATTTCAGGAAACGTCTTGGGCTTCCCCATTTATAAATTGTCTCAATACTAGATTAAATGACTTGTTAAGATAGGTGTTTTGTGCAGTGTGATATTTTGTAAATTGAATATAACAACCTGTGTACATCAACTTCTCTGGCATCGTTGGATTAAACAAGATAATTGGAAACATGATTGATGTCATCATCCTAAATCATGAAATTTACCGACACTGTAAACCTGCCTTTGTAAATTAGCCACGCCAAGTCTGCGCTACAGAACAGGGAAAACCTTCAGTTTAATTTTCTTCCTTTTTGTACTTTTAGGGGCCTGACTCTTAAGTACGACTGTTACTTTTGTCATCAGTCCCCTTTTAATTTACTGGTTCTGGATCAGAATTCAACACAAGCTGGTTTTGTCATAAAACCTCTCTGATCTCGTTCTAAATCTGACTCCCAGTGTGCTGATGGGAGTTGTGGAGCAAAGGATGCAAGGGAGGGTTTGATTGGATGCAGGTGGTGAGCTCTGGTGTAGAAACAGTGTCAGGGTGTGGGTGGAGATGGGAAGCAGTGGGCCAGGCTACGGGGTATCGAGGGACTTTGCAAGATATGAAGATTTATAATACTGATGTATTGCAAAGAATAATGTGTGGACAGGAGATATATATATATCAGTAATGTATGGTAATATTACTTGTCAAAAGGCTGAATTTACACTACCTGTCAAAAGTTTTTTGCCATACCATTACATTAAAGACAGAATACCAGCTTATCTGAGTGGGTGGCAGATCTTTAATGCAATGTCTACATTGCCCATTATCAGCAACCATTCATCCAATGTTCCAAAGGCACATTCTGTTTACTAATCTGTTATCATTTTAAAAAACTAACTAGAAAAACATTGAAGAACCCTTTTACAATTATGTAAGCACATCATGTAATCTGAAAACTGCTGCCCTGGTTAAAAAAAACAATGCAACTGATCTCCTCTTGTATTCTGTCTACAATGGAGTGCAGTGGAAATAGAGGAACAAAGCATGATGCTCTTTGGCTTCTCTTACAACTCTTGACATTTTCTGATTTGCATCACAAGTCCACTGTTGCCTTTTAAATCTTATTGTGAGCTCAAGCCCAGCTGAAATATGAATAGTCCTCAGACTCAGAGGAAAAATAAAAGACACATGTAACTAAGAGTTAATGTCCGCAGTGATACATATTTAGGCCAACTACATCCTCAACTTTATTTGCGTCCCCAAAGGGCAATTAGGTGTGCAGCAAGTATAAACACATACAAGACACACAAATACAATACAAGCTACACACACTCCAACTGGAACACAACTGTAACAGTAGAGGGTGCATGGATAGCAGCGTTAAAGTAACCTACATAGGGTAGGAGAAGTACCAAGTATCAACAACGACCATTGTCAACAACATCAGCATCCATTACATCACCAACCCTTTTTATCAACGTGTCTGACATCCTCAACCAGTGTGATCCTTTTCCCAGTCTTCACTAAACAAGGAATCAGCACACTGCTGTGTCTGTGGGCATCACTACAGCCAAGTCGCAGCCACGCCTTACTCCTAATTTCCACCGGTTGCAGAGCATCTGCGGATCCACTCTGCTGAGTGTCGGCTACGTGCTCCGCCGTCCGTCAATACTCACCAGGTCCGGATTAGTACGCAGAATGGCTGTGGCCATAACTGACAGCAGAAGTCTCGAGGACCCACGAGATCTCGCGAATTTATGTAGACTAGAACCACAAAACAACAGTTTGTTTCCATCTAGAGGAGTAGACGGTAAACAGTTCTTTGCTGTATTTTCAAGGTGTAGTGCAGGGAAATATGATCACATTCTTTTTTTTTTTTTTAGTGAAAATACACACTTTAATGGAAGCCTATTGACTCTGCTGCCGTTCTGGAGCGGATCCGCAGACTTTCTGCAACTGGTGAAAATTAGTAGTTAGCCCCCCTCTGTCCACCCCCTCTACCCCACCTACCCACTCAAAGCTAGTGTTTCGGCCTGGACATTGTCCACGGTTGGCAGTTGCAGATGCTGTTGACGGCTGTTAAGCTGAGAGGAAGTTCCAGCCACTCCAAAGTCCAAATGTTTCTTTTTTAATTTCCTTTTTTTTTTCTTTTTTTTTTAAGATCTGAAAGAAGAGAAAATTGGATCATATGGCTTTTTGTCTAAAAGGAGGATCATGTGTTATGGGGGATCCCAATGTGCTTTGATTACAGTGAGGGTGAAACAAAATCTTTAAAAACATTCTCCGACACAAACGCATACATGCACACTAAGGGGGTGACTCATAGTATCGTTCGATTCACAGCTGAGTTTAACTGAGACCTCCTGTGAGCCTGGGAATTGATACCAGCTTGCACCATGTATGTGCTTTGTGGGGGCAGATTTCTGTTTTTCTGTCAGATTCTGTTTGAAGCATTATTCTGAGACTGTTAACAAGGATAGAAGTTGAACTCATTTCAAATTACGTGAAAAGGAGAAAAGTCAATTTTAATATGTTCTCAGACAAGCATAAATGAGGGTTGGGTAACAACATCTAGTTTATCCAGTTATTACTTGTCCTTTAGTCTTGAAATCATAAATATTTTTTGCATTAGCTGCTGTTGTTGTTCCCTTTTGTGTCTCTGCTCTCCCATTGCTGTGTCCTGGATCCATTACCAAAAGCATTACAGCATCAGCAAACGATCTCTCCCCCTGTTTTCTCAAGGCAATGGCAGCTAGCAAAGCCTGCAGAGGATTTAAGATGCGCTTTTCTCTCCAGTACTGTGCTGCAGTATCATGGCCCTTTAATCCTGCTTGTCTGCGCTGCTCTTTGGACCTTCACCATGGGGGGTAGCCAGCCAGCACTGCTTATTTAAGGGTCCCAGTCCCTAAAACTTTAGGGTCAACAGTAACTCAGCAGTAAGTCAAATCTAATATATTGGGCTGCATTGTGAGTTATCGCAGCTCTTTAGGCAATCAAGGCAAGACTGTAAAGTATTCCCAGTGTGTCAGGGGACTTGTCTGCTCCAAGAAAGCCCTCTCAAACATTTCTCACCTAGTTGTGTAATGTATTAGTTTCTACTGACAATCATATTGGTTCTTCAAGTAAAATAACTTTCTACCTCATAAAACCTTTACTTGAAATCATTTTGTGATTATTTTTGTTTTTGCATAATTGCCAAACAACTTAATGATGATTATGTCCTATTAGCTGAATGAGGAGTAATTATCATCAGTTCTCACAGAATCACGTAATGGGGCTCAATAGAGTTTTACATGAAATGAAGTGAAATTATAGACAACAAATCAGAAATGCATGCTATAGGGGAACAAAATATTATACTACAAGGCAACTGTATCCTCTGAGCACACTTTCCTGGGAACTTCCGTGAAGTGCAAGTACGTCTCTTGACCATAGATTTCTCTTTTCAATGTTTTCGACTGAGTCATACTTTGAAGCCAAGTATGACAGTATAACACCCAAATAGTGGGGAAGGGTTGCTCTGACAAAACGAGTCGTGGGACAGGATGTGGACCCGGGAAGTTCCTGTGTAATCGCTGCAGAGATCTCACACACCGTTCCAACTCTATAAATGCTTTTGTAAGCCTCTGTCTGCTGCTCGTCACAGCTGAGAATGCAAACTGCTCTCAAATGGAGGCTGTGAATTCAATTGAGCGAAACAAGTGTTTACGATCTCAAGTATCAAACATAGAATCTCTTGACCTGCGTCAATTATACACTTTTCAGTACAGTCACACAGTTATGCTTGGCTTTACATACACACACATACGTTCGCATACAAATGACTGCAAACAGATGCACACTTGGCAGAAGCTGCATGTAATTACTATTAAGAGAGCAATGTGATGAAGTGTAGGGGATAAGGATGGATCTAGATGTCTGCCATGACATGCCATGACACTTGACAGCTGGTAATACATTTGAGTTCTCACTGTTCTCAATCAGCTGACTGACTGAGCATTTTTTATGCATTGACTCTGTGGGATGACTACTTAAAGCATGTATATGCACAGGAATAGTTCAACAATTTTCAATTTTGGAAAATGTGCTCATTCACTGGTGCCAAGCAAAAGTTAGACAGAGCCAAGGTAGCCATTTCTACCTGGCTGCTAGCTCCAGCTTTATATTTAATGCCAAGACATAAGAGTGGTGTCAATCTTCTGCTAACTATCTGCACGAAAACAAATACACATATTTCCAGACATATCAAACTATTCCTTTAACTGGATCATTATTGTTTCCCCCAACCCTCCAAGCTCAAATTGATCAGGAATGTTGTGTGGGTCCAAGAACACTCAGCTCTAACTGTGTTTTGCTAGAACAACAGTCTAGCTCACTCAGCCTCGATCCATGTTGGTGCTCAAAGCGATGGTTGTCTCATCGGGTGAGCCAGGCAGACTTCTTACTCTAATAACTTCCATCGGGCTGTCTCGGCCTGGCACATTATGGTGATGAGGCGGCAGATTTTGTGGTGAAACTGGCAGTCTCTTAGATGACAAGGCAAGTTGGCGGGTTGAGCTGAACCTTTGGGGCCCGACACTAACTCAGAACTTCATAGCAAAGGCTGGACTTAGGGCTTGGGATGCTGTGTGGGACTTTGGGATTGGAAGGGTTAGGGGGCAACAAACATCATCTGTAATTGAGGTTTGTGAGGTTTTGGTTTTTCTGCAGGCTTGCATATTCTCCCTTCAATTTTTTGTGTCTGCTGAGCATGTCCCAGCCAGACCCAGTACCAAGTGCAGCAGGAAGAGGACTTACAATGCCATGACACTAGGAAACATAGATGAGACTATGCTGTAAAAATGCCATTTATTTCAAACCAGTAACCACCCACCTTTTTGTGTTGCCACATTACAGGGTAGTAGTGCCCTATCTGACCCGTCTGATTATAATGAACATGCTCAAAGCTGATTGAATGCCCCCCCGCCCCTTGTTCTGTGTCTGTGTTGACAGGATGATTGTATGTTAATTTGTATGTCTGTTGTCACATGGGAGTTATGCTATCCAGATTAACAGTAGTATGCTGTGTGTACACACACACACACACACACACACACACACACAGTCTTTTTATGTGTTTGTGGTCACAGTCTATCTATAGGAATGGCCTCAACAAACTATAGGAATATCCAACAACACTCCAGTTGCGCTGCTCTGTAATTAGTGTGTCAAAACCACAGAGCTCTAATGTCGCCTGGCTGACTTTCAACGCTGTGGGAGCTTAGGATCCCCCTGCGATGTCTCACTCTCCATTCTCTGCCAATTTCCCTTATTTCTATGTCTAAGTATGACTTAAATTAAATGAACCCGAATAAAAAGTGAATCATAAGTAGCGTATCATGTTATGGCGCCTAGGAAAACAAAACTGGGGGGGGGGAAATATAATTGAATTGAATGGACCATAAAGTTCATCTCCAACTCAATGTATAAGCTGAGCACGGGATGAGATGCAGTGAGAACAGCAGGACTGAAATGTTTGTTTACGTCACTCAGATTCCGCCACCAGACGCTTTTCCTTGCCACAATGTCATTTGGTGTGTTTGTGTGACACCATGCTTGTACACACTGATTTTAATGAATAAAAGAACATATACATATCAGATAGGACATAAATTAGGCTTGCTGCCATTTGTTTTTATTTGTTTCTTGTTCCAATGGTTGTTGCTGTAGATCATTGCAGAGCCAGCCTGATTGTTGCTTTTTCAACTCAGCTGGAGGAAGCCGATGAGGGGGGAGTTTCATTTAGGATCTATTGCACTTTTATGTGGATGTGTGAGAAGATTGTTTGACTGATGATTGTGGGAATGGATTGAAAATGTTAGTTATGGTTGACTCATATTTTTTTTTGTCCTTTCCGGCCCTGTCTGTCCTAGGTTTTGCGTGGGGCTCAGCTCATAGCGGTGGCATCAGCTGATGGCGGGGCCACAGCAGTTGAGGGCTCCCCCCTCCCCCCTGACATCCAAGTGCAGTACGTCCAACTAGCCCCCCGTCACAGATCACACAGCTGCTGTACAGGTAAAACAACACACACACACAATCACAAACACAAAAAAACAAACTCTTCCAGGCTGTCGTACACAGATTGTTTGTAACTGGGTAGCATTCCAACAGCTATAAGTATGCATCTATCGTGTGAGGTGAAACAGACCCTGGTACTAATCTAAATCAGTCCCGCTACACATGTTTGTTTTTAAGCAGTCCATAACAAATATCTGTTCTCCATCTCTTTTCCTCCATCTGAAGTACATATTGGTCCTTCAGCGATGCTACTAATTGTGTCTCAGTGCTTGACCAGAAAATACAAATCCCAGGATTATGCTTATTTTAGTACTCTGATGTGTAGAAGTAACAGAGATAAACTAAAAATCTCCTTTTCTCTGCAAAGAAACTCTACATGTGTAAAATCAGACACAAAAGGATAATGTCATGATACTATAGGGTTATGTTATATAAGTTATAAATATTTAAGCCTTGTTCCTCACTAGTCACTTTGTTAGTCTGGAACATCAAATGGAAGGAAATAAACCGTACGTACGAGCATCATCAGCTGTGTCTTGTGAAGATGCCAGAGTCACAAAAGTACATTTTCAGCTAATTCCAAACATGGTCATTCCAAACAAACAACAAAACACCACGCCGCTTCAAGACATAAACAATTGATACTAATCAAAAGGAATTTTTATTCAACTTGCAGAAACTATCCCACCGTCCTCTAAAGCTCAGCCACTAACATCAGCCTCCTTGGAACTTATAGTTTGCTTAAAGTCACGGACACAGTCTAGTCTTTTTTCCACTGTGCAGTCATTCAGTTGGAACAGCGGATCATTGCGCTTTTGTCAAAGCCCCCAAGCACATTTTTTGTGCTTATGATAAATTGCTGCAGTGCATTTTATGAAAATATGTGGGAACAATGTCATCTAAAAAGTGGCAGTTTCAGAAGTGGCAATTAAGAGAGAACGTATTTTCACTTAAAGTGCTCATATTATGCTCATTTTCAGGTTCATAATTGTATTTAGAGGTTATATCAGAATAGGTTAACATGGTTTAATTATCAAAAAACACCATATTTTTGTTGTACCGCACATTGCTGCAGCTCCTCTTTTCACCCTGTGTGTTGAGCTCTCTGATTTAGCTGTCCATCTTTGTTGGGAGTCACACATGCTCAGTAGCTAGGTCAGCACAGCTAGCCAGTCAGAAGCAGAATATGAGGGTGTGCCATGCTAGCAGCTAGCAACTAGGTGAGCATTATAACGTGTGTTACAAAGTGACACATGTTTGTCACGGAAGTAAAGGCTGGACTACAATAGAGCTGTTTGGAGCAGTTTGTGAACAGTGTTTTCTGTTGGAGATGGTAAGTCCCTTTAGGGTGGACTTTTGGCTTGTTCCCTTTGTAAATCTATAACATGCACAAAAAAGATATATAACACAATAAAGGAAAGGGAAAAAGCCAAAAGGCATATATCAGCACTTTAATCACCAGTTCTGAAAATGCATGCTCTTTTAAAGGAGTGGCCAGTTTTTTTTGATAATTTAGTTTCAGCCCCCTGAAAATTAAAAAAGAATTCATCTTTTGTTTCCTTCATTATATATTTTTCCAATTCTAGAAGGTCATACATGTTGTCGTCTCTTGTGTAATTTTTCTATTCTTCTTTCTTTCCCTTCTCGTGAGAAATTAGGAGCTGACTAGCTGCCAAAGTTTCTGGTTGTTGGGGCTGACACCTGCCCTCTTTTGTGCTATTATGGTTTGATCAGCTTCATAATGAGGCAGAATAAATCCTGTAATATTTCACTCATAATTACTGTAACTGTTGAAATGGAAACATGAGTGATGCTTTTTATTGCAATTTAGCTAAACTCCTAGCAGGTACAATGGGTCTTCTTTTCGCTTGTCATAATTTAGCTCACCTTTCAGTCATGACGGTTATTTGGACAAACAGTAATTTAACATAATAACTGGATGGAGTGTTACAAGGAGAAGAGTATTAATTTGTAACTATGCCTAAAATACCTTGATGGTTGTGCTTTTTGTGCAACAGCCACACATGGAATCAGGATGGTGCACAGGCACCCGGCATACAGGCCTTTGAAGTGGTCATTTTGACTCTGCGAGGAATATAAAGGAACCACGCTTTTCTGTTGTTCTCTCTGCTTTTTGTTTTCCCCAAATATGTTGAATATCACGTTTTGCTTCTTTCCCTCCAGTCCCATGCTAAACATGGTGCCCGCTAGTCCTGCTGTGAGTCTTTGTTGTGTTGTTTCAGTATAAACCGAGAGAACTTCAAAGGATTTCTGGCTGTGTAAAATACCAGTCCTGTCCTGATATGGATCTCCCTACAGACACCCACGCACCAGCTTTTGAATTTTCAAGTTAAAACTTTGCTCTTGTTGTCTTTTTGTTGTCTGTAGTTGTCTAGGTAATTGGTTCCTGGCCCCTGTGAGCATACAAGTGATGAGGCATCCTATATTGATGAATTGTTTTGGGTGTGGATTAAACACAAACTGATAGACTCCAGCAAGCTTATAAAATGATTGCCACGTACACTGTGTTCCAAGGTCTGCACCCTATATTACTTGGCCAGAGAGCAATCAAGTTTGTTTACTCAAGTGATTTGTTTGAAGGGATTTTTTTAGGTCTAAAAAGAGCTATTTTTTCTTAATGTTTGATTGTACACAGCTCTTGACAGAAATCAACAAAGTATGCAGACATCTGATCAGTCATCAGCGTTCTGTGCGGGGTAGTTTGGGTTCAGTAAGGGCTCAGGTATGCTCAAGGACTGAATGAAACATCTTGTTAACAATGTGCTATTTATTCATCAAACAATTTTAACAAACTTGTCAAAAGCAGATTTTCATTAGACGTCAGTACGAAAATATTGTACGTGCCAAGAAAATAGGTTGATGCTAAGATATGCCTAGTTTGTTAAATTAGACTTTTATTTTAATTTTCCTTTTTTTTTAAGCGTGCCTTGAAGGACTTTGCAGAGGAAGAACCTACCTAGTCAATATCATTGATGTTCCACTTCCGGGATTGCTCCGTTGCGGACAGAAAGTCTGCCGGATTTCACTCATTTAGGCCTGATATCCGTTGCCTTGGGCTGTCTTTGTGTTGGCATTTTAAACGGTTAATTTATAAAGGCCAGCTGGGAGGAGGCCTCGGAAGACCCAGGACTAGGTGGAGAGATTATATCTCCAACCTGGCCTGGGAACTCCTTGGGATCCCCCAGCCGGAGCTGGTTAATGTGGCTCTGGGAAAGGGAAGTTTGGGGTCCCCTGCTGGAGCTGCTGCCCCCGCGACCCAACACCGGATAAGCGGATGAAGATGGATGGATTTATGAGGACTATGGTTAACCTTTTCTCAGATCTCTGCAGGGTAAATTCCGACAGCTAGCTAGACTATCTGTCCAATCTGAGTTTTCTGTTGGATGACTTAAACAACTTTTAAACGTACACGTTCCACCGAAACAAGTTCCTTCCGAGGCTATTTTGCAGCGGCTCTGCGGCTTGTCTGACACTTAGCAGCGCCCAAGGCGATTATGATTGGTTTAAAGAAATCCCAATAAACCAGAGCACGTTTTCCTCCCATCCCCAAATGCTACGTGGAGAAGCCAGACCCTCCTGCAGCGCGCTTTGGAAGAGGGTCTGGCAAAGCGAGACTAGAAACTACCAAACTCTATCCAACCAATAATCAATCATAGGACAAAATATATAATGCAATACAATTAAAACACAAGGAAAGAAATAAGGATGCAGAATAGCATTGACCAGTTACAACTGCAAAAAAAAGTTAAACTTTATTGTAAGACACATTGCAAAGAACCACTGAGTAAAGCCCATGGGGGAGCATAGATACTTGGCTTGGCCGGTCTGGTACAGGGTGGGTTATTATCACAGTTGGGTTTTTATGTCCTAACACGTAAACATCACCGGCTTTCAGTTCAAAGTTCAGAGGAAGGTTAGCGTGGTTTTTCCCCCCATTATCTGAAGTGTTGAATTGAGAACATTGCTCTCATCTGTTTCCAGACATATGGTAGCATTTATGAAAGTTCTTGAAAAATTACTTAGGCTCTTGTATTAATTTATCTCTGCAGTTCCCCCTCTCTTTTTATGAAATAGTTTCCATTACCTAAATTAGACGAATTAGGGGCGGCTGGATAGCTCACCTGGTAGAGCGTGCGCCGATATATAGAGGTTTACTCCACGATGCAGCGGCTGCGGGTTTGACTCCGACCAGCGGCCCTTTGCTGCATGTCATTCCCCCTCTCTCTCCCCTTTCATGTCTATACCTGTCCAATGAAAACAATGCCCAATAATACCTTAAAACTAGATGAATAAGGGGCATTTCAAGGGACATTTCTGCAAATTGGCAATAACCTGTGGCTGAATATTGACACAACATGCCTCCTGCTCGGGTCTAAAGTTGGTACTACAGCACCAACAGCATGGTTTATCCACACATAGTTTCTGCTTCATACAAGTCAAAGCAATGGATTCATTATCCTTGAGTATTTCCAAATGGAGAACAAGGGCCGTTGTGAGACAGTTAAACATGTCCAATGTTTCAAATGCTCATTGAAAAAGAAAAAAAAAAAGGCTCCATATGAGTTTTACTTCTCTTTAAGGCCAATGGTAACAGCGTGTCAGCCTCATGTGTTGTTGCACTGTGTGCTGCTGTGGTGCAGCTGTGCTCCATTCAGTGCTGTTGTTTAGTGACAGGCATGTTGGGCTGGAGGGAGGATTACATGCTGCAGGTGTGTTTGAGGGAACCTTTGGCGTGCATTCGAGGAAGGAGTGAGTCACTCTTCGTGGTCATCATCCAGGACTGAGTCATGAACCTCTCATCTTTTGAGTTTTTTTTTTTACTCACACAATACCTCGCTCTGTCTGACACCGACCATAGAGACAGTCAGAGAGCATTAAAATACAAATGGCTCATCACTTGTCAAGTCTCTCTCCACCTGTCGCTCTGACTCTTTTCTCGGCCCTTCCATCGACTGTCTTCTTTTTTCTTCTCTCTGATATTTCTCTTCTCTAATCTCTCTTGTCATTCCGCTGCTCCTTCTATCTTTAGTCCATTCACTGTGGCTGTCTCCCATAATGACACATGGGCAGGGGCTACGGTATGGTCTCCATCTGTTAGTTTACACTTGTGTTACAGCTTTTCAGAATTACATTGATTAGCTCAAGCAGGATCAGATCTCACAGTCTTCCCATTTATTCCCTCTCCTCTCTTTCATGTGTCCCAGGCTGCTGAGCTGGCCCCTGCCCTGCAGGCGGACATGGAGGTGAAAGAGGCCATCCAAGGTGCCATCCAGGGAGAGAACGGCGAAGTGGTCCAGATTGTCACCTCTGTGGCCACCTGAGAGCCCCGCCTGGTTCAACGCAGCCCAGAACTCTGCTCCACAGCATGGCCTGACGAGTCCCAGAGGTCGACAAATGCACACAGTGATAAACAATGAAGTCAGAAAGCATTTTTAATAAACAATGTCTATTCTGTAGGTCACTGGTGAAACACAGGGGAAAAGCATTTTTCAGTTGTTTTTTTGTTGTTGTTTCCCCTGCAAATTTCTCAATTCATTGCCAACCAGATGTCACAATGTGGAAATGTTCACAGAGAACTTGAAAAGACTGATACTCCAAAATCAGCTGTGGCCTCTCTGGTGTTTTCATCACCATGAGGACCTGGCCCTCTGCAGAATACACAGTGGGATTATTGTCTATCCAGGGAGGATGCTGCTTATGCAGACCATCACCCTGCCACTTCATCAGCACACATGCTTGTTTACATCAACTTTGGAAAATAGTGGAGTCATTTGGAGTTGAGCTGCTTGGCTGACCCTGAAACCCCCCCCCTCCCCCACACACCTCAAACAGGCAGTACTGTGCTCCTTTTCTTGTCATTTCTTGTCACGGTGGACTGCAGTGGAAAGTAGATTCATCTCCTCAGCTTCTCTTGGTTTTGGTTCATTTGGTTACCTGTCACTCTCCATGATTCAGTCCACACTGTCTGCCGGCTGTGAGCCCTGCCTTCCTTTACTTAGGCTCTTGTTGTTTTCATATTGCTTTAGCTGCACCGCTTTGTTTGTATATTTGTGTGTTTGATTTATCTCATTGTTACATGCTGAAATTTCTGGGGAGCCTTAATTTTGGAGGTAGAAGACCATGAACTAGAAGAGATGGTGCCAGCGGTAGACAGTCCAAGTTGCTTGTAGTAAACCAAGGAAACCTTGAAGTTGTTTATTCCTCCCGGTTTTGTCTCTGTGAAAGATGCATTCATGTGAATAAAACATGTTTGTGGTTGCCATAAAAGTGTGTTTTTATTTTTGGTTTCTGTCTGTATTTTCTCTTTATTTCAAGCAACCGTGGTCATCCACATGGCTTCAAAGATTTCCAAGACATGACTTTGCTTTCATCCACTGCAAATAAACAGTTGAAGAGAGCGTGAAACGATAGTTTGGTTTTGAGGTCTTGTTTCATGCTGAGCTAATGTAGTCGCTATTTTTGAAGTAAATATGTATCATGTCAACTTCAATAACCATAGGATTAGGCTAATGTAATGTCAGCAAGCCTGCCCGAATACCTCATTATGCCTCATTATGGCAGTGTCTGAACTGTAGTTACATTTCCTTTAAACTCCACTCTGAGCCCGCTGCATGGTTATGCTTTATTTGTGTTGTGTTGGAGTGATGCTCTGCTAATGATGAATATTTCTGCAGTCAGCAGCAAAAGAGATAAGCGAGACACTCTGAGGCTGTGTTGGTTTGGGGAAGTTTCCCATGCTCAGTGTGATGTGCTGTCTCTGACCCCCTTTACACTGCCTCTTCATCTTGTCCATTCCCCTCACCGGCTCTCTTACGTATTCCTCTTCCCCCACTCTACTTGTGTTTTCCTCTTCCTGGAAGCTATGTAAAAGTCCATTCTCTCCCCTTTAAAATGCACTCAGCTGGTCCATCCCTTTGAAATAATCTTGACGTAGCTGACTTAATATGTTGGCGTGGACGACTGTCTCTCCCCCAGTGACCCCTCCATTAAATCTGGGACTTGGAAGAAAACAGACCCTGCTCGTAATGGTCTTCTGCTCTTCTCTTTTACAACCCTGGGCTCAATCCAGGAGCTGGAGTGGTTACCATAGCGACAGACCCTCTCTCTGGGTGCCTCTAAGATAACCTGCTGAAAACAGAAATGAATGATAAATGTAGAGATGAGATGGTTTGGAAGTAAGAATGCATGTTTGAGGAGGAGTGGAGTGATGGACAGAGCCCAGGCGGTGTATGTTTCCCTTTCTTCTCTCAGCAGCTCGGTGTTCTCCGGCTCCGCTGGCATCTGCTTCAACATGCGAGTCCTATTAACCTCTGCAACTCTCCTGGCTTTTACTTTGGCTGCAACCCTTCCCCTTGCTCAAACTTTGTACAAGGCTGGGGAGTTATATCAGGATGTGTAAAGATGAGTGAGCATATTTGTCGGAGTAAAAATGTCCAAACAGAATGTGCCTTGGGATCATAAATCTGCAATTGCTAATCTCTAGGGAAACAAAGCCCCCCCACAGCCAGAATGTATCTACTCGTGCCAGCGGACAGTTTACACCAGATCACTAATTTAGACAGTCTACAGTTTATACACTTTTTTCTCTCTCACTTGTTAAATATTCCTAAAGGTCAACACTTTGCCTTTAGAAACATCTCTGTAGCAGCATGGCTGTTGTTTCATGCATCATAAAATAGAAATAGCAACTGGATGTTAGTTTTTTGGGATGTTGGACATTCAAAAATTGTTGCTATGGACAATAATTTAACTGCCCTTTTGGCTGCTCAATAAAAGATGACAAGCTAAAAAGATATTTCTTGAGTATCCTTTTCCTTTGCATATGACTTGGTGTATTACTTTTTACAGCAGTAAATATCTAAATATCAGCAGTACAATTAACATCATAGATGCTAAAGGAGGGTGATCCATGAGGGCCTCGTAGAATGTCAGGAAGAAGAAATCCACTGATCTGAAAACTATACAGGCAACTTTGCAATATTTCAATATAAGCTACATGGAAATTTCCATCCTACAGTAAATCAGGATTTACAATTCCAAGAATACTTTAGTTTGTATTTTACTAGAACATGTATTGCTTCCAAATCTATAAATCACGCAACCAATATGTTAGTTTTATAGAGCTCCCCTCATAACTGAATTTGTGAATTCAATTAAAAACCCTTTTTTGTAACAGAGCAACTGTTTTAAGTATTAGTTATCAATTTACAGACTCCACATACATAAAAGGTTCAGAAAACTAAACTGCTAAGTTCTTCTGTAAGTTATTTTGTTACCAGTGGTAGACAAAGTAGCCTATATGAAGATACTATACATTGTGTACTTGGCTTATGTATATATCTATATATATATCTATATATATAGATATATATATACACTACCGGTCAAAAGTTTGGGGTCACTTATACATTTCCATTCCACTCCATTATAGACAGAATACCTGCTAATTTGGGTGGGGGGGCTGATCTTTAATGCAATATCTACATTGCCCATTATCAGCAACCATTCATCCAATGTTCCAAAGGCACATTCTGTGTACTAATCTATCATTCAAAAATAAAAACTAGAAAAACATTGGAGAACCATTTTACTATTATGTAAGCACATAATGTAATCTGAAAACAGCTGCCCTGGTTAAAAAAACAATGCAACTGACCTCAGCTGGCATTCTGTCTACAATGGAGTGCAATGGGAATTTCTATGTGACCCCAAACTTTTGACCGGTAGTGTGTATATATATATATATCTGTATCCTATTTGCTGCTATGACTAATACATATTTGTGTACTGGTATTTCCTCTCCTCGTTAACTTAACCCTGCATCAACTAGCACGAGGC